>CAWUFW010005154.1:0-598371 GCA_963921515.1 Calotriton arnoldi
AGGTGTGCCATACTTTTGTCATAAGTAAGGCTGTTAGCACTCTAGTTGTTCTTTAGAACACTCTGGGAAGCTGCAGTAGAACACAAAGGAATCAACTGACAGTCTCTGCCCTTGTTGGATGTACATGTTTTACTGAGAATGTCAGACTTCATTCTCACATGACTGAGAAAGATAATGTGAATTTACAGAAAATATGCTCTCATTTTAGCTTCTGGGGCACCTTCCAAAACTGTATGGGACAAGCATGTGAAAATAGTTTTCTCTCAAACATGATTCATGATATCCCAGCAGAAGGTTTTTCACAGGGTAAAATCACCTTAGAACACACCACAATTCCTGAAATTAGTATGGTACCATCAACAAATGAATTCTAATGTAACTAAAGTCTGTTATCACCCTTTATAGTTCTCCTTTTGGTAACCCTCAAAATCTTCGATTCACTACAATGCATTTCAAAGGGGTACTATCATTTATATTGGTCCCAAGATGGCTGCCAGCAATTCCAGGATGAAGTGCTGACAGCCAATCAGATCTCACGATGACATGTGTGGTTAGGCTCCGCCCAGATATATATGTGTTTTTACTTTTGATTTTCTCAGCAACTACTGAACGGATTTACACCATTTAACAAAAGGGTTCTTTTTGAACCAAGAACTACCTCTTTGCCAAATTTGGTGTAATTCCGTTCAGCAGTTCGGGCTGTAGCCTTGCATAAAGTTTCCTATGGGAAATTGATTTTTGACTCTTATTTTTTAATTTCTCCGCAACTACTGAACGGATTTACACCATTTAACAAAAAGGGTTCTTTCTGAACCAAGAACTACCTCTTTGCCAAATTTGGTGTAATTCCGTTGAGCAGTTCGGGCTGTAACCGTGTCTAAAGTTTCCTATGGGAAAATGAATGGGAAAACACGTTTTGGGACCCCCTTTTTCTCGGCCCCGCTTGACGAATCACCCTGAGACTTTCAGGGTAGGAGCGGACCGGAGCGGGCCATAAAGTTTGAAAATTTCGCGAAGATTCATCAACCAACGCAAGAGTTATTTCAAATAGAATGTCGCGGATTTCCTATGGAAAATAGGTCCTAACTATAACTATCTACTGGCGACCGCCAGTAGATAATATATATATATTCGCCAGTAGATAGTTATAGTTAGGACCTATTTTCCATAGGAAATCCGCGACATTCTATTTGAAATAACTCTTGCGTCGGTTGACGAATCTTCGCGAAATTTTCAAACTTTATGGCCCGCTCCGGTCCGCTCCTACCCTGAAAGTCTCAGGGTGATTCGTCAAGCGGGGCCGAGAAAAAAGGGGGTCCCAAAACGTGTTTTCCCCATTCATTTTCCCATAGGAAACTTTAGACACGGCTACAGCCTGAACTGCTGAACGGAATTACACCAAATTTGGCAAAGAGGTAGTTCTTGGTTCAGAAAGAACCCTTTTGTTAAATGGTGTAAATCCGTTCAGTAGTTGCGGAGAAATTAAAAAATAAGAGTCAAAAATCAATTTCCCATAGGAAACTTTATGCAAGGCTACAGCCCGAACTGCTGAACGGAATTACACCAAATTTGGCAAAGAGGTAGTTCTTGGTTCAAAAAGAACCCTTTTGTTAAATGGTGTAAATCCGTTCAGTAGTTGCTGAGAAAATCAAAAGTAAAAACACATATATATCTGGGCGGAGCCTAACCACACATGTCATCGTGAGATCTGATTGGCTGTCAGCACTTCATCCTGGAATTGCTGGCAGCCATCTTGGGACCAATATAAATGATAGTACCCTATTGAAATGCATTGTAGTGAATCGAAGATTTTGAGGGTTACCAAAAGGAGAACTATAAAGGGTGATAACAGACTTTAGTTACATTAGAATTCATTTGTTGATGGTACCATACTAATTTCAGGAATTGTGGTGTGTTCTAAGGTGATTTTACCCTGTGAAAACCTTCTGCTGGGATATCATGAATCATGTTTGAGAGAAAACTATTTTCACATGCTTGTCCCATACAGTTTTGGAAGGTGCCCCAGAAGCTAAAATGAGAGCATATTTTCTGTAAATTCACATTATCTTTCTCAGTCATGTGAGAATGAAGTCTGACATTCTCAGTAAAACATGTACATCCAACAAGGGCAGAGACTGTCAGTTGATTCCTTTGTGTTCTACTGCAGCTTCCCAGAGTGTTCTAAAGAACAACTAGAGTGCTAACAGCCTTACTTATGACAAAAGTATGGCACACCTGAAGCCATCTTGAGTGGAATAAACTGGTAACACTTAAAACATTTAATTTAAAAAGGAACAAAATGATGGGGTTCATCTTGTCATAGAAATTATGGTTAGTGCTCTGGAAAGAAAAATTAGGAAATGTTTCAAGTGTGATCTCAAATATCTTCCTGTTATATTTCAACAGGAGCAGCCTGTCAGTTGATGCCTTTGTGTTCTACTGCAGCTTCCCAGAGTGTTCTAAAGAACAACTAGAGTGCTAACAGCCTTACTTATGACAAAAGTATGGCACACCTGAAGCCATCTTGATTGGAATAAACTGGTAACACTTAAAACATTTAATTTAAAAGGAACAAAATGATGGGGTTCATTTTGTCATAGAAATTATGGTTAGTGCTGTAGAAAGAAAAATTAGGACATGTTTCAAGTGTGATCTCAAATATCTTCTTGTTATATTTCAACAGGAGCAGCCTGTCAGTTGATGCCTTTGTGTTCTACTGCAGCTTCCCAGAGTGTTCTAAAGAACAACTAGAGCGCTAACAGTCTTACTTATGACAAAAGTATGGCACACCTGAAGCCATCTTGATTGGAATAAACTGGTAACACTTAAAACATTTAATTTAAAAGGAACAAAATGAGGGGGTTCATTTTGCCATAGAAATTATGGTTAGTGCTGTAGAAAGAAAAATTAGGACATGTTTTAAGTGAGATCTCAAATATCTTCCTGTTATATTTCAACAGGAGCAGCCTGTCAGTTGATGCCTTTGTGTTCTACTGCAGCTTCCCAGAGTGTTCTAAAGAACAACTAGAGTGCTAACAGCCTTACTTATGACAAAAGTATGGCACACCTGAAGCCATCTTGATTGGAATAAACTGGTAACACTTAAAACATTTAATTTAAAAAGGAACAAAATGAGGGGGTTCATTTTGCCATAGAAATTATGGTTAGTGCTGCAAAAGAAAATGTAGTGCATGTTTTAAGTGAGATCTCAAATCCTCTTCTATTTCATTAGAAAATTCTGACATGCAGACTGAAACAATCACTTTCAATACCAGCAGTAGACTTCCAGTTAACTCCTTGGTGAGCAGTAGCTTTACTACAGTGATCTAATGAACAACTAGAGTAATAACATTCTGAATTTATGGCAAATGTGTGACACATCTGAATGCCTTCTTGATGGAATCAAAGTAAAAAACTGAAAGCATTTCCTACTGAGGAGACTGCAGTAAATGAGGAAATTAGGAAACTTCATAACAAAGAAGTCTTCCAAGATGGCCACCAGTGAAAAAAGAGCCCAAATGTAGCACAAATATTACCCAGATGTAGCCCACATATAGCCCAATGACAAAAGTGTGCAAAACACTTTTTATTTTTAGTTTTTTTGCAGTTTTATGTAGTGCAGACTGGTCAGGTATTGGAGCGTTGCATCTTAAAACATGACCCCCTACACTACAAAAACACCACTGCACTACCCTAAACCCTAAAACACTACCCCAGCACGACCCCCTACACTACACAAGCACCACTGCACTATCCTAAACCCTAAAACACTACCCCCAGCATGACCCCCTACACTACACAAACACCACTGCACTACCCTAAACCCTAAAACACTACCCCAACACCACTGCACTAACCTAAATCCTAAAACACTACCCCCAGCACGACCCCCTACACTACCCAAACACCACTGCACTACCCTAAAACATGACCACCTACACTACACAAACACCACTGCACTACCCTAAACCCTAAAACACTACCCCCAGCACGACCCCTACACTACTCAAACATCACTGCACTACCCTAAAACCTAAAACACTACCCCCAGCACAACCCCCTACACTACACAAACACCACTGCATTATCATAAACCCTAAAACACTACCCCCAGCACGACCCCCTACACTACCCAAACACCACTGCACTAACCTAAATCCTAAAACACTACCCCCAGCACGACCCTCTACACTACCCAAACACCACTGCACTACCCTCAAACATGACCCCCTACACTACACAAACACCACTGCACTACCCTAAACCCTAAAACACTACCCCCAGCACGACCCCCTACACTACACAAGCACCACTGCACTACCCTAAACCCTGAAACACCAGCCCCTGCATGACCCCCTACACTGCCCGAACACCACTGCATTGCCCTAAACCCTGAAACACATACCCTAGCACGACCCCTACACTGCCTGAACACCACTGCACTGCCCTAAACCCTGAAACACCACCCCTTCACGACCCCCTACACTGCCCGAACACCACTGCACTGCCCTAAACCCTGAAACACTACCCCCAGCAAGACCTCCTACACAGCCCGAACACCACTGCACTGCCCTAAACCCTGAAACATCACCCCAGCAAGACCCCCTACACTGCCCGAACACCACTGCCCTAAACCCTGAAACACCACCCCCAGCACGACCCCCTACACTGCCCGAACACCACTGCACTGCCCTAAACCCTGAAACACCACCCCCTGCACAACCCCCTACACTGCCCGAACACTACTGCACTGCCCTAAACCCTGAAACACCATCCCCAGCACGACCCCCTACACTGCACGAACACCACTGCACTGCCCTAAACCCTGAAACACTACACCCAGCAAGACCCCCTACACTGCCCGAACACCACTGCACTGCCCTAAACCCTGAAACACCACCCCCAGCAAGACCCCCTACACTGCCCGAACACCACTGCCCTAAACCCTGAAACACCAGCCCCAGCACAACCCCGTACACTGCCCGAACACCACTGCACTTCCCTAAACCCTGAAACACCAGCCCCAGCACGACCGCCTACACTGCCCGAAAACCACTGCACTGCCCTAAACCCTGAAACACCAGCCCCAGCACGACCCCCTACACTGCCCGAACACCACTGCACTGCCCTAAACCCTGAAACACCAGCCCCAGCAAGACCCCCTACACTGCCCGAACACCACTGCACTGCCCTAAACCCTGAAACACCACCCCCAGCAAGACCCCCTACACTGCCCGAACACCACTGCACTAAAGCCTGAAACACCACCCCCAGCAAGACCACCTACACTGGCCGAACACCACTGCACTGCCCTAAACCCTGAAACACCACCCCCTGCACGACCCCCTACACTGCCCAAACACCACTGCACTGCCCTAAACCCTAAAACACCACCCCCTGCACGACCCCCTACACTGCCCGAACACCACTGCACTGCCCTAAACCCTGAAACACCACCCCTCAGCACGACACCCTACACTGCCCGAACACCACTGCACTGCCCTAAACCCTGAAACACCACCCCCAGCACGACCCCCTACACTGCCTGAACACCACAGCACTGCCCTAAACCCTGAAACACCACCCCCTGCACAACATCCTACACTGCCGGAACACCACTGCATTGCCCTAAACCCTGAAACACCACCCCCAGCACGACCCCCTACACTGCCCGAACACCACTGCACTGCCCTAAACCCTGAAACATCAACCCCAGCAAGACCCCCTATACTGCCTGAACACCACTGCCCTAAACCCTGAAACACCACCCCCTACACTGCACGAATACCACTGCACTGCCCTAAACCCTGAAACACCACCTCCAGCAAAACCCCCTACACTGCCTGAACACCATTGCTCTGCCCTAAATTCTGAAACACTAGCCCCAGCATGACCCCCTACACTGCCCAAACACCACTGCACTGCCCTAAACCCTGAAACACCACCCCCAGAACGACCCTCTACACTGCCCGAACACCACTGCACTGCCCTAAACCCTGAAACACCAGCCCCAGCAAGACCCCCTACACTGCCCGAACACCACTGCACTGCCCTAGTCTCTGAAACACCAGCCCCAGCAAGACCCCCTACACTGCCCGAACACCACTGCACTGCCCTAAACTCTGAAACACCAGCCCCAGCACAACCCCCTACACTGCCCGAACACCACTGCACTGCCCTAAACCCTGAAACACCAGCCCCAGCACGACCCCCTACACTGCCCGAACACCACTGTACTGCCCTAAACCCTGAAACACCAGCCCCAGCACGACCCCCTACACTGCCCGAACACCACTGCACTGCCCTAAACCCTGAAACACCACCCCCTGCATGACCCCCTACACTGCCCGAACACCACTGCACTGCCCTAAACCCTGAAACACCACCCCCTGCAGCACCCCCTACACTGCCCGAACACCACTGCACTGCCCTAAACCCTGAAACACCACCCCCTGCACCGCCCCCTACACTGCCTGAACACCACTGCACTGCCCTAAACCCTGAAACACCACACCCAGCACGACCCCCTTTACTGCTCAAACACCACTGCACTGCCCCAAACCCTGAAACACCACCCCCAGCATGACCCCCTACACTGCCCGAACACCACTGCCCTAAACCCTGAAACACCACCCCCTGCACGACCCCCTACACTGCCCGAACACCACTGCACTGCCCTAAACCCTGAAACACCACCCCCTACACTGCCCGAACACCACTGCACTGCCCTAAACCCTGAAACACCACCCCCAGCACGACCCCCTACACTGCCCGAACACCACTGCACTGCCCTAAACCCTAAAACACCACCCCCAGCATTACCCCCTACACTGCCCAAACACCACTGCACTGCCCTAAACCCTAGAACACTACTTCCAGCACGACCCCCTACACTACCCGAACACCACTGCACTACCCTAAACCCTAAAATACTACCCCCAGCACAACCCCCTACACTACCCGAACACGACTGCACTGCCCTAAACCCTCAAACTCTCCCCCAGCACGACCCCCTACACTACCCGAACACCACTGCACTGCCCTAAACCCTAAAACACTCCCCCAGCACGACCCCCTACACTACCCGAACACCACTGCACTGCCCTAAACCCTAAAACACTACCCCCAGCATGACCCCTACACTACCCAAACACCACTGCACTACCATAAACCCTAAAACACTACCCCCGCATGACCCCCTACACTACCCAAACACCAATGCACTACCCTAATCCCTAAAACACTACCCCCGCATGACCCCCTACACTACCCTAAACCCTAAAACACTACCCCCGCACGACTCCCTACACTACCCAAAGACCACTGCACTACCCTAAACCCTAAAACACGACCTCCTACACTACACAAACACCACTGCAATACCCTAAACCCTAAAACACTACCCCCTACACTACACAAACACCACTGCACTACACTAAACCCTAAAACACTACCCCCAGCAGTACCCCTACACTACCCAAGCACCACTGCACTAACCTAAACCCTAAAACACTACCCCCAGTAGTACCCCCTACACTACCCAAACACCACTGCACTACCCTAAATCACTACCCCCAGCACGACCCCCTACACTACCCAAACACCACTGCACTACCCTAAACCCTAAAACACTACCCCCAGCACGACCCCCTACACTACCCAAACACCACTGCACTACCCTAAACCCTAAAACACTCGCCCCAGCATGACTCCCTACACTACCCAAACACCACTGCACTACCCTAAACCCTAAATATACACCCAGCATGACCCCCTACACTACACAAACACCACTGCACTACCCTAAACCCTAAAACACTACCCCCAGCACGACCCTCTTCACTACCTAAACACAACTGCACAATTTGTTACAGGCGTTGCACCGCAGGCCTTTGGTGCTTACTGGAAGTACCTAGTGGGCTAGTTGGGCCACAGGGACCCTCAGGATTCAAGGTGACCTAATCCCCCAACTTAAAACGCACCACGGGGCGCGTTTGCACAGTGGTGAAGGGAGGGGCGGGGCCTCAGGTGACATGTGCGCAAACACGCCCTGTGGTGCGTTTTAAGTTGGGGAATTAATTCCCTTTGAATCCTGAGGGACCCTGGGGGCCAACTAGCCCACCAGGTACCTTCAGTAAGCACAACAGAGTTGCGTTGCAGAGAGGTGAAAAAAGGTGCATGGCCTCGGAACGCCTCTCTGCAACTCAGCTCTGTGGTCCTAACTGTAGGTACCTGGGGGCTAGTTAGGCCCCAGGGACCTTCAGAATTCAAGGGACTTAATCCCGCAACTTAAAACGCGCCACGAGGTGCGTTTGCACACATGTCACCTCAGGCCCCCTCCCTTCACCACTGTGCAAACGCGCCCTGTAGCGCGTTTTAAGAGGTAGTTTTAATCCCCCTGCCCTATTATGTACTAGGGACTTGCAGAGGAGGTCATGCTAATCACAGGGGTACCCCAACGCATAGTGTTCCCTAGTGTATGTAGGTGTTTTCACTGTATTCTAAGTGTCTTTTAGCATAGCACTGGCTCTGGTTAGTCAGAGTCAGTTACCACCAGTACCCATCTGAAAAAGTTGTGGGCACAGGATGATTTTGCAACAAGGCCTCTTTCTGCTCCTCTGTTGGTTCTTTCTGCACATCTTTTGCTTCTTTCTGTGCGTTTTTCTTCTTTCTTCACATGTCCTACCTCTGTAGGCATAGTTAGAAACTAGCATTTAAAAAACCTTTGAAATTCACTTAAAAAATCATAGGTTTCAGGCACGTTATAGTTAGAAATTAGCATTTAAAAAACCTTTGAAATTCACTGAAACAACCATAGGTTTTAGGGACAGTTATAGTTAGTTGGACATTTCACTCGTACAAAACCATAGAAATTCCCCCGTTATAGTTAGTTCAGCTAACTATAACTCGCGCCTCGCAATGCACTGCTGATGACGTCACATATTACATCACTCATGACATGGTCAGTGACATCACTGATGACATCACTGATGACATCTCAAATGACATCACTGATGACATCATCCATGTGATAATTTCATGCATCTTTTCACACCCTAATATAACTTTTGATACACCCACTCTAATTTACAGACTGCCATTCTCAAAACGATAGACACTCCAACACCAAAAACTACATACCCACTCACTGATTCTTAGGTCTACACACACATCCACTCACTCACCCGTACAGTCACTCATACTTAGTCACTCAGTACAGGACTATCATATGCACTCATACACCTATATAAACACTCACACACCGCCACTCATCCATAGAGGTACTCACACACCTAGTCAGTCATGCAAACAACTTAATCACACACCCATTTACTCACCTATACAGTTATACACACACCAGCTCACTTACTCATACAAATACTAGCACATTCTTACGCTCTTATACAATCACTGATACAAGTACACACTCATCCATACAGCCACTCTCACAATCACACACTCTCACACTCTCACTTATAGCCATTTATATACTCCAACACACATATATACTGCCTTTCACATATGTAGTTACTCACACATGTACCACTGAGATATACATTCAATCACTAACACACCCATACACACACTCACCCACCCATACAGTCCATCACAGATGCACTCTTGAAACCATGCACCCAGTGAATCACCAACTCACACATCTATGCACAGAGTCACACACACACCACCCACACAAACACTCAGGCACCCATACAGATACTCAGACAATCAATCAATAACCCATGTAGACACTCATGTAGCTATTCAGAAAGCCATGCAGCCGCTTACAAACCAACAGACAGACGGATACAGACATTCACACAGTTTAGTCACTAACCCATGCACTCAGTAAGATACATTTAATCACTCACTTGTAGAGTCAGTCACTCACGTACTAAATCATCCATTCAGACACTTATACACCCACTCATTCTTCAATACGCCTTTCCCTATATATATTAAACATATTTAAACTTTACAGAAACACACAGTCACTGGATGATGTCATCAGTGATGTCATCAGTGATGTCATTTGAGATGTCATCAGTGATGTCATCAGTGATGTCACTGACCATGTCATGAGTGATGTAATATGTGACGTCATCAGCAGTGCATTGCGGGGCGCGAGTTATTGTTAGCTGAACTAACTATAACGGGGAATTTCTATGGTTTTGTACGAGTGAAATGTCCAACTAACTATAACTGTCCCTAAAACCTATGTTTTTTTTCAGTGAATATAGCTATATATGTAGATATAGATATATAGATATATATATAGATCAGTGGCGGCTCACCGAGGGAGTGCTGCGGGCGGTTGGGCGGGGAGGGGCAGGGTGGGGGGTAGTGAACTCGGACATACGACGGACAGAACTCAGAGAGAGTTCTGTCCGTCCTAAGTCCGAGTCCACTACCCCCCACCCCGCCCCTCCATCACCCCATCCCACCGCCCCGCAGCACTCCCTCGGCGAGCCGCCACTGAGATAGATAGATAGATAGCTATAGATATAGCTATAGATATAGATATAGATATATAGATATATATAGATATATCGATATACACACATATATATATATATATATATATATATATATATATATATATATATATATATATATATATATTTATATACATATATATTCCAAACACAAAGTGGCTTCAAAGTGGTGCGCTCTGCCGGTGCAGCGTTTGGGATATGAAGCCGCAAATCCCTTGACATCTAAAACACAAATGGAGACGCTGAACTCCCGGAGGCTCTGTTTTAGCAGCATGCATTTATTTAAGGCAAACACCACGACGCGTTTCGATGTACTGTCTTTTTCAAATGGTGAATCAAGGAAAGTTCCATTCGCCATGTCGTTTATAGCCACACAAGCATTATTGGAATTCTAGTTAGCATAGTGCATGTTATTACTGGAAGTCCATATTTTCCCATGTAGCATAACTCCAACCTGTAGACCCTTACTCCAACTCATTTTCGGGCTGCATCTGTGTTGCTGATACTGAGGGCATGTGCTCGCCATTCAGCTTGGGAGAGCCTGCGCTACGAAGCTTTGCTGCACAGAGCGTAGGATGTGCGGCATAATTTCCTCGTCTTCCAAGGTATAGTACCCCCACTTGAGATTTAGTATCTCCTCGACATGGCGAACAGAACTTTCCTTGATTCACCACTTGAAAAAGACAGTACGTCGAAACGCGTCATGGTGTTTGCCTTGAATATGTGTTTTAAATAAACGCATGCTCCTTAATAAGAGCCTCCGGTAGTGCAGCGTCTCCATTTGAGTAGATATGTATATATATATATATATATATATATATATATATTATCTACTGGCGGTTGCCAGTAGATAGTTATAGTTAGGACCTATTTTCCATAGGAAATCCGCAACATTCTAATTGAAATAACTTTCGCCGGTTGACGAATCTTCGCGAAATTTTCAAACTTTGTGGGGCGCTCCGGTGCGCTCCTATCCTGAAAGTCTCGGGATGATTCGGCAAGCGGGGGCCGAGAAAAAAGGGGGGTCCCAAAACGTGTTTTCCCCATGCAATTTTCCATAGGAACCTTTAGTCGCAGCTACAGCCCGAACTGCTGAATGGAATTACACCAAATTTGCCAAAAAGGTATCCCTTGGTTCAGAGTCGTGCCTTTTGCTTAAATGGTGTAAATCCGTTCAGTAGTTCCTGAGAAAATAAAAAATAAAATCACATATATATCTATGGTCGCGTAGGGTCCGCGTACCCTCCCGATCACGAGCTGTATGCTAATTGGCTGTCAACACTCCAAACCAGGAAGTGTTGGCAGCCATCTTGTTCCTCGGTAGAACCGAGGCACAAGAAAAGACGAAAACAGACGCAAAAAACGCAAAAAGGGGGTAGGGTAGAAACACCCTGACCCCCTAGGCCTGCTCAGGGGTCCTACAAGGACCCCAGGGCCAAAACAAATATATATATATTTTTTTAAATCAGCAAAAAACGCGCTGGGTGCGCGGATCCTGCCGATAAAAAAAAAAAACGAAGCGCGGGCTCCCGCGCTTCGTGGTTAATTGGCCCCCGGGTGGGCCAAGTCCCGGGGGCATGTGGGGGTTAATGTAAATTTATGTGAGGGGGCCTCTAAGGCCCCCCCAAGCCCCGGGGACCGCCACCCCCCGGGGCTTTGAATTAAAATGGTGCGGGAGGGCTCTCGGCCCTCCCGCAGCCCCGGGGACCGCCACCCCCCGGGGCTTCTTTTTATTTTTTTAAAAATAACCTGTGTGGGGGGGCTCGAGCCCCCCCACATGCCCCGGGGACCGCCACCTCCACGGGGCACTAAATAATAAAATGTGGGGGTCCGTTTAGGACACCCGAGCCCCGGGGACCACCACCTCCCCGGGGCTGTGCACAGGATGGGAGGGGGGCCACATGGCCCCCCTCCTGGAGCCCTTGATGGCCCTGGGGACCGCCACCCCCGGGACACTGTAGTTTGCAATGACAGGGCGGGAGCCTCGCGGCTCCCGTCCTGTCATTGCAAACTTGCTTAGCTTCATTGAAGCGAGAGCAGGGAAACCTGCTCTCGCTTCAATGAAGCAAGCAGATTGCTTTTCCATAAGGGAGCTGCATGTCAGCAGCTCCCCTTATGGAAAAGCAATGCCGGCTCCCGCAGGACGCGGGGAGCCGGCGGGACCGTGCGGGGATTGGGGACCCCCACGGTCCCCAACCAGTGGCCAGGCCCCGCGGGATGGGGTCCCCGGGGCTATTAGTGGCCTGGGAGGGGGGCCACGCAGCCCCCCTCCCCAAAAATATATATATATTTTTTTTTAACGTAAAGGCCGGCCCCGGGGATGGGGTCCCCGGGGCCTTAAATGGCATGAAGAGGGGGGCCACGCAGCCCCCCTCCAAATATTTAAATTTAAAAAAAGAGGCATGCCCCGGGGTATGGGGTCCCCGGGGCCAATAGAGGCCCAGGGAAGGGGGCCACGCGCCCCCTTCCCGTTTTTTTATTAAAAAAAGAAAATCCTCAGGCCCCGGGGGATGGGGTCCCCGGGGCCAAAAAGGCAGAGGGAAGGGGGGCCACGCAGCCCCCTCCCATACAAAAAAAAAAAAATGACCGGCATCGTGCCGGAGGCCCCGCCCCCTCCCTGCAGCAGTCTGCAAACGCGCCCCCTGGCGCGTTTTAAGAAGGGTTTGTAATTCCCCTTGAATACTGGGGGTCCCTGGGGGCCAACTAGCCCACCAGGAACCTCCAGTATGCGCCAGGGAGCTGCCTTGCAGAGAGGTGTACAGAGGCCACACCCCTTTTTACACCTCTCTGCAACGCAGCTCTGTGGCGCTTTTTGGAGGTACATGCTGGGCTAGTTGGACTCCAGAGACCCTCAGGATTCAAGGGGACTTAATCCCCCAACTTAAAACGCACCACAGGGCGCATTTGCACAGTGGTGAAGGGAGGGGGCGGGGCTTCAGGTGACATGTGTGCAAACAGGCCCCGTGGCGCGTTTTAAGATGGGGAATTAAATCCTCTTCAATCCTGAGGGTACCTGGGGGTCAACTAGCCTACCAGGTACGTCCAGAAAGCGCCACAGAGCTGCGTTGCACAGAGGTGTAAAAAGGGGCGTGGCCTCTGAACACCTCTCTGCAATGCAGCTCCCTGGCGCATACTGGAGGTACAGGGTGGGCTAGTTGGACCCCAGGGACGCTCATGATTCAAGGGGACTTAATCCCCCAAATTAAAACGCGCCACGGGGCGCGTTTGCATAGTGGTGAAGGGAGGGGGCGGGGCTTGAGGTGACATGTGTGCAAACAGGCCCCGTGGCATGTTTTAAGTTGGGATATTAAGTCCCCTTCAATCCTGAGGGTCCCTGGAGTCCAACTAGCCCACCAGGTACCTTCAGTAAGCACAACAGAGTTGCGTTGCAGAGAGGTGAAAAAAGGTGCGTGGCCTCGGAACGCCTCTCTGCAACTCAGCTCTGTGGTCCTAACTGTAGGTACCTGATGGGCTAGTTGGGCCCCAGGGACACTCAGGATTCAAGGGGACTTAATCCCGCAACTTAAAACGTGCCACGGGGCGCGTTTGCACACATGTCACCTCAGGCACCCCCTCCCTTCACCACTGTGCAAACGCGCCCTGTAGCACGTTTTAAGAGGTAGTTTTAATCCCCCTGCCCTATTATGTACTAGGGACTTACAGAGGAGGTCATGCTAATCACAGGGTACCCCAACGCATAGTGTTCCCTAGTGTATGTAGGTGTTCTAACTGTATTCTAAGTGTGTTTTAGAATAGCACTGGCTCTGGTTAGTCAGAGTCAGTTACCACCAGTACACATTGGAAAAAGTTGTGGGCACAGGATTATTTTGGAACAAGGCCTCTTTCTGCTCCTCTGTTCGTTCTTTCTGCACATCTTTTGCTTCTTCCTGCACTTTTCTTCGTCTTTGTGGACTTCTGTTGCTTCTTTCTGCATTTCTTTTGCTTCTTTCTATGCGTTTTTCTTCTTTCTTCACA
Organism: Calotriton arnoldi; assembly: GCA_963921515.1. Taxonomy (NCBI): domain Eukaryota; kingdom Metazoa; phylum Chordata; class Amphibia; order Caudata; family Salamandridae; genus Calotriton; species Calotriton arnoldi. The sequence continues at coordinate 14,469 of CAWUFW010005154.1, forward strand.
AGTCCTACCTCTGTAGGCATAGTTACAAACTAGCATTTAAAAAACCTTTGAAATTCACTAAAAAAACCATAGGTTTCAGGCACGTTATAGTTAGAAATTAGCATTTAAAAAACCTTTGAAATTCACTGAAAAAACCATAGGTTTCAGACACGTTATAGTTAGAAATTAGCATTTAAAAAATCTTTGAAATTCACTGAAAAAACCATAGGTTTTAGGGACAGTTTTAGTTAGTTGGACATTTCACTCGTACAAAACCCGTGAAATTCCCCGTTATAGTTAGTTCAGCTAACTATAACTCGCGCCCCGCAATGCACTGCTGATGACGTCACATATTACATCACTCATGACATGGTCAGTGACATCACTGATGACATCACTGATGACATCTCAAATTACATCACTGATGACATCACTGATGACATCATCCATGTGATAATTTGATGCATCTTCTCACACCCTAATATAACTTTTGATACACCCACTGTAAATTACAGACTGCCATTGTCAAAACCATAGACACTCCAACACCAATAACTACATACACACTCACTGATTCTTAGGTCTACACACACATCCACTTACTCACCTCTACAGTCACTCATACTTATGGTCACTCAGTACAGGACTTTCATATGCACTTATACACCTACATAGACACTCACACACCGCCACTCATCCATAGAGGTACTCACACACCTAGTCAGTCATGCAAATAATTAATCACACTGCCATTTACTCACCTATACAGTTATACACACACCAGCTCACTTACTCATACAAATACTAGCACATTCTTACGCTCTTATACAATCACTGATACAAGTACACACTCATCCATACAGCCACTCTCACAATCACACACTCTCACTTATAGCCATTTATATACTCCAACACACATATATACTGCCTTTGACATATTAGTTACTCACACATGTACCACTAAGATATACATTCACTCACTAACACACCCATACACACACTCACCCACCCATACAGTCCATCACAGATGCACTCTTGAAACCATGCACCCAGTGAATCACCCACTCACACATCTATGCGCAGTCACACACACCCCACCCACACAAACACTCAGGCACCCATACAGATACTCAGACAACCAATCAATAACCCATGTAGACACTCATTAAGCTATTCGCAAACCTATGCAGCCGCTTACACACCAACAGACAGACGGATACAGACATTCACACAGATTAGTCACTAATCCATGCATTCAGTAAGATACATTTAATCACTCACTTATAGAGTCAGTCACGCACCTACTAAATCATCCATCCAGACACTTATACACCCACTCATTCTTCAATACACCTTGACATATATATTAAACATATTTAAACTTTATAGAAACACACAGTCACTGGATGATGCCATCAGTGATGTCATTTGAGATGTCATCAGTGATGTCATCAGTGATGTCACTGACCATGTCATGAGTGATGTAATATGTGACGTCATCAGCAGTGCATTATGGGGCGCGAGTTATAGTTAGCTGAACTAACTATAACGGGGAATTTCACGGGTTTTGTATGAGTGAAATGTCCAACTAACTATAACTGTCCGTAAAACCTATGGTTTTTTCAGTGAATATATATATATATATATATATATATATATATATATATATATATATATATATATATATATATATATATATATATATATATATATCAAAAGAAAAGCCCGAGCTTTTGAAGTAGCACTCCACAAGGGTTCAGTTTTCAAAACCATTTATTCAGGAAAAAATGGCTCCATGACTCCGATGAGTCTCTCTCCCTGACGCGTTTCGGTGCTCCAAGCACCTTAATCATAGGGCGGCGCTTCGGTAAAACCTGGAATGGACCTCCACCTTTTATCCCCGCATGGCACTCGCTTTCCAGTGAGCGGTATGCCGGGAGTAGAAGTCCCAATTCTGCCATTCAGGTATGGCCAGGTCTTTACCAAGTGTTTTCACTGCCAATTTGCATAATTTCATCTCTCACAGCCCTCCAGTGGGCCTCAGATCACACGTCTCCGTTTTTTAATCTGCTAACCCTCGTGCTGCTGTAGGCTGCAGTTAAATAACTGGCCACGCAGACAAAGTCCAGTTAAAGTTGCGGTGCATACTTCCACGGCCGGAGATGCCGTGTATGTAGATTCAAAAGAAAAGCCCCAAGCTTTTGAAGTAGCACTCCACAAGGGTTCAGTTTTCAAAACCATTTATTCAGGAAAAAACGGCTCCATGACTCTGATGAGTCTCTCTCCCTGACGCGTTTCGGTGCTCCAAGCACCTTAATCATAGGGCGGCGCTTCGGTAAAACCTGGAATGGACCTCCACCTTTTATCCCCGCATGGCACTCGCTTTCCAGTAAGCGGTATGCCGGGAGTAGAAGTCCCAATTCTGCCATTCAGGTATGGCCAGGTCTTTGCCAAGTGTTTTCAAGGCCAATTTGCATAATTTCGTCTCTCACAGCCCTCCAGTGGGGCTCGGATCACACGTCTCCATTTTTTAATCTGCTAACCCTCGTGGCCGGTTATTTAACTGCAGCCTAGTCATGGAGCCGTTTTTTCCTGAATAAATGGTTTTGAAAACTGAACCCTTGTGGAGTGCTACTTCAAAAGCTTGGGGCTTTCTTTTGAATCTACATACACGGCATCTCCGGCCGTGGAAGTATGCACCGCGACTTTAACTGGACTTTGTCTGCATGGCCGGTTATTTAACAGCAGCCTACAGCAGCACGAGAGTTAGCAGATTAAAAAATGGAGACGAGTGATCCGAGGCCCACTGGAGGGCTGTGAGAGATGAAATTATGCAAATTGGCAGTGAAAACACTTGGTAAAGAACTGGCCATACCTGAATGGTAGAATTGGGACTTCTACTCCCGGCATACCGCCTACTGGAAAGCGAGTGCCATGCGGGGATAAAAGGTGGAGGTCCATTCCAGGTTTTACCGAAGCGCCGCCCTATGATTAAGGTGCTTGGAGCACTGAAACGTGTCAGGGAGAGAGACTCATCGGAGTCATGGAGCCGTTTTTTCCTGAATAAATGGTTTTGAAAACTGAACCCTTGTGGAGTGCTACTTCAAAAGCTCGGGGCTTTCCTTTAAATCTACATACACGGCATCTCCGGCCAAGGAAGTATGCACCGCGACTTTAACTGGACTTTGTCTGCGTGGCCGGTTATTTAACTGCAGCCTACAGCAGCATGAGGGTTAGCAGATTAAAAAACGGAGACGTGTGATCCGAGGCCCACTGTAGGGCTGTGAGAGATGAAATTATGCAAATTGGCAGTGAAAACACTTGGTAAAGACCTGGCCATACCTGAATGGCAGAATTGGGACTTCTACTCCCGGCATACCGCTTACTGGAAAGCGAGTGCCATGCGGGGATAAAAGGTGGAGGTCCATTCCAGGTTTTACCAAAGCGCCGCCCTATGATTAAGGTGCTTGGAGCACCGAAACGTGTCAGGGAGAGAGACTCATCGGAGTCATGGAGCCGTTTTTTCCTGAATAAATGGTTTTGAAAACTGAACCCTTGTGGAGTGCTACTTCAAAAGCTCTGGGCTTTCTATTGAATCTACATACACGTCATCTCCGGCCGTGGAAGTATGCACCGCGACTTTAACTGGACTTTGTCTGCTTGGCCGGTTATTTAACTGCAGCCTACAGCAGCACGAGGGTTAGCAGATTAAAAAACGGAGACGTGTGATCCGAGGCCCACTGGAGGGCTGTGAGAGATGAAATTATGCAAATTGGCAGTGAAAACACTTGGTAAAGACCTGGCCATACCTGAATGGCAGAATTGGGACTTCTACTCCCGGCATACCGCTTACTGGAAAGCGAGTGCCATGCGGGGATAAAAGGTGGAGGTCCATTCCAGGTTTTACCGAAGCGCCGCTCTATGATTAAGGTGCTTGGAGCACCGAAACGCGTCAGGGAGAGAGACTCATCGGAGTCATGGAGCCGTATTTTCCTGAATAAATGGTTTTGAAAAATGAACCCTTGTGGAGTGCTACTTCAAAAGCTCTGGGCTTTCTTTTGAATCTACATACACAGCATCTCCGGCCGTGGAAGTATGCACCGCGACTTTAACTGGACTTTGTCTGCGTGGCCGGTTATTTAACTGCAGCCTACAGCAGCACGAGGGTTAGCAGATTAAAAAACGGAGACGTGTGATCCGAGGCCCACTGGAGGGCTGTGAGAGATGAAATTATGCAAATTGGCAGTGAAAACACTTGGTAAAGACCTGGCCATACCTGAATGGCAGAATTGGGACTTCTACTCCCGGCATACCGCTTACTGGAAAGCGAGTGCCATGCGGGGATAAAAGGTGGAGGTCCATTCCAGGTTTTACCGAAGCACCGCCCTATGATTAAGGTGCTTGGAGCACCGAAATGCGTCAGGGAGAGAGACTCATTGGAGTCATGGAGCCGTTTTTTCCTGAATAAATGGTTTTGAAAACTGAACCCTTGTGGAGTGCTACTTCAAAAGCTCGGGGCTTTCTTTTGAATCTACATACACGGCATCTCCGGCCATGGAAGTATGCACCGTGACTTTAACTGGACTTTGTCTGCGTGGCCGGTTATTTAACTGCAGCCTACAGCAGCACGAGGGTTAGCAGATTAAAAAACGGAGACGTGTGATCCGAGGCCCACTGGAGGGCTGTGAGAGATGAAATTATGCAAATTGGCAGTGAAAACACTTGGTAAAGACCTGGCCATACCTGAATGGCAGAATTGGGACTTCTACTCCCGGCATACCGCTTACTGGAAAGCGAGTGCCATGCGGGGATAAAAGGTGGAGGTCCATTCCAGGTTTTACCGAAGCGCCGGCCTATGATTAAGGTGCTTGGAGCACCGAAACGCGTCAGGGAGAGAGACTCATCGGAGTCATGGAGCCGTTTTTTCCTGAATAAATGGTTTTGAAAACTGAACCCTTGTGGAGTGCTACTTCAAAAGCTCGGGGCTTTCTTTTGAATATATATATATATAAGACTCAATTGACATATTCCATGAGACAGTGACAGAGAAATGAAAAAATTATACCATCGAGTAAACCATAAAAAGCGGAAAAAGAAGTACAGAGAAAGTGAATACATCAAACTGATCAACAAACTCAGCAAAAACCATGAGGTGGTTGTCACAAAAGCAGATAAAGGTGGAAATATCATAATATGGCCAAAAGTAGACTATGTCAAAGAAGCACAAAGACAACTTTCAGATGGAGTATGTTATGGCAAATCCAACTGGAAAGAATACAACATAGCTATAGGAATCTCTGGCAAAAAGTTACATCAATTTAAACGAGATGGCTTGATATCATTGGAGGAATTTAAATTTCTATGGGTGGAGTATCCGGTGGTTCCAATAATCTACTTTATCCCGAAGATACATAAAAACATCAGCCCCATTCCAGGACGACCGATAATATCAGCCATATACAGCATGGGGGAACACATATCACAGTATGTGGACTTCTTTTACAAAGACTGGTCAAAGATCTCCCTACATATGTAAAGGATACCGGAGATTTCCTAAACAAGATCAAAGACATCCAATGGGATGATGACATGGTATTTATACCTTTAGACATTGAGTCATTATATACGTGTATAGAACATCACACAGGACTCATGGCGGTCAAACACCTTTTAGATACCAGACCAGCAGAATGCTATGAACACAACAAAATGCTGATGGACTGTATATCATGGTGCCTCAACAACAACTATTTTATGTTTGGTACTGATCTATATAGACAACTGCAGGGTGTTGCCATGGGGGCCTGCTACTCTCCTAGTTATGCCTGTTTGTTGGTAGGCTGGTGGGAGGAGCAGGCTCTCAGGGCTGTACACTCAGATATGTATGCCAGGCATGTTAAATACTGGCTCAGATATATTGACGATGTTTTTATTGTGTAGCAAGGAAATGTAGAAAGTGCAAATGTATTTGTCAACAGCGTCAATGTTAACTCTGCTAATCTAAAGTTCACTTCACATATCAGTAAATATAGCATTGAGTTTTTAGATGTTAGAGTTTTTATCAAAAATGGACACATAGCCACTACTCTACACAGAAAGGCTACAGCAGGAAACTCTACACTCCATGCCGACAGCGAACATCCAAAGCATCTAGTAAGGAGTTTACCATATGGGGAACTCCTGAGAATCAAAAGAATATGCAGTACCGAACAGGAACTAGATAGATGCACACAGGAAGCAATGATGAGATTCAGACACAGAGGATATGGTGACTCAGTCCTCAAGGATGTGCTAGCAAAAGTGGCTCTGAAACCCAGAGATTCACTGTTGGAATTAAAGATCAATACCACAGTTGAACTGCAGGACACTAACGCAACTAGACTCATCCTTACCTATAACCAGCAGGAAAGACAAATCAGGTCTATAATCAAACGTAATTGGCCTATTATCCTTACAGATGCGGTTTTGGCACCCAATCTAACAGACAATCCCACTATTACTTTTAGGAAGGGTGTCTCCATGAGGTCCCAATTAGTCAAAAGTAGCCCTGAGGTTCATTCTAGTAAAATGTGGCTACAGCCAAGAAAAGGGTTCTTCAAATGCTCTACCTGTAGAGCATGTAAATTCGGAGAAAACACTATAAAATATACGACCCCCTTCAGTCCTACTGCAATAATGATCAAAGGCAGTTACAATTGCAGAACAGAATTTGCTGCATATGTCCTGACGTGCACCTGTGGCTTCAGGTACGTTGATAGTACGAAGCTACAGGTTCATGTCAGAATATTGCAGCACCTGCGAGCAATTGTTAACAATGACACAGCGTACCCAGTTGCCAGACACTTTAAGTTAGCACATAATAATGATCTTAAGTGTCTCAAATACTATGTGATCACGACGGTACCAAATCGCGCAGAGGAGGTAATAGGGAGCGGTCTCTGCGCTAATTGGAATCGCGCATGATCCTCGAACTAGACAGCAGATTTCCTAATGGGCTCAACAACACGCAGGATCTACACAACTTCCTATAATATGTATGCATAACACATATGATTTATAGTAGTGACTTGCTATCCCACATCTGTTATATGCACATATTACATGAACATTAGGTAGATAATCTCAACACATATGAATGAATTAATTCAGTTATGATGGGATTCTATACCTGTTCTCAGCTGCTAATCTATTGTTTTTAATCCCACAGTTCTGATATTAGATTTAGTTTTTTTTAGCACTAGCACTTTACAAGCTTGGCAGGGCGGCTGCCCTACCTATAAGCAATAGCACTTTTTTTGCACTTTTTTTGCACTTTATAGACACTGCGATCCGAGTTTTTAGTCTATTTTATCAACAGACACTTCCAGCACTTTTAGCTGTTATACTATTTCTAATCTGACAGATGACAAGGATGATACAAGGGAGCTAAGTTAGTTTACCCCATTCATGCAGTAATAGGAGGTTCACTCCACATTATAGTACCCCACTATATATCCACCAGTCTAACCTTGGCTATTTCAGGCATAACCATGTGAGGCTTTTTTTTTTGCACAGCACAATCAGTAAGATATATTAGACAGCATTATGCAGCAATACATGGTTTTAACATTTAATATTTAATATTTAATATTTAATGTTTAATTATTTAACATCCAGTGCATTTTAGATATTTAAAACATTTATTGTTTTTGAATTGTGTATATATTTTCAAATTGTTTTAATTCATATGCATTTATTAATTTATCGTACTTTGACTAATGTGCAATCAGATTATGTTCACACTTATCTAATTCTAAGACTCACTCGTTTTGCCTGCGGGGAAAACAATGAATAGTACAGCGCGTGGAAAAACACAAATGTCTAAATAGAAGAACTAGCGGATCGAAAAGAACAGACTATGTGAAAGTGTATAACATAGTATGCTGTTTATGTTTATTACTCACGTGACACAGGGAAATGACACAACACAGAATAAAAACTGCAGGCGGACTGCGTTTCCGCATGTGATCAAGGGCACCTTGTTGTCAGAAACGCGTCATACGGCTTTGCTGAATAAAGACCTGTTTTTGCCACGCAATTCGGAGTCCGTGACTCTCTCTTCGCCGGCTGGAAGTGGGGAGAGCCAGCATTTTGTTCGAGATATATACACACATATATATATATTTAATTATTTATATAAAGTGTTATATATCGCGGAAAGACCCAGGAGAATATCAGAGCGCTTTACAGATGTTCCCGGACCAAAAGAGTTAGGCCAGTAGGTCCGTAGAAACAACAGTGATAGGCAAGATATTGGAGTAAAAAGAGGAACAAAGTATCATGGCATCACAAAAGGATATAAATTAGCATATATGCACACCAAACAAATATTGATGTTGAGAGCAGCCCTAGGTCATAGACAAAGTCAAAGTCATAGGATCAAGTACAAAGTACATTGTAGCAACGCTACTCAGGGCGAGGCAGTCAGTAACGTAGGAGCGAGACCCGCGTGCAGCGGGAAAAAAAAAACAAGAGATGGTACCTAGTGTGAGTTGGTACAATCAATCAGAAGGTGTTCATCAATAGAGCTTTCACTGCTTTTTTGAAAGATGCCGTAGAGGGAATCAGTCTGATATCCGGAGGCAAGGAGTTCCAGATTCTCGGGGCAATACCCGAGAATCCTCGATTATAGGGTCTCTTTCTTTGGAATTTTTGCGGTTTTAGCAGTAGGGTGTTGGAACTCCTAGAAGATCTGCAACCACCAGAAATTTCCAGTTTTTGAGCTAGGTACAAAGGGGTGTTATGGTGAAGGGCCTTTTGTGTCATGCAAGCAATTTTAAGATGAATCCTCGCCTCAAAAGGCATCCAATTTAGGGATTTCAGGTCCGGTGTGATGTGGTTATTTCTTCTGGATCCTGTGATGAGCCTAGCAGCTGAATTTAGGGATGCCCTGAGCGGTGCCAACTTGTAGCTGGGTAGCCCACAGATTGTTGCCCTACCATAATCCACCCTGGAAATTACCAGTGCTTGAACAGCAGACTTGAATTCATCCATAGGGAGGAAGGGTTTTATCTTTCTTAGGATACTCATGTGGAAGTTAGCTTGTTTGGTGGCTGAGCTAATGTGCTCCTGTATACTCAAGGTCTTATCAAGTATTATTCCAAGAGACCTTGCGGAGTCAATGATATGTGGAGTACAGTTGAGAGCTGTTAGGTGTTTCATGTACTCAACAGTGACGGAAGCCAGTTTGGATGGAGCGATAAGGAGGAATTCCGTTTTGGATGAGTTTAGCTTGAGATGTTGGGAGGTCAGCCAGTGTTGTGTTTTGAGGAGGGTTGAGTTGAGTGATCTGATGTCTTCCGGGGAGGAGATTTTCAGGTAAAGTTGGGTGTCATCTGCATACATGTGATATTTAATGTTGGATGAGCTTTTTCTAGATCTCAGGAGCAAGAGGTGTTCAAGGGACGGGGAGCCTCTCCAGGACCGTTCGGCTAGTCTCAGATAATGTCTCTCTGAATTTAAACTATCATTGAACCAAGGTTTGGAGTTGTTGGAGGACTTTCTATTGAGTCTAAAATACTCAATATAGCGTTGTTGTAATGCTCCGTGAGATCCTGTACCTCAGACATGTCAATAGGTGGCAGCAAGGTATTCTTGCTGAGGGATATCAGTTCATTCTTGTTTGTGTTTTGGAGAGATCGTTTCCAGTGCCTGGGATTCTTGGCTTGTGATCTTTTCTTAGACCAAGGTTCACTGATGTGGAAGGAGATGTAATGAGGATCAGACTAGTCACAGGTGGTGATCGAGTCCAGTTGAATAACATTGGGTTTAGCTATAATCAGGTCCAGGATCGAGCCCAGCACATGAGTGGGGCTATCACAGATTTGAATTAGGCTAAGGTCAGCTAGGAAGGTTTTGAGAGTTTCACTGCCGGGTCCCTCAAGGCATTCCAGTGAAGGTTGAAGTCTCCGAGGAAGATTTGGGGACAATGTTGCCTCACATTGGAAGAAATGATTTCCATGATTTGCTCCACGAAGGGGAGGTTATCTCCCGGCAGATAGTAAAGCATGTGCAGTTTGCATAATGGCCTGCTTTTGCTAGTGATGTCAATGCACAGGTATTCGCAAGAGGGGACAGCATCTGTGTGTGACTGTTTCAAAATGAGGCTATTCAGGTATATACAAGCGATATCTCCACCAGATCTGTCCGCTCTGTCCAGCCTGATGATGTTATGGTTCGGAGGGTCTAGTATTTCAAGGACCGGACCAGAGGACTCCTTCAGCCAGGTTTCAGTAAGTATGAGGATATCCAGATCCTGAGCCTTGAATAAGTTCAGCAATGTCTGTGGCATGTTTCACTGCTGATCTACAATTGATGAGCATGCACTTCAGGTGTGGAATGGCGTCAGAAGAGGTGGGCTGTGAGAAGGGAACTTGTTTGAGGCTGGAGATGTTTACAGCATTAGTATTGTGTCTGGGTCTTCTGAGTGGGTTGGGAGGAATGGCTTGAATGTGTTACTGGTGATCTGGCTTATCCATGCGCAAAGAATTACATGAACGCAGGAGAATGTCGATATCCTTTACTAAGAAGGAATTCTTGGATCTAGAGGGTCTAGAAGGAGCATTCGGTAAGGGTATGGTTCTCCAACGGAGGGATGCATAGGTCAGAGCAAGACCCTTGACTGAAGGAGGAGATGACAGCTTGGTGTGGAAGATGGTATCTGGTGTCTGTAACTCCCTGACGTCCTGTCAGTGACTCTGTATTTATCCAGTTTTGAGGTGATGATTATGAGCTTCTGTAAATCGGCCTTGAGTTGTTGAAGATCCTGGTAGATATTATCTAGGGTGGATGAAGGTAAAGAGTGGTGAAGAGATTCCAAGGAGTGTGTCGGTGCTCCAGTAGGATGTGAAGGAGTTCTGGTGGAAGCGATCGGGAATTGCTGGCCAGGGAGTTCCCGACAAGGGATGGTAGAGAAGGAAAGGTTATTCAGATTGGTAGGGGGGAAGGGAAAGCTCCTAAACTGGCCTTCTAGGAACTCTCAGGTCATAAGTGTATTGGAGTTTTCAGTGAATAGGGAATCGAACTTCAGGGAAGACCCTTCCATAGCCAAGGGACTAGAGGTGGAGACTGTGGGCTAACGCCAGGTAAGTGTAAGTAAGGTGTAGCTGTGAAGGAGGCATTGCTATGAATGCCCGCGATCAGGGCATCCTCATTCACCTCAAGTGACTCTGATCCCATCCGCAAAGAAGGTGTGATGGGAAAAAGTGAGCTGCTGGAAGAGTTAGAGGGGGGGAGAGGGGAAGCGTGACTGGGGGGGTGGTGTTGCAAGACGGGATCGTTTGGTGGACCAGTGGTGAGGATGGGGCGCTAAGCCCATACTTCGAAGTGTCAGGATCCTAGTTAGTAATGGAGTTGTTGATGATGTGGAAAATTTTCTCAAAGGACCCTAGATGGCAGACAGCAGCTTGAATGAGGATTATCCCATTGTTATAAATGGTGATTGTGGCATATACACTCAAAAAAGGGGGGAGGTAGAGGGTATTAGGCTAGGGTCACCCTCCTTACAGTAATGAACACAGAAAGACCGGAATACCGGAATTAGAACCTAGCTATGGGTGATGAGAGACTTCCACTCAAGTGGAGTGATAAAGTCTACTGATCAAGAAAGAAGAATTTCTTTCTTGAGTCCCCTCACTCACCAGGTTTTCCCCTTGGTGACATGCTTCATCATAGGGGTCCTCTCAATCCGCTGCGGATTGAGGCGTGCTGCGACTTGCGAGATTACATAGGAGCACTTATGTGAGAAAATGTGTAGTGCGGTGTTGTGGAATGGAAAAAGAAAACAGCATAACCATGATGAGTTAGACGTCTCTAGTATTAGTCGACATGTTTCGAGCCTCCCCAAAGCTCTTCCTCAGGACCACACAGGGACCAGCCCTGTGCGTACCACTCCTAAGTGACCTATAAGTGAGGTAAATAAAGAATTAGTGAAATGTAAAGTGCCACACCTAATGTGGTTGAGGGGCTCGTAGTAACACTTTTAGCTGAGCACGCCTCACCGGTAATACACCTACTCGCACCCCTGGAGTTAATATGCGGTCTCCAGGGGTGCCCCTCAACCCCTCCAGACCATGGGGCACATTTGAACCTCATATAAAATACTACGTACCAATGAGTAAAATCGTATGTATTAAACCAATAGTGCACGCACATTAGGTGTGGCACTTTACATTTCAATAGTTCTTTATTTACCTCACTTATAGGTCACTTAGGAGTGGTACGCAAAGGGCTGGTCCCTGTGTGGTCCTGAGGAAGAGCTTTGGGGAGGCTCGAAACATGTCGACTAATACTAGAGACGTCTAACTCATCATGGTTATGCTGTTTTCCCTAGTACTTACCCCTGTTTTTAAACATACCGACTAGGAGCTAGAATAAAATATTTTGCCCACTAGTTAGGTATTTTTAACATTTTCTTTTTCCACTCCACAACACTGCACTACACATTTTCTCACATAAGTGCTCCTACGTAATCTCGCAAGTCGCAGCACGCCTCAATCCGTAGCGGATTGAGAGGACCCCTATGATGAAGCATGTCACCAAGGGGAAACCCTGGTGATTGTAGCATATATATATTTGTTTTTGGGGGGGGGGGGTAATCCTTTCCCTGCAATGCTACAGGTTTTTATTGGGGGAGGAAGGGGCTCCAGCCAATATAGGGCAGACATGCTCTCGTTGTTTTCCATGCCTCCTTATTTGCTGCCCATGTGTGGAGTCACTACTATTTTGAAAAGCCAGAATGTGTGTGCGTGTGTGTGTGTGTGTTTGTGTGCATGCATGTGTGTGTGTTATAGGAAACCATTGTGTCTTTGTTCTCCATGCTTCTTCTTTTGTGGAGCCTGTGTGCGTGTCATAGACAGCCATTTCTTTTTGTTCACTGTGCCTCTTTCATTGATTACCATGGGAGCAACCACCATTTTGTAGCGCCTGTGTGTGTTTATGATTTTTAATAATTTTATTCCACTTTAAAAGGGTTGTTCTAGGAAGCACTGATTGTTATGGCAGTTTGGACACCTGCGTATTTTTTCATTTTGTTTCTAATATATTTTCACTTTTCTAATACTTATTTGGGATTATTGCTGATTGTAAGAGTTTGGCGTACACAGCTGTTCTTTTTAATTAATTTATTGAGTTTGCCCTGTCTCCCATAGGGGCTCCATTGGCCCTGAAGCAACACCAATTATTGTTTTGATTAATTTAATAGATTTTTCGCTTTGCCTCCCCCTGCTTTCCATAAGGGTCCCATGGGCACTAGTTGTTATTTTTTTTAAATCAATTTGATTTTTATAATTTTATGATAAATATGGTGGTGATAATGATATGCATTGCATTAACAAGAATAACCAAGGCTCACGCTCTTCCTTCTTGTTTTTTATTGCCTCCTGGTTCACAAGAGGATACTGACTGAAAAAGAGACAATCCTATGAATTGGCTGACTTCGGAGCCCAGCAACCTCTCTGCTAAATGCTTCTGCCAGTGCCTCTGTCCAATTCAAGAAGTAAACAAGATGGCCCCAAAGAAAGAGGAGGTTCCTGCTAAGAACGTGGCCAATGAGGTGAAGAAGTTGCCACCACTGGTTACAAGTCCTCATTTTCTGGCATTGTGTCATACCTGATTTACCTTCCTCTGTCAGGAAAAAGCTTGGAGGAGGATTATCCCTTGGTCAACACCACCAGCAAAACCAAAGAAGATGTCTCTCAGTGCTGCAGTAACTGCAGTCATCACTGACAGTTGAGAATCTGTAATCGATTTTCTGCAGCAACAAACCAAATCTTTTTCCCAGGAAACTCAATAGAAATCACAATCTGCTACACCTGATATTCCAGTGGTAGGAGCAGAGCAGGAAGTTGAGTTTGATGCTGAGCCTCTCCATTAGAGTTATCATTTTCATGATCTCCTGCAAGGAAAAAAGCACTCCATCATCTTCTCCAAATCCCCCTTCTGATGATCTTGGCATGGATTTTACCTGACCGATAGCCGCACGAGGAACAAAGAAAGGTTCCAGAAAACCTTGGAAGATGAGAAACCAGTGATTGTTTGTATGAAGAGTGCCACAGTAGAGGTGCAGATCACTTCTATTCAACCTACTCTGAGTGATGTACTAACAACAACACTACTTGCTTCCGTCGTTTCAAGAACCCAAAAACCTGCAGCAACCACCACCACCACTCATAATGCAGTAACAGCCAGCCTAAAGAAATGCAAAAATAACTGCCTAACTCCAATTCAACAAGTTCTTTGAGGTAAGCCAGGTGAAATTTACGATATGAGGAGCCAACTGGTCCATCTGAAAAATCAACACACAATTGTGTGGGATGAGCACCTCAGAAAGATAGCTGCTGGTGATAGAGGAGAAGACGTTGAAATGGTAGAAGAAGGTGGTGATGAAGCAGAAGATGTCATCATGCAACGGAGATCTGTCAGTGTTGCACATAGTATGCAGTCATCATCTACAGTAACCTCAGCATAGCACAAGAAAAAAAGGGATGCGTTACCCCATAGTGTCCAAGGAGCTCATCTGATACCTTTAGGTCACTTGAGGATGTATCCACATGAAGAAAACTGTCATAATACCCCACTATCAAGTTTATTTTTACCACCTTACCACAAGTATCGCCAAATTGAAATGTCAATTTATACAAAGGGAAGCTAGCCAAAATGTTAGAGTCTGGCCCTGCCTTTTTCTTTGGTGATGGAAGAATGGTTTCCAGAATTTGTGGAAACCTTCTGACTAAAACGGGAGGTTCCAAGGAATACTGATTTGTGCGCTGTTGCTGTACCCATGCTGCAGCATCAAATGCTGCAATTGGTTGGTGAAGCAATAAAGGAGAGCGCTGTTCAGTCCATCTACCCCTCAGCTGACATGTGTAGCAAGTCTAAAGCAACAGATTACATTTACTTCATTGAACATTGTGCTTTCTTCAAGAGGGTTAAGCATAGGCTAGCTGCTGGTCTCACTGTTGAGGATACTTTTTGAGAAACAAACTGTTGTAGTGCCCTCTATGGAGAAACCATGTACAGCTGACGATATTTTGAAATACTATAATACTAAACTCAATTAATGGCTTCAACCCAGAGGTATCAGTATTGGATTTATTGCCACTGACAATGACAGTAATATTGTAAAAGCCACAGTTGAGGGAGGATACTTCAGAGTCCTATGCTTTGCTCTTGCATTAGCCTAATTGTGCAGGACATCCTCAAAAAAGAAGATGTAGTCAATAACATAGTGGCCTTCGGTCACAGGATTTGCACTCATTTCAAGCACTTCTTTAAAGCCTGTAAGTAACTGAGGATCATTCAGTGTGCTAATAGAGGCCCTGTTAAAAACCCTCATACAGGACATCCAAACCCATTGGATCCCCTCATTCTACATGCTGTAATGCCTGTTTTAACTGTACAGGTTTATCACTGATAACATACCACAGGCGAGGCAGCTGCCAAAGCCATGATGATGAGGTTGAGAAATGGGGACAAGTGGAGTGCTAGTGCCTTTTGAGATTTTGATATGGAAAGTCAGCAAAGAGGGCAGTACCATGAGCCAAGTGATACATTTGTGGCACTTGCTGCAGGAACATGTGCAAAAAGGTGGAAGAAACATCTACCAATATCAGTGAAGATGCAGCTCCTTTAACCAATAGCTTAAGCCTTTTTGTGAACACAATTTAAAGGCTGCAAAAAAAGACATTGTATCCTCCAAGGAGTACATGTATTGTATTGTATTGTATATAACATTTATAGAGCGCGACAAACACCCTGCGGGTACCCTGGCGCTAAAGATACATGAACACAGACCAGCGTGGAGCGGGAAGGACAGAACCTAAAAAACATTACTCGAGAACGACAGAATCAGTTTCTGGGGAACAACCACGTTTTGATCCTTTTCCTAAACAAGGACAGGGTACTACATTGTCTAATTTCAAGTGGAAGTGCATTCCAAAGTTTCGCGGCGGCAATACTGAAAGATCTTCCTCCCAGTCTGGCCCTATTGAACCTGGGTACCTTTGCCAGGCAGGCAGAAGAGGAACGAAGGGTCCGGGTAGGAGTATACTAGACCAATTTCTTCTGTAGCGGCTTAGGACCGAGTCCATGCAGAGCCCTAAACCCTATGCAAAGGGATTTAAAATGAATTCTTTGCTGCACAGGGAGCCAGTGTAGCTCAGCTAGGCACATTGAGGCAGAAAAGCCTCGTGGTCTAGACAGGGCCAATTTCGCAGCCGTATTCTGAACACGTTGCAGTCTCTGAATCAGATACTTGGGGGACTCCAGCAATAAGGCATTGCAATAGTCAAGTCTGCTTAAGATAGCGCCTCGAACAACCAAGGCTCTGACCGAGATTGGAAGCAATGGAAGGATCTTTCTCAAAGCTCTAATAAGGCCAAAACAGCACCCCACCATCTTATTCACTTGCGTCTCCAATGACAGGTTGGCATTGAACATGACTCCCAAGTTTCGCACCATCTTAGATGGCGCCAAGACAGTAGATGTATCAAGAGGCCAGAAGTTGTGAGGAAGAGGCAGATGGACCTTCCCAACTGCGCAGTGTACAATTTCGGTCTTATCCGAATTAAATTGTAGAGAGTTGTTACGTAGCCACTGCGCAGTGTCGTGCATGCACACATGAAAATCCTCCAGGGCATTAGGTAGGGTTCCATCAAGAGATAGAATGATCTGGGTGTCTTCAGCATAATTTACAAATTTCACATTATGAGCCCGAATGATATTGATCAATGGGCTCAAATAGATGTTAAATAAAATTGGGCTGATGGCAGATCCTTGTGGGACCCCATGACAGATGTTAGTGAAGGCTGACTGGAAAGGTGGAAGAGCCACTGCCTGACACCTGCCAGATAGATAGGATCGAAACCAATCCAGGGCAGTGCCCACTACTCCTACCTCCTCCATCTGTGCCACAATACTGAATCCATGGTGCAAAAAAGCACTATCCAACAGTAGATGTCTCAATTTACAAGAATTGATTCTTCAGGAAAGCAAATGACCTAGAAGATGATACATTTCAAATATGAGGTCATAGCAGAATTGAAGTGCTTCCTTCAACCTCCAGAAAGCTTGGTGGAGGCAGCAGCAGTACCTATCAGTGGCAACACCATAGCCTGCTACTAAACCTACAGCACCAACACCTTTGCTTTCAACATCTGCAATGAGTTGGTTTATGGATATGCCAGGACTTAAATAAAGTGTACTGGTGCAGGCATCGAACAGAACCAATATCTGATAACAAAAGACACTTGAGAAGATGGTACATGACTGTATGGATGACCCAACAGAGGTCTAGCAGGAACAAGACCCATCGACCTATTGGCCTTGTAAAAAGGAGCTGTGGCCAGAACGCAGCAGGCTAACAATAAAGTATCTAGCATGTCATGTACCCAGTGTTTGTTTGAAGTCTGTTTTCGATGCATCTGGGGCAATAAACAAATTGAGAAGGACCAGTCTTTCTCCTCAAAAGATGGACAGAATGATTAAAGTGAATAAACATTTTATACCCAAAACTATAAGGCTTCAAAAGATATAACCATAGATGATGGCAGTTTCTAGGATGTCAAGTGTGATGAGTGATTATCCTCCGGGGGACCACTCTGAATTTGAAAATGAACTCTACTGTCCAGAATAAAAAAGAAACAATAGCATAACAGAAATGTCTGGTATGAAAGAAATATAGGGGGATATTCTCAAGAACGTGCGATAAACATCGCCAAAATAGGTTAACGCAAGTTTACATATCGCCGTCTATCGCAGGAAAATAACTGTGTTAATGTCGTATTATCAACACAGCGGTAACATGCAATAGTCTCCCGATAACGCATCAAATGCCCGCGATAACATTACCGGGACGGCGATGAAAATTCAAACCCGAACGCGAGAAAAGTTGCAATGGGCCCAACCGCGATAAGACAATCAGCGAAAAGCAGCACCAGGCCTACAAATCACACACGTCAGGTGGGAAAAATCACTTCAAAAGCAGAAAAAAAATAAAACTAACAAAAACCGAACTACAGCAAAGCACAATGGAGGCAGCCGGAGCAGGTACAGAGGACGGCCAGAACCCCACAAGCCCCACGGAGGAGCAGCCTGGGACCTCGGGGACAGGGAAGGGCAAGGACAAGAAGAAGAGGAAGACGCGGTTCAGTCCGCAGGAAAACAGGATCCTGATCACGGAGGTGGTAGAACACCATCAACAACTGTTCGTCACCTCCACTGTGTCATTGGCAACAAAAAATGCAACATGGCAGTCCATCCTGGACAAGGTGAATGCAGTCGGAGTGCTGAGGAGGACAATGGAAGAGCTCAAGAGGCACTGGAATGATGTGAAGCGCAAGACCAAGCAGAAACTTGGCAACAACCAGAAGGCAGCAATGCAGACTGGAGGTGGGAGTCCAGCGCCACAGGAGGAGCTGGATGAGATGGAGGAAATGGTGTCCACAGTCATCAGTGTGGAGATGGTGGCAGGAGTTGGGGCACCGGACACTGCTCAACTTGACCTGACACAACAGCAACAGGGTGAGTAACCACCAGGGACTGGGGGGACGGGGGGAGATGGGCACAATGGCACACATGCACAATTAAGTAGAGCACAGTGCACACCCACAATGACTCTGGATCATGTCCCTGATCCCCTTGGCACACTGCAGCACACATAGAAACAGCAAGTAGGCCCCCGTCGACTATGTGTCCAGAGGGGACTCTTCCCACACATCACCAATCCCACAACCAACCCATACACATGTGCCAAACCCAGCAAAGCGGCGTGTCTGTGAGCCACACTGACAATGCAACTGACACTGCATGACGAATAGCATGGCTGCAGTCAATATATCATGACATGTTGCACGCCACGACACTGAGGTGGCTGAGTGTGGACCACATCCGTAAAGGAGCAGGTCACACTCTGACACATCCACGTGCACAAACAACCCCTGACGTCAACAACACATCTGCGGACAAACCATGCCCCAGAGTCCCAACTCCCACCAAGAGGCCAATTTACCTAAGAATGCAACATCTCAGCACTGTATAAGCACAGAAGTCAAAGGCACACTGCCTGAAAGGGATAAGGGCCAGCCAAATCAGAGCTGCAGGGGCGACTCTCCCAAAATGCAGCACACACACATAACATTCAGAGCACATCAACATTGACAACAATGTGGTATAAACTGCAACACGTTCACAACAGAACAAAGGACACAACTGGTGCCACATGTGTGTAGAAACTGGTCAATCACATTTGGCATAGCAGGGAAATGTGAGATGATAATGTACAAGTACAAACACACATCCGTGATGTTGTCGAAATGTCCACTGTCCCGCATCAAATAGGCAGCTCCTCCCAAACAGTCACAATGTACATTGCCATGCAGTTTGTATGTAAACTTGTACAATGCGTCAACATACATGTGAACACAATGTTAAACTGCATCTCCCCTTCACATTGCAGAGGGAGAACCAACACCTCCTGCAGAGCAGACCCAACAGCTCTTCACTGATGACGAAGAGGACCTCCACACCTTCGACACCGACGCCCTCCAAGAGTTCATGGACAGCTACGGCACCTCACCTCCAGGAGCAGGGCAGCCCAGCTGCATCGAGGAGACCCCACCCACTGCACAGACCACACAGCAGGAAGCACCCACCACCACGGCTGACTCCCAGGACCCCCACGAACAACACATGGCCTTCCAACGCCGTGTGTTAGAGGTCCAGGAGAAGATGGCTGATCAGGTGCGGGTGGGGTTCGACCTCATGGCAGCCAAACTTGATGCCATACATGGGTGTCTGAGTACCATCAGGGACCACTTACAGTCCCTAATGGACACCCACAGTCCGCTCCATGCTCTCCAACGATCCATGGCTGACATCGCTGGAGTTATGATACTGAGACAAGAACAACTGTCCAGTCAGAGTGGCTCCAGCGATGTCAGCCGGGAGTTGGGACAGATGCGGGGGCTCATGGAGAACATGGAGCGGATGACGGCGGAAAGAATGGCTGCCGCGGCTGTACACCAGCGAGATGTGGCTGGGACCTTCCATGCCCTGCAGCACATCGTCATGGCATTGCTGCCTCAAGGCCTTGCGCAGATGAATGCTACTGCTGCTTCTACATCCACATCTCCGCCCCCTGATGTGTCAGTGCCTCACAGTGCGGCAGGCAATCCACCACCACCCACGTGTGAGGCACATGTGACATCAGAGGACGAAGATGCGGGTGAACCAACCTTACTGGTAAGGAGGAGGCAGTAGCATTCATCTCCGCCATATGGCCTGTATCTGCTTGGTTCTGCCCTTTGCATCATCACCTTCCACTGTCCCCCGATACACTCTACAAAACTGACCTTGGACCTCGACATGGACTGCCATTTTCTGTTTGGTTACCAATGACACAGCGATCAGACTGCGGACTGAACTCTTCCTCTTCCAATTTACTTCTCATTCCCTGAAGGACTCTGGCTGGCCCTCTACGGGCCAATAATGTGAAGTGGGGTTTGCATGGCCCTGTACTGCTCCAGCTGCAACACTCCACTGGATGTGAATTAAACATTCAGAATCGCACAGATGTGTCATGCCTTTGATCATTCAAGTATGAGAGTATGGATGTATGTAGGGTCAGTGATTCCCCCTAACGTCCATGTTGCTCATGTCATGGGACTTGAGTCACAGGGTGCAACAGTGCCGATTGCGGGCCGGGTGGCGTAGACACTACAACAGAGACACAAGCATCAGTTACTTCCATGTCCAGCCCAGAACTGAAGCATGCCCAGAGCCCCGGGCTCATTGTTCCCACCCCTACGCTGGCCTGCCATATGCCAGGCCAGTCCACTCCGCTTACGCTCAGAGGGGGACGACAAAGCTACATGTCCCAGGTCTTCCCTGTAGTGATCTGCTGATCACTGGTCTAGTCGTCAGCATGCCACAGCCACTCCCTGAGGGCTGGTTCACACCCACACCACACCCATCCAGCACAGGTGTCACAGGACATGTGACCCTGCCAATAAAAGGGGCCTAGCACGTCACATACCCCACTGCCGGAGATGACATGATGGCGTCCGCACCACGCGACCCAATAATGAAGGGTCCATGACTTGTGGCACACTGAGTGGGTGGCACCCGCTGCACTGCGGCTGGCAGGGGCCTACCGCCACGTGACGATGACTTGCGTTGCACAGGGTCAGTGGCACCTGCTGCACTGCGGCTGGCAGGGGCCTACTGCCACGTGACGATGACTTGCGATGCACAGGGTCAGTGGCACCTGAAGAGCTGAGCGGGTGTGCAGCCTGCGATGATGCATTGGCCTCGATACGGCGTCCAGCGAATCAAGACTCAAATTGAACAGTGTGCCCTGCTGGACCGCAGTGTATGCGCAGGCAGCAGTGAGCACACACATGACTCCGAGGTCCGGTGCCGCAGGTAACCCTGGGCGTAGTTCACGTAGTAGCGCTACGCGTAGCTACGCGAAGTGCACTTCGCACTACGCGAGATACGCATAGCTACGCGAACTGCGTAGTGCACTGTGCAAAATGCTGTTTGCACTGATTGCACAGTGCCGGATGCTTGTCCGCACTGTGCAATGAGTGCAAACCACATCTTGCACAGTGCAAGCGGTCGTTTTCTGCCGCTCGAGTAGATTTCTACTCAAGCGGCAGCTTTCTCAACGCGGACTGGTAGTTTCTCATCGCGAGCGGTCGCGAGCATACGCGACCACTCGCAATGAGAAACCTGACCTCCCCGCGTTGAGAATCTCGCCGGGAGGTTTATTTTCCACGCTCGTGATCGGCAACTTGATGTTGCTGATCGCGAACGAGGAAAAAGTCTCGTCAGGATGTCATTTTGCTTGCTCGCGGTCGCCAACTTGATGTTGAGGACCGCGAGCAAGCAAAAAATGACCGCTACGCTACGCGTGTTTGCACTGTGCTACGTGCAATTCGCGTAGTGCGAAGTAGCGCAAACTTCGCAAACTACGCGAGAGTAGCGTAGTACTTCGCCCAGGGTTAGCCGCAGGGTGCGCTGGGGCCTGTGGCGCGGAATCCAGCGATCGGCTGAGGAGGATGCACCGGCACATGGTGGGCCCTCTTGGAGACACGCCGGTGGCGGCAGGTGAGCATTGAGGCCTGTGTGCGCAGGGGCGGCCAGTCATCGCTGGGCGGAGGACCGGTCTGGGGACCAGGGCTGGGGTGAATCAGGTGCACAGGATCCCGCAGGCACCACCGGTCACGGCGGCGGACTCGCGGCTGGGTGGGGGGCGCCGCCCTTGCTGACACGACCCTGCATGCGATGATCGTGATGTGCACGGGTTGGTTGGGACGTAGCCACATCGTCTCCAGTGTGAATGTGCCCGTTGAAGGTGGTCGGCCACGTGTGTGTAGGCCTATGGGCAGGTTGTGGCGGAGACTGAGACACACGCAGTAGTCACTTTGGTGGTGGATTGGTGACGTGTGCATTCCCACAGTTGTGAGTTGGGGGATTGTGGAGTTGAGGTGTGTGGTGTGTTCAGTTGGTACTTGCCGATGGGCAGTGCATTTGCATGGGGGCCATCCTCAAAGCGCTGGTTGGGTGCGGACTTGCGGACATGTGGGGATCATGCACACTGCCTGGGGAATTTGCGACGACATTGGTGGACAGGCCACGGTGGTCCACTTTTGTATGCACAGTGATGGCATGCATGTGGTTGCTGTTGCAATGATTGTGTGCAGTGTCGGCAGGGGGCACAAGTCATACACGTGTGCTGTGAATTGCCCCCAACACGGGTGTGACACCAGCTATGGCGTAGTTCCCTTGCGTGGTCTCAAGATGTTCCTGCGCAGTGTGGGGGGAGTGAGGGGCAGGGGTATCGAGCTGACACACACCGTGATGCTTTCAGGTGTGATGAGTCCTGCATGATGTGACCGTAACAGCAGTTCGTGTGGTTGTTACCTTCCTCTTCATTCCTACGACGGTTACGGCCACACGTAGTTCTGTTACGGTCTTCTCATGCATGGTTTATCATGCCTGTGAGCATTCTGGTTTGTCCAAGTGCAGTACACTGTACCAGATTAGGCATGTGACTATACGGAAGTTTGACCATTTTCACCGTTTCTCCCACAGGTTTCTGAAGACACGTTGCCCTGTTGAAGTTCCCCGTTGGGAATGGAACGCGTTGGCTGAGCTTTTCGTTTTGTTGATTTATGTATTTGTAATAAAGTTCTGTTTTTACACTACTGTTGACTACTGGACTTCATGACCTGGTGCACCCACATTTCGGTTACTACGATCTTGGGTCTGGGGCACGGAGGCGTCTAGCATGGCTGGCGTTGGGGTTGGTTGCGCAGGTACACTACGAATTGGAACTATCGTGTGGTGCGGATACAGGGTCCCGCCGTTGCTTTTGTGGACATGCATCCATGACATGTGTGAGGGAGTTTGATGGGGCTGGTTGTGTGACTCCTTCGTCTCGGGCAGTTGTTGGTTGGAAGGTACCAGGGGCCAACAGGTGCAGCACAGCCAGCAGCTTTGCCTGCGGGGGGATGTAGGTTGTCTGCTGTGTTGGTACCGTCAGCCTGTGGGCAATGTGGGTCAGGATGCGGAGGATGGTTGTCCTTTTGTGCCTGTGTTGGCCAATGGCTTCCTCTGGCATTGAGTCTCTGGGGCTGGTGCGTTTTAGGGTCGTCCGCTGTCCTGCACTGCCTAGGTGGTAGCCGGGGGGGTTGGTCCGGGGGGGGTGCCTGGGGGTGGTGGCGGTGGGTGTTGTGGCCCTCTTGGGTCTCCGAGCTGCATGATCAGTGTCTCCATGGCATCTGTTGGTCTTCAGATGTGACTCTGGGCTGGGCTCCCTTTCTACTGCAGTTGGTCATCCTGCTTAACACCAGTAAGAGGCAGGTGTTAAATCCCTGCTGCTAACGTGCCTTATCGCCTGTTCTTGGTTCACATCGCAGATCTGACTGGTCGTTGAGAATCTCGCGAAGTGGTGTTTTCGTGTGTTTTTGCACGGGAACGCCTACTCTGCATATCATTAGCGTTAGTTGTCGCACTCATCCGTGGCGATGTTTTTTGCGGCAGCTATCGCTGGTAAACTGGCGATATCGGCAGTTTGCACCAGCTTGAGAATAGGGCGATAAATCTATCGCCTCTTTTGCGGCGCTAAAGTGCCGATAAATCGGCGATGAGTCCTTGAGAATATGCCCCATAGTGTGCTGCTTTTGTAAAGAAACCTGAAGGGACCAGTGCATACTGTACAGATAGAAAATGAAGCAGGACACAGCTATTTTGGCCTTGTATGAATAGTGAGAGGACACAAAGAAAGAAAGCTAATTGAACCTTAGGGTCATCCGTAGACTTTGAAATTAAATGAGAACTGGTATCTAAGGGCCTGATTTAGAGTTTGGTGGGCTGGGTTACTCTGTTACAAACATGACGGATATCCCAACAGTCTCTTTACAAGTCTGTTATATCCTATGGAACATGTAATAAGGCAGACAGGATATCCGTCACGCTTGCAAAGGAGTAACCCAGGCCGTCAAACTCTAAGGGCCCGATTATGATGTCATTCTGACCGCCACCGAAAGGCTGTCGGTGGCGGTCCGCCCGACATCCAGGGTATCGGTCTGACTGCCAGATTACAAAACCAGCGGTCGGAGCGATTTGGGCGGGGGGAAAGACCACCACCTCCGACAGGCACAAGAGGCCTGTCAGAGCGGAGGTTGGAGCATAATCTCTACAATAGTGGCAATGTCTGCGGGATTAGGTTGTCAGTTTCCGACAGCCTTTTCATGGCGGTCTCACTGCCATGAAAAGGCTGTCAGAAAGGGACTTTGGGGGGCCCCAGCAGGTCCCCGTCCCCCGTGTGCCACTGCTAAGTGGCCAGTGGGGCACATGTGGTGCCCCCCCAAACATCCATGCACCGTTTTCCAGGCACCACATGGTGCCTGGCACACAGTGCATGGATGTTTTCACAATGCTTTTCACTATTGCGGAAAGGGCCGCTGCACAAGCCTCAATAGTAAACAGAATTTTGTGGCCGCCTGCATGGTGGTCCTATTGTAACTGGGCTGTCGGAACCGCCGACTCCTTGTTGGATGGTCTCGTGCCCGAAACGATGGCGGTCAATTGTAATGAGGCCCTAAATCAGGCCCTAAGACTTTTCCTAAAAAGAACAAAATGCCTCTCATGCTTAACCTTTTTTGCCATGCTCAGCTGCCAATGAAGCTTCAAAGGACTGCACTCTTTAATTGTGCATATGGCTTCCATGGAAAACAGAGACACATAGGTAAATGGGCACAGCACTTCGAACAGGTAACTTACATCAGTGAATGTCAAATGATGCTTGATGATTCATGTGATGGATGGGAGGGACTTAAGTAAATTTGGTAATTAGTTTTTGGGTGATTAGTGATTTGACATGTCACTGGGAGTGCTACTTGGTTATAGTTTTGTTAAATGAAGTCCTTCAGTTCCTGGTTCTTCTGAGACCACTCGGTTTTCCTAGCTTGGACTTAAACTCATTTTCATTTATTTATTTTTTTGCTTGTTCAATAGGTCTATCTCTTTTTGGAACACATAGCATTTGCAAATACCCTTGACAACATCATGAAATGATTATGCTGAAAATAAGAAGACTCACATCCTAATAAAGTGGTTGTGGACCTGCTGAGCACAGCTACATTTTGTTATTGTTTGGGTGCTCAGGATACATGCAATTGGCTGTCTGCTTGTCTGGGATCAGTATGAGATTGGCTCTCAGTTGGTGGTATGACATGACATAAACTACAGGATGACGATATTGTCATGTCGTCACAACATGGCGTCATGGCAATATTGTAATTTCCTTTTTCATTCTACTGGCATTTTCTTCTTCAAGGTACCTTCATGGTGCTCCTGCTCCATGCTTCATCCCCACTCCCAAGACGAAAAATGCCAGATGACTTCAGTTGCACCATTTGTATTCAGTATAATTTTTTTTACTTTGAATTATAAATATTTTATGAACTATGTAAATGCACCCTATTTTGAATTTCTGCCTAGGTAACTGTTAACTACCTTGAGAGTGTGTGTTTCTAAAGACTGTTAAACGACGTTAACCAAACTGTCATCTTCCTTCCATGACAGATGTGACATGTCAGGGAGTTGGTAAGTGCTGTGTTTGATACCTTTCCTTAATTCCCCCTACCGATCCATTCATGAAATCCCTAGCCATCTTCCCCAGAGTTGTGTGATCTGTTGTGCTATTATCTTTTCACCATCAACAGATCTCACATTTGGCGTGGCCTATGTGGTATAGGCAACATTAAACTGTTCTGGGCTGCCGGTGTTTACCAAAATTGCAACTTTGCCCTCACCATCATAGGCTACTCTTACTTTGGCAATCTGGCAAGATGGAGACAACATAAAAGTTAGAATAAATTATATATGGTGTTAGGCTAAATATAGGTGGCGTGCTCATTTTTCCACAATTTATATCCTGCAGACTCAATCTACCAGGTGATTTTACCAAAGCTATCTAACCTGCTCCTTTGACTTGAATGTTCATTATGCTTACTTTAATAAATAACTCCCTCTTTACATTATGTTGATTTATGTTGTTCTTTGTCTTGGAATTTCCACTCACTGTGTTTTTTTCTTTTGGTGTCATTTTGCAGATTGTGAATCCTTCTTTTGATGGTTTATCTGATCCATTCTGAATAAGGAGAACCTTGTTTTTCCTATGACGTCTTACCTGTTTAGGTCTCTTACGGTCACCAGCAGTTAGTGCCTTTGGAAAAACAGGAAACCGTTGCATCAATAGAAAGTCATGGGGGACTTAGGGAAATACATTTCTGCTCAGGTAAGAAAAGCAAAGAGCGAGTGGTTAGATTCAGAGTTAGACAGGACATTGCAGTATGTGCAATATAAACACATCTCCTGTATTTCATTGGTTGTTTAAAGTAGTATTTCTCTTTAGTGGTTGTGATTAGGTGTGGAGGGTAAGGCAGAACACATATATTACTTACTGACGGTAGGGTTGGTGCTCTTATGTAACATCAAGCCATGAAGTGGAGAGGCATTTTTGTAATGCATCATCAGTTTTCCAACACTGACTGCAGGAGAGGGAACTGGAGGCCTGAAAAGTGTTAAGCCTGGAGATAAGGGAGCTCAAATCAAGAAGAAATCAGAAAATAAACTAGAGCGAGGTTGATGACAGTGGACAAATGAATACTTTCTTTCAGGTTTAGCATGTGCTCCGAAGGTAAAAAATGGAGCATCCTGTTTTACAGATGTTTTAGTGGCACAAAATGTAAAATCAAACAACACATAACATGTAAGAGCAAATTTGTGATCTACATTGTGGGATGCCCTTGTAAACTAAAATATATTGGAAGTACAACTTGTGAAATAAAAAAGAGAATTCTAGAACACATCAGAGCAACGAAAAACAATGATCGTATGAGTGCCATTGAAAAACACATGGAGAAATTTCACAATAGCAAATGGGAAGATCTAAGGTTCTATGCCATTGAACAAGTACCCGGATCAGAGAGAGAAGGCAATCGGGAAAAACTGTTACAACAGAAGGAATCCAAACATATTGTGTTGATAAGAACATTAAATCCGAGGGGTTTGAATCAAGATGAAGAACTTTACGTACATCTTTAAGAAACACAAACATATGAAGCTACTCAGCAATTAAGGCAACATAAAAAGAGAATAAGTGGGCTCACTAGAGAGCAAACAGTCTAACAACCACGGTACAGGTGTTTGGATACAAGTAAATCAGCTCACTAGAGAGCCACAATTCTGAACAATGAAATATCGCAAATCTAATTTAATAAAATCAGCTCACTAGAGAGCCACAATTTTGGACAAAGCATTATCGTGGTACTAATTTCACAAAATTTCAAATTTTATCTGCGAGTGATTGAAAGTATCACTAATGAGAAAAAAGACAAAATGAAAAAATACTTGTACAAAAAATATATGTATAAATTATGCCTCAGTAATACACAAAATGTAAACATTGTAAGACACTCATTTGCACAGATTGGCACTTTGAGCACTTCAGCACTTTAAAATTAATTGAACCATGCACAATGTCACTTTATAAGTGTGCCATACTACATGTACCAACATGCAATGCCGGAAGGGAAACAGGAAATAGCTGTGGCTTTAGAAATAAATGATGTCTGATAATGCCAAACAATTATCCCATGATCAAGGTCCGAGGAACGGACCGAAACGCGTTGGGCATGGCAATGGCCCTTTTGCACAAATAAAGGAAAATATATGCAAATCCCTAGAGAGTGCGCATTTAATCTTTGCCTTGGGCGAAAAGTGGATGCATTGATTACCGGCTTGGCCCTGCCGGAGAAACACGCACCGCCCCCAAGAAGAAGCGCTGACGCCAGATCGAGGGCTAAAAATGGAGTATATATATATATATATATATATATATATATATATATGCTCACTGAAAAAAATTCCGGTTTCAGGGGCGTTATAGTCAGGAATTAGCATTTACAAAGCCTTAGAAATTCACTGAAAAAATAATGGTTACATTATATATATATATATATATATATATATATATTATCTACTGGCGGTCGCCAGTAGATAGTTATAGTTAGGATCCATAGGAAATTCACAACATTCTATTTCCAAAACTTTGGCGCCGGTTGATGAACCTTCGCGAAATTTTCAAAACTCGTGGGGCGCTCCGGTCTGCTCCTATCCTGAAAGTTTCGGGGTGATTCGGCAAGCGGGGCCGAGAAAAACGGGGGTCCCAAAATGTGTTTTCTCCATGTTAATTCCCATAGGAAATTTTAGACACGGCTACAGCCCGAACTGCTGAACGGAATTACACCAAATTTGGCAAAAAGGTAGCGCTTGGTTCAGAAAGCGACCTTTTTTTAAATGGTGTAAATCCGTTCAGTAGTTGCGGGAAATTCAAAAAATAAGAGTCAAAAAACAATTTCCCATAGGAAACTTTATGCAAGGCTACAGCCCGAACTGCTGAATGGACATACACCAAATTTGGCAAAGAGGTAGTTCTTGGTTCAGAAAGAACCCTTTTTGTTAAATGGTGTAAATCCGTTCAGTAGTTGCTGAGAAAATCAAAAGTAAAAACACATATATATCTATGGCCGCGGAGGATCCGCGCACCCTTCCGACCACGAGCTTTATGCTAATTGGCTGCCAACACTCCAAACCAGGAAGTGTTGGCGGCCATCTTGTGATTCGGTAGAACCGAGTCACATGAAAAGAGAAAAAGAAACGCGAAAAACACAAAAAGGGGGCAGGGTACAAACACCCTGACCCCCTAGGCGGGATGCGCGCTGGATCCGCGGATCCTGCCGAAAGAAAAAAAAACGAAGCGCAGGCTCCCGCGCTTCGTTGTTATTTGGCCCCCAGGTGGGCCAAGTCCCGGGGGCATGCAGGGGTTCATAAAATAGTTGTCTCTAAGGCCCCCCCAAGCTTTGATTGTAAAATATGGCGGGAGGGCACTCGGCCCTCCCACAGCCCCGGGGACCGCCACCCCCGGGGCTTCTTTAAAAAAAAAAAAATTACCTGTGTGGGGGGGCTTGAGCCCCCCCACACGCCCCGGGGACCACCACCTCCCCGGGGCTTTTAACATGTTGGGAGAGGCCGCCCTCCTGGAGCCTGTGATGGCCCTGGGGACCACCACCCCCCCAGGGTTGGCTCCTGCAGTGTCCCGGGGTGCCCACCCCCGGGGCACTGCTGTTTGCTATGACAGGGCGGGAGCCTCGCGGCAAACTTGCTTTGAATTTTGGAAGAGAGAGCAGTCACGCACCTACTAAATCATCCATTCAGACACTTATACACCCACTAATTCTTCAATACGCCTTTCCCTATATATATTAAACATATTTAATCTTTACAGAAACACACATTCACTGGATGATGTCATCAGTGATGTCATCAGTGATCTCATTTGAGATGTCATCAGTGATGTCATCAGTGATGTCACTGACCATGTCATGAATGATGTAATATGTGACGTCATCAGCAGTGCATTGCGAGGGCGCGAGTTATAGTTAGCTGAACTAACTATAACGGCCGAATTTCACTGGTTTTGTATGAGTGAAATGTCCAACTAACTATAACGTCCCTGAAACCTATGGTTTTTTCAGTGAATTTCAAAGGTTTTTTAAATGCTAATTTCTAACTATAACGTCCCTGAAACCTGTGGTCTTTTCAGTGAATTTCAAAGGTTTTTTAAATGCTAATTTCTAACTATAACATCCCTGAAACCTATGGTTTTTTCAGTGAATTTCAAAGGTTTTTTAAATGATAATTTCTAACTATGCCTACAGAGGTAGGACATGTGAAGAAAGAGGAAGAAAGGCACAGAAAGAAGCAAGAGAAATGCAGAAAGAGGCAACAGAAGTCCAAAAAGACAAAGAAAGGTGCAGAAAGAGGGTACAGGGGTGCAGAAAGAGGCAAGAGAATTGCTGAAAGAAGCAACAGAGGTGTAGAAAGAAGCAAGAGAAGTGCAGAAAGAGGCAAGTGAGGTGAAGAAAGAAGCAAGAGCAGTGCAGAAATAACCAACAGAGGTGCACAAAGAGGCAAGAGAGGTGCAAAAAGAAGGAAGAGAAGTACAGAAAGAGGCAAGAGAATTGCTGAAAGAAGCAACAGAGGAGTAGAAAGAAGCAAGAGAAGTGCAGAAAGAGATAAGTGAGGTGCAGAGAGAAGCGGGAGCAGTGCATAAAGAAGCAAGAGAAGTGCAGAAAGAAGCAAAAGAGGTAGAGAAATAGGGAAGAGGGTGCAGAAAGAGGCAAGAGGGATACAGAAATTTGCAAAAGAGGTGCAGAAACAAGCAAGATAAGTGCAGAAAGAGGCAAGAGAATTGCTGAAAGAAGCAACAGAGGTGTAGAAAGAAGCAAGAGAAGTGCAGAAAGAGGCAAGTGAGGTGCAGAAAGAAGCAAGAGCAGTGCAGAATGAACCAACAGAGGTGCAAAAAGTGGCAAGAGGGGTGCAAAAAGAAGGAAGAGAAGTGCAGAAACAGGCAAGAGAAGTGCAGAAAGAGTCAAGCAAATTGCTGAAAGAAGCAACAGAGGTGTAGAAAGAAGCAAGAGAAGTGCAGAAAGAGGCAAGTGAGATGCAGAAACAGGCAAGAAAGGTACAGAAAGAGGGAAGACAAATGCAGAAAGAGGCAACAGGGGGGCAGAAAAAAGCAAGACAGGTGTAGAAAGAAGCATGGGAAGTGCAGAATGAAGCAACAGGGGTGCAGAAAGAAGCAACAGAGGTGCAGAAGGAAGCAAGAGAACTGCAGAAGGAAGCAAGAGAACTGCAGAAAGATGCAAGAGAGTTGCGGAAACAGGCAAAAGATGTACAGAAAGATGTAACAGAGGTGCAGACAGAGGCAAGAGAGGTGCAAAACAGGTAAAAGGGGTGCAGAAAGAGGCAAGAGGGGTGCAGAAATTTGCAAGAGAGGTGCAGAAAGAAGCAAGAGCAGTGCAAAATAACCAACAGAGGTGCAAAAAGAGGCACTTGAGGTGCAGAAGGAGGCAAGAGAACTGCAGAAAGATGCAAGAGAGTTGCTGAAACAGGCAAAAGGGGTGCAGAAAGAGGAAACAGGTGGGCAGACTGAAGCAAGAGAGGTGTAGAAAGAGGCAATAGGGGTGCAGAAAGAGGCAAGTGAGGTGCAGAAAGAAGCAAGATAAGTGCAGAAAGAAGCAACAGAAGTGCAGAAAGAGGGAAGAGGGGTGGAGAGAGAGGCAAAAGGGGTACAGAGAAAAGCAAGCCAGGTGCAGAAAGAAACAAAAGAAGTGCAGAAAGAAGGAACAGAGGTGCAGAAAGAGGCAAAAAAGGTACAGAAAGACATAAGAGGGGTACAGAAAAAGGCAAGAGAGGTGCAGAAAGAGGGAAGAAAGGTGCAGAAAGAGGCAAGAGGGTACAGAAAGAAACAAATGAGGTGCAGAAAGAGGCAACAGACATGCAGAAAGAGGCAAGAGAGATGCTGAACGTAGAAGAGATTTGCAGAAAGAGGCAACAGAAGTGCAGAAAAAGAAAGAAATGTGCAGAAAGAAGCAACAGAAATGCAGAAAGAGGCAAGAGAGGCGCAGAGAGAGGCGCAGAAGGAAGCAAGAGTGGCTTGCACACCATTAGTTCCAATTTAACACCCACATTTAGCGATAAGTAACAGGTGACCATTCTAGGTTTGCAAAGGGCCTTCCAACACGCTGTAACACTTGTCGCTGCATTTTTGGTAACATTTGAGCCGTTGGAGCTAGAAACAAGGCTTTTTTTGTTCAAATCTACAGATTAGGGAGCAGATGATGAATTATGTGGCTAATGCGGAAAATGTATATTTGTGCGAAAGTCGGTGCAGCCAGACAGTGGCATAATTCCAGTGGCCCTGCTCATACCTCTGACTAGGTAAAGAAGTGCTCCTCAGTGATTCCTTCTTTTTTTTTTGTATCATTGAGTTCATAGTTGAGCTTCTATGGAAACGAGGAAGACTAAACCTGACATAACCACTCCACAACACAGACTACCATACCACATAATTACTCTCCATAACACATAATCCCACTCTACATAATTCCTATAAAATAAACACCACATACTTTCTATCCACATAATTTCACTGCACAACTTACCACATAATTCCACTACACACAACATACATCCACTCCACTCCGAAAAACATGAAAAAAAATTAACATTTACTTCGCCAATAGCTCTAACTCTCGCAAATGCGAAACCTATAACATTGCAAAAACTTCTTTAACTAGTAGTCGCCTTTGCAGAGTGGTGGAGAAGACGTCTTAGCAATCCCACTCTGCGGGACTTACTGGAGGTAACAAGAGGGGTAGTTGGCCCCCAAGGACATCCTTGGGGGCCAACTACCCCTCCTATTACCTCCAGTAAGTCCCACACAGCAGGATTGCTAAGTTCTCAGAGCAGGCCACGCCCCCTTTGCCCACCACTCTACAAACGCACTCCCTGGCGCGCTCTTGGATGGGGATTGAAGTCCCCTTCGCTGCTAGGGGTCCTTTAGGGGCCAACTAGCCTACCTCTTACCTCCAGTAAGCCCCACACAGTGGGATTGGTGAGAGGTGGACAAAGGCCACGCCCCCTTTCTCCACCACTCTGGAAACGCACCCCCTGGTGCGTTCTAAGTTGGGGGATTAAGTCCCCTTGAATACTGAGGGTCCCTGGGGGCCAACTAGCCCACCAGGTACCTCCAGTAAGCGCCACACAGCTGGATTGCAGAGAGGTGGTACGAGGCCACGCCCCCTTTTTACACCACTCTGCAAACGCGCCTCTTGGCGCACTGCTGCTCGGGGGATGAAGTCCACTTGTGTCCGCGTGGCCTCCCTCCCGGGCCACTTCTGTCTCTGGGGACCCCATCCCCAGAGCCTGGCCTCTCCGTTGGGGACCGTGGGGGGAGCCCCAATGCCCCCACGGTCCCACCGGCTCTTTGCCTCCTGCGGGAGCCGGCATTGCTTTTGCACAAGGGGAGCTGCTGACATGCAGCTCCCCTTGTGCAAAAGCAATCCTGCTTTGCTTGATTGAAGCGAGAGCAGGATTACCTGCTCTCGCTTCAATCAAGCAAGCCAGAGTTTACTATGGCAGGGCGGGAGCCGTAGCAAACAGCAATGTCCCGGGAGTGGGCACCCCGGGACATTGCAGGAGCTGGCCCTGGGGGGTGGCGGTCCCCAGGGCCATCAAGGGTTTCAGGAGGGCGGCCGCGCGGCCCCCCTCCTTCATTTCTAAAGCCCCCCACACATATTTTTATTAAA
This sequence comes from Calotriton arnoldi, assembly GCA_963921515.1. Lineage (NCBI taxonomy): Eukaryota > Metazoa > Chordata > Amphibia > Caudata > Salamandridae > Calotriton > Calotriton arnoldi. The sequence continues at coordinate 48,212 of CAWUFW010005154.1, forward strand.
AAAACAGAGCCCCGGGGAGGTGGTGGTCCCCGGGGCTCGGGGGTCTGTAACGGACCCCCGAATTTAAATATAGAGTGTCCCGGGGAGGTGGTGGTCCCCGGGGCGTGTGGGGGGGGCTCGAGCCCCCCACACACATATTTTTATAAAAACACAGAGCCCCGGGGAGGTGGTGGTCCCCGGGGCTGCGGGGGGGCCACGAGCCCCCTGCATTCAGTAAACTAAGCCCCGGGGAGGTGGCGGTCACCGGGGCATACATTATGAATATTGCCCCCGGGACCTGGCCCACCAAGGGGCTTAAGAATAACGAAGTGCGGGAGCCCGCGCTTCGTTTTTTTTTTATTTTCTTGGCCGGATTCGCGACCCCAGCGCAAATTCGGCCGATTTTTTTTTTTTTTTTTAAATGCTTTTTTGGGCCCTGGGGGTCTTTGTGGGACCCCCTGAGCAGGCCTAAGGGGTCAGGGTGTTTTTTCTTAAGAGTAGGGTTTTGGATGTACCAGGAAGTATGGCGCCTTGCTTTGTGTGCGTATGATGTGTGTGGTGTATGTATGACACGGTGCTGCCAGGTCAGGGGAATTAGCCTATAACCCCTGTATGTGTGTGGGTAGAAACCTGCACAAATTTCAGAAAAGCAATGTCCTGGGCACACGTTATAGAGTGAAAATAATGGTTAATACAGTCTCGTGCATTTGGAGAGTTATCAAGTAAGGTCCACTCAAGTAGTATAAAGTCTCTTTAGTTGTTTAATCTTTATCGTAAAGGGACACAACCAGCCAACACGTGTTTCGTCACAATGGGAATTATCCCGTGACTTCTTCAGGGCTGTATGAGAAAGCATAGATGTCTTTGGGAAATCGCTCCGTTGGTGATAATTCCGACCCGGCTGGTCTGGATTGAGGAAATAACAATTAACGGAGAAGTCCTTGGGAGTGTTAAAAGAAACAGGGAAGCTCCAATGTAACGGAGATCCCAGAAAGTAAGTGCCTGTATTCGTGTTGAGGGCCGGGTCCGCCGCTTCAACAAGACCTCTAGCGGGTGTGCTATGCAGAATGCAGGCACTGGTTCACCTCTGTTCCGGAAATAGGTGTTTGTACCCTGCCCCCTTTTCTTGTTTTTCACCTTTTTATTTACTCTTTTCTTGTGACTCGGTTAACATCTTTAAAAAGTTAAGATTAAAAGGATCACTCAGAATGTCAAGGATGACCTGGTGCTGGGCACCGCGGAATATTTGTTGCATTGCGGTGAGGGTTTGTGGCTTTATTTTACGTGTTGAGGAAGTCTCCGTGCCCGGCGTATGAAAAGATTTAAAATGCGCTTCTTTCTGGCTGACAACTCGCTACACATCAATGTTTGTTAATTACTTGAGACTATCACGTTGCATTTCCCGAGTCTTCAACATTTCCTTGTGAACAGCGGCATACATAGCGGGCTTTTTGCATAGTGTTTGTACTCAATAGAGGGGTGTTGTACAGCCTACATTTGGTGCTAACGTGAACTGCTGCACGTGACAATATTATCTTTTGGGAAAGAGGCGATCCTTTTAATCTTAACTTTTTAACAATGTTTAAAGCCCCAAACATGTTTATTGAGAAGTGGCATGTCTCCGTTTATATTATCAACTTACAAATTGAACATTGAATATGTGCAGGTTTGAATATTTAATTCCATGCAGTGCGAACAGTGCACATAATTTTCTTAAGGGCCATTTTGGCCTGTGAGTTGCATAAATGTTTGTACAGGCTCTAACAGTTACTGCGCGCATGTTTGAAATTTGAATGTTTATTCAATCCTGCTCGTAAATGTTTGGCTAAACGGGGGCAGTACCATTTCTATTTACATTACTGGGTGGGTTTTTAAAGCTGTCTGTAACATGCTGATTCATTGATTGACAAAGGCTGTGCGCAGCCGAAACGCGTCTCAGTGATTTTTACTGCCGGGTCCGGAGTGACCACACTTCATTAAATTAGCCAACTTTGGATCCTCGTGTGCGTGTTCCCTTTTTTCTTTGGAGAAGTTGGGATTATGGTTTGATATATATATATTCACTGAAAAAACCATAGGTTTCAGGGGCGTTATAGTTAGTTGGACATTTCACTCGTACAAAACCATAGAAATTCCCCCGTTATAGTTAGTTCAGCTAACTATAACTCGCGCGCCCGCAATGCACTGCTGATGACGTCACATATTACATCACTCATGACATGGTCAGTGACATCACTCATGACATCACTGATGACATCTCAACTTACATCACTGATGACATCACTGATGACATCATCCTTGTGATAGAGTGGCAGACCTCCTCTCACCCTAATATAACCTTTGATACACACACTCAAAAATACAAACTAACATTTTCAAACAATGGACATACCAATACCAGTTACAACACACCTATTCAGTAATTCCAAGATCTACACACACATCCACTCATTCACCAACAGTCCCTATACAGTCACTCATACATGTACTCAATCATCATATGTACTCATACACCTATACATCCTGTTACACACCGCCACTCATCCATAGAGTTACTCACACACAGAGTCACACATGCAAACAAAGTATCAAACATCCATTTACTTGCATATACAGTTATACACACACTACCACACTTACTTCTACAGAAACTTACACATACTTACTCTCTTAAACAATCACTTATAGAAACACCTACTTATTTGTACAGGAACTCTTCCAATCTCTCACTCTCACATATACTCACTTATATACACCAATACTCACATATACTAGTTTAAAACATATGTAGTTACTCATAAAGACACTATTGAGACAGTCATTCACTCACTAACACACCCATACACATACTCATCCACCTATACAGTCCTGCACACATGCTGTCTTCAACACATACAAACAGTGAGTAACTCATTCATGCATCTATGCACTAAGTAATACCCGCCACCGAACCATACAGACACTCATACTGATACTCAAAAACCAACTAATAACCCATATAGACACTCATGTAGCTACTCACCAACCCATGCAGCCACTTATACACAAAGTGAGAGACTGATACAGATATTTTCATATTTAAACATTACTCACTAACCCATGTATTCACTAAGATACACTTAGTCAGTTATACAATCAATTTTACAAAAAAATCATCCATTTAGGCACTTATATACCCATTTATTCTTCCATCGACCTTGAGATATACATATATAAAACATATTTAATTTTCAGAAAAACACACATTCACTGGATGATGTCATCAGTGATGTCATGAGTGATGTCACTGACCATGTCATGAGTGATGTAATATGTGACGTCATCAGCAGTGCATTGCGAGTACATGCGAGTTATAGTTAGCTGAACTAACTATAACAGGGGAATTTCTATGGTTTTGTACGAGTGAAATGTCCAACTAACTATAACGCCCCTGAAACCTATGGTTTTTTCAGTGAATTTCTAAGGTTTTTTAAATGCTAATTTCTAACTATAACGTGCCTGAAACCTATGGTTTTTTCAGTGAATTTCTAAGGTTTTTTAAATGCTAATTTCTAACTATAACGTGCCTGAAACCTATGGTTTTTTCAGTGAATATATATATATTTATTATACTATGTATACATGTGAAAATGTCTCGGTCCCCTGTTTGCCTCGGTGGCACAGAAAAATGGGTGGAACTGACGTCAGCACGCCGACGAGGTCCTCTTATGGCTCCGATGACGTCATACGGTGTCGCGAGCGGAGCCGTGCTCGTTGACGTGGGAGAGCTAGGAAAGAATTTCCGTGGAATGCTGGTGCAGGGGATATTCACCTAAGTGTTCAGGCTAGTCCTTTGGGAGCAACTGTTTATGTTGCCACCCCAGAAACCGAAACCAGTGATCCGAGGGCAGAGGCCCTGCAGATGGCACACGAGGTGGGGTGCCCAGTCGTGTGCACCGGCGGGACAGCGAAGTGACAAGCACCACAACCCACAAAAAAGGTAACAAGGGCACTGAATAACACAGGATCTTCTCTTTGTATCTGGCAGGAACAACGAAGTTAAAATGCCCTAGTACCAAAATGTAGAATTAGTGCTACAACGGTCTTCAAGAGGACCTGCAATGCCGCTTCTGCCTCCCGTACCCTGGAGGCGGCACATGGGTCACGCGGGTACGGTCATACTGTGGTGGGACGCACACTCGTTGACCTCTCATGGCACTGCTCCACACTTCAGGGAGGACGCTTTCCATTAGCTATGTTTTCTGATGACATGTCGCGCCAGCCCCGTCCAACAACAGAACTCCTTTATATCCAAACAGACTCTTCCACTCTCTCACCGGAAGTGAAACCAGGCCACGCGGACACTTTCACAATACAACAGCCGGGAATGCACTTTTCGGTAAAAAAACCACATTCCTTCCTCCTAATTAATCAAATAAACGTCTCACTGAAGAACAGGGGCCAGCTTCGATTGGTAAACAGCCGTTACAACAACTTTTTTACTTTGCGATACCTTTACAATGCATGCATTACCACGCATGCGTTGTACATCACGAAGTCATTACTACACATTGTTTTAGAACGCATGGTCATTTACCACGCATGCCTTTACAAAGAATTTTGTTGTAAAGGTATGTATGGTAAATGACCATGCGTTCTAAAAAACATGTAGATGATCCATGTTGTTGTAAGGAAACAGAGGCTGTTCCGTTTCCTCACAACGACGTGCACCGCCCCTCAGAGATGACGTGAAGCAGGAACCACGAGGAGAGAGGAACCATGAGGAGTGAGAGGTATGGGGGATTGGGCATGGGGTGGGGGTTTCTTTTCAAGGGTTTAGGGTAGTGCAGTGGTGTTTGGGTGGTGTAGGGGTCGTGCTGGGGGTAGTGTTTTAGGGTTTAGGGTAGTGCAGTGGTATTTGGGTAGTGTAGGGGTCGTGCTGGGGGTAGTGTTTTAGGGTTTAGGGTAGTGCAGTAGTGTAGGGGGTCATGCTGGGGGTAGTGTTTTAGGGTTTAGGGTAGTGCAGTGGTGTATGGGTAGTGTAGGGGGTCGTGCTGGGGTAGTGTTTTAGGGTTTAGGGTAGTGCAGTGGTGTTTGAGTAGTGTAGGGGGTCGTGCTGGGGTAGTCTTTTAGGGTTTAGGCTAGTGCAGTAGTGTTTGTGTAGTGTAGGGGTCATGCTGGGGGTAGTGTTTTATGGTTTAGGGTAGTGCAGTGGTGTTTGGGTAGTGTAGGGGGTCGTGCTGGGGGTAGATTTAGGGTTTAGGGTAGTGCAGTGGTGTTTGGGTAGTGTAGGGAGTCGTGCTGGGGGTAGTGTTTTAGGGTTTAGAGTAGTGCAGTGGTGTTTGTGTAGTGTACGGGGTTGTGCTGGGGGTAGTGTTTTAGGGTTTATGTTAGTGCAGTGGTGTTTGGGTAGTGTAGGGGGTAGTGCTGGGGTAGTGTTTTAGGGTTTAGGGCAGTGCAGTGGTGTTTGTGTAGTGAAGGGGGTCATGCTGTGGGTAGTGTTTTAGGGTTTAGGGTAGTGCAGTCGTGTTTGTATAGTGTAGGGGGTCATGTTTTAGGGTATAGGGTAGTGCAGTGGTGTTTGGGTAGTGTAGGGGGTCATGCTGGGGCTAGTGTTTTAGGGTTTAGGGTAGTGCAGTGGTGTTTGGGTAGTGTAGGGGGTCGTGCTGGGGGTAGTGTTTTAGGGTTTAGGGTAGTGCAGTGGTGTTTGTGTAGTGTGGGAGGTCATGCTGAGGGTATATTTAGGGTTTAGTGTAGTGCAGTGGTGTTTGGGTAGTGTAGGGAGTCGTGCTGGGGGTAGTGTTTTAGGGTTTAGGGTAGTGCAGTGGTGTTTGGGTAGTGTAGGGAGTTGTGCTGGTGGTAGTGTTTTAGGGTTTAGGGTAGTGCAGTTATGTTTGGGTAGTGTAGGGTGTCGTGCTGGGGGTAGTGTTTTAGGGTTTAGGGTAGTGCAGTGGTGTTTGGGTAGTGGAGGGGGTAGTGTTTTAGGGTTTAGGGTAGTGCACCCAACCAGCACAATATCCGTGGACAAAGGGGATCCTGACTCTTTGGAATGCTCCGTCAATTGAATAATTTGGGTCAAGGGCCCTACCACGTCCAAGACCTATAAATTCCTTTCTTCGGATCCCTCATATACTTGGAGAAAAAGGTACATAGTTTCTCATCAATTTCAGGCGTGTGTGCCACCTTCCCCTTCAGTGAGGGCCTGGGGCATTCTCCCCTCATCCTATTCCTGACCTCCCTTTCAAGGGGTTGATGGATTTTCCCCACCACATACTCTGCCACTTTGGCGTCAGGTGTCCACTCTGCCGACCTAGGATGGTAAATTTGGGTAGGCTCGAACATGTCCGAGTGGACCCCGTCCCCAACCGGGAACTGGGAGGAGTGGGACTCTGGACGCCAGGGACGCCCCGAGTCCTTATCCTCATCGGAGGAGAAATCGTCCTCTGATACACCCTCTCCCTCTAAGGGAAACCCGCCATCGGGGTCTACAATAGTGGTGACAGTGTCGCAATTTTCTCCGGGCCCCTCCTCCTCCCGGCAGGGTGCATGTTTTAGCGTTCGCGCACTCTTGAGGAAGGTCTCCGTAAGTTTATCAAATCCTTCCAAGTGCCCCACGTTATGCTTAACGGCCCTTTTATTCCCCATCTGGGAGCTACTTGGACCCACCACCACCAGATCTGGGTCACTGAACACCCCAGGGATGCTTTTCGCCAGCTTATCAACCTGATCCCTAAGAGGAGCCAGCGCCCTAGAAATAGACAGAGAGAGGGCTTGGTCCACTGCTGGAGGGAGAAGTTGGGGGGCCATTCCTCCTCCACTTCCTGGTAGGAGGAGTAAAAATGGTCTTCTGGAGAAGACATGATAGCAGAGGGTGTGAGCACAGAACAAATGCCCTTAAAATCCTTAAGACAGCCCCCTCGACGGTGCTCCAACAGCTGGGCTTTCCCCGAAGCTGTTATAAGAATAGACTGAGGCGCAATACCAATTACCGCCACCAGGTGGTGCTGGTCACTAACGTGGCCGTGTGGGGAAATCACCGCGTAGCGGTGTCAAAATTAGGCGAGCGTTGGTCGGGAATCAAGCGGACACTAAAGGAGTGACCGGATTCCCAAACGCGCGTAAAGACCAGCGGGAGCGCTCGACGGACCTGCCTCGCTCGGACCAGACGCGCCTGACAGGATCTCACCGCGCGCAGAGCACACAGCGGGAGAAACTGCGAGGGGGAGAACGCGCTCGGGCAAGAGCCTGCTGCGCAGGGAATATGAAACAATACCAAGGCAATAATGCTAATAACGTGCACAAGAAACCGCTATACAAACAGCAACAACATCAGATTAAGCCAAGAATGTAAGGAATGCACTTAACTGACGAGCAGTGAAGAAACAGGAAGCGGAAGGGACATCACGATATTATATACGATGGACTGTGATATGATTGGACTATAGTTGCCTTGGAGACTACCCCCCTAATGGTTCATGGGTTGTGTAGTCTTTTGTTTAATGATTGTTGTGTTACGTTTTCTTTGAACTGCTATGCAAATAAAGTGAGGAAAGATATGCATAATCCTCGCCTCCGTCCTGCCATAGAATTCATTAAACTTTATTTGATCTGATTTAGAAACATAGATCATAAAAGTGTACATAAAAACAGTAAATCCTCTTTCCTAATACAATACAGTGAGAATTAATTAAAACCAGTAGGTAAAAACGGGTGTTACAAAGCCCGGTTCAGAGCAACTTCAGGTTAACAGAATCGTAAAGTTCAATGTTTCGCAAGATCAATCTCATGTACTTCGTGCAAAATACGCAATAAGGGGTCCAAGTAAGATGTAACACTCCAATACCTGACCAGTTTGCACTATATAAAACTGCAGAAAAACTAAAAATAAAAAGTGTTTTGCACACTTCTGTCATTGGGCTATATGTGGGCTACATCTGGGTGATATTTGTGCTACATTTGGGCTCTTTTTTCTCTGGTGGCCATCTTGGGAGACTTATTTGTTATGAAGTTTCCTAATTTCGTCATTTACTGCAGTCTCCTCAGTAGGAAATGCTTTCAGTTTTTTACTTTGATTCCATCAAGAAGGCATTCAGATGTGTCACACATTTGCCATAAATTCAGAATGTTAGCACTCTAGTTGTTCATTAGATCACTGTAGTAAAGCTACTGCTCACCAGGGAGTTAACTGGAAGTCTACTGCTGGTATTGAAAGTGATTGTTTCAGTCTGCATGTCAGAATTTTCTAATGAAATAGAAGAGGATTTGAGATCTTACTTAAAACATGCCCTAAATTTTCTTTCTGCAGCACTAACCATAATTTCTATGGCAAAATGAACCCCTCAGTTTGTTCCTTTTTAAATTAAATGTTTTAAGTGTTACCAGTTTATTCCAATCAAGATGGCTTCAGGTGTGCCATACTTTTGTCATAAGTAAGACTGTTAGTGCTCTAGTTGTTCTTTAGAACACTCTGGGAAGCTGCAGTAGAACACAAAGGCATCAACTCACAGGCTGCTCCTGTTGAAATATAACAGGAAGATATTTGAGATCTCACTTAAAACATGTCCTAATTTTTCTTTCTATAGCACTAACCATAATTTCTATGACAAAATGAACCCCCTCATTTTGCTCCTTTTTAAATTAAATGTTTTAAGAGTTACCAGTTTATTCCAATGAAGATGGCTTCAGGTGTGCCATAATTTTGTCATAAGTAAGACTGTTAGCGCTCTAGTTGTTCTTTAGAACACTCTGGGAAGCTGCAGTAGAACACAAAGGCATCAACTGACAGGCTGCTCCTGTTGAAATATAACAGGAAGATATTTGAGATCACACTTGAAACATGTCCTAGTTTTTCTTTCTACAGCACTAACCATAATTTCTATGACAAAATGAACCCCATCATTTTGTTCCTTTTTAAATTAAATGTTTTAAGTGTTACCAGTTTATTTCAATCAAGATGGCTTCAGGTGTGCCACACTTTTGTCATAAGTAAGGCTGTTAGCACTCTAGTTGTTCTTTAGAACACTCTGGGAAGCTGCAGTAGAACACAAAGACATCAACTGACAGGCTGCTCCTGTTGAAATATAACAGGAAGATATTTGAGATCTCACTTAAAACATGTCCTAATTTTTCTTTCTACAGCACTAACCATAATTTCTATGGCAAAATGAACCCCCTCATTTTGTTCCTTTTTAAATTAAATGTTTTAAGAGTTACCAGTTTATTCCAATCAAGATGGCTTCAGGTGTGCCATAATTTTGTCATAAGTAAGACTGTTAGCGCTCTAGTTGTTCTTTAGAACACTCTGGGAAGCTGCAGTAGAACACAAAGGCATCAACTGACAGGCTGCTCCTGTTGAAATATAACTGGAAGATATTTGAGATCACACTTGAAACATGTCCTAATTTTTCTTTCTACAGCACTAACCATAATTTCTATGACAAAATGAACCCCATCATTTTGTTCCTTTTTAGATTAAATGTTTTAAGTGTTACCAGTTTATTCCAATCAAGATGGCTTCAGGTGTGCCATACTTTTGTCATAAGTAAGGCTGTTAGCACTCTAGTTGTTCTTTAGAACACTCTGGGAAGCTGCAGTAGAACACAAAGGAATCAACTGACAGTCTCTGCCCTTGTTGGATGTACATGTTTTACTGAGAATGTCAGACTTCATTCTCACATGACTGAGAAAGATAATGTGAATTTACAGAAAATATGCTCTCATTTTAGCTTCTGGAGCACCTTCCAAAACTGTATGGGACAAGCATGTGAAAATAGTTTTCTCTCAAACATGATTCATGATATCCCAGCAAAAGGTTTTTCACAGGGTAAAATCACCTTAGAACACACCACAATTCCTGAAATTAGTATGGTACCATCAACAAATGAATTCTAATGTAACTAAAGTCTGTTATCACCCTTTATAGTTCTCCTTTGGTAACCCTCAAAATCTTCGATTCACTACAATGCATTTCAATGGGGTACTATCATTTATATTGGTCCCAAGATGGCTGCCAGCAATTCCAGGATGAAGTGCTGACAGTCAATCAGATCTCACGATGACATGTGTGGTTAGGCTCCGCCCAGATATATATGTGTTTTCTTTTTCAAATTTCTCAGGAACTACTGAACGGATTTGCACCATTTAACCAAAAGGCACGACTCTGAACCAAGGGATACCTTTTTGCCAAATTTGGTGTAATTCCGTACAGCAGTTCGGGCTGTAGCTGCGACTAAAGGTTCCTATGGAAAATTGCATGGGGAAAACACATTTTGGGACCCCCCTTTTTTCTCATCCCCCACTTGACGAATCACCCCGAAACTTTCAATATAGGAGCGGACCATAAGTTTTGAAAATTTCGCGAAGATTCGTCAACCGGCGCCAAAGTTATTGGGAATAGACTGTTGCGGATTTCCTATGGAAAATAGGTCCTAACTATAACTATCTACTGGCGACTGCCAGTAGATAATGTATGTATATATATATATATATATATATATATATATATATATATATATATATATATGTATATATGTATATATGTATATATATATATATATATATATTAAAGGAAAACAATCCTGCTCCAACGAAGAAGAGGCACGTACTCGAGGTATGTGTGGATAAGGCTTCTTTATTGTTTGTCGGGTCTCCCACGACCCTGCATTGGAAGATATATATATATATATATACGGTGGCCGCCAGTAGGTAGCTATAGTTAGGACCTAGTTTCCATAGGAAAAGCTTTTTTTGACTTGGCTATAACTTTGGCATTATTTGACCAATCAAATGAAATTTTCCAAAAAAGTGTTAAAGTGTGTTCTGTGTGTCATGGAAAGTTTGGGGGCTATCTGTGCAGTGGGGACTGAGAAATTGGGGCGTGAAATAAGGGTACATTTGCAATGTTAATTCCCTTAGGAACCTTTAGCCACACCTATAGCCTGAACCGCTGAATGGTCTAACACCAAATTTGGCAGTGAGGTAGATGTTGGCTCAAGGAAGTGCCTTTTGGTTATTTAGTGTAAATCCATTCAGTAGTTTTTGAGAAATTTAAGTTGAAAATTATAGTGATATCTCTGGTCGCTGATATTTCACATCAATTTCACGATTAATCGTGAATGCGTGCGCCAACAGGAATTCGGTGATTGGCTGAATGCAAGCTGAACAGAAAGTTGTGGCCGCCATTTTATCTATCAGAAACGGTTCCCCGGCCTAAAATTTTCTGTGAAAGCAAGCATAAGGGGTCAGGATGGAGGTACTCTGACCTCATGTTTCAGAAATGTAAGTGTTAGTGACACAAGTTATGTGTCCAAAAGAATTTTGAAAAATCTGGCGTGATATTCGCGACGACAATGCGACCGCCAGTGAAGATTCCCAAAAACAAAACAAAAAAGATCTTTATAAAGAAAATTAACAATATTTCGGGTACTGGGAGGAATTATCCTTTAAAAAAGCTTACAAATTCACTTAAAAAATGAAACATTACAGGGATGTTATAGTTACAAATAGAATTAAAAAAACTTATAGATAGGACTTAGCATTTAAAAAACCTTAGAAATTCACTGAAAAAAACAAAGGTTACAGGGACGTTATAGTTAGGCTGACATTTCACTCACACAAAACCAGAGAAATTCAGCATTTATAGTTATTTGAGCTGACTATAATCCGTGCCCTCCGTGTCATCAGTGATGTCATTTGAGATGTGATCAGTGATGTCTTCAGTGATGACACTGACCATGTCATGAGTGATGCAATATGTGAGGTTATAAGCAGTGCATTGCATGGGGGCAAGTTATAGTTAGCTCATCTAACTATAACTTCTGAATTTCTCTGGTTTTGTACAAGTGAAATGTCAGCCTAACTACAAGGTCCCTCTAACCTTTGTTTTTTTCAGTGTAGATATATATATATTACTCCAAATTGGCTCCCAAGACAGCGCACTCATTCGGAAGGTGCAGGCGTTCAGGGCGGAACCATGCCCTGCAAATACTTGTCACCAAAAAGTTATATGCCACACTCCAAGAGTCAATTACAAAATAGTATTTATTCAGTGGCCATCTGTTGTGGGTCCCGTGCTCTCCATGCCACTTGAAACAAGCTATCCTGGCTGATGAGGGGTGAAACCCCAAAACCTGTCTTAGGATGCTTGTTTCCAGTCCAGGGAGGACCTAGCCTGGCAGTTCGGGCTGGACTGTTTCCATTGGGCGCTGGGTCAAGACTGATTTGCATATGGCTGGGATCAAACTGGAATGGCATGGGGAGCAAAAAAACGATGGATTTAGGCCCAGATCTCTGTACTGGGGTGAATGTATGACATTGGTCTGCGTTCTGTCCATCAATTGTTGTTTTTGCATCTGTTGCCACATAGCACACCAACACCAACGCATTTGGACTACCAAGTCTTTTCATGGTTAGGTGAGTTCCTTTTTAGTTTCTCTATTTATACAGAATTCCCACTTTAGCTCAAAATGAAGCAGTGTGGAATATGTTGGAGAATTTAAAAACAATAATTTAGGTATACAAAACGGTGATGTAATCATTTCATACAACAGCATTTGACGTATAATTATTGGAGTTCCTTTTTCTTGTTTTTCGCAAGACTTTTGTGTGTTTGATATGTTTTACAACCCAATCATAAACATTATTTAGGGAGGTGGAGTGTGTACTGACAGTTTGCAATTGTTCTGTCACTGTGTACTCCTTAAGGATTTAGTTTCTCATTATTAGGCTGCACACCAATTATGTGTTGTCATGGACCTTATATCTACTGCATGGCTCTAGAGTGGCCTGATGCTAAGATTTCAGTGTCTGTGACTTGTGGGCCTTCGTATATGGTTACACTGGGCTAAGTGCCCCTTCTCCCTTGACACTCGGTTTTCACCATATTATCGTTTTTTGGATTTTGTTTTGGGTTGTACTATATAAGTTTGTGTACACTACACACCCTTGATATGTGATTATTTTACATGTGGCAGCTCGGGGTGATTGTCTTTAAGGTTATTCACATTGCTGACCGTGAGTTATTCTAATTTTATTCTATATCAGTTCACAGATGGATATAGAGTTCTTCATCCCAGTTCAAACCATGGAGATGCTTAGTACTGAATCTTATGATGAGACGAGATTCTAAACGTCTCAATCTTAATGTTCTGTCCCCTCCTCTCTCGCTTCTGGGTATGCTGGTTATGAAATAGAATCGCATCAGTTGCCAATCAGATCCTGAGTGTGTTTCCAAGTGCTTGGTCATGGCACAATTCATGTCTTTGTTTTGTAAGGCTCAAATGTGTTCAAGTATTCTCTTTTTCAGAGGACAGATGGTACTGCCTATGTATTTCAGTCCACAATGGCATTCAATCATGTATTCTACATAGGTGGTTTCACATGTTATTATTTCACTGATGGTGAATAATTTCCCTTTCTTCCTGTGGAAACTAGGTCCTAACTATAACTACCTACTGGCAGCTGCCAATATGTAGCTATAGTTAGGGCCTAGTTTCCATAGGAAAAGCATTTTTGTTAATTTGCCAATAACTTTGGCGCCATTTGACAAATCATCACAAACTTTTCAAAATTAGTATGACTCAGTTCATCTGCTGTGTTGAAAGTTTGGAGTGATTTGTGAAGCAGGGGCCGAGAAAAAAGCAGGGTCCCAAAACGCTTTTTCTCCATGCAATTTCCCATAGGGATTTTGAATACGACTACAGCTCGAACCGCTGCACGGAATTACACCAAGTTTGGCAGAAAGCTAGTTCTTGGTCCAGAAACAACCTTTTTTGTTATTTGGGGTAAATCTGTTCAATAGTTTTTGAGATAGCAAAGGAAAAGCAAATTTGTATTTCTAGGGACGTGAACCCTCTGTGGATCCCACAGGGAATCCACAAAGTCACGCACCACTTGCAAGGCCCTGATTGGATGGCTGCACCTTGAAAGAAAAGTTGCGTCCACCATTTTATTTATTGGTAAATGGTCCCTGGGGCTGAAATGGAGGCTGCAATGTATAAGAAGGGGTCAGGGTAGAGGTTCCCTGACCCCTCGTGGCCAGAAAATGACAGAAACTATGTTATTTAAGAGGATTTTTCATCATTAGTAGAAAGAAATGCTACTTGAGTTTTTCTACCATGTTTGAGATATCTCTGAGCAAGGGTCTTAAGCTGTTAGTGCCGGGGGATTACTGGTTCAGGCAAATTGGCTCCATGGTATTCCATTATTCAACGCCTTTGTATGTGTTCCCAAATGGAAGACCCAACGCTGTTCCTTTTCAAACACTTGGGATTCATTGGGAATTTGTTCAATAATGGTCCACTCTAAGTCCTGCACTATATGTTTTTTGTCAATGTAGTGTGCAGACACTTTGGTTGTTGCCCTCTCACAACGCAAGTTGCCACGGTGTTCACAGATGCGTGTGTCGACCATTCGCTTAGTCATGCCAATTTTGTGAAGTTGGCACGGGCAAGTGATCATGTAGATTACATTTTTCGTGTTGCAATTAGTGAAGCGGCGTAGTTCCCAGTTAGTGTTGTTATTGAATGTTATCCTCTTACTCCTGGTGGTTAGCTTGAAGACACTGCAGGTCCCACACGGGTAATGACCAGACAGGGGATAGGAAAGTCTGTGGAATTTCCTCATCCCTGATATTGTGTGGTCTGGTGTGTACCAGCAAGTCTCTCAGACTCCTGCCTCTTCTATGTGAGAACATGGGCTTTGGGAATTTTAATGCTCCACAGTTCAACAGACACCAGTGTCTGTTTATTATTTTGCTCACCTGGTTACTGGCTGTATTGTATGTAGTTATACAGATCGGTCTCTCTTCTTTTGGCTTAGGAAGTCTCATCTCTAGCAGGGCTTCCCTGTTGTTGTTTCAGGCACTTTTCATTGCTTTATCTATGACTCGTGTAGGGTAGTTTCTTTTCACCAATTTTTGATGAAGGTCTGCTGCTTGCCGTTTGAAATCTTTGATGTCAAAACAGTTCCTCTTTAGCAGTAGGAACTGGCCAAACGGAAGGTTGTCCCTCAAATGTCTTGGGTGAAAACTCTCATAGACCAGGAGGCAATCCTTTGCCGTTGGCTTGATGTGTGTGGTCATTTTCAGTTCACCCCTGTGGTAGAAAATGTTAAGATACAGGAATACTAATTCCTTATTTGATATAGTGCTTGTGAATTTTAGGAAATTGTTCTGGTAGTTCAGCCAAGTTAGAAATTGTTACGCTGTTTCCACACTTCCATTTCATATTCCAAAGACATCGTCTATGTATCGTTTCCACAGACTGATGTGAGGCAAAAAAGGGTTACAATTATTGAGGATCTTATGTTTCCCCAGGTGATGTACGTATAGTCCTGCTATACTGGGGGCGAATGTACTCCCCATGCTAGTCCCGTGCTTCTGGAGGTAGAGTGTCTCTTCAAACTGGAAGAAATTCCTAGTCAGGGCTAGCTTGCAGCACTCTATAATGATGTTCCGTGGTGTCTGGCATTCCCAATCGATTTCGAACAAAACTTCTTCAATGATGTGTAATGTTCCTCATGTGGGAGGCTGGTGTATAGACTTTCCACATCCAGACCCATCAGCAATTCTGTTTCGGGATCAAAAGGTTTGTCCTGTAGAATTCTGAGAACATCATTGGTGTCTTTCAGGTATGTGTCAGTTCTCTGAATTATTGGTCTTAGGAATGCATCAGCAAATTTTGACAACGGTTCCAAGATCGACCCTATGCCTGAAACTATAGGTCGTCCGGGAGGATGTGTAAGATCTTTGTGAATTTTCGGTATCGTATAGAAGTATGGTATCACCGGGTCCTTATTCATTAGGAATTTGCCCTCCTTTTGTGGGATCCAGTCATGGGTGAGTGCCTTTTCTACCATGCTAGCTATCTGTACACGTAGGATTTCCGTTGGATCTGTTATCAATACCTCATAGTTTCTTACATCCTGTAGGAGTCTCATACACTCTAGATGATAGGCATCTGGATCACTATGGCGCGACCTTTGTAGGCAGGTTTTATGACGAGGTCTCTGTTGTTTCCCAATTCCTTTATCGCTTGTTTCTGTTCTTTGGTAGTGTTGTGAAAAACCCTGGTTCCTTCTGGGTTTATGCTTTCCAGATATTTCAGTACTGCTTTCTCGAAAGCCATAATTTCCACTGGTAAGGTGGCATTTGGGGGAGTAAAGGTTTACTTCAGTCTCAGCCCTGTGTCATCCTGTGCTGAAATGCTTGGCAAAAAAGGCCCTTAGTTTAAGTTTCCTGATAAATTTGTTCACTTCCGTGCGCATCTTGAATTTATCCATCTTGTCAGTGGGTCCGAAACCCAATCCTTTCTCCAGGACGTCTTTCTGAGTATCTGAAAGGACAAAATTTGCCAGATTAACCACTAGGCTACCCATTTGCTGGTCGTTGCTTGGTTGTTCTGGGCGCCTGTCATGCTCCTGGTTGCTACCCTCGCTTCTTCCTCTGCTGCCCAGTGTACTTTGCTCCTCTTCCGTGTATGTGCCCTCCTGGGGCCTTGGTGTGATCCTAAAAAAGGATTCTGTGGGTAATACTGGAAATAGTGGTATGGTGTGTTCCAGTGGTTGAAGAGCATTGGTGGGCCTTCTGCAGCCGTGGGGCCGTAGAAAAAGGGTACCGGATACATAGGAGGGCCTTGGTTGGGCCCCAGGCCCTTGTCCCTTGATGATTCGCTCTTCTGCCCTACTCTCTTCTTCCTTGATAGCCTGTCGTACTGTCTCTGCTGGAGCCTGAACTGTTAGAGCCTGTATCTGATGTGTCCTCATCAGTGTTAAAATCCTGATGTCTGCCAGATGGACTATAGTCGTCTCTGATGTAGGGGTACACCCGTTCATGGCTGAATCTACTGGTGTCCTTCTTTAGTTTTGTGAATTTACTCTGCTTCAGAGTTGCCTCAAAATCATTCATTGTCTGATTCAGCTCTTCTAATCTCTTTTTCAAAGCGCTGACTGACTGATATACCTTTAGTCGTACGTCAATTGTCTGTATTTCCGTTTTGCGTTCTTGTGAGATCCGGGTGGCCGTTTTTATTATTAAAATCAGCCAATCTCGAGTGCAATGCCATGAGATGAGGGACCAATCTTTTTTGAAGGTCTTATCATGCTGGAAAATGAAAGGCTCATTCCTCACTATTAGGCCTTGTGGGGCTGCATTGGCCCTTAGGTATTCTGCCATCATGAGCCCATGTAGGACTGTTTTTATCTGGGTTCTTCTTAGTGCCGTCAGCTCATCCCAATCTGTGCTGTCTGTGTTCGGTTCAGGGTTGCTCAAACCCTTGAGAGGACTCATTGTAGCTAGGATCCTCTCCACTTCGAGTAAGTGAGGCCTGTAATTTCAGTCATAATGGTAGAGTGTGTGATCTGTTGCCCAAAAATGAGGGTATTTAAAACGAAAAAGAAAAGGGGAGGGCTATCCTTTTAGAAGGAGACAAAACGCTCCCACAGCAGTGCACTGTCTAAATATCAGGTTAATCAAAAGGGGGAGAGAGAGGTACGTAGTGGACCTAGCTTCCTCTATCATACAAACAACCAAAGGAAATCCACTAGAAAAAGCACTGAAAATATCCTTCCAGACGTGTTGGTGATCCCTAAGGGAAATGATAAATTTTCTTAAATTAACCCTCACCCACCAAATGGTCCCTTGGTGGCATGCTTCATCATCGGGTTCTTCCCGCCCCGCTGTGGGACTGGGCGTGCTATGACCGACGGAGACGTGGGAGCACTTTGCGGAAGGTGTGTGCTATATTGCTAAAGTAGGAGTGGAAGGGTCAGAGAGATAGTGAAAAAATTTAAAAATACCTGGCCACTTGGAACCTAAACTTTATTGAATCCTGTGGCTGGTATTGTTAAAAAGGGGGGTTTAGGGAAGTGCACACAGTAATGTATGTGTAACTCCCGGTCTACATGTTTCAAGCCTTACCCCTATGGCTTTTCGTCAGGGCCAGGTTAAATTGATCCCTTCTACCACTCCTGAGTGATGCCTGATGAACTCCTTAGTGCATATCAAGGTATAAAAACCGTGCATAATACAATACCTAATTGGTATGATGCTTCAATATAATCTGGAAAGATAAGAATTTACAAAAGGGATTAATTTACCAATGAGGTTAAGTAGTGTAAAAACATCACCAATATGTGGAAATAACGTGATATATTTTTCTATAATTGTAACATTTGTCATGGTGCCCTTTTCAAGTAATACGAACAAGACAATGCAAAACAGAAAACACACAATCTATTTCCACATATTGGTGATGTTTTTACACTACTTAACCTCATTGGTAAATTAATCCCTTTTGTAAATTCTTATCTTTCCAGATTATATTAAAGCATCACTCCAATTAGGTATTGTATTACGCACGGTTTTTATACCTTGATATGCACTAAGGAATACACCTTCCACTCCTACTTTAGCAATATAGCCCACACCTTCCACAAAGTGCTCCCACTTCTCCGTCGGTCGTAGCACGCCCCGTCCCACAACGGGGCGGGAAGAACCCGATGATGAAGCATGCCACCAAGGGACCTTTTGGTGGATGAGGGTTATTTTAAGAAAATGTATCATTTCCCTTAGGGATCATCAACACGTCTGGAAGGATATTTTCAGTGCTTTTTATAGTGGACTTCCTTTGGTTGTTTGTACAAACATTTTTTTGCCATGTGTGAGACACGCTGCCCCACCGTGGGGCTCATCGTGGCCCCTCGTGTAAATCTGTGATGGATCCGCAGACCCCATGTGAATGAAAGAAATATATAAAGTATATGTTCACACATTCCACTCACAGACCCATACAGACACTCACACACCCAGTCACAATCCCACACAGACTCTCACACACCCTCTCACAGACCCACACAGACACTGAACTCACATACCCACTCACAGACCCACGGAGATGCTCACACACCCAGTTACACTCCCACACAGAAACTCACACACCCAGTCACAGTCCCAAACAGACACTCACACAACTATTCACAGACCCACTCCAACACTTACACACACACAGTCATAGATACTGTGCGGACCCGCAAATCCACTGCAAAGTTACAGAGAGGGCCGCACCGAGCATCTCGGAGGATTCGTGGAAAAAAAATAGCCAGATTGGGCTTCGTAAGAAACATGGAACGGGTGAAAGAAATTCTGACAATTTAGAAGGCGTATAACAAAAATGAAAGATGGAAGGAAGCCTGTGATTTGTTAACTTGAGCAGCATAAGTAAGAGCACATGGCGAAGGGTATCCATTTTAGCTTCTTTTCTACTGAGAAAGGAGGTGGTTTGCAGGAGTTCTTACTGGAGATTTGGAATGAAAAAAGATGTTACCAGACATAGAAATAAAACTGAGAAAACATCAAAGAGCTTTTACAGGTATGTTGAATAGGTTGTAGAATATAAAAGTATATTTAGATAAAAAATAGTGAGTTTATGTACGCTGAAAGAAAATGTCTAGATTCTAGACACTATACTAGAAGGGAAAATAGAAGGGTGCTTAAATGAGAATATTAACTAAATATACAGCGAGCAGGAAAGGAGAAAGAGGCAGGAAAGGAGAAAGAGGCCAATATGAATTAATGTGTTAAAAATTAGATATGAGTGCTTGCTTATAGTATGTAATTTAATAGTATGTATTTTGCACACGCTGACAGTGAGGCAGGCACTTACAGACCCACAAAAGCACTTATGTACCCATCACTCATTTAGTCAGACACTGACTGCAACACTCAATCACACACCCATAAAACTGTTCACACATCATTTACTCACCTGTACATCCAAGTTTGAGTACTAGTTCGCCCTTAAAGCCTCGGAGGACATCTGCAGAATGCAATCTGCACCACAGAAGACTACTTTAGCGCTCTTGAGAAGGGAGAATCCTGATTGTAGTTGACCCTAGAATCAGGGCGTCTAAGGGTAGTGGCCTGGAGAAGGAGGGAAAGGAGCAGCAGAGAAATGACTAGGCAAATGCTACAGAGGATAAAGGGGATCCCCCACAGAGAGAGAGAGTTCCCTTTTGGATTCAATACAGGAAGTAGTGTCTCCTCTCAAGCCCAGATCCCTGAAGAGCTCAAATACAGACAGACTGAGAGGGACCTGAGATTGCAGCTGGCCCAGCTAGCTGCAGAGGAGAGAAAAGCTGAGGCTGCGAGAACCTTGGAGGACAAAAGGGTTTTGTTCACTCACGAAGTGGCTGGCAAGACGGTGGACTTGAAGGCCAATTAGCTGTTAGAGTCTAGCAAAAATGGCGTGAGCAAAACTACTGTGTCCAGTGCAGAAGAAAGAGTCCATATACTCAGAGACTTGGTGCCTGACTGTAAGGAGGGGGTGATATAGGCAGGTTGTTTAAGTCATATGAATTAGCTCTAAAGGTACAGAGGATCTCTGAGGAGGATTGTAGAGCTGGCCTTTGGAGATCTATTCATGGTAATGGAAGTGATGCCTTACTGGCCCTAGAGAAGAGGAAGAGGTTGAGGCATCTCATCATGAAGGAGGCCCTTATCAGTAAGTATAAATTCACCCAAGAGGAGTGCAGGTTGAAATACAGGGGCAGTAAGAAACTGTGTCACCAGTCCTGGAAGGATGTTGTGGGGTACTTTTGAAATGTTTGCAAACATACTGTTGTTCTTTAAGAAGGTTTTTCGAACAGTTTTATACTTTTTTTACTTTTTCAAAGAGAACTGGGAAGAAGGAGCTTCAGACTGTGAAAAACATGAAGGTTAAATGGGGAGCTAAGAAAATATTTAGATATTTCTGCTGACAGTACTTTCCACATATATGTGATTGGAAACACAGTACTTGATGCTTTATCCTTTTTTCCACAGTGTCTTTTAGAATGTTACATGTAATATACTGTTCTTTGAAAGAAATTACAGACTCATCTATGTCTGTTCCAAATTTAGGTGAATCTTTTACCCAGAACAGCATACGAGTATGACGAGCACCTCTTGCTTGGTGCTCTTTCTGCTAAAAAAATCAGTAATTTCTCCAAGAAGTGGATTTTTTTTGTTGCAGATTACGGACAGTATAATTTCAAATCTGTGCTTAAAGTACCTGCAAATATTTGACATATGCATACGGCAAAGTTCTCCTGGTGTCTTGAATTTGATGTCTTTAATATTACAGTTTGTTTTTGTGAAAAAGTCATGTAAGTCATCCCATATATATTCTGCACAGCTCAGAGTTAGAAACCAAGGGCCTCATTTACAAACTTTTGACGCACTGCAGTGCAGCAGGCCTTCCTGCTGCGCTGCTGTGCGTCAAAAGAAAAAGGCAGGAATGCACTGTATCTACAAGATGTGGCTCATTCCTGTCCTTCTCCCCTGCGGTGAAGCACAAACAGAAGCTGTGCGCCAATGCAGACAGCATTGCATCATGTTGCAAGGGTGCCTGCGTTGCGGGGATGATTGTTTTTGTGTAGGAAGGGACACCATCCTGCACAAAAACAATAATTGATGTCATTTTCCTCTTACTATGCATGCTGCAGAATGCAGCATGCATATAGAGAGGAAAAACAAGGAGTAAGAAAAGTATTTCTCCTCATTGCACCACTCCTATGCCTCCCCTAGGGAGGCGTAGGAATATGATGCATTCCCAGGTTTACAATTCCTCACAAATCTTGAAATGCTTTAGATTCCATGGGTGTTGCATGGGAATGATAATTCTTTCAACGGTATATCACTTTTGGTGTATGAGTATAGAACCTGAGAACAGTAAAAAAGGGAAAATGCACCCACGGAGGACATTTTTATGTTGAGAAGCATGTGGCATTTCGCACAGTGAGTATCTCACTTACATTTTTGAAGGTAGTTGGGAATAAAATGACTGCAACTGATGGTGGTTCTCCCAAGCGTTTTATGTATGTGGAATATTTTGCTGCACCTAGTTTGTCCCACATCATTTAGTTGTGGCCCTTTTCTGAAATTGTTTTTAAGTGCTCCAGCATGGAAATTGTCCAAAGTAAATACTTTTTGTAGTGCCCCTTGATAATTGCTTGCTGCAAGTATTGCAGTTCAGATATTTATCTGTAACCTTTTTTTCTCAACGGTATTGTAGAATGCTTCAACAACTCACTTTGTATTGTGCTTCCTGAAGTACTTGTGCACAAAACTGCGTTTGTAAATAGTTAAATAAGTTAAGTGTATTTGTTAAAGGTTTGGTTTAAGTTGTTTTGTAATGTGTTGATAAAATGTATTTGTAAAGTTGTAAAAATGTATATTCGTAATTTAACTCATGGGTCACAAACATAGCCATACAGGTACTAATTAAGGGTGGGCGTAGTTCGCGAAGTAATGCTTCGCGAAGCTACGCAAAGTGCAGTTCGCGCTACGCAAGCTTCGCGTAGCACTACGCGAACTGCGTAGCGCACTGTTCGCAATGATTGCACAGTGCTGGATGCTTGTCCGCACTGTGCAATCATTGAAAACGGCAACTTGCACAGTGCGAGCTGTCTTTTACTGCTGCTCGAGTAGATTTTTACTCGAGCGGCAGCTTTCTCAACGCGGACTGGTAGTTTCTCATCGCGAGCGGTCGCGAGCATACGCGACCACTCGCAATGAGAAACCTGACCTCCCCGCATTGAGAATCTCGCCGGGAGGTTTATTTTCCACGTTTGCGATCGGCAACTTGATGTTGCTGATCGCGAACGAGGAAAAAGTCTCGCCGGGATGTCATTTTGCTTGCTCGCGGTCGCCAACTTGACGTTGAGGACCGCGAGCAAGCAAAATGACCGCGGCACTACGTTACGCTACGCGTGTTCGCACTGTGCTACGTGCAATTCGCGTTGTGCGAAGTAGCGCAAGCTTCGCAAACTACGCGAGCGTAGCGTAGCACTTCGCCCAGGGTTAGTACTAATACATGAACTCACACACCTATGGAGTCATTTACACAGGTACTGACACACCCACTCATCCACTCAAAATCCCATATAGTCAGTCACATACCCGTTTACACATGCAAACTGCTACTTAAATAGATGAATACACCCATACAGCCATTCACATACCCACTCACATACTCATACTGTCACTCACACACCAAGCCCACACACTGATACAGAGACTCATACACCCAGTTATACACTGATACACCTACCAACACACCCAAACACATACACCAATACAGCAACTCACTTACCTAGTCATACACTGATAAAAACACACAAATACTGATCCATCCATGCACAGACCAATACAGCCACTGACATACCCAGGCACTCACTGATATAGCCACTGAGAGACCCAGGCTCACAGTGAGATAACCTCTGACACACCCAGGGGCACACCGATATAGCCACTGACATGCCCAGACACACTGATACAACTATTGATACACCCAGTCACACTCCAACACAGAAACTGGCACACCCAGGCACATACCTATACAGGCAATGACACACCCAGTAACATATTGATACAGCCACTTAGACATTCAGCCAAACACTGATACAGCCCATCAAACACCCATACACAGACTGATACAGCCAGTAACACACCCAACCACACACTAATACAGACACTAACACACCCAGCCAAACATTAATGCATCCAATAAGATACCTATGCACACACTGGCACACACACCCAGCCATATACCATGCATAGACTGACACACCCAGACATACAGCAATGCAGACACTGACACACCCAGCCAAACACTAATGCATGCAAGAACACACTTAGGCACACACTGACACATCCACTGACACACTCAGGCATGCACCAATGCAGACACTGACACTCCCAGGCATACACCAAAGAAGACACTGACACACCCAGCCAAACACTAATGCATCTAATGACACAAACAGGCATTCACTGACACAACCAAGCATACACAAAAGCAGACTTTGACATACCCAGGCATACAGCAATGCAGACACTGACACACCTAACCAAACTCGAATGTATCCAGTAACACACCCTGGCACACACTGACACATACACTGACACACCCAGGGACATACTAATGCACACACTGACACAGCCAGGCATACACCAAAGCAGACACTGACACACCCAGCCAAACACTAATGCATCCAATAACACAACCAAGCACACACTGATGCACACACTGACACACACAGGCATACACCGATTCATAGACTGACATACCAAGGCTTACAGCAATTCAGACACTGACACACCCAGTCAAATACTAATGTATTCAATAACATACATAGGCACACACTGACGAACACACTGACACACCCCGGCATACAGCAGTGCAGACACTGAAACACCCAGGCATACACCAAATCGGACACTGATACACCCAGCTAAACACTAATTCATCCAATAACACACCCAGGCATACACTATTGCATACACTGACACACCCAGGCATACACCAAAGCAGACTTTGATATAACCCAAGCATACAGCAGTGTAGTTACTGACACACCTAACTAAACTCTAATGCATCCGAAAACACACCTAGACACATACTGATGCATACACTGACACTCCCAGGCATGCATCAATGCACACACTGACACAGCCAGGCAAACACTAATGCATTGAATTACACACCCAGGTACACACTGACTTACCCAGGCATACATCGATGCATAGACTTACACACCCACCATACAGCAATACAGACATAATACACCCAGGCAAACACTAATGCATCCAATAACACACTTAGGCACCTACTGCTGCATACACTGACACACCCAGCATTACACTGATTCATACACTGACAAACCCAGGCATACACCAAAGCAGACATTGAGATACCAAAGCATACAGCAATTTAGACACTGGCACACCTAGCTAAACTCTAATGCATCCAATAACACACCTAGACACATACTGACGCATACACTGACACACCCATGGACATACTAATGCATACACTGATACTCCCAGGCATACATCGATGCACACACTGACACAGCCAGGCATACACCAAAGCAGACACTGACACATCCAGCCAAACACTAAGGTATTAAATTACACACCCACGCACACACTGATATACCCAGGCATACACTGATGCATAGAATTACACACCCAGGCATACATCAATACAGACACTAACACACCCAGCCAAACCCTGATGCATCAAGTAACACACTTAGGCACACACTGACGCATACACTGGCACACGCAGGCCTACATCAATGCAGACACGGACACACCCAGGCATACACCAAAGCATACATTGACATAACCAGCCAAACACTAATACTTCCAATACAACACGCTGGCATAGCCTGATGGACACACTGACACTGCACTCTCACACTGATACAGTCACTGACACATTAAAAACACTGAGTTAGCTCAATGTTTGACCAGATGGTTCTAACAAGAACCGTTTTTTTCTAGAAGGGTGTTTAACAGTTTTTTTTACACTTTTTCATCTTTTTTATTTAAAAAAAAAAAAACTTAACAGAGAAGTAAAAGGGTAAGGAATAAGAAATGCAAAGAAGCAACTCGCTTCAGTCTTCAAAACACATTACATGGTAACTGAGAGCACACAAAAAAGAAAAAAAATGAACAGCAATGCTTCTTCACTGTATTCTAGTATGCAGCCACAGAGGATATTTTTACAACAACAAGTATGTGGCGCTTCGCACAGTGAATATCCATCTCACTCAATTCTTCGCATGCAGCTGGTATTGTAATCACTGCAGCTGATGATGGTTCTACCAAGGGTGCCATACAGCTGGGCCTGCTTTCTCTGGCATCGTCCATTGTAGACCCTTTCATGAATTGTTTTTAAGTGCTTCCTTATACCATGTGGATTCTTCTTTGCAGTGCCTCTTGATAACTGCTTGCCCCAAATATTGCACTGCACATACTTTCCTGTTACCTTCTTTTCCCCAGAAGGTATTATAAAGTACTTCTAGACATCACTTTCTTTTCTTCAAGTTGGTGTATCTTCCTTCTCATCAGGTTGTGGATGTTCATTCTGCACCGAAGATGTAGCTTCAGCCATTCTTAAAAAGCAAAGCACCACTGTTTCTCAATCCTCCTTCTAGAGACTTCACTGGAGAACTAACTGTTTTTGGGTGTGGTTTTCCATGTACATGAGTGGGGTCCTCGTATAGCCAATCAAAAAACAAGATTTGGGTGTGGTTTTGAGTGAATTCGCAAATCCGGCGCGTAGTTTTGCGGATTCATGAAACTCTTAAAATGGGCAACTTTGTTGAATAACAGATATAAGGTGGTTTATATATATACTTGTAAATATTTTCACACTATGGGCCATATGTATCAAAAAAGAGTTCTGCGATTCTCAAATTGCGATTTTTAGCGAATTGCAATTAGAGAATCGCAAAATGCAATGTATGTAGGACTTGCTAAAAATTTTGCGAATCCTACATATTCCTTATTTGCGAATCGCAAATTGAGATTCGCGAATAAGGAATACCTTCCCATTCATTCCTATGGGCTAGGAGGCCCATAGGAATGAATGGGAAGACATTCTCAATTTGCGATTACCAATTAGAGAATCGCAAATTGAGAATGCAATTTCAAGGTAGCAAGGGTGCCAGAAGGACACCCTGTGGCACCCCTGAAATATGCATGTGTGCACATTTTGCGCACATACATGCCCTAAGGGCATGTATGTGCGACATATGGCACTTATAAAGAATCAAAAAAGTGCTTTTTTAAAGAAAATCGCAAATTACCACCAACTTGAAGTTGGTGGTAATTTGCAATTCCTTAAGGCCAAATAGCAAATTTCTGTTGCTTCCAGAATTGCATTTAACAATTTGCAATTCCTTAATTGCATTTGCAAAATAGAGAATCGCAAATTTTGCGATTCTCTATTTTGGGATGATACATCCCAAAAGGCTTTTTCCCATTCGCAAATGGGCAGATTCTGAGAATCTGCCCATCTGCAAACGGGGAAAAGGCTTGTTACATATGGCCCTATGTCATTAATGAAAATGGAGGGGTGTACATATTTTAAATAATTCATAACATTTTCAGCTTATCAGCGGATTCATTGATTCGTCCCGATTACGTAATCGGGATTAAAATCCATAGAGGATTAGTCCCATCTATGTTTTCAGACCCACTGAGGTACCGCAGAACCAAAAAATCATTAAAAAAATTAAATTAGCTTAATTACATTATTAAATATTTTATATTAAGTGCATATGTGAATTTTTATGTTTTTAAACGTATATATAAAGTATATTTATAAAAAAGTCTGCATTAAAAAAACAAAATTCAAAATCAAAATAAATTATAAATTGTAGTACACTTAGAATAAAAAATATACCCTCCAAATTAACTAAAATAACTAAATATTACAGGGACATAACACTTTAGGAATGGAATTTGAAAAACCTTAAATTTTCACTGAAAAAAATCAAAGGTTAAAGGGACGTTATATTTAGATAATAGAAACTTAGAAATTCACTGAAAAACCAGAGGTTACAGGGACATTATAGTTAGGCTCAGATTTCACTCATGCAAAACCATTGAAATTCAGTAGTTAATGTTAACTGAGCTAACTATAACTTATACCCCAAAATGCACTGCTTAGGACCTCACATATTTCATCACTCATGAATTGGTCAGTGAGATCACTGATTACATCTCAAATAGCATCACTGATGACATAACTGATAACATCATCAACAGAACCACTCACACCCCCATACAACCTCCCATACACCAACTCACACACACACTAAACCACTGACTTACCCATTCACAGACCCATACAACCACTCACACACCCACTCATGCATCCATAGGGCCATTCATACACCCACTCACTGGCCCATACAAATACTCACATAGCCACTCACTCACATAGCTACTCACACATACACTCACTCACCCATACAGCTACAGTACAGCCACTGACACAGCTAGTACCTCATTCATACAGCCTCTCAACACAATCATTCACTCACCCATACAACTACTCACACACCCACCCACACGACCACTTACATACCTATTCACATCCATACACACCCACTCACTTACCCATACATACACTCACTCCAAAACAGCCACTCACACACCAACTCACTTTACCAAACACTCACTCAAACAGCTACTCACTCACCCATACAGCCACTCATTCACCCACTCACCCAACCATACAGTCACTCACACATCCACTCACCCATCCATAGAGCCACTCACACAGCCACTCAGACACTGATATAGCCACTCACACACACACTCACCCAACTATATAGCCCCTCATGCAGCCACTCACTCACCCATGCAACCACTCACACACCCACTTATTCACCCATATATCCAGTAACACACCCACTCGCACACCCATATAGCCACTCAGACAGTCACTCACACATGGATTCAGACACTCACACACCCTCTCATATTACATATGTTAGAAATACTATCATTCATTAGCAATACAGAAGGAATAGTAACTTAACCTATAGAGTAGCTTAGTATATATATTTAAGTCTCAGAAACGTTTTTGAAACTCTTAAACTCAGTGGATTTTTGTCACTGGCCATGTGATGTAATAAGTGAGGTCGTAAGCAGTACATTGAAGGGGCATAATTTATAGTTAGCTTAGGTAACTATAAATGCTGAATTTCAATGGTTTTGTGTGGATTCTATATACATTTGTTCCAGGGTTACATGAGTACAATATTACTGGGAATTAGGGTAGGAGGAAGGTTGGTGAGTTTGAATCTGACAGATGGTTTACAAGAGATGTGCATCTATGAGTAAAATATATTATCAAGGGCAGTCTGTGGTTGAGTTGACCTTCCATTTGGGAGATGAAATGTTTGAAGGTAGGATTAGATTATTGCAGTTGTGGCTTGGTATAGCAGCTCAATAAAAGTAATTACTGAATGGAACAGAGGCAGTCTGGAGTGACTTAGGGCATGAAGGACAGGATGGGAGAAGGAAATAGGAAGAGGACCCAGGGGAATTCCATGGAGAAATTGAATCTGGAGATAATATTTGGATACAGTGAGCATATGAGAGAGACTAAAACAAACCCATAAGGTACCAGAGAGTTAGGTTGATGGTGGAGTTCTTGGTGCATGGAAATACCCAGGGTCCAATCACTTGTTTACTCTTAATTCTAGTTGGACCTGTAACAAAAGTTGACAGAAAAATTTGGATTAGGAGAAATACAGGAACATAGCATACTGAGTGTTTTCACGTTCAGACATTTCTCGTTAAAACAGGTGACCTGTGAGGAAGACAAGTGAGTTGAAACTAGAGATAAACTTCCAGGAAATACCTGTTCGGTATTTGGACAAAATACCAAGTTGTAAATATCGAGAGATACAAATAAAGGAAAAAAAATATCATGATACAAAAATATCATGATGCAGAAATATCGTTGTCAAGAATATTGTTTTTTTCAGGTAAGTAATATCGTTGTTGAGTATATCGTTTTCAATAATGTAGTTGTAAAAAATACTGTTTTTAATTATCTTCATGTACTTTAGTTCATTTATGAATTTTATGTTATTATTGTTTGTATAATGGCTAATAATATATTTAAATAAAGTTTATACTTTTGTGTGATTTTTAATTTTTAATTTAATTTCTAATAGAAATGTATAGTGTTGTAGTAGGTTGCTAGATTTGTAGGGGTATCGGGTGGGAAGTTAATTCAGTAATAACTAATTAACTATTAATTATTAAGTCATTATTAATTATTTGTATTCATTATTAATTGTGTAAATTGCGTAATAAATATATTTTAGGGGTGGGCTGTTGGGTTTGTAGGGATATAGGGTGGGAAGTTAAGTAATAATGATTAACAATTAATTATTAATTTATTATTACATTTTTACTTGATTATTAATTAGGTAAATTGTGTAATGATTATATTTTTTTGTTATATTTTAGGTGCTGGCTGTTGGGTTTCAACCGATATAGGGTGGGAAGTTACGTAATATTTAATTAACAATTAATTATTTGTTTATTATTAATTATTTAATTGATAATTAATTATATACATTATGTAATGCTGATTTATTTTAGTTATATTTTAGTTGTGGGCTGTTAGGTTTATAGGGGTATATGGCCGGATGTTAATTAAGTATTAATCAATTAACACATAATGATTAATAGTTAATTAATTAGTTAATTGATTTTCAAATTTGCAAATTGTGTTAGACTAATTTCTTTAAGTTATATTTTAAGTGTGGGTTGCTAGGATTGTAGAGGTATTGTGTGGGAAGTTAACTAAGTATTAAATACATTTAAAAAATTAATTGATAAATACTTATTATATTGTGTAGTAATTATGTAAATTGTTAAAATGTTTTTATCAGATATATATTTTTGTTAATTAATAATGTGTAAATTAGTAATGTTATATTTCTTCTAACTTAATAGGGTTATTCAACTATGTAGTTTTTGAAGTGAAGCACTTTCTCTATTGCTGCTTAGACTGGAGTGGGAATAGTAAATCTTACCCCTCCAAAGTCCAACACTTGCCATACTATTGCTTAGACTGGAGTGGGAATAGAAATCGTACCCCTGCAAAGTCCAGCGCTTTCTCTACCATTGCAAAGACTGGAGTGGGAATAGTAAATGTAACCTCTCAGAAGTCAGACGCTTTCCCTACTGTTGCACAGACTGGAGTGGGAATAGTAAATTTTACCCTTCCCAAGTCCAACACTTAGCCTACTGTTGCACAGACTGGAGGGGAAATAGTTAATTTAACTCCTCTGAAGTCCAACTATTTCCCTACTGTGGCAAAGACTGGAGTGGGAATAGTAAATCTTACCCCTCCGAAGCCCATCGCTTTGTCTAGTGTTGCACGGACTGGAATGGGAATGGTAAATCTTATCCCTCCGAAGTCCAACACTTTCCCTACTGATGCACAGACTGGAGTGGGAGTAGTACATCTTACCCCTCAGAAGTCTAACGCTTTCCCTAGTGTTGAACAGACTGGAGTGGGAATAGTAAATCTTACCACTCTGAAGTCCAACACTTTCCCTACTGTTGCACAGACTGGAGTGGTAATAAAAAATCTTACACCTCCGAAGTCCAACACTTTCCCTACTATTGCACAGAATGGAGTGGGAATAGTAAATCTTACACCTCCGAAGTCCATCGCTTTCCCTACTGTTGCACAGACTGGAGTGGGAGTAGTACATCTTACCCCTCAGCAGTCTAACACTTTCCCTACTGATGCACAGACTAGAGTGGGAATAGTACATCTTATCCCACCAAAGTCCATCGCTTTCCCTACTGTTGCACATACTGGAGTGGGAAAAGTAAATATTACCCCTCCGAAGTCCAACACGTTCTCTACTTTTGCACAGACTGGAGTGAGAATAGTACATCATACCACTCCGAAGTCGAACGCTTTCCCTACTGTTGCACAGATTGGAGTGGGAATAGTAAATGTAACTCTTCCGAAGTCCATCGCTTTCCCTACTGTTGCACAGACTGGAGTGGTAACAGTAAATCTTACCCTTCCAAAGTCCATCGCTTTCCCTACTGATGCAGAGACTGGAGTAGGAAAAGTACATCTTACCCCTCCGAAGTCTAACGCTTTCCCTAGTGCTGCACACCCTGGAGTGGGAATAGTAAATCTTACCCCTCCGAAGTCCAACACTTTTCCTACTATTGCATAGGCTAAAGTGGGAATACGTGTAACACATAAAATACGGGGGTTGGAGGAGACGCCCCACTTCGCCCTCCAAAAGATACCTTAACTCACAAAGAGAAGTGGGGCTAAAAAACTTACGGTCGCAAAGAAAAAAGGAGAGGGGAGCACCCCACGGGTGTGTTAATACTGCCCTCACCCACAGAAATCTGTGGCATGCTTCATCATAGGGCTGCTAACACACCTCCGCACAAGCCAACGCTGGAGGTGGAGCAATAGGGAGGGGGAAGACGTACACGACACAAAATATAGGTACAATGTGCGGGATCAAAAAGGAGTGCAGAACAAGATTAAAAATAGACCATAGGATCTCCTAAGTAATCCTTTTTAATGTTGGATTCCCTGGTCTAATTAAAAGGTCAATCCAAGACCAGTGGATGGTGGTATGGTGGTAAATAATGACCCACCTACCCCTCCACTCTGCTAGATGTCGACATGTTTCTGCTGGATAAAAAAGAAGTTCCCGGCTTTCACCAGGACTGTAAGAAAGATCCCTTCCAGAGCTATCCCTACCTCCTTCTTTGTAGAGTAGAGTGTAGTCTGACCCTGATATAATGCTCAGGTCTGTGGGTGGAGGAACTTACTTTCACTGAGTAACCTGTAAATAATGGAAAAATATACAGATATGAACACTGCTTTCTCAAGTGCCCATGGTATGAAAACTAAAAAACGCACATACAAACATTAGTGCAAGGGAAAGTGGTTGTCCCCCTCTGCTTAATGAATGCGACCATTAGGGTTCTCCAATTTAAGATCTAGGACACACTGCAAAAATTGTGTGGTCCTATACCCCAGAACAAGCGTAATGTAGCGCTCATGCATTAAAAGTGCCTGCCCGTCGTCACTCGGTGAAGTACCACAGCACACAGGGAAACTCGGCGTGTCTTACCGATTTTACTCGTCACAGAGCTTGAACTGGCGGGGGAGCGAGGACAGCTCCCTATTGTCACACTCTTCAAGTAATATCAGAGACAATGAGAGAAAATAAAACAATAAGACATGTGAATATCATTGTCCTAAGTAATGCTCACATAGCGCTATACTGTGGGAAAAAGGGGCAGTTGCTGAATGTAATTGCTGTATGCCCGGGACCGGTAAATAACCCCTTTGAGGAGGTATCGGTGTATCCCTACCTCTGTAGGCGTTCGTTATGCCTGGCCCGGTATAATACAATGAGTTGTAAAAGCCGTCCGAGTCCCCGGTAGAAGAGGTGACCGGGACGGGCCCAACGTAATCCCCCACCACTTACTTCATCAAGGTAAGCCGTACTCCGACAAGTTGTCTCTCCCCAGACGCCGCGCACCTGACTAGGGACGCGCGGCGAGGAGAGAAAAACACCGGCTGCCGGCGTCTGCGTCATCACGCTGACGACGGCGGGCGCAAGTACAGCCAATCAGAGGACCGGGGCCTACAGGAACAGCTAGACCGCTAACTGTCGGGGCCATATTAGATGGACATTAATACAGCAGAGAGGATGGACTATTTGTTTATCCACATGTGTCCCCGTGTAGGAGACACCCGCTTATATTAATAAAACAGGCCTTCGTGGAGCCAGTACTCTTGCCCAAATGGACTCAGACCCGCGAACTTACTAGAATGCACCATCAAAATAATACACATATATATATATATATATGGGGATATAAGCCTATACATGTGTGTATGTGTGTAGAGGGGTCCCTGTACCTTTAGTAGACCCATTATCTAGGGACAGCTATCTTGATGCTGATTAAGTAATAAAGTTGTATCCCTAGGGTATCAAAAGAGATGACTAATGTGTGAAGTCCATAGACCATGCAAAATGAAACACATGTCGCCCTGAGTGTAATAGAGGCACATGTTAGTGCCATCTCATTGCGATCCGATGTAATAACGGGTAGGACTGGAAAGGTCAATACAAATTGTCTCATATGAGGAGAACAGAATGGACCTATAGAGCTAATTCAGCTACACTGCTATGGATTGCGCAAAAGGGGGATACAAGGGGGATACAGCAAGTGTTTTATCAATAACAAGGGAAATTACCTTGGTACAGGTTGTTAAGGGTGGTCCATGGGATATCATCATTGAGCCCACCGATGTGACTGCGCACCCTGTAGATCCATTTCTGTTCCCGCAGGAGAAGGAAGTTCTCCAAGTTCCGGACAGCTGGGGGGATGAATGGTTTGTCCAGCACTGTCCAGGAGAGTTCATTGGCTGTATGATTCTTCTCCAAAAAGTGCGCAGTGAGACGTGTGGTCGTCCGCTGGCACCTAATGGTTGATCGATGCTCCATGATCCTGATCTTCACTTTGCGTGTGGTCATCCCTATATAGATCAGACCACACGGACATTTGATCATATAGATGACGTTGCTGGAGTTACAATTAGTATGCCTGCGTTGTTCCCAGGGGTAAGGTAAGCCCACATCCACTGTCTTCGTGTTTGTCGTCAGTTTGCACACATCGCAAGATTCACATCTGGTGTGACCTGTCACGGGGGAAGTACCCATCTAGTATCCTCATCTTGACTGGCCCCGGGATGGCCCGCCATGTTCCAGGGTCTAGTATGCACAAGGAGATCCCTCATGTTCTGGCTCCTTTTGAATGAAAACAAGGGTTTTTCCAGGTTCAATCCACTCGAGTTCAATATCCTCCAGTTCCGTAAGATGATTTTCTTAATGTTATTAGACGCGGTGTTAAAGGTCGTCACGCAAATGGCTTTGTCGGTGAACGTTTTTTCCACTGGTTCCATGAGGGCATCCCGATTGCAGTTACTGGCTCTTTTCTTGGCCTTCCTAATAATCTTGTGGGGGTACTTTCTCTTGAGTAATTTCTCTGTGAGTCCATCAGCTTCCGTTTTGAAGTCACTCGTGTTTGAGCAATTCCTCCGTAACCGTAGAAACTGTCCTACCGGGAGGTTATCCCTAAGCGATTTCGGGTGGAAGCTGTCAAATAAAAGAAGACTGTTCCTATCTGTAGGCTTGTGGAACACCCGTGTTTCCAGACATCCCTCACCTGCAAAAATCACTAGATCGAGAAACGGAAGACTCTCCTTTGTCACGGTCGATGTAAAGCGAAGGAGAGGATTTTGGTTGTTCAACCATTCCAGAAAATCAACGATGGACTGGGCATCCCCCTCCCAAATGAGGAGCACATCGTCGATATACCGTCTCCACGTCTTAATGTTCCTCTGCCAAGGGCTAGTAGGACTGTAGATGAATTGATCTTCGAAATGTGACACATAAAGACCTGCCAGGCTGGGGGCAAAGGCACTCCCCATCTAAGTGCCATGGGTTTGGAGATAGTAGGTGTCCTGGAATTTGAAGTAGTTCTTTGTTAATGCAGTTTCTGCCAGATGTAAAATCAGCGGCCTGGGAGTACAATATTCCCAGTCTTGATCAAACAGAATTTCTTCTACCACCTGTAGGGTCTCTCTTTGGGGTATGTTTGTGTATAGGGACTCAATGTCGAGTCCCACCAGAAATTCCTTGTCTGGGTTGAAAGTGAGGTCCCTCAGTATGTTGAGAACATCTGTAGTGTCCTTGAGGTATGCTCTCCTATTTTGGAGCAAGGGTTTGAGAAAAAAATCACAAAACTGTGATAGAGGCTCAAGGGCCGACCCTATCCTGGACACAATTGGTCTCCCAGGCGGTGGTCTCGTGGGTTTGCGTACCTTCGGGAAAAGTATAAAAGTACGGGGTCACAGGATTTTCTTGACACAAGAACCTCCCTTCTTGTATTGTAATCCAGTCATTGCTAACTGCCTCATTGACAGTGGAGGAGATCGATTGCATGATGTCCTGCGTTGGATCCTGAGGAAGTATGCTATAATTTCTCTCATCCGAGAGAAGTCTCAGGCACTCAGAGTCATAGTCTGTTTTTGCTAATATGACAATCGCTCCCCCTTTGTCTGCGGGTTTGATCACAATATCAGGGTTACTCCTCAGTTGTTTTAATGCCTCATTCTCTTGTTTGGTGAGGTTCTTAAAGGGAAGGGCATCTTGCCCCGCTAAAGTCTCAACCTCATGGATAACCGCTTGTTCGAAGGTCTGTACCTCTATAGGGAGAGCGGCCAAAGGTGGTGTAAATCTTGATTTAGGGCGAAAGTTAGTATCCCCTCCTGCTACCCTGGTCTCACTCTGTCTATCAAAAAACTCCTTCAATCTGATGTTTCAAAAAAATCCAGCCAATTCCTGGCGGATCCTAAAGACATCTAAGGTGTTAGTAGGGACAAAGCCAAGTCCCTTGTTGAGGAGAGCTTCTTGTGGGCTCGTAAGTGGGGTGTTAGTAAGGTTCATAACTAGTGTCAGTCCCTACTTGTCCCTGGGGAGGGATCCCTCGCCATGCTCCTGGTGACCCTCTGGTCCAAGTCTTCCCATTGCACACCCATTGCGCCCTTCTGCTTGCCCCTTCCTCTTCCTCTGCCTTTCCCTAAAAAAGGAGTTGGCATTTGTGGGTACTGTGGTGTCTGGGCTGCTTGCAGTTGTGGGTCTAGCTGTTCCTGTAGGCCCCGGTCCTCTGATTGGCTGTACTTGCGCCCGCCGTCATCAGCGTGATGACGCGGACGCAGGCAGCCGTTTTTTTTTTCTCCTCGCCGCGCGGCCCTAGTCAGCTGCGCGGCGTCTGGGAAGAGACAACTTGTCGGAGTACGGCTTACATTGATGAAGTAAGTGGTGGGGGGTTACGTTGGGCCCTTCCCGCTCACCTCTTCTACCGGGGACTTGGACGGCCTTTACAACTCATTGTATAACCAACGCCTACAGAGGGAGGGATACACCGATACCTCCTCAAAGGGGTTATTTACCGGTCCCGGGCACACAGCAATTACATTCTGCAACTGCCCCTTTTCCCCACATTATAGCGCTATGTGAGCATTTCTTAGGACAATGATATTCACATGTCTTATTGTTTTATTTTCTCTCATTGTCTCTGATATTACTTGAAGAGTGTGACAATAGGGAGCTGTCCTCGCTCCCCCGCCAGTTCAAGCTCTGTGACGAGTAAACTCGGTAAGACACGCCGAGTTTCCCTGTGTGCTGTGGTACTTCACCGAGTGACGATGGGCAGGCACTTTTAATGCATGAGCGCTACATTACGCTTGTTCTGGGGTATAGGACCACACCATTTTTGGAGTGTGTCCTAGATCTTAAATTGGAGAACCCTAATGGTCGCATTCATTAAGCAGAGGGGCACAACCACTTTTCCTTGCACTAATGTTTGTTTGTGTGTGTTTTTAGTTTCTATACCATGGGCACTTGAGAAAGCAGTGTTCATATCTGTATATTTTTCCATTATTTACAGGTTACTCAGTGGGAGTAAGGTCCTCCACCCACAGACCTGAGCATTATATCAGGGTCAGACTACGCTCTACTCTACAAAGAAGGAGGTAGGGATAGCTCTGGAAGGGATCTTTCTTACAGTCCTGATGAAAGCCGGGAACTTCTTTTTTATCCGGCAGAAACATGTCGACATCTAGCAGAGTGGAGGGGTAGGTGGGTCATTATTTACCACCATACCACCATCCACTGGTCTTGGATTGACCTTTTAATTAGACCAGGAAATCCAACATTAAAAAGGATTACTTAGGAGATCCTATGGTCTATTTTTAATCTTGTTCTGCACTCCTTTTTGATCCCGCACATTGTACCTATATTTTGTGTCGTGTACGTCTTCCCCCTCCCTATTGCTCCACCTCCAGCGTTGGCTTGCGCGGAGGTGTGTTAGCAGCCCTATGATGAAGCATGCCACAGATTTCTGTGGGTGAGGGCAGTATTAACACACCCGTGGGGTGCCCCCCTCTTCTTTTTTGTTTGCGACCGGAAGTTTTTTAGCCCCACTTCTCTTTGTGAGTTAAAGTGGGAATACTACATCTTATCCCTCTGAAGTCCATTGCTTTTCCTACTGTTGCACAGACTGGAGTGAGAATAGTAAATCTTACCCCTCCGAAGTCCAACACTTTCCCTACTGTTATACCAACTGGTGTGAGAATAGTACATCTTATCCCTCCAAAGTCAAACACTTTCCCTACTGTTGCACAGACTGGAGTGGAAATAGTAAATGTAACTCTTCTGAAGTCCATCGCTTTCCCTACTGTTCCACGGACTGGAGTGGGATTAGTAAATCTTACCCCTCCGAAGTCAAACATTTTCCCTACTGTTGCACAGAGTGGCGTGAGTATAGTACATCTTACCCCTCAGAAGTCTAACGCTTTTCCTACTGATGCACAGACTGGAGTGGGAATAGTAAATTTAACCCCTCCGAAGTCCAACATTTTCCCTACTGATGCACAGACTAGAGTGGGAATAGTACATTTTATCCCACAAAAGTCCATCGCTTTCCCTACTGTTGCACATACTGGAGTGGGAATAGTAAATCTTACCCCTCTGAAGTCCAACACTTTCTCTACTGTTGCACAGACTGGAGTGGGAGTAGTATATTTAACACCTCTGAGGTCCAATTCTCTCTCTACTGTTGCACAGACTGGAGTGGGAACAGTAAATCTTAACCTTCCCAAGTCCATCGCTTTCCCTACTGTTGCACAGACAGGAGTAGGAATAGTAAATATAACTCTTCCGAAGTCCATCGCTTTCCCTACAGTTGCACAGAGTGGAGTGGGAATAGAATATCTTACCCCTCCAAAGTCCAACATTTTACCGACTGTTGCACAGACTTGAGTGAGTATAGTACATCTTACCCCTCCGGAGTAGATCACTTTCCCTACTGATACACAGACTGGAGTGGGAAATGTACATCTTACCCCTCTGAAGTCTAACGCTTTTACCTAGTGTTGCACACACTGTAGTGGGAATAGTAAATCCCACCCCTCCGAAGTCCAACACTTTTCCTACTATTGCACAGACTAGAGTGGGAATACTACATCTTATCCCTCGGTCGTCCATCGCTTTCCCTATTGTTCCACAGACTGGAGTGAGAATAGTAAATCTTACGCCTCCGAAATCCAACACTTTGCCTACTGTTGCACCGACTGGAGTGGGAATAGTAAATTTAACTCTTCTGAAATCCAACACTTTCTCTACTGTTGCACAGACTAGAGTGGGAATAGTACATCTTATCCCTACGAAGTCCATCGCTTTCCCTACTGTTGCACAGACTGGAGTAAATCTTACCCCTCCGAAGTCCAACATTTTCCCTACTATTGCACAGATTGGAGTGAGAATAGCACATCTTACCCCTCCGAAGTCTAACGCTTTTCTTACTGTTGCACAGACTGGAGTGGGAATAGTAAATTTAACACCTCTGAAGTCTAAAGCTTTACCTAGTGATGCACACACTGGAGTGGTAATAGTAAATCTTACCCCTCCGAAGTCTAACGCTGTTCCTACTGTTGCACAGACTGGAGTGGGAATAGTAAATTTAACTCCTCTGAAGTCCAATGCTTTCTCTAATGTTGCACAGACTGGAGTGGGAACAGTAAGTCTTACCCCTCCAAAGTCCATAGCTTTCCCTACTGTTGCAGAGATTGGAATGGGAATGGTAAGTTTTATACCTCTGAAGTCTAACACTTTCCCTACTGATGCACAGACTGGAGTGGGAATAGTACGTCTTATCCCTCCGAACTCAAACACTTTCCCTAGTGTTGCACAGACTGGAGTGGGAATATTAAATCTTACTTCACCGAAGTCCAACACTTTCCCTACTGTTGCACAGACTAGAGTGGGAATAGTAAATCTTATCTCTCCAAAGTCCATTACTTTCCCTACTAATACACACACTGGAGGGGGAAAAGTAAATCTTGCCCCTCCGAAGTCCCACATTTTCCCTACTGTTGCACAGACAAGAGTGGGAATAGTACATCCTATCCCTCCAAAGTCCATTGCTTATCTCTACTCTTGCACAGACTGGAATGGGAATACTACATCTTATCCCTCCGAAGTCCATCGCTTTCCCTACTGTTGCACACACTGAAGTGAGTCCAACACTTTCGCTACTGTTGGACAGATTGGTGTGAGAATAGTACATCTTACGCCTCCGAAGTCTAACGCTTTCCCTACTGTTGCACAGACTGGAGTGGGAATAGAAAATTTAACTCTTCCGAAGTCCAATGCTTTCTCTACTGTTGCACAGACTAGAGGGGGACTAGTACATCGTATCCTTCCGAAGTCCACCACTTTCTCTACAGATGTACAGCCTGGAGTGGGAATAGTACATATTAACCCCTCCGATATTTAACGCTTTCCCTAGTGTTGCGCAGACTGGAGTGGGAAAAGTACATCTTACCCATCTGAAGTTTAACGCTTTCCCTACTGTTGCACAGACTGCAGTGGGAATATTAAATTTAACTCTTCCAAAGTCTAACGCTTTCTCTACTTTTGCACAGACTGGACTGGTGTTGCAAAGTCATCCTGTGCCCTGAGTATCCCCTAACCTTTTGCTGACTGGTACAGGTTGTAACTGACTCGCCCTGGGCTCTGCCTAACCAGGCCCAACGCCAGTGCTATGCTGAAGACACTTAGAATACAGTGAAAACATCTACTTACAATAGGGTACACTATGGATTAGGGTACCCCTAGGATTGGCATGACCTCCCCTATAAGGCCCTAGTACATATAGGGCAGGGGGGTTGAAACTACCTTTAAATCCCTAGTATATAATAGGGCAGAGCAGTTTAGAGCCCAGCAGCCTTTTCTGCACTTGTATGTGTGCACAGCTGGACCCTGGGGTCAGTTTAAAAGCAGCTCTGTTTTCAAGGAGTGTTTTTAAAATGCAAATTGTGCCCAAACTTGACATTGGTGATTGGAGCACTGAAAAATAAATAGATTACAATGTTTGGTCATATTAGGTACCCCTAGGGTCTCCCCTAGGTGTCCCAGGGGTGAGGGGCCAGGTATCTATAAGGAGGACCCTTATGAAATGAGTTTTATATGCCCTGGGTTAAATGAAATTTCACATATCACTCCCCACATTGTGATAACGTGCTTCACAAAATCGACTTTTGTGCTAGGAGCACTGTGGAGGGAGGATCTGCAATATTTTCACTTATTCAGAACCCCTAAAGTTCCCCCTGGGTGTTGCAGGGGTGAGGGGTCCTGTAGATATAG
This sequence comes from Calotriton arnoldi, assembly GCA_963921515.1. NCBI lineage: Eukaryota > Metazoa > Chordata > Amphibia > Caudata > Salamandridae > Calotriton > Calotriton arnoldi. The sequence continues at coordinate 88,805 of CAWUFW010005154.1, forward strand.
GCAGGATTCTTGTAACAGATGTTTTTAATAGCCCTGGTGTTTGAAAAATGGCACAAATCGTTTTTCCCATTGCACATCCCCGGCCACGTAGGTTAACATGGCAAGTTATTAACTAATAATTTCCACCAGGAGAATTTAAAAAATGGCATTTAAGGACTTTCTAAAATGGTATTGATAAATCCAGCAATATGGTATTGTTAAATTATGCTAAAATGTAAAGACAAGAAGTTATCAGACTTTCTTGCTGTAAGCCAAAATTCAGCCTTCCATTGGTCTGTCGTAATTGGTCAGAGTTAGCTGAATTAGCCAGGCTCCTTTGATGAGATGATAAAGAGCCCCTGGGGTTAGCCAGCTATTCTGGGAGGGCAGGGTTCTGCTTCACAGGAATGTCAGAGCAGGGGAAGGGGTTGTAAACAATATCCTTCAATGGAAGGAGGAGACAGGCAGAAGACATCAGTTTCATTTACAGCTCTCCTCTTTGAACCTATCAATCAATCAATCAATCAATCATGTCATTTATAAAGCGCACTACATACCCGCGAGGGTCTCAAGGCGCTGGGGGAAGAGGGGGGTGGTGCTGCTACTGATCGAAGAGCCAGGTCTTGAGGAGTCTTCTGAAGGCCAGTAGGTCTTGGGTCTGTCGGAGGTTGGTGGGGAGGGTGTTCCAGGTCTTGGCGGCGAGGTGGGAGAAGGATCTGCCGCCGGCGGTCGTTTTCCGGATGCGGGGGACTGTGGCGAGGGCGAGGCTGGTCGAGCGGAGCTGGCGGGTGGGGGTGTAGAAGCTGAGTCGTCTGTTGAGGTAGGCTGGTCCGGAGTTGTGGAGTGCTTTGTGTGCATGGGTGAGGAGCTTGAAGGTTATCCTCTTGTTGACAGGGAGCCAGTGCAGGTCTCTCAGGTGGGGTGTGATGTGGCTGCGTCGGGGGATGTCGAGGATAAGACGTGCAGAGGCGTTCTGGATGCGTTGCAGCCGTCTCAGGAGCTTAGCCGTCGTTCCTGCGTAGAGGGCGTTTCCGTAGTCCAGCCTGCTGGTGACGAGGGCCTGGGTGACTGTTTTTCTTGTTTCGGTGGGGATCCACTTGAAGATCCTGCGGAGCATTCGGAGGATGTTGAAGCAGGATGAGGAAACGGCGTTGACCTGCTTAGTCATGGAGAGGGTGGGGTCGAGGATGACCCCTAGGTTGCGTACGTGGTCGGTGGGTGGCGGGGCTGTTCCCAGTGATGTTGGCCACCAGGAGTCGTCCCAGGCTGAAGGGTTGGAACCAAGGATGAGGACCTCCGTCTTGTCCGAGTTCAGCTTCAGGCGGCTGGTCCTCATCCATTCGGCGACGGCCTTCATTCCTTCATGGAGGTGGGCTTTGGCGGTGTGAGGGTCTTTGGTGAGGGAGAGGATCAGCTGGGTGTCGTCGGCGTAGGAGATGATGTTGAGGTTGTGCTGTCGGGCGACGTGGGCGAGGGGTGCCATGTAGATGTTGAACAGCGTTGGGCTGAGGGAGGAGCCTTGGGGTATGCCGCAGATGATCTTGGTGGCCTTGGATCGGAAGGGGGCTAGGCGGACGCTTTGTGTTCTGCCGGAAAGGAAGGATGTGGTCCAGTCCAGGGCCTTCTCTTGGATCCCGGCGTCGTGAAGGCGTGTTCGTAGTGTGTGGTGGCAGACCGTGTCGAAGGCGGCTGATAGGTCCAGGAGGATGAGGGTTGCTGTTTCTCCGTTGTCTAGCAGGGTCCTGATGTCATCGGTGGCGGCGATGAGGGCGGTTTCGGTGCTTTGGTTGCTGCGGAAGCCGGACTGGGAAGGGTCCAGGATGTTGTTCTCCTCGAGGTAGCGGGTCAGTTGTTTGTTGACGATTTTCTCTGTGACCTTCGCGGGGAACGGGAGCAGAGAGATGGGTCGGAAGTTCTTGAGGTCCTTGGGGTCTGCCTTGGGTTTCTTGAGTAAGGCGGTGATCTCGGCGTGCTTCCAGCTTTCCGGGAAGGTTGCTGTCTCGAAGGAGATGTTGATTATTTTCCGGAGATGGGGCGCGATGGCTGTACTGGCTTTGTTGAAGATGTGGTGAGGGCACGGGTCTAGCGGTGAACCGGAGTGGATGGTGTTCATGATCTCGCTGGTGTCCTCGTCGTTGATGTTGGTCCAGGAGAGCAGGCGGTTGGTGGTTGTGGGGGCAGTGGTCTCGGTGGTTGCCGGGGCGGTCGTGGTGTTGAAGCTGTCGTGGATGTCGGCGATTTTGCGGTGGAAGAAGGTGGCCAGTGAGTCGCACAGGTCTCGCGACGGCTGGATGTCGTTGGTGTTGGAGCTGGGGTTGGAGAGTTCCTTCACGATGTTGAAGAGCTCTTTGCTGTTGTGTGCGTTGTTGTCTAGGCGGTCTTTGAGTGAGGCCCTTTTGGCGGATCTGATGAGGTGATGGTGACTGCGGGTGGCGCTCTTGTGGGCGGCGTAGCTGTCCGCTGTCCGTTTGTGGAGCCAGATCTTCTCCAGTTTTCGGCATGTTCGTTTGGAGGCCTGGAGGTCTTCGGTGAACCAGGTGGCTTTCTTGCTGGTGTGGCTGTTGGGCGGATTCTTGAGCGGGGCGAGGGTGTTGGCGCAGTCGTCGATCCACTGTCTGAGGTTGCGGGTGGCGGTGGCGGGGTCGGAGGGTTCGGCGGGTGGGCTCAGGGCGAGGGTTGTGGTTAGCTGGTCTTCCGTGACTCTGCTCCAGCAGCGGCGAGGCATTTGTTCGGTGCGGTGGTGCGTGGTGGGCTTCCTGTAGGTGAAGTGGATGCAGTGGTGGTCAGTCCAGTGGGGTTCGGAGGTGTGGTTGAAGGAGACGTGTGGGCTTGCGGAAAAGATGGAGTCGAGCGTGTGGCCGGCGGCGTGGGTGGGTGTAGTCACGAGCTGTCTGAGTCCGAGGGTGGCGAGGTTGTCGATCAGGGTGGTGGAGTTGGTGTCCTTGTTGTTCTCGAGGTGGAAGTTCAGGTCCCCGAGGAGGATGTAGTCCGTGGAGGCGATGGCGTGTGTGCTGACGAAGTCAGCAATGGAATCGCTGAACTGTGGTCGGGGTCCGGGGGGTCTGTAGATGAGGGTTCCTCTGAGGGTGGTGTTGGGATCGGTGTGGATCTGGAAGTGCATGTGTTCGGCAGTGCTGAGGGTGTCGTCGGTGTTGGTTGATGCTAGGCTTAGGGAAGGAATGAGCAGATGCAAGGCGGAGAGACTATGGAGATTAGCCATCTTGGAGCTGTGTTTAGCCAGCTTTTCTCTCCCTGCTGAAAATTCTGACATATTCAATTTTGGTGAAATAGTGCTTTCTGGGAGATCATTGTGCCACACTTTGGAGGAGGTGGTCATGCTCTGGGGTGTTGCCCTGCACCTCATTGGACAGGAACTCCCTCCTGCTTGACCCCAGAGAACACTAAATAAGTATCTGAGAGGGGCAGTGCCTCTCAGATCTGCGGCATGAACCATAAGAAAGAAGAAGGGTTCCTGCTGGAAGTTTCATTTTTGCACTCTGTCTGGGTCAGCCTGCGGCACAATCTGAAACTACAGCTCAAACCTGCTTCAAAATGATTAAAGAGTGGACTCCCTACAAGCTACAGGGTAACAAAGTTCACCTGGACCATCACCACAAAAAATCCTAAGCCTGGACTACTACCAGTGGATTTGTAAGGGTTTACTCCAAGTGGATTGTGGGAACTGAAGTCCCAATCTTTCAAGGACCATCTTGGAGATTCCAGACCCTTGGACTGTGTTTTGGTCCCATTGGACCCAGAAGGGGAACTTCAGGAAGGAGTTCCTCAATGAATCTGGCCTGCTGGAGGAGGCAGCACGACATCTGGTGAGAAATCCTCGAGAAAAGTTGCCAAGTGTGAATTTGTCCCTGTCAGAGGCAACCAAATTTCCAAAAGTGGCACTATTGTTTTTTAAGCACTAGAAAGTGTTTAATCTTTAATAATTCATATCTCTAGTTCCCTACAGTGGATTTTTTTCGTTTTGGTATCATTTGAAAGATACAAGTATTTCCTATTTTTATTCATTGGTGTTGGAATTTTATTTTGTGTTGTGTCTTAAATGTTTACTGAATTGGTGTTTTTAAATGCTTTACATACCTGTCTTTGAAGTTAAGCATGCCTGCTCGCAGCCAAGCTACCAAGGTTGAGCATGGGAATAATTTTCTAAGACCTATTAGGAGCCCTACATTGTGTTAGCGGTATTATTGCCAGGGTAAATGCATATTTGCCACTACTAATAATCATCCACTTTCCAACATTTGGTGTTCGGCTATATGAATGAGTACTTGTATTTACAAAGTGCACCTTTCAGTAAAGTGAATTAAGATTTTAAAAGTCCTCTAGATTGCCTTAGAATAAAACTTTTGAGTTAGATTTTTGGAATTTGGACTAAAACTGTTTTTAATCCATTGTTTTGATTTTTCCAAATTATTCTAAGTCTGTGTGCCCAGTTGTTGTGACCCAAAACTAGGGAACCATCGAGCTGGACCTGGCTAAACTGTCCCAGTTCAGGATGGCTGATCTTAGGGTACAGTGTAGGCTGAGGGGGCTGCATGCTTCCAACAAGATTAGGAAGGCAGGGCTGCTTAAGTGCCTAAAGGCCTTGGCTGGGGTAGCTGAGGAGATTCAGGAGGGAGATGGAGAGTGTTTCCCTCACTCCCACCCGGGAGAGGGGTGAGGATGTTGCCTCTTCCAATTTTTCCAGTGTTAGCCATGTGGTTCCAGATGGTGGGTAGAGGGCAGGGTCCCCTACTCAAGAATCATCACTGTCTCTTGCAGAAAGGCAGCTTGAGGCCCAAATAGCTGCCATTGCCTTGGAAAGGGAGAAATTGGATTTAGCTAAGAAAAGATGGGAGAGGGACAAGGAGAAAGCAAATTGTGGCAGTGAAAATGATGAAGAGTTTGAGATGTCCAGGGGTGGTGGATTTGATCACAAACTTCCCAAGGGTATAGTGCCCAAGTACACAGAGAGGGATGACATTGATACATGGCTAGCAGCCTTTGAGAGGGCCCTTAGAATGAATAGGGTCCACAATAAGTATTAGGGTGCAATCCTGTGGGAGTTGATTCAATTTGCTGGAAGGGATAGTCTCTTGACCCTGAGGTGGAGGATGCAGAATCATACCAGCAGATGAAGGCATGCTTAGTCGAGAGATTTGGTCTGACTCCAGAGCAGTACAGGGTGAAGTTTAGAGACACCCATAAAGTGAGGGATGAGTGGAAAAAGAATCATGGAGGCTTAATATGCTTGTCAATCTTGGCTTGTTTTTATTCAGAGATATTTGGAAACAGTAGTTTTAGCAAGTCCTTGGTCTTCTTTCGTCTCATAATACTTCCTTTTCTTCTTTCCTTTTAGGGTGCTCTTCTTCCAGAAGCGCGTTACCGAGGATCTCAGGAAAAAAAGAAGAAGGTGGCAGTAAGTAGGCTGTTTAATTCACGCTGGTTTTAGAGGATAGTATCCTTCACCACACCAGGAAGTGCTGAGGAAAGGAATGGACCTGAATTTGGGGCTTTGTGGGGGGGATTTCAGTGATTCCCAAAGGTAATCTCTGGGGTTTCCTAAATGTAAGAATTATTTCACCTTCCCTTTTAGGTGGCTTTCGGGAGCATGCAGTTTTAAAAAGGAGAATGCAACAAAACAGAGCACACACCAGAAAGGAATTGCAAATGCTGAGTAAAAGAAGAAAAAAAACATGCACCTAAGAGAGTTTCCCTTCACTATCTTTTCTCTTATTCTAAACTGGAAACACCCGTTCCCTTGTATTTCAGTTTGCAGGAATGGTTGTCGGTTGTCGCATAAATAATAACAACATTCTATGCCAACATAATTACTTCCTCCCTGATAGGAGCGTGTTACATCGCCTATGGCCCGGGTGAATTTGACCCCCCCTTCTCTTCACTCTTCGTGCTGTCCCCCAGACTCCCTCCTCCACCCTGGTTACATACTGCGTCTGCTGCAACTCTCCTGAGTTACGGCGGCATATCGGCATTCCCCGGGGTCATCCACCACTCCTCGCTCCAGCTCTCTGGAGTCCCGTCATCTTCGTCCGCTGTCTCCTCTGGTGGGCGGCTTCCCGACGGCTTCTCCTCTGACCCATTCTCAGCATCCTCCGGTTGGTGGTTTCCTGGCGGTTGCTGGCGTCTTTCGGGTTTTCCTGGTCCGCCCCTCGATCTTGTTTCGTTGGCTGCTGACGTCTTTTTCATCCTCAATCCGCCTTTGCCATTGGTTCCTGAACCACGTGGGCCAGCCTTCTCCCTGCGAGGAGGAGTTTCGGTTACCCCTTCATACGAGCGGGGTTGTTGGCGCTCTGCACAAAATTGGTAGGGTGAGGGCACGTAAGGGAAGGAATAAGGGCTGATGGTTTCACCCTCCTCACAGTAGACTTTGTGGCCGTCTCAGTGAAGGCACTAAAGGACTGGATTGGTGGTAACAAAGTGGACACATATGGGGAGTTGTATAATTTGTTCTTGAAAGAACATATTTTGACTCATTGTGCAGAAGAGAAGTTACACCAGTATCTAGTGGACTCAAAGCTGAAAGACCCCATAAGGCTGGGGGAAGCAGCTGATGAGTGGGTGAGAACCCGGGTTTCCATTCAGCACCAGGGGGTGACAAGAAAAAGGAGGACAGGTCCCTTCCCAAGGGAAAGCCCAGGGGAAAGAAGGTCAAAAATAGAAGGAGTCCTCCAAAGACCCACAAAAACCTGAACAAGGAGGTGGGCCTGAGCCAACCCAAATTCAAAGGGAGAGGGTATCAGGGAAAGAATGGTATGTTCTTTGATCCCTCAAAGGTGGGTAAGTGCTTTGACTGTAACCAGCCAGTGCACAAAAAGGGAGATGCTGTCTATGTCAATGTCAAGAAGCTCCGCCCTGAGGGGCCACACCCTGGGATTGCCAGTGTAAGTTTGGGGGTGGAAAGTGGTGTCCCAGTTAGGGATAGGCAGGTGATGGAAGCCACCTTAGTGTCCTTGGGTGGGGTGAATATTGCCACTCTTGCTGCATATCCTCCAAACATGGACAAGTACAGACAGAGGCCTAAAGTGAATGGGACTGAGGTTGAGGCTATCAGAGACACAGGGGCTAGTGTAACTATGGTCCTGGATGTACTGGTGCCTCCAGGGTGGTTGCTACCTGCTGAGTTTCACCAGGTGACTTATGCAGACAGCACTACCAAACTCCATCTTATGACTGTGGTGGATTTGGAATGGGGAGGTGTGACAGGCCCTATGAAGGTAGCTGTGTCTAAGGTGCTCCCAGTCCAGTGTTTACTGGGCAATGATCTTGAAGCATCTGAGTAGTCAGAGGTGGAGAGAGGACTCCATTGGAAAATATTGGATCTCCCTGAGTGGATATGTGTTGTGACTAGGTCACAAACTAGCCAGAAGGGAAGGGCTGGACACTTGGACCCTGGAACAAAGGGCCAAGCATCCAAGGACAAGGATACTGGGCCTGGTGAGCCAGCCCATGGAACTCCAGAGGTGCAAGAAGAATCTAACCCTGATGGGGAGGGTCTGGTCTCTGAGGGCGGGACTCCATCCCTGACAGAGCTGTCAGATTCAGCAGAACTGACAGGAGCAGGTGGACCCTCCAGAGAGGAGTTATGTAAGGGACAGAGAGACTGTCCTACCCTTGAGAGCTTGAGGTGGATTGCCTCTGAGCAAGAGGAGGGATGACAGTGGGTTTCATAGAATCTACTGGGAAGATGGACTGCTTTATACTGAGGTGAGAAACCTCAAGGAGGTGGCCACCAGGAGGTTGGTGGTGCCCCAGAAGTACAGAGTTCATCCTGACTTTGGGTCATGATATCCCCTTGGAAGGACATTTGGGACAGACAAAGACTTGGAACTGGTTGGTGAACCATGTCTACTGGCCCCACATGTCTGAAAAGGTAAAGGAGTTTTGCAGCTCCTCTGCCACCTGACAGGGGGCAAGACAAAGGGTCCCCTAATACCACTGCCAGTGGTTGGGATTCCTTTTGAAAGTGTGGAGATGGACATTGTTGGTCTCATGGACCCACCTACTGCATCAGGGAATAGGCATATCTTGGTGGTAGTGGACCATGCCACTAGATACCCTGAAGCAACCCCTCTTATGACCATTGATGCTTCTGCAGTGGCTAGAGCACTGCTTGATGTGTTCATCAGAGTTGGTTTTCCGAAAGAGGTGGTGCCAGATAGGGGCACACACTTTCTGTCCAGCTATCTGACTGCTATGTGGGATGAGTGTGGTGTCAACTGCAAGTTCACCACCCCCTATCACCCACAAACAAATGGTTTAGTTGAGAGGTTCAACAAGACCCTGAAGGGCATGATAAATGGGATGCCAGAGAAACTCAGGAGGAGATGGGATGTTCTCCTCCCATGCCTACTGTTTGCTTATAGGGATATTTCACAGAAAGGGGTTGGATTAAGTCCCTTTGAGTTGCTGTTTGTACACCCTGTGCGGGGGCCATTGCGACTGCTGAGAGAGTCTTTAGAGAAGGCTCTTAAATAAGCAAAGGACAATGTGCTTGTTATGTGCTAGGCCTGAGATCTAGAATAGCAGAGTACATGTACAAGGCAAGCAGAAAGCTGGAGGCCAGCCAGGAGCTCATAAAGCAGTGGCATGATCAGAAGGCTACTATCCCTGAGTATACTCCAGGACAATTGGTGTGAGTGGTGGAGCCTGTGGCTCCCAGGGACCTCCATGACAAGTGGAGTGGGCCCTATCCAATCTAAGAAAAAAAGGGTGAGGTTACCTATTTGGTAGACCTTGGCACCCAAAGGAACCCTCATAGGGTCCTGCGTGTGAATAGATTGAAACCCCACCATGACAGGGCAGATTTGACCATGTTACTGGTCACTGATGAGGGATTGGAGGAGGAAACTGAGCCAGTGCACAACCTCCTCTCAACTAATGTGCAAGATGGGTCAGTGAAGGGAGTTGTACTCTCTCCCAAGTTGACAGACCAGCAGCACAGAGACTGTAAGCAGGTGCTGGAGCAGTTTGCTGGCATGTTCTCTTTGACCCCAGGCATCACTGAGTGGTGTGTGCACCACATTGACACTGGTGACAGCCTACCTGTCAAAAATAAGCTGTTCAGGTTGTCTGACCATGCAGAGCCAGCATTAAAGCTGAGGTAGCTAAAATGCTGGAATTGAGGGTAATTGAACCATCTGAAAGTCCATGGGCCAGGCCAGTTGTGCTGGTGCCCTAACCTAATCCCCAGGGGGGAACCAAGGAGTTACGGTTCTGTGTGGAATACAGAGGACTAAAGGCAGTCACAAAGACTGACGCTCACCCTATACCTAGAGCTGATGAGCTCATTGACAGGTTAGGGGCTGCTAAGTACCTGAGTACTTTTGATTTGACTTCAGGTTACTGGCAGATTTCCCTCACTGATGGACCAACGGAGAGGTCATCATTCTCCACACCAGAGGGACATTATCAGTTCAAGGTAATGCCTTTTGGCTTAAGGAATGCACCTGCCACCTTCCAAAGGTTGGTGAACAGGGTCTTGTCTGGGTTGGAACAGTTCAGTGCAGCTTATATGGATGATATAGCTGTATACAGTTCTGCCTGGGGGGGGTGTCATATAAGCAACCTAAGGGAAGTGCTTCAGGCCATGCAGCAGGCAGGCCTAACTATTAAGGCAAGTAAGTGCCAAATAGGGCAGAGTTATGTGCTGTATATGGGCCACCTGGTAGGTGGAGGCCATGTACAGACTCTCCAAGCCAAAATCCAAACCATTTTGGATTGTACAGCTCCTGTTACCCAGACTCAGGTCAGGGCCTTCCTTGGACTGACAGGGTATTATAGAAGGTTTGTTCAAAATTATGGGACCATTGTGGGGGGCGTAACAGGACTCACTTCTAAGAAGAGGCCCAAAAAGGTGGCTTGGACCCCAGAGTGTCAAAAGGCTTTTGACACTCTGAATGGTGCTTTGTTCAGCACCAGTGTTGCTGGCCTCTAACTACAAAAAGGAAGTTGTGGTTCAGACAGAGGCTACAGAGCAAGGGATTGGGGCAGTGTTGTCACAGCTAAATGAGGAGGGCATTCATCAGCCAGTTGCCTTTATTAGCAGGAGACTTCTTCCCAGAGAGCAGAGTTGGAGTGCCAAAGAGAGAGAGGCTTTTCCAGTTGTTTGGTCCCTGAAGAAGTTAAGACCATATTTGTTTTGGACTCACTTTCTTGTTCAGACTGACCACAGGCCTCTCAAATGGCTCATGCAGATTCAACAACTGGGAATAGTAAATCTTACACCTCCAAAGTCCAACAATTTCCCTACTGTTGCACCGACTGGAGTGGGAGTAGTAAATGTTACCCCTCTGAAGTTCAACACTTGCCCTACTGTTGCACAGACTGGAGGAGGAGGAATAGTAAATCTTACCTCTCCTAAGTTCAATATTTTCCCTACTGTTGCACAGACTGGAGTGAGAATAGTAAATCTTACTCCTCCGAAGCCTAACGCTTTCCCTACTTTTACACAGACTGGAGTGGGAATAGTAAATTTAACTCATCTGAAGTCCAAAGCTTTCTCTACTGTTGCACAGACTGGAGTGGGAATACTAAATCTCGCAGCTCTGAAGTCCAATAGTTTCCCTACTGTTGAAAAAACTGGAATGGGAGCAAGAAATCATACCTTTCTGAAGTCCAACACTTTCCCTACTGTTGCTTAGACTGGAGTGGGAATAATAAATGTAACCACTCTGAAGTCCAACACTTTCCCTACTGTTGCACAGACTGGAGTGGAAATAGTAAATCTAATCCCTCCAAAGTCCAACACTTTCCCTACTGTTGCACAGACTGGAGGTAGAATAGTAAATCTTACCCCTCCTAAGTTAATTATTTTCCATACTGTTGACCTGTTTGGAGTGAGAATAGTAAATTTAACCCCTCTGAAAGCCTACGCTTACCCTACTTTGCATAAATTGGCATGGGAATAGTATATATATTATTCCCAGACTCCAATACTTTTCCTACTATTGTTTAAATATATCTATCATTATTATTTGTTTATTTTTTAAATTTTATAATATATATATATATATATACATATATATATTTATTATATGTTAAACAAGACTCGCGCCGCAGTGCAAGTAATGCCAGCACTCCGAAGAAGATTTCCAATCACAGTTTAATTTGGCCGTCGGTGTCGATTTCACCGACATCGTAATTAGGCCCTATATTGAGACCCTTCCAGTCCAAGATTTAAACATATTCCCCTCAATGGGTATACCATGACCCAATGGTAAAAACACCTACAGTGCTTTCCCTCTTGCATAGGCATTGTTTCCATGGCTGAGAAACTTAGGCGCTCTGTGAGCAACATGAGCACAAATGATATCTTTGCACTACATACCTTGGGCAATGTTTTATATTTTTTGATGCAGTATTACCGCATCAGTAACATGATAAAACCGTATCAAACAAGAATTTTTTTCTGAAAATGTCAAAAATGAGTGCAAATGGGAGAAATGGGCAGTAATTATATTACAACTCATTTTATCCAATAGTAGTTTATGCAGGATCAAGTCACCTATTTAAGAACGGATACTTTTTTTTACATTTTCTTGAGACTAGTTAAAATACACATCCATATAGGATGGCATGGAGTGCCCCTTACTTGGATGCATGGACTGTACAAGTCCCAACAGCAGATTAGACCCCAACTCACCAACCACAAATGCAAAGGCCAGGGACTTAGTGCATATCGCCTCCTTGAAATGTTAATCACCCCTTCGGGCCCTAGAGTAGGTCCATCCCTTCATACCAAAGAATAAAGCAAATAATGAATTTAAGCCTTCTTCGCTGTGCCTCTATCTACAACACAATATTTGGAAATGAGGATGACTGAAACCAGCTTGCAACAAAGAGAATATGTTCAAAACGTACTGAAAAAGGCATAGACTACAAACAAGATTCCCTTCCCGAAGTGATGCATTGAGACAGGGTCCAACAAAAAACAAAGGAGAGCTTGCATATGGGAGTGCGCAGGGCTTAATTTGAGCCAGTAGTTGCAGAAAGGGCCCACTAACACTTATTTTGGGGACCAGCACTCAACAAACTCTCACCAAGAGCAAGAGAGAGAAAAACACACAAGGGGGAAAGGAAGAAGCAAAGAAAGACAAACAGTGATAAAAGGAGAAAACAGGGATGAAAAGGAACCTGAAAGAGTAAGATAATAAGGCATGGAGGGCCTGGCGGGAGTAAAGAGGTATGAGGTGGAATCAAGACTATGAAGCCTTCCTATTCGGCAATCATGATTTTCTTAGGGCCAACCGCGGGCTTCTGAGCAAAACTATGGGCAACAGCAGCTATTATTTTGCAAATAATGCGCTGATAGTGCGAGTGGGCATACTTTTACTGAAAGACAGCAAGGGTGTGTTTTCAGTAGGGTGATGTGCAAGTGGGCACGGCTCCAAACAGAATGATCAATAGAAAACACACTCGAAGTGATGCGTACTTGAATGAGCAGAATCTCTAAAAGAAAGGCACTCAAACACATGCTCAAGGTGGCGAGCACGTGAACGAGTGGCATCTGAGAGAGGCTGAGAAAGAAGCGCTCTCTTCGGGTGATGTTCAACTAAATAAAAACGAAGGAAGTGAGCGTCACAAACAATTGAAACAAAGAGCAAGGAAAAGATGCGTATGTTAAGTAAGGAGCACAGAAATGCACACAAAGTAATGACTGCTTGACCAACCACTTTTAGAGGTTTGAAGTATGAAGTTTTAGAACTTTGGGGCCTATTAGCAATAACCGGCGATAATTATCGCTAAGCGCATTTAGCGCTAGGATAATTATCGCCGGCTATCGCCGGTTTCTATCGCGGAGATAGCGTGCTATCAGCAACGCTTATCTCCAATGCGATAGAAACCCCTGCTGTCGCTGGAAAACAGTGCGATTATCGCTGGAAATCCAGCGATAATCGCACTGTGACCAGCGATAGCTTGCTGATAGGGCAAGGGGATTTAGCCATGTAATCCACCTCCCATTGGATTACATGGCTAAGTCAGGTTTGGACCAGGTGTAAAAAAACAAGCGCTAATAGTGTTTAGCGCTGGTTTCTTTATCGCCTTGCTGGCCTCCCTAATAGGCGATAGCGATGTTAGCGACTATTTCCAGTCGCTGCCAGGTTGGGAACGCCTACTTTGCATGTCATTAGCGATAAATATCGCTGGCATGCAAAGTGGCACCCAACCCGGTCGCTATCGCCTAAAAGCTGTCGCTAACAGCTGTTAGCGACAGCTTGCTAATAGGGCGATAAAAATATTGCCGCTTTAGCGGCAAAAAGTGCCGCTAAAGCGGCGATAAAGCCCTTGATAATATGCCCCTTTGTTCTTGTTTAAAAGCTGCTCGATTAACACTTAATGAAACGAAATGTGGAAAAAACTGACTTTCTTTGGACATACATTTTCACGTAAAGAAATGCTACTTGATCCATCAAAAGTAGAGACAATCCAGTAAAACAACAATCTGGACGATGTAGTGGAATTTCAGTCATTTTAGGTATGGCTACATAGTGGGCATTCTACTACATACATTCCATAGTTTGCAAATCTCAGTACACCTCTCCGAGAGTTAACTGAGAGAAGAATACAATAAGTGTACACAGAGTGTAATTGTCCATGTAAATATAGACAAAGAGGTTGATGGCTGATTTTGATGTAGAACTTTGTAATGAATTAACAGTGGATGCTAGCACTGTTGGTTTGGGGGCAATTTTGGCATTTTGCAAAACAGTAAAAAATTTACTGGGACAAATGGTTTTATACGCTAGCAAAAGTCTGAGTGAAATTTGATGTTCATATTTGCAGCCAGAGAAAAGAAATGTTGGCAGTATTTCGGACTTGTAAATACTGCCATTTGTTTTTATATGAGAAACTATTTACTATCATTACTGACCACCAATCTTTATTTAGCATTTCTGGGAATCCAGGGGCAAAAATGTCACCATGAGTTGAAAGATTTTACATGCGCCTTATAGACTATGATTTTAAAGTAATGCATAAACCCTACAAAGAATACAATCCAGCTGATTACATTTCAAGACATCCATTGACAATAACTGAAAATGGCACATCACGTCCGGAGGAACACATCAATTCTATCATAAAGCATTCGAAACCAGCAAGAATACTCCAGCCAGAAAACATAAAAGCCACAACTTAAGAAATGCAACATTGCAAGAAGTATTTAACTGTTATTTATTCAGACACTAACTACAACCCAATAGTGCATAGGTTGAAGGAGGAAGATAATCACGCTAGTGCCATGGCTGAGAATCAGATCATGTCTTTCATGAGGATGTGTTCTGCTGTTTGGAAGAAGTGCCAGCCAATCAGGGAAAGGGTGGTTTGGCACCCAGAGACAGCAACATTAAGATGTAGAAAACATAAGGTTGATCTATAAAGCTAAATAGTGATATCTGCATCCAAAAGGAAAGTACGCTGATTCGACATTTCGCTTTCAGTTGCTCTCCAATTTTCCCAGATGCACTTCTCCCATGAAGCCATAGAAAAGCCCGTAGATGACCCATACCCCCATGCTCAAGAAAGCCAGAGGAGCACAGATGTGGGTCACGCTTTGGCAGGGATATGTTCTTACTTGACAGAGAGTGGAGTGTAGACCAGCTTTTGGAAAGATGCTACAAATATGACAAACATCATGTTCAGCGCTTTCTATCAACCAGCCAATTGAGGAGGTGGAACTCTTACACCTGTAATAGAAAACTGTGTAAGTGTCAAAAGTATATGGTTGCGGTATGTTGCCATACAGCCCAGACTTGATACTTGCAAACCAGAAACAGGTACCGTAAACCTGCATTTCACTTTCAGCTGCTTTCCATGTATCCCAAATGCAGAGCACACAGTATGTCTTCTCTGTCAACCCAAGCCCATAGAATAGCTCTGCATGTCTGGTCCCCATGGAGAAGAATATAGATGGGGGTCAGGCTTTTGCAGAGAAATGTGACATATTTGTACCAAGGAAAAATAAATATCTTCAAGGAACAAATATGTGGTGTTAGCATGGAACATTGATTCCTACCTAAGTATACAATTTTACTGTAGTCAATTTTCTGGCTACAATATATTTTTAGGAGAACATTTTTATCCTTGATATTCTGACTTGCAAACCCATTACCTTAGAGAAAGATCCCATAATCAACATCATTGCAGGAATCTAAGTGTATTGTGGATGTGCAATGTAAAATGGGAAGCATACGCCAAATTTTCTAAAGCCTTAAAATTGCTATGAAAAAATTATCACTCTTTAAAGAGCTACAGGAAAGGATGCCTTGAATGAATGAATGAATAGAGCTTTCTTAGGAGCATGATTATCCAGAAAAACGGTGTTCTGGTGCTGAGAAAGGAAGAAGCGATCATAGTGCGAGAACAGGTGGCTTTTAAAAAGTTTGCAAAAAGGCAGATGACAGCTGCAGACTAGGTGAAAGAGAATTCCAGATTTTAAGGGTAACTGTTAAGAAAGTACAGATGTCATGACAGGATCTACAAAATTTGGGAATAATCAGGATTAACTGTACCAAAAAGGATATATCTGGCAAGAATATACTGGATATAATGAGAATACATTTACCTATATGAGGTTCCATAAAGCAGTTTGCATATGTGCACAGGACCTTAAACATACTGTACTGTATTTACTTTAATTGCATTTATGTAGTGATTACTACCTCTGATGAGGCATTGAACCCAAGGTTAGTGGTTAGTCCAGTGGTTATTGGATATTGTTGGTTACTGGTATTAATCCGTGCCGGGCCAAAGACAGGACAAGCAGCAGGACATCAGAAAGTTTAGCCTGTAGCAAATCGACTAGGTGGTTTTGGCACCAGGCCACACACTTAGCCCAAAGTCCAGAAGAGACCAACGTCGTGAACTGCATTTATGGACTAAAAGCCAGTGCAAGCATCTTAGATTGACTGTGATGTGAGAGCATCTGTTCAACACAGTGATTAAACAAGCTGCCTTATTTGGGATATTCTGTCATCTGGCAATAGCAGAGACCAAAAGAGTGATATACAAAAAATCTCAGTAATAAGGCAAAAAATATAAGATTCTGGACTGCTGTCTTTTCAAGGTAAGCTGAAAGAAGAAGAATTTTCCTAACCACTAAAAGAAGACAAAAAGTAATATTCATCCAGGGAGTCAGAGCGCAGGTAGGCTCTCATTTGTTCTTGCAGGTGTTGCTTAGCCCCTTCTAGTTAGATGATCAATCGAGTTTCATTCACATATGCATAGAAAGTGAGGTCAAAAAGAGCAGCCTAAGAAAGCCATAGGGGCCACATAGATATAGTACAGAGTGGGGCTTACTGGATAGCAGTGAGGCACTCCACAATGTAGCTTCTTAAAGCCATGATAGTAAGGGGTTAATGCGACTGTGTGTTAGTGATCTTCTAGAAAAGAGGACTTTCTCTCCAATAGGAGAGAGACACTCAATCACAATAGCACGAGAGACTGTATCTAAGGATATCGAGTGGTGAAATGGAATCAATCAATCAATCAATCAATCATGTCACTTATAAAGCGCACTACATACCCGCGAGGGTCTCAAGGCGCTGGGGGAAGAGGGGGGTGGTGCTGCTACTGATCGAAGAGCCAGGTCTTGAGGAGTCTTCTGAAGGCCAGTAGGTCTTGGGTCTGTCGGAGGTTGGTGGGGAGGGTGTTCCAGGTCTTGGCGGCGAGGTGGGAGAAGGATCTGCCGCCGGCGGTCGTTTTCCGGATGCGGGGGACTGTGGCGAGGGCGAGGCTGGTCGAGCGGAGCTGGCGGGTGGGGTGTAGAAGCTGAGTCGTCTGTTGAGGTAGGCTGGTCCGGAGTTGTGGAGTGCTTTGTGTGCGTGGGTGAGGAGCTTGAAGGTTATCCTCTTGTTGACAGGGAGCCAGTGCAGGTCTCTCAGGTGGGGTGTGATGTGGCTGCGTCGGGGGATGTCGAGGATAAGACGTGCAGAGGCGTTCTGGATGCGTTGCAGCCGTCTCAGGAGCTTAGCCGTCGTTCCTGCGTAGAGGGCGTTTCCGTAGTCCAGCCTGCTGGTGACGAGGGCCTGGGTGACTGTTTTTCTTGTTTCGGTGGGGATCCACTTGAAGATCCTGCGGAGCATTCGGAGGATGCTGAAGCAGGATGAGGAAACGGCGTTGACCTGCTTAGTCATGGAGAGGGTGGGGTCGAGGATGACCCCTAGGTTGCGTACGTGGTCGGTGGGTGGCGGGGCTGTTCCCAGTGATGTTGGCCACCAGGAGTCGTCCCAGGCTGAAGGGTTGGAACCAAGGATGAGGACCTCCGTCTTGTCAGAGTTCAGCTTCAGGCGGCTGGTCCTCATCCATTCGGCGACGGCCTTCATTCCTTCGTGGAGGTGGGCTTTGGCGGTGTGAGGGTCTTTGGTGAGGGAGAGGATCAGCTGGGTGTCGTCGGCGTAGGAGATGATGTTGAGGTTGTGCTGTCGGGCGACGTGGGCGAGGGGTGCCATGTAGATGTTGAACAGCGTTGGGCTGAGGGAGGAGCCTTGGGGTACGCCGCAGATGATCTTGGTGGCCTTGGATCGGAAGGGGGCGAGGCGGACGCTTTGTGTTCTGCCGGAAAGGAAGGATGTGGTCCAGTCCAGGGCCTTCTCTTGGATCCCGGCGTCGTGAAGGCGTGTTCGTAGTGTGTGGTGGCAGACCGTGGTCGAAGGCGGCTGATAGGTCCAGGAGGATGAGGGCTGCTGTTTCTCCGTTGTCTAGCAGGGTCCTGATGTCATCGGTGGCGGCGATGAGGGCGGTTTCGGTGCTGTGGTTGCTGCGGAAGCCGGACTGGGAAGGGTCCAGGATGTTGTTCTCCTCGAGGTAGCGGGTCAGTTGTTTGTTGACGATTTTCTCGGTGACCTTCGCGGGGAACGGGAGCAGAGAGATGGGTCGGAAGTTCTTGAGGTCCTTGGGGTCTGCCTTGGGTTTCTTGAGTAAGGCGGTGATCTCGGCGTGCTTCCAGCTTTCCGGGAAGGTTGCTGTCTCGAAGGAGATGTTGATTATTTTCCGGAGATGGGGCGCGATGGCTGTACTGGCTTTGTTGAAGATGTGGTGAGGGCACGGGTCTAGCGGTGAACCGGAGTGGATGGTGTTCATGATCTCGCTGGTGTCCTCGTCGTTGATGTTGGTCCAGGAGAGCAGGCGGTTGGTGGTTGTGGGGGCAGTAGTCTCGGTGGTTGCCGGGGCGGTCGTGGTGTTGAAGCTGTCGTGGATGTCGGCGATTTTGCGGTGGAAGAAGGTGGCCAGTGAGTCGCACAGGTCTCGCGACGGCTGGATGTCGTTGGTGTTGGAGCTGGGGTTGGAGAGTTCCTTCACGATGTTGAAGAGCTCTTTGCTGTTGTGTGCGTTGTTGTCTAGGCGGTCTTTGAGTGAGGCCCTTTTGGCGGATCTGATGAGGTGATGGTGACTGCGGGTGGCGCTCTTGTGGGCGGCGTAGCTGTCCGCTGTCCGTTCGTGGAGCCAGATCTTCTCCAGTTTTCGGCATGTTCGTTTGGAGGCCTGGAGGTCTTCGGTGAACCAGGTGGCTTTCTTGCTGGTGTGGCTGTTGTGCGGATTCTTGAGCGGGGCGAGGGTGTTGGCGCAGTCGTCGATCCACTGTCTGAGGTTGCGGGCGGCGGTGTCGGGGTCGGAGGGTTCGGCGGGTGGGCCCAGGGCGAGGGTTGTGGTTAGCTGGTCTTCCGTGACTCTGCTCCAGCAGCGGCGAGGCATTTGTTCGGTGCGGTGGTGCGTGGTGGGCTTCCTGTAGGTGAAGTGGATGCAGTGGTGGTCAGTCCAGTGGGGTTCGGAGGTGTGGTTGAAGGAGACGTGTGGGCTTGCGGAAAAGATGGAGTCGAGCGTGTGGCCGGCGGCGTGGGTGGGTGTAGTCACGAGCTGTCTGAGTCCGAGGGTGGCGAGGTTGTCGATCAGGGTGGTGGAGTTGGTGTCCTTGTTGTTCTCGAGGTGGAAGTTCAGGTCCCCGAGGAGGATGTAGTCCGTGGAGGCGATGGCGTGTGTGCTGACGAAGTCAGCGATGGAATCGCTGAACTGTGGTCGGGGTCCGGGGGTCTGTAGATGAGGGTTCCTCTGAGGGTGGTGTTGGGATCGGTGTGGATCTGGAAGTGCATGTGTTCGGCGGTGCTGAGGGTGTCGTCGGTGTTGGTTGAGACTCTGAGGGTGTTCCTGTGGACGATGGCGATGCCTCCTCCGACTCCGTTGGTGCGGTCCCTGCGGGTGATCTTGTATCCGTCCGGGATGGCAATGGCGATGTCGGGGGCTGAAGCGGGATTCAGCCAGGTCTCCGTCAGGAATGCGACGTCTGGGGAGGTTGAGTCGAGAAGGTCCCAGAGTTCGATGGCGTGTTTGCGGGCAGAGCGGGTGTTGAGGAGGATGCATCTGAGGTAGTTGGGTTCTTTCCTGGGCGGTGGTTTGGCGGGGCGGGTGCTGGCGAAGCTGCAGTTCCGGCAGGTGAAGGGCCCTTGGGTGCGCTTCGGGGTGGCCTGGTAGCAGGCGTGATATTTTCCGGGGTTGAGTGCGTGGAGGGTGCTGGCGTCGTATCGGCGTCTGTTGATGTGGCGGGCGCGGGGATGCCCGGACCAGGGGGTCTGGCGCTGGGCGCGGTCACGGCGCGGACGGGCGCAGACGGGCTTGCCTTAGGCGCGCCTTCGGCGCGCTAGCAGCGCGGCCGCACAGCGGCCGCCATAAATGGGGAGGTGGGAGGGAGGAGCAGGGAATGGGGCAGCAAATGGGCAGTGAGGGGGCGGGGCCGCAGGCGCAGCGGCGGGAAACAGGCACAGAAGGGAAAACGAGCACAATCAAGGCATCAAGGGGGCACAGAAAGGAAAAACTAGCACAATGAGGGGCACCAAGGGGGCACAGAAAGGAAAAACGAGCACAATCAGGGGCAGCAAGGGGGCACAGAAAGGAAAAACGAGCACAATCAGGGGCAGCAAGGGGGCACAGAAAGGAAAAACGAGCACAATCAGGGGCAGCAAGGGGGCACAGAAAGGAGAAACGAGCACAATCAGGGGCAGCAAGGGGGGCACAGAAAGGAAAAACGAGCACAATCAGGGGCAGCAAGGGGGCACAGAAAGGAAAAAACGAGCACAATCAGGGGCAGCAAGGGGGCACAGAAAGGAAAAACGAGCACAATCAGGGGCAGCAAGGGGGGCACAGAAGGAAAAACGAGCACAATCAGGGGCAGCAAGGGGGCACAGAAAGGAAAAACGAGCACAATCAGGGGCAGCAAGGGGGCACAGAAAGGAAAAACGAGCACAATCAGGGGCAGCAAGGGGGCACAGAAGGAAAAACGAGCACAATCAGGGGCAGCAAGGGGGCACAGAAAGGAAAAACGAGCACAATCAGGGGCAGCAAGGGGGCACAGAAAGGAAAAACGAGCACAATCAGGGGCAGCAAGGGGGCACAGAAGGAAAAAACGAGCACAATCAGGGGCAGCAAGGGGGCACAGAAAGGAAAAACGAGCACAATCAGGGGCAGCAAGGGGGCACAGAAAGGAAAAACGAGCACAATCAGGGGCAGCAAGGGGGGCACAGAAAGGAAAAAAACGAGCACAATCAGTGGCAGCAAGGGGGGCACAGAAAGGAAAAAACGAGCACAATCAGGGGCAGCAAGGGGGCACAGAAAGGAAAACGAGCACAATCAGGGGCAGCAGCAGGGCACACAGACGGAGCTGTGTGGTGGGGGAGCGACCTACCAGTCAAGGTCAGGGGTCACTCTCTTCACCACGCAGCGGCCGCCATAAATGGGGAGGTGGGAGGGAGGAGCAGGGAATGGGGCAGCGAATGGGCAGTGAGGGGGCGGGGCCGCAGGGGCGCAGCGGCGGGAAACAGGCACAGAAGGGAAAACGAGCACAATCAGGGCATCAAGGGGGCACAGAAAGGAAAAAACTAGCACAATGAGGGGCACCAAGGGGGCACAGAAAGGAAAAACGAGCACAATCAGGGGCAGCAAGGGGGGCACAGAAAGGAAAAAACGAGCACAATCAGGGGCAGCAAGGGGCACAGAAAGGAAAAAACGAGCACAATCAGGGGCAGCAAGGGGGCACAGAAAGGAAAAATGAGCACAATCAGGGGAAGCAAGGGGGCACAGAAAGGAAAAAACGAGCACAATCAGGGGCAGCAAGGGGGCACAGAAAGGAAAAACGAGCACAATCAGGGGCAGCAAGGGGGCACAGAAAGGAAAAACGAGCACAATCAGGGGCTGCAAGGGGGCACAGAAAGGAAAAACGAGCACAATCAGGGGCAGCAAGGGGGCACAGAAGGAAAAACGAGCACAATCAGGGGCAGCAAGGGGGCACAGAAAGGAAAACGAGCACAATCAGGGGCAGCAAGGGGGCACAGAAAGGAAAAAACGAGCACAATCAGGGGCAGCAAGGGGGGCACAGAAAGGAAAAAAACGAGCACAATCAGGGGCAGCAAGGGGGCACAGAAAGGAAAAAACGAGCACAATCAGGGGCAGCAAGGGGGCACAGAAAGGAAAAACGAGCACAATCAGGGGCAGCAGCAGGGCACACAGACGGAGCTGTGTGGTGGGGGAGCGACCTACCAATCAAAGTGGCATCTCCAAATGCAGGAACATCTTAAGGATTTTGGGGGCCCTGGGCCAAAGGTATTTGGGGGCCCCTGTTCGGAACATCTTTGAATTTATTTAATCCAATTTCAGCTCTTTCATGCCCTAGTCGGCCAGGTCACTCACAGAGCACAGGTACACTTATCTAAATTCTAAATGTGTTTACATCTGTTGTTCAGGGATAGTGATGTGTTTTCGATATTTTAACACAGCAGCAGCTCACCAATATTACTGCACCCTGAGACACCCTCCCATTTCTCATATGTCAGGTCTGGTTCTGATCTAAAAGAAAAATTTTAGGGATGTTGAAACATAAACACAACAGTTCTCTGCAAAATGTCTGTAAAAAACGCTCACACAACACCCACATTAAAAATAAATTAAAGGAAAACTGTATTTAAGACAATCTGTTTAATAATTATTCAAGGTCATTAGGACAAGCCTCCCCTACAGAACAGAGCTGGCTCTATCATGGGGCCCCCTGAAAGGCTGGGGCCCTGGGCCAGAGCCCACTTTGCCCATGCCTTAAAACGTCTCTGTCCAAATGCATCCAGCGCCATGTGGATGTTGGTACTGCAGAAACTAGAACTGTACTGTGGGAAGAGTGGAAGCCTCAACTATACTTTGGGTTATCTTAGGTGCAAAAGGTAGCAGACAGATTGGCCTACAATCTCAATGAGCTGGGGACAGAGCTTGTCTGGCTCGAAGATGGCCACCATTTAGGAGACCTCCTTCGGCTGCACATTTATCCTTCATCATCCTGGTGCTTTGGAGATCTGTCCCCAATGACACGGTCACCTTTTTGATCTCCTACTGGAGTGCTGTGACCATTGGTGCCGATATCCTGGTGTCAAATGGTGCTGGGATGCCTGGAGGCGCCGATACTGGATGGCTGCACTACAGCAGAGGAGGAGAGAATACCATGCGGCCTACAAGTAGTGCAGGGGTCTTGAGCTGTGCCAGACACTTGTCTTCCCGGGGACCCACTGACAGTGTGAGAGCCACTGTTGTGGAGTATCCTGACTCTGGGGCATGGGGTGCGACCAAGGCTGTGCGGCGGACTGAACCCGTGGCCCCAGAGGACCCACGTGCACCAAATTGTGATGCCATTGCTTGCCCGTGTGCCACATCGGGCGCTGAAGCCCCATACCTCAGCCAAGTGGAGGTGACGAGGAAGCCTGCCGGCCCGGGGTGAGCCGCATCAACCAGGAGGGCCCCAACTCTGAAGAATCACTCCGGGGGCTGTTGAATATGTGGGTGGCGTCCGAGCCCTGGAGAGGCTGTAGGCCCTGAATCATGGTGCTTGTGTTGGTGAAAGCTCATGAGCCTCATCGGGCATTACTGCCTGCACCCCCCATGTCCTGGAGCACTTAATACGGTATGAACACTTGAAACTCACCAGGTGTGCTGAGTTGGCAACGGGGTGCCTGCCTCTGTGGGGCATCACTACCGTTTGGTCTGTGCTACATTTGGGGCTGTGTGTGGTGTCCAGTGCCGCTGAATGGTAATAGACCCCTTGCATCATCTATATTATCATACGGACCTGGGTGTGATGCCCAAACTTACTACCCCGGCGATTCCTGTCTGGCCTTGCTCTCTGTTGCTGCTGGTGTCATGGCACCTGGGGGCATATTTCTGTTCTCGCCTGTGAGACTGTGATAGTGGTGCTGCAGCCCTGGTGGTGCTGGAGGGGCCGGGCTGTGCTGAATGCCTTTCCTAGCCTCTTACTGTCGACTGGCAGATATGCTTATGTCTGGACTACGCAGGGGCACTTTGTGAAGCACTTTCCTTACCTGCGGATCCGCTTCTTGCTTTTTGCAGGACTTGTGTGGGGGGGCCCAGAGGTACTGAACTGCTTCTCGGTGAGGCCCGAGGGACAGCTGCCTATATTGGGCATAACAGATAAAACACAGCCCAAACTGCAATTAGAACTACTGAAGATGCCCAGGCCTCATGATGAGGGCATGGTGGCACCTGATGCTGATCTTGATGCCCCAGGACCAGAGATGGGAGACGAGGTACTCCAAATATTGACTGCCATGCAGCACAGCCTCACTAAAATTGATGGCAAGATCGTGTGTGGGTCAAGCAAGTGTTTCTTCAAAGGGTGATAGCTGAGAGAATCTTGCTTTAGCAAAGCAGTCTGTTTGGAAACACTTCATGGTCAAATCTGTCCCTGGGATTGAACTTTATCTCTTCTGAACCTGTCCAACTGGCATTGTCATTTTCCGACATTTCTGAGGTTGGACATATTTCTTCAGCTGCTATTTCCGAAAGGTGCATGGTTCAGCCCGTCTAATTTTCCTGTTTGTAACTGCGATAACACCTCTATTTGTGATACTATGCATGCTCTACTTATCTGCCCAAAATACTCTAATCTTCGGCACAAATTTATTAGACCTCTTTTAATTATGAAAATTTTAAACAGAGTAGTCCCGCATTTCTCTGCTAACAGCTGTTAGCAACACCCAAAATCTGATGTTTTGTATCCCACTTTCTAACAGGAGTGTTTTCCGTATGGCATTAGGTAGGGCTAGCTCTTTTGTATTCGATGTATAACGTTTTTTATATATATGTACTCTGTGATGAAATGCTTCTATTTTATGCTGTAAATTTTATGCTTTACGTGTTGTATACATTTATGATTTTATTCAAAATCAAATAAAGTTCAAATGGTTATGAGCTTGATGGCAAGATTGATGCCTTCACCTTCCAGATGGATAGGATGTTGGAGTGCTTGGACAAACATGTAGAACGTTTGGACATGGTTCAGCACCACGAGTCGGAGGTGGAAGATGAACAAGTTACTGCCATGGCATCCCAGAAGCAGCTACAGCAGATACTCTCCTCCCCCTAGACCAAGACGGAAGACTTGCAAGCCCGATCATGTCAAAATAATCTCCATATTGTAGGCCTCGCTGAAGCCATGAACATAGGGAACATAGAGAGGTACATGGAACAACTACTCATCGATCTAAAGGGGGGAGAGATATTCTCAGACATTTTGGTGGTGGAGCCCACTGATCCTGTGCACCTCATCCTGTGCCGGAAGCGAAAACCTCGCCCCATCATTGCAAGACTGTTGAACTATAGAGATCGGGATGCGGCACTCCACCTATCCCGGAAGCGGAAGGTGCTCTGTCATGAGGGCACTGAACGTTCCATTTTCCCGGATTTCACTCAGCAGGTCCAGGAGGTGTGGAGACAGTTTCTTCCTGCTAAGCATAAGCTACAGGAACTGATTTTGAAGTATGCAATGATCTACCCTGCTCACCTGTGAGTGTTGGTGGATGGGAAGTCCAAGATCTTCAGGTATCCCTAAACTTTTGCTATAGTTCCTCAAGCAGCGTGCTGCTGCGTGGGCCCCACGGAGCTTACCGAGATTGGAGGACAACGGGCCGGGGACTTCCCAGGACTGTATTGTTTCATATATTGGTTCTGTTGTTTTTCTCTTTGTTGCAAAACCTCTTATATATGCTTCTCGTTCAATCTGTGTTGTGGGCTGGGATGGGAGTGTTTGCTTGCTGTCTAGACAGCCGGAGGTGGTGATCCGGGAGAGTGGATGTCGATAGGTTTCACTAATACTCCCTGTGCTGGCCTGGATGTTAATTACTGTGGCTCAGCTGCAGATACTGCTGCATTGATGGCACGGTTTTGGACCCTGATTGCCTGATGACTCTTGTACAGGTGACCGTGTGGTGGTAGTTCGTATTTCCTATATAGAGTTCTGTTCTATTTGTATTGGCGCACTCTGACCTGAGATGCGGCCCACTGTGCACTTGTGCTGCAGGGGAGTTCGGCAGGGCACCATCTGCCCCATATGTGCACCACATGATTTTCCTTGGGGTTCTGTTCCCTGGGTACAGAGTGGGTCCCGGTGGGCAGTATTTTGCTGTGGATTTTGCTGGGGAGTACAGTGTGGATAGGGATGGGACGGGTTTTACACAACCATTAATCGTGCACTGGTGTGCACAGTCGGCGATGTGTAGTCTGCGATATGCTTGGTATGTGAAGTTTGAAAGGGCATGAATGCTAAACACCCACTACTGTTGAAATTTCTTAAATGGAATGTCAGGGCGTTAAATGACTGCACAGAAGTAATGAAAGTGGTGATGTACGTACATAAGATTGATGTTGCTTTACTTCAGGAAACACATCTGGTCCCTGGGAGTGGCCTGCTTACACAAAGGTGCATGAGGAGCACATGTTACTCCACGGGCTTCGCTGTGCATGCCTATGGTGTGCTGATTTGGGTCCGGCACAACTCTGGTATTAAGGTCCAAGAAGTCTGTGTGGATCCCGGTGGTCGATTTGTTGTAGTATTCTGTTACATGGATCACTTTGCTGCTCTACTAGAGGGGGTGTATGTCCCCAACTATGACTACTTGCAATTTTATGACGCTTTGTGCGCTCGGCTAGCCCGGTGTGATGATCTACCCCAGATGTGGGGTGGTGATTTTAATTTAATTGCATTTTGTGCCCCAATAAGGACCGCCCCTGGGCCCGCCGAAGTTGCCCTCGGCTGTGGCCCGTGTTCTTAAAGATATTGCTGACCAAAGCGGGCTGCTAGATGTCTGGCGACTTAGCTCCCCCAAGGACAAGGGTTTTACCCATTATTCCACGGTGCACGGCATTCACACACGTATAGATTACTGGCTCTTGTCATGGAGTCAGGTGCACGTGTCCGGCGGTGCTAGCATCTACAATGTACATATTTGGATCACTCTCTGGTGCTGCTGGTTCTCGAATTGAACAGCTTATGCCCCCCCAGCATTCACTTGGTGGTTTCCGCAGTTTTCCCTTCTGGATGCTGTGTTTCGTGAGGAGCTTGCACAGGCGATCGATGAATAATTCAAGATCAATCTGGCATCTAACGAAAAGGTTGCTACTATCTGGGAGGCCTTCCCCATCATCACCAGTGTGCCGTGCTCGAATGGCCACCGCCTGTCACGGTTGGAGGTCGAACTGGCAGGCCTCGAGTGGCTGCATAGTGAGACAGCCAAGCAGAGTCTGTTGGGGGACATCAGGGCCGGATAAGAGGAGTATACTAAAGTGGCTCACAGTGAAGTCAGACATCTGGGCAAATATGTGGCAGCTAGAGTGTATGACAAGGGCAAGCGACCTCGTGGCAGCGCTTCTTCAACTGCGCCGTGACGATGGCACAGTATTAACTATTAACTATTAACGATGAGCAAAATGAGCTCCTCTCTATGAGATGGAAAGGGTGGCACACCACATTCGCCGGTATTATACAGAGCAATATACCTCGTGCCTTCAGCACGACGAGCGGGCCATGGGGACTACCTTGCAAACATTACTATGAAGTGGTTCACGGTGGAGCATAGGAAGCACCTTATGACTCCGCTCCACCCCACAGATGGGTTGACGGTGGCCTTTTATAAGGCCTACCAGGATAAAATTGTCCTGCACTTGATCACCCATTTTGAAGAAATGGTGAAAGATGGGCACATGCCCCCTATGTAGCAGTGATTAAGGAATCCCTTAGGTGTTTGGAATCTTTAGAATATGATAAGCTCTTGTAGATGGAGAAAACTTCTGAGATAGGCTTAGAAGCAGATTTGATTCTATCCTGATGGAAACTGGCTCTAGCTCAAGAAAGGATTTCCTTGTATTTGCAGGGACATGCTCTACAAAGTGGCATAACATATGGAGAGCATGCACAACATCAGGTCTCATAAAATGTTTTACATTGTCTTTTAGTGGTGGCTACCTCAGGTGTAAACCTGGGTACCGGTGGAGACTTGGGAAATCTAGATGTGATGGTGGAATTGAGGCTATTGGTAATCCAATTGCTAAAGTCCAAGGACTGCTGAAAATGTCTCTGTCAAATGGCAGACCTGAATAGTCATGTACAGATTTTAATCAAAAAAGAGGGAGTCAGGAGGGTTTTTCAGGAGGGACACCTCAGTTCCCGGGGGGGGGGGGAGCTTAACAATACACCAAAAGGGAGGTGGCCTGCTACACTATTTCTCTTACCCCACTGATGAGGGGAATACTCCTGTTTTTTAACAGACTCTCACCCACATAATTCTATGCTGCATGCGGCATGCTTCATGTAATGTAATTTAATGTAAAAGGATTTGTAGAGCGCGGATTAATCACCTATGAGGGTCTCTAGGCACTGAGTAGGTGAGGAAGGCATAAGCATTAGTCGAAGAGCCAGGTCTTCAGTTTCTTGCAGAATGTTGTGAGCATGTTGGCTGTTCTGATGTCCTGGGAGAGGGCTTTCCAGGTCTTGGCTAGTAGATAGGTGAATGAGTGGCCTCCTGCCCTGCTTTTGTGAATGTGTGGAATGTGTGTGAGTGACAGCGAGGCAGATTGGAAGTTGCGGGTTGGCTGGTGGAATTGCAGACGGCAGTTGAGGTAGGTGGGTCCATTCAGATGCAGTGCTTTGTAGGCAAGGGCCTCTTGAAGTTGCAGCGCTTCTGGATGGGGAGCCAGTAGAGTTCCCGGAGGTAAGTCATGATGTGGGTGCAGTGGAGTAGGTTGAGAACCAGTCTTGCTGCAGCGTTTTGGATGGTTTGGAGCTTGCGTGTGAGGTGGGAGGATACTCCGTAGTAGAGAGTGTTGCCGTAGTCTAACCTGCTTGTGATCAAAGCATGGGGGATGGTCTTTTTGATGTCCAGGGAGGAGCCATTTGAAGATCTTTCTGAGCACGCAGAGGATGTTGAGCAGGTGGATGTGACTGCATTGATTGGGAGTCTCGTGGGGAGTTCGGTGTCCAGGATGATGCCCAGGTTTTGAGCCCGGTTGTTGAGATTTGGGGTGGGTCCTAATTCAGTGGGCCACCAGGTGGTGTCCCAGGGGGAGTTGTTGGATCCAAAAATTAGGACTTCCTTTTTACTGGCGCTTAATTTCAGGCAGTTGGTGCATTCAGGTGGCGACTTCCATCATGGATCATTTGAAGTTGTTTTTGGTGTTAATTAGGTCTTCTGAGAGGGACAGGATTAGTTTCATGTCATCAACTTACGTGGGAGCAGGTGATCTTCGCAAGGGGTGCAAGGCACATGTTGAAGAGGGTGGAGCTAAGGAATGATCTCTGTGGCACTCCACAGATGACATCTTTGGGTTAGGAGGTGAAAGGCAGAAGCCTGACACGATGCATTCTTCTGGACGGAAACAAGGCATCCATTGGAGGGCTGGTCCTTGGAATTCTGCATCGTGGAGTCTGGTGATGAGTGTGTGGTGGAAGACCATGTCGAAATCGGCAGAAAGGTTGAGCAGAATTAGGGCTTCAGAGTGTCCTCGGTCCATGATGCTCACTGCGAAATCCTGATTGTCAAGAAGTTTGTGTTGTTCAATGTCACGGGATAGCTGGCTCTTAATGGCTTTTTCTAAGATTTTTCAAGGGAAGAGAAGCAGAGAGATGGGTCAATAGTTTCTGAGGACTTCAGTGTCTGCGGAATGTTTCTTGAGGAGAGGGGTGACATCTGTGCGATTCCAGGCATCTGGAAACGTGGCTGTGGTGATGGATGTGTTGATGGACTGAAGTACCAAGCTTATCATGATGCTGCTAAGGTTGGAAAGGCAGTGTTCGGATGGATCCATGGGGGCACCTGACTGGGTGGTTGCCATGATTGTAATGTTTTCTTTGGTGGTCAACAAGGTTTAGTTGGAGAGATTTTTTGCTCCTGCAGTGAGGGCATGAGGTGCATGAGGGAGGGTCATGGAGGAGGTGGAGGGTCGAAGTTCTTGTATATGTAGAAGATTTTGTCATGGAAGAAGTCTGTGAGTTGATTGCAGAGATCCTGAGATGGGGTGATGGAGTTGTATGTGACTGCGAGTTGGGTGAATTCTTTGCAGATCGTGAAGAGCTATTTAGGTTTGTTGTTGCTGGCTTTTATTCTCTGGGAAAAGGCCCTCTTCATGGCCTCACCAGCTCATTGAAGTAAGAACTGAGCGCGTTCTTGTAGGTGCTCCTGTCTGTGGGCTTTTGAATGGATCGCCCCTTTCTTTACAGCTGTCTGCAGTGTCTCTTGGAATTCCTGAGGGTGTTTGTGTACCAGTTTGCATGTTGCTGGGTTTTCCTGGATTTGTTTCCCTTGAGAGGAGCAAGGCTGTTGGCACAGTTGGTGAGCCATTCGTTGAAGCACTGGGCATTTCTGTCGGTGTCGTTGGAGAGAGTGGGATGGTGCAGTTAGAGGGTGTTGATCCATGCTTGTTGGGTGATGTTTTTCGAGTTGTGGTTCTGAGAGGGGGTGTCAGTGTTGGTGTGTGCAGAGGGTGAAGATGTTGCAATAGATGATGAAGTGGTCCGTCCAGGTGACCGCGATGGTGTGGCTGACTTTGGCTGTGTTGCAAGTGGAAAAGATGGGGTCCACTGTGGTGCCAGTCATGAGCTTCATCACTGAGTTCTCGTCAAGCATGGTGAAGCATACTGGGCGGGCTCAAGCCCACTTTTTGGGGGAGCACTTGATGTTGTGAGGGATATCAATGGTGGGACCAGGAAATGGAATTTTAAAATACATCTGGATGTTCCCTTTGTATTCAAGATAATTTACTCCGTGGGCACCCTAGGACAGGTTAAGAAAAAGTAGGGTGTCTACAAAGCACCAATGTCTTCTACATCCATGGGTCAACATGTTTTAGCTGGTTATGATCGCTGCCCATCTGAATCGCCCAGCTTTCATTACCTACTGGGTCCCTACGGTTTTTGCTAATAGGTTCAAAGTTTGCTTTAAACCACACTCATGCCATTCACACATTCGTATTATCAAAATACCAGATTTTTCTTATTGGGAAATCCTTGTTTCTAAGGTTTTCTTGAGGGCTTCTACTTGCCTCATGAGATGTTACAGGCAGGTAGATCCTCATTTCACACATTGTTCCGTGATCCTACCCGGCTTGTTACCTATTGTGACCCTTAACCCCCAAATGCAGTTAAGGGGCCATAATAGGTAACAATCCGGGTAGGATCTCTAATAAATGTGGGTATTGGTCACACCACCCTAATTAGGTGGGGAGATCATCAATGGGTTTAAAATATAAAAACTGAATGTTGAATGCCATAAAAAACATAACACATGCTTTTCATTCATCTGTGCCTGGCAGGCATAAATGTGGCAGGTGGTCCTCCACCAGGGGACCATAGGCCAGAATCTGTACTGCCCTTATAGGTTATCAGGCCACTTACCATATAACAAATTAATCCCCATGGTGTGCATGTGGGTACATTCTATATAATTTGCACTTTAAGAAAAATGTCTGAAAATAACCATATTTTTTCAGGACCTTTTAAATATAGGAAATTTATAGTAATTACTGCGCTCAGTGATGAAGAAAGTGAGCAGTGTGGCATTTCACCTTCATAAACATTCACATCTTGAGGGCGCACACAGTTTTGCAGCTCAATGGTACACCCTCCCATACCTTCTGTAGTGTTTAGGGAAGTAGCAGATCTGATGTGTGTGTGGGTGTGAGTTGATGTCTGTGTATATTAATAGCACTTAGTCTGAAATATCGACCTAGTGTGATGTTGATTGTGAATTAATTATCACAGCAGGTTAGAGAATAGCTTGTAAAAAGTAGGATTAGAAAGAAAAACGTCTGGCAATGTCCTCCAATGTGCATGAATAAAGAATTAAAGACCTGCACCATCTGGTCCGGTACAATGTGGCAATGTAGGAGATGAATCCAAGTTTGGGAAATACGTTAATAGTAACATAATATGAAAGTAAGTATACATCCATCCATCAGCGATTACTGAGCTATCCATACTTCTCTATATGTGGAAGTCTCTCTCAGTCTCTGAATATTATTTGATGCCAAATTTAGTTCAAGATCTTTGAATCTCAATGTCAGGCCATGCTACTCTGACACTTTATGAAAGTCAGCACCAACTACGAATTATAAACTTTTTTTTTGTTTATTGCCATTAATTGTCCAAAAATTGCACTGTTCCAACGCATTTTCCTGAAGAGATGGAGCCTGACACCTAAACCTTAAGCTTGTTCGGGCGACCTAAACTTATGATATGTGACCTTTGTCAGTCAGATGAAGACGGAATCAGCAGCGTGTGCAAAGAATATTGTCTGTTTAATAGCAAATAATTTTTACTGAGTTTATAAACGCCATGTTTGACTACAACCAACAGACAGCTTAAATAAGAACCACAATAAATCAAAAAAGACAACTTTAAATATTACTAATTACATTTCTTGACACCTTTGTTGTACTATCAAAATAACTTTTGTCTCAGAAGCTTGTCAAATACATCAACAGGGGGATGGGAGATATAGGGTGGCATTATTGTGCGCAAAGAAACCCCCTTTAATGTAGTTCAACACTCGATTAAAAAAACAATTAAATATTTCATCCTTTTGTGTGTCCCGCCTGCCGGATTTGGGACCTCATACCATCCTGATCTAAACAGTACATTTGTTTGTCCAAAAACAACGAAAACTGGCTCTAATTTAAATCCTTTTACAAGTTTCTGGAGTAGCTTAATTTGGCTCTTCCCTCACACGTTACCTTTCTTACGTTGTTTTATATAGATTAATACTATTTTTATTCCGTGTGTTCTAACGTTTAATAAACTAGAGGGGATTTCGAATGTGTTACTGAAATGCTCCATGATAACCTTTAACAGTATCATTTAATGAGTGTATATCAATGTTGATGATTTTATTTGAAATGCAGTTCTTACTCATTTATATTAGTTCGTTTTTGAGTTTGTAATAAAACCCTTTAACTTTCTTTAGAAGTCATAGACTTATTGAGTGATAAGTTTGTTAAACTGTGATTGGATTTTGTAGTTTATGTTCACTCCCTCGTACTTCTCATGCAACTAACAAAGGCCCACAACCAAGGAGAGGAAAGCAGTACCAGAAATACAGATGGTAGCATGGCAAGGATGGTTTGTTATTGAAGCAGAGGGAAGTAGAGAAGTTACCTTAGACTAGTTTAAACCCAAGCCCAGCCAGCCCTTAGAGTCTATGTTTCAGACTGGAGGATCGGTGAAGTTCCAGCAGTTCGGAGGAGAGTGGTGTTAGCAGCAGAGGAGTGAGTATTAATAGGGTTGTGTGTTGCAGTGGTTTATACATGTCTTGTGGGCTGTATGAAACTGGTCTGATGTTTAGCAGAGTGTTTGAGCATTGTGCAAGTGTGGTGCTAAGTTGAAATTGTTATCGGATCTGACGCGACCTAAGATCCCGAGATGATATTAAAAGTGTAGAAGACACTGTATTGTAATTTGTCTGCTGGGGTTTTGTGCCATTTGTGGTGAGATGTCGATGATGGCCCAATTGAAATAGGGACTTTATTTCTATGTGTGAAAGTGAGAGACGATCATTACTGTTAACCTTTTGCGCGGAGGGAAATGGTGCTGATGAGGGCGAGTCCCCGCAGGGCGAGGTCTCATTTTGAATGTGTGTTCAAATAGAAATATTTATTGGGTGATTGTATTCTGTTGATTGCTTTCAGTAAAGCAGACTATTCTTGTTGATCGATAATTGTATTACAGGTGTTTGTGTGTTGGTGAAGAGAGTGTGTTCATGGAAATTGTAAAGGAGGGTGAGCCACTGCATGGAGCAAGATTGGCATCATAATCAGTGGTGACTGGTGACATTTGAAAGTGGTGGGGCGTAGAAGTTTGGGATGAGTGCCTTGTGGCAAGTGAGCATAGAAAGTGAGCCCAAGTGTCATAAAGCGGGTTCGGTGGGGGTGCTCCCCCTGAAAAATTCTGAAAAAAGAGTGAGCAAATGGTGCATTTTCACACACAGTTGAGAAAGCAAGAAGGTTAATGAAGCAATTGTGACTATTGCTCTTTGTGCATTTCACCCTGCTTCTTAAAATACCCTAACCTGGTATTATAGCAACGCAACATTTCAAGGCAGAATCTGGAACCACTGGATGATAAACTGCTGGGATGCACTAGTGGAATTGCAACTGACACTTTACCATCCAGTTCCTAAAACATGCATGGGAATGACTTGTTTAAGGTCACAAAATGTTCAATTCTAATGTTGCTGTTTTGGTTCTGATAATGCAAACTCTCTTTCGCTATGTTGGGTCTTTGCTGTCAGCTGCTATCATTGTTCTCAGCGCCGGGACGCCCCTTTGCTGGGGCAGCTGTGCGCTCTACAAGACACCTTAACATAACATAACATAAAATCTCTAGTCCTTCCTCCTCCCAATTGGTTGTATCCAATAAGCGGGTGCTCAGGTGAGATCACACATCACTAAGGGATTGGTCATAGTGTTAGAGTTGCTGTCTCTTTTCTAAGGCTGCAAACCATTAGTGATGCTCAAACTACTTACCATAATCTTCAGTACGCTAGTCTCTAAATTGCAGTCTTCCTCATCATAATGCTTCCTAATAAGACTTCTGCCTCAGAGCTTAGACCACCTTAATGAAAACCAAAAACATTACAATGAACAACAGATGATACCCCAGAACCACGCTTACAGTATAGTGTGGCCTTATCCTTGTATTTATTTCCATGCACTCTCACCACAGTAAAGTGTTATTCAGACATGTTGTGCATATTTGGTGTTCAGCTAACGGTCCAGGTAAATCCCATTGAAGATCGTCAAGTATGTCACTGATTTAAAGAGGTTGCCCTCAAAGTTACATGATGATTTGGAAAATCTGTTTCAACACTGCTGTGGCTGTGAACTGTCGGTGACTAAGGACCTTGGGCTAAGAGCTCCATTTGGCAAAATCTAGTTAACATGTCAAAGAGCAGTTAATGGGCTAACTGCTGTCATAAAGACATTTTTATTGCTTTTCCTTTCCATTACTAGTAGCCACTCCCCCAAGCTTTGGAATTCTAGCCACTCGGGCGAGTGCAGCCATTGGCAGGAAGAGCAGGCTATTTATGTGCCTCTGATGTTTACCTTCACTAAAAGACACTTCAAAGAGCGCTTGTGAGGCTGTCCCCTCCCCCCAGAGACACTTAAACCAGATTGTTGTTTTGGTGTATCCTGCCATTCACAGTTTATATTGAGTATTATGTGGTTTATACACTGAGACAAGCATGAGTACGCAGTATGCATGTCATTCACAGTTTATACTGGTCTTTACTTTAAAATAAATACTCACTGAGAAAGAGCTACCTCAAGAGTCATGCAGAGATACCTAAAACACCCTTTTGGGAATTTGTTATCAAAATAAGTTGTACATTTGTTTCTTCCTATTCTTGAATCTCTATTGGGAACACCTTGAAGCAACCAATGATAACTTTGTGTTGTGGCATTAGCAAACAGCAAATGTTCACCTGCAACACCCGTAGTATTGGTAATGCCTGAAATACGTCAGGTGTAATGCTTTCAGCAGTATGGATACAGAAAATCCAAATTATAACGATACAATATAGTGGTAATGTGGCTTCACTATGCCTCAACACCACCCAGTTTGTAGCAGTGCGCTACAAAAATGCAAAGCCAAAATGGAATTAGGAAAATTGTAGCAGTTTATTGAAGAGATAGTACAATCATAAAACTACCCAAACTAAGGACACAAACATGGATAGTCGCCAACACAGTCGAAATTTTTATAAGTTTGGACAATCCAATTCAGCGAGGCCAGTGGTCCTATGGACAATTCAATGAAAGAATTCCAGCAACCAGTAAAAAAACTGTGGGGCAGATTTACAAGAAACTGACGCATCTGTATAGATGCGTCAGTTTCCCTGCGCCTGCGTGAAAAACCCTTGCGCCACCATAGATGCATCAGGGCTTATTTACAAGGCCCTTGCGCCACTTTTGCGTCACTTTTCCCATGTTAAAAGTGACGCAAAAGTGGCGCAAGGCGCTTGTAAATCTGCTCCACCGTATTCACAATACGGCGCACTATGGCGCAAGGATTGACAGATGCGTCAGAAATTCTGACGCATCTGTTGGAGGAAAAGTCACGCATTGCTGGTGTCGTGTCGCAAGCATGACGCAACTCCAGCAATGCGTGTTGTGGCCTATTCCCAATACACTGCGTCACTCCTTACGCCTGCTTCAAGCAGGCGTAAGATTTTGACGCAGTGGCGTCCTAAAAGTCACGCAGTGAAATCTTATAGATTTCACTGTGTCACTTTTACGAGGCTTTCCTGCGTGGGAACGCCTACCCTGCATACATTATACCTAACCCAGGTATAATGTCACACAGGGCTTTACAACGTGACGCATCTCCCTAGATGCGTCACGTTATAAATTTGCTGCATTTTTTTACGCTGCCGTTGCATCACAAAAGTGATGCAACAGCAGCGCAAAAGTGTCACAAGGGGCTTGTAAATCTGCCCCTGTGTGAATAAAACTTTGGGAAGTTGTGCTATTTATAGGGAGTTTAAGTAATGTTAACTTTTTTAGGGAATTTTAAATTAGCAATGTACGTCTCGGGACACAGTCCGGTAAATGTGCCTCGAGGCTACTGTGCGATGGTATACAGCGATTTTAAATCCTTCCTCCCCCAGGTAAAATAAAGAAATAAAATCTGCCTGTGCAAATGTAAACCAGTCAGGGAGCAGACCAAGTGGAGTCAAATTGTAGACTGTGATTCTTACCTAGTACTGCTCGTCCCTGGAGAACCTTGATTTTCCTGCAGGCGAATCCCAGCTTACAGCAGCTGTAAATCTGCTTGATGTACTGGAAGAGGTGCTGGTGGGGCGAGACAGGCCTTCAAAGCAGCTCCAAAACGTGGTGCCAGCTGCTCCAGGGTTGGTTCATATGCAGGCGATGCCTCGGATTCCTCAGCAGCTCGTGCTGGTCCGCCCTACTGAGGCCATTGTAGTTGACGACAAAACCCATGTCCTCTGGCCTTCCTGCGGCCCAGTGCAGGGCGGACACAGCGTCATGCCTGGGGTAGAGCAGAAGGGCCCAGGCCCCCTGGAGGAGGCACAGCAGAGTGCAAGGGTGTCCAACATGGCGTGGTACAGAGGGCAGTGAGTGAAATGGCAGTGGTGCGCCCACCCTTCCCTAAAATAGGCATCCTCAGGCCTCGCACAGAGTCTCTGGCTACTCGAGCAACCTTGACTGGAGGAATTCCTTTCTACAGCTGATGGTCTGCACTCTCTGAACAATGCGCTGCCCATGCTGCGATAGTCACTTCTAGTTACACACCCATCATGTATGTAAATGACTGACCGCGCCTCTGTGAGGGAAAGTAACAGAACTTAAGAGAAGGAGTACTCCTCTAACTGTTACCCAGCATGAGAGCAGCGCTGAGATTGTTTGGATCAGGCTAGCTCACTGCTCATACTGGCACTAGGGACCTGTGGTGACTATCCTCCCAGCTGTATAACAGCTCGGGCTGGAGAAGTTTACACCATGCATGTCAGGCTGGCCGTCACAAGACAGCCGGCAAAAGTAACATGCGCAGTTTAAACTGGTGAAGCCAGGCATCACTCCTCCCTGCTCCCAGTCTTCACTGCAGCAATGCCCACGCCAGCAATGCCCTAACACTTAGCTACGGTGTCTTGCAGAGCGGAAAATAAAATGGTAATAAAGTCACTTTATTGCCATTTCTTTTTTTGCTGTGCCCACAGCAGGGGGGGTGGGGGGCAATGCTCCTGTGCCCAAATGGAGAAGCTGCCGCTGGTCATAGTGTGCTGCGCTGAGGTTGGTTGGTTAGTATGAAGCTGCGCTGTTATTGGTTGTTCACATCATCGAGTGCCGTGCTGGTACTGGTTAGTGGTTTGGTACAAGAGTTTGGAAGGAAAACATTGTTTTAGGTAGAAACAATTCTGAACTTTATGGCTGACAAATTTGTTGGGAAATGAAATGTTTTAGGATATTACATGAATTGGTGAGGGGAGATATACGAAATGAAACCGTTACCCAGACCTGCACAGTTTGAACCGCTCAACGCTTGGGAATGAGCGGTGCATGCCATACAAAGGGAGAAATATCAGGGTAGAGCTAGAAAGGCAGTGTGTACATATGTGGATGCTAGATGGGATGCAGACCTGAAAGGTGGAGGAAGGACATGATGGAAGGAGCGAAGTTGTACACTGTATTGATTGGTGAAGAAAGTGGGACAAGGAGAAAGAAGGAGAAGAGATATAAGTCTAAAGGATCAGGAAAAACGAGAGACAATAGTGATAGTGACACGAGTGATAGTCTTTTGGATGTACTAATGTCTGAGGGGCCGATTCACAGAGCTAATCTGAGATAAAATCCTAAACTTACTACTTTTGGTATTCACAGAAGGCATTTAGTAGTAGTAAAGTTAGGACTCCTAACTTTACTACTACTAAATGCCTTTTGTGAATACCGAAAGTCGTAAAGTTAGGATTTTGTCTCAGTTTAGTAGTAGTAAAGTTAGGAGTCCTAACTTTACTACTACTAAATGCCTTCTGTGAATACCAAAAGTAGTAAGTTTAGGATTTTATCTCAGATTAGTTCTGTGAATCGGCCCCAGAATGTCCACCTCTGTATAATGACCCTCACAAGATGAGTGGGGAAGCCACTAATGTGAGAGGTCTGGTGGGAGTGGCTACCACCCCAGTAAATGTGAATTCCAATGTGATGGGGATTACTCCAGTGAATATGAATCAAAATATGATAGGGAAGAGCTCAGGGGTGTGTGTGCCTAGCCCTCCACAACTCTCACCACTCTGGATGCTCTTACTGTTCCTGTTACTATCGGCCCTGTGGTTCCTATTTACAATTCAAATTTTGCAGGGAATGGGAGACATAATTTGGCTCCTCTGGCTAAACTGATGGTTTCAGGGAATACACTTACCAGTGTAGGGGCGGGAGGATTTGCTCCCTCAGTTCCTATGTGTGTAAGTTCTCCTTGTGGGGCAAGTGCAGACCCCTCAATAAGTCAGAGTGGATTTGGGTCTTTGAGGACATTCCAGGGATTACCAGAGAGTGATGCGATTATGTGGGAGCCACCTCTAAATGTGAATAGGAGTACTCCTAAAGAGGGGGGAATGTCTAAAGCGCCTGTGGAGCAGTCAAATTTGAGTTTCCAATAATTGGATGAATGGCTGAAAACACTTAAAGAAATGTCAAATGGAGGTGGGAGTACCGAATTAAGTCAGGGAACAATCAGGTCAACCATCAAGGAAAATTTGGTGGATGTACTTAAAGTAAAACTGGAGCTGGATGGGGTGATAAGTGGAAGTCTTGAATTAGCCCGAATAGATGTCTTGCAGCCAAATGAACTTCTATTTATGAGTTAAGACATTACCAGACAAGCAATACAAGCACATGATTAATTCATTGACTTAGCAAAAAAATATGAACTAGACCTAGAGCGGACAAAGGCTTTACAAAAGAGCCACTGACTTTCATTCTCAGATCAAGACAAAAAGTACATGAGAGTACCAGAGATGAAAAAGTAAATTTGGAGTTGATTCAGAGTATTCGAATCGGGGTGCACTGGATAAGTGGGAGGACAAGTGATCAAGGAAGAAGGGTACCACAAGGTCTATGGGGGAACCACCTCCTTCAGGAGAAAAAGGAGTGAGTACCACAAGTTTCCCCTTGCAGAAAGTACCAAGCGGAGGCTATGTTCATGTGCCTTGGAGTAGAAGTGATCTTGCATCATTCACAAAGGACTTTCCGCGATTGAGAGAGAAGCCTGTGGAATAGTACAAATAAGTTGATCGATTGTGAAAATTTCAAAGGTGTTGTGGACTGATTTGAATACGTTCTTTGACATTGTTGTTCAAATTGATTTGTGGTGTGCATGCAAAATAGCTACAGATTGGCCTGAAAGGAGCCGGAAAGGGATGCAGTGACTCATGGGCTTTCATCTATTGTAATGAAGAAGTATGATCAGGTGATGAACCTAAAGGGATGGTTCGTGCCTTTTGTGAGAGATTGTTACAGGCTTTTAAGCAGTATAGCGGAATTGACATGTTGGAACCTAAGGACATTGAACAGTTTGTGCCTAGATTTGTGACAGGATTGTGGTCCGAAACTAGTCTGATGATTCAACAGCATTTAATCTGTTGGCAGAATCAGCCAATTGATGAGATTTTATGGTATGCCAAGTACTGCCATGACGAGAATGAGATGAAAGAGAAGATGCTTAAGGAGAAGCTGATGATTGTGCAGATGAAGGTTGCTCACAGGGGTAATCAGGACATGCAGGGTTTTTATCAGCAGGGAGCCCCTGTGATGCAAGGTGGAGGAGGTTTCCAGTCACAGAGTAGAGGTCAAGGTATCCCTATTGATCCGAGTACTGGGGATTGATGTGGTTACCTTGAAAAAGTCTAATCCATGTCATTACTGTAATAGGTTGGGGCATTGGAAACAAGAGGGCCTCCTTAATCCCGCTAATCAAGGGAAAAATATAGGGTCTGCTCAGTATCAGAATAGCAACCCAAAGCAGTCACAAGATGGACCAAGTCCTCAAAATTTTAATGCACCCCAAGGTCCGATGATGCAAGTCCCACAACCCCGATGCCACAGTAGAATGCCAATATCTCTAGCTTCAATACAAATCAGTTCCCAAATATGAATCAGAATTTTTTCCAGAACCAAAATATAGCTCAGCAGTTTCTTGTGTTTGAACACTCGGAAGGCTCTGGTTCCTATCAGTCCTTCTGACGGGGCCTGAGAGGGGAGGAAGATTGTGCACTTGGCACAGTCTTAGAGTTTGACCAGAGTGACCCATTTGTAGATGCTGAAGTAGATGGCCACCCCATCACATTCCTGATTGACACTGGTGCTACCCTCTCTACTGTGAGAACAGTGGAAGTTCCAAACCTACCCCTCTTGGGAAGAAGAATCCAAGTTGTAGGAGTATCAAATGTCTAGTCCCTTGACCGAAGAGGTCCCTGTAAAGATAGGGTTGTTCAGTGAAAATCATCAATTTGTGGTTTGTGACTCCAGCCCTGTGTGTTTGTTGGGATGTGATTTACTGTGCAAGTTAAATTGCATAGTTGACTGCACACGAAAGGGCATAGAGCTTCATACGAATGATGAGGATATTGCATTCAAGGTCGCAAATCAGAATTTAGCTGTTACAATGTTCCCAGTGATTACAATTGATGAGTTGCCCTTAGATCTTGGGGATGCCTTAAGGATGGAAGTTTGGGATTTTTCAGGGGAGGGCCTTGGTCTCATTGAAGGAGTTGAGCCTGTCTGGATACAAGTAAAGCCTAATGCTGAGCACCCAAGAACCCCACAGTACAATTTGACCCCATAAACGGTTGCTGATATCAAACCGGTGATTAAGAACATGATCCATCAGTGACTCTTAAAAGAAAAATGGGGAGTCCCAGTAATTCACCCATTACGGGCCTGCAGAAACAAAGCAGTAAGTACCGTGAATAACATTGTGACCCTTTGTTGACCTGTGGTACCGAATCTAGCTGTGATACTATTTGAAATTTCATGTGAAGCAGAATGGTTCACCTCCATTGACCTTTGTCCGGGATTTCTCTCCATACAGTTGCATGAGGACAGTCAATTTCTCTTCGCTTTCCGGTTTGGCATCCGTGTTTTGGCATAGTGCTGAGTTCCTCAAGGACCCATGGAGAGTCCTTCCATCTTCAACCAGATCTTGAAAAAGAATCTGGAATCTTTGATCATACCCTGCAATTTAGTGTTGGTCCAGTATATTGACAACCCACTGATTGTGTCAAATACTAGCGAAGCTTGTAAGATTGATACTATTGCCTTACTGAACCATTTGGCCAAGAATGGACACAAAGTGTCCTCAAACAAGTTGCAGGACTGTTTGACAGATGTCCTGTATTTAGGACATCGATTTGTGAGAGGTGCAAGGAAGATGTCGCTGGAAAGAATCTCGGTGATCATGAAGATGAATCCGCCAATGACTCAGAAAGAAGTCTGGATGTTTTTGGGGATGGTGGGCTACTGTCAAACAAACAGTACCTCTTCTGGAGTTCCTGCATCTCTGCAAGGAAATAAAGTTTGAATCTATACTGCACCACACCTGTGCACCACTCTTATTGAAGTGGGGAAGGGAAAAAAACTTTTTTTATGCAACCCTCACCTACTCTAATAGTGGCATGCTTCATCATCAGGTTCACCCTGACTCCTAAAGGTCAGGGTGGGCTCGACCGTATTCCAAGAAGCACTTATGGAAATAGTTAGATAGGAGGGCACAACTTTAAAGATAAAACTCCTCACCTGCTCCCAAGGTATCCCTCTATTAGTGGGGTGGGAAGGTAAAAATAAACACCATATAGGGTGTTTGGATGCAATGGTCGTATGGTCAAATGACCCTAAAACACCAACATGTTTCAGCTCTTAACTAATGGACTAAAAAGGTCCTGGGCTTTCATCAGAGTGGGTTCGTAAATATGTCACTCCCCCAATGACATGTCATATGTGTTGTTCTTTTGAGTATGGCATGCAAAATACTCACAGCAGGCACATAACATGTAATACTTGCCATGCAGGGATATACCCAAAGTGCTGGAGAATAATGTCTCCACAGGGGCTTGAGTGGGCGGCCCTGTAGTCAGACTTTCTTCAAGGGTCCCAGCCCATTCTAACACCTACTTTGCTCAGCTCCCCTGTTTGTGATCCCTTGTTGTCCCGTGGTACTGAATCCAGCTGTGATACTATTTCAAATTCCATGTGAAGCAGGCTGGTTCAGTCATTGACCTTTGTCAGGCATTTCTCTCCATATATGAGGACAGTCAATTCCTCTTTGCTTTCTAGTTTGGCAGCCGTGTTTTGGCATGGTACCGAGTTCCTCAAGGGTACATGGAGAGTCCTTCTATCTTCAACCAGATGTGAAAAAGAATCTGGAATCTTTGATCGTGCCCTGCAATTTAGTGTTGGTCCAGTATATTGATGATCTACTGATTGCTTCATATACTCGTGAAGCTTGTAAGAATGATACTATTGCCTTACTGAACTATTTGGCCGAGAATGGACACAAGGTGTCCCCAAACAAGTGCAGTACTGTTTGACAGAGGTCCTGTATTTAGGACATCATATTGTGAGAGGTGCGAGGAATGTGTCGCAGGAATGAATCTCAGAGATCATACAGATGAGTCTGTCCATGACTCAGAAAGAAATCAGAATGTTTTTGGGGATGGTGGGCTACAGTCGCCAAAGGATTCCTAACTTTTCTCTGGTGGCTAAGCCTTTACAGCGGCTGACACACAAGAATGTGTCGGATCCGGTGCCCTGGGACAATGACTGTTTGGTTGCGTTCCTACAGTTGAGGGAAAGCCTCTGCAGCACCCCGGCACTAGGAATGCCTAATTACAGCAAAGCATTTTTGCATTTCTTCATTGAGAGGGAGGTCTGCACTCTCTCAGTGTTGACACAGGGTCATGGGGGTGCCAGAAGGCCTGTTGAATACTTTTTGGCTACCTTAGCACCCATAGCCGCAGCTTTGCCTGGATGTCTGAAATCCATGTCAGCCACAGATGTCAATATTGAGAGGTGTGAAAACATTGTAATGGGTCACCCTTTGACTGTCTATGTTCCCCACTCTGTTGAAATTTTGTTGCCTTAAACTCATGCTGCTCTTTCACTGCCTCTCTGATCGGGAGAACACTATGAACTCACTGCTCCAGGAGTAATTGGCCTCTGTTACGGGCTGAACAAATCCTTCACTCAATACCTGGCTAGAAGCATCCCACTTCTGGCCCAGTGGGGCTGCTTAGAGGACATGACACTTCCTTGACTGTGCTATTCTGCCACTAGTCAAAACTAACTCAAGCACACCAGTGACGATTCTACATCACTCATAACCCCGTTGCTGCAATTCCCAGTGGTCAATTAACTAATGGATGAGACCACTTCAAATACACAGTCATCCCCATCTTCAACACAGTCATGATGAGACACTAGTATCTGGATAAAGGGTCGATATGCTATCAATAAATAAAAAAGACAGACTTGACCTCTGTTCAAATAACACAATGAGGATTCCCTTCTGTGTCTTTTATTGTATCAAACAGATTTGGCTGTCTTACTGATAAAATAACCAATATACTGTATATGCTTTTACAACTGACCAC
Organism: Calotriton arnoldi; assembly: GCA_963921515.1. Lineage (NCBI taxonomy): Eukaryota > Metazoa > Chordata > Amphibia > Caudata > Salamandridae > Calotriton > Calotriton arnoldi. Next base: position 132,262 of record CAWUFW010005154.1, read on the forward strand.
CGTGTTCTTTCTGGTTTTGGTTTACTTACACTTGGGGTTCTTCTCTTCTTCTATTTTTCATAAAATCTTTTATCACCCACATATTTGCTAATTCTAAGAGTGTTCATTGCTTTGTGAATGAAATAAAATTTGATTCAGCTGAATCGGATTCAACTACAAGATACTGGGCTTGTTCTTTCTTTTGAATCAAATGACTGCATAGATTTCTCTAAAACAGAATTTTGCCTGTCAAAAATAGAAATTCAAATGTTGGTTTAGATTAAATCTACACAGAAAATTTTGTGTCATCTTATTTTATTCATAAATGAGTTCCATGTGAATGCTTGTTCCAAGTTCTACTAGAACTCTTACACAGCACCTGGAGAAAATCTGCATTATTAGGTACGAGCAAGTTAATCTGGTGGCCGAGAACATCACATTAAAACATTGTGCTGTTCTTAATCCTGCTACTTTGTTGCCTCGTCCTGATTGTGATGTTGATTCTGATTAAGTGGAACATGACTGTCTCGATGTTACTGAACTGTGCACCAAGCCACAACCTGATATACAAGTGGAGCCGTTACCTGAATCTGACTATGCACTGTTTGTGGATGACTCATGTTTACGAGGAGGGAACTCTGAGAGCTGCTTATGCAGCCTGTACTGTCTCTGGGGTAGTGGAAGCTACCTGGATACACAGAGTATTCTCCGCTCAGAGAGCTGAGTTGATAGCCCTTACTAGAGCATGCTGTGTTTCAGATCAGCTGAAGGTGACGATTTTTACTGATAGTCAGTACGGGTTTGGTGTGGTGCACAACTTTGGGCAGTTATGGTCTCTGAGGGGGTTCATGACCTCGTCAGGTTTCCCCATTCGTAATAGAGAACAAGTACATAAGCTGCTGGAAGCCTTGCAGTTGCCTGCACAAGTTGCGGTCATTAAATGTTCCGCACATTGCAAAGGAGATAATTATGTGACAGTTGGCAACCGATATGCCGATGAAGTTGCAAAATATTGTGCTCATAATGCTTGTACTTTTAATGGAGAGTATACCAACGAGGGAGGAGTCGAAACCAATTACAACAGTTGACAATACTTGGAAAGAGGTTAAGAGGTTGCAAGAGGAAGTGACAGAGCAGTAGAGTTGGGAAAGGGCAGGTTGTGTAAAAAGAGAGGATGACATTTGGGTTTCAGGAGATGGAAGACCTGTGTTGCCTAACAGTTTTTTGTCACCTATGGTTAGGCATTACCATGGACTCATGCATGTAAGAAGAGATGCCATGGTTAGGTTGTTTCGGCAGATGTGGCTCGATCTCAAGTTCAGATTGATGGGAGAAGCGTTGTGTCATAGGTGTGTTGTTTGCCAACTGATGAATGTGGGGAAAAGGACTGCAGTTACACTGAGTCACATAGGCAGGTCTCTTTAACAGGATGCAACTGGACTTTATTGAGCGGCCTGTGTGCAATAGGCGAAGATACGTCTTGGTGGTGTGCATTTTCCCATGTTGGGTTGAAGCCTACTCAATTAGAAGGTGTGATAGTCTCACTGTAGCTAAGCTAATGTTGAGGGAACTCATCCCCTGGTTTGGATTTCTGACTTCTCTGGAGTCAGACAGAGCAGCCCAGAGGTCTTGAGAATGTTGTGCACAGCATTATAAGTGGAGCAGAGACTACATTGCAGTTATTGGCCTAAGGCTTCTGGCATTGTGGAGCAGGTCAATGGAACGCTGAAATCCAGATTGGCGAAAGTGTATGCTTCGACATCTCTGAAATGACCTGATGCTCTGCCTCTTGTGTTGATGGGTCTTCACAGTGTCTCTGACTGGAGAACCGTACTGTTGCTCATGAAATTATCATGAGGAGGGCTATTTGATTACTAGCTGTGCCTGCAAATGTTCTTGATAACATCACAGATGATCTGATCTTAGACTATTGCAAAGGATTGGCTGACGTGGGAATTCTGTGTCTCATCAGGTTGAAGCTTCCGCAGCCCCTCGCCTTGCCAGGGGCAGTGCCACGACCTCAGTCCATTGACTGGGTCTTGGTGAAAAAACATGTTCGGAAGAGTTGCCTGGAGCCTCGTTGGTGTAGCCCTTACCAGGTGATCCTTGTCCCTACAACATCTGTGAAGTGCACAGGTCTCCTTAACTGGGTGCATGATGCCCATACTCACAGAGTTCAGTGTCCCCTTGAAATTACAGCACTGCTCCCAGAAGCACCAGTGGTGGTTGAGAGGCCACAGAAGCAGGTCAGTTAAGCTGTTGGGGGCCAGTCAGAGCCTAGAACAGAACTTGATTGGTCTGAGAGGGGTCTTGACGAGACAACAGGTGGTGTTAGGGATGGAGACACCTGTCCTGTGGAGGTAAATGAGGCAAAGTCAGACCCTAAGGAAGGACCTTGTGTTGTAGAACCGCGAGCAGCAGCAAGGGATTGTTGGCCTAGAAGGCAAAAATGGTAGAGACTGAAGTTGCCAGCCGAACGTAAACTCCCAGCTATTCCTGAAACATCTGAGGAATCCAATCATTTAAGTGATGAAGAGGGCAGATTACCTGGTTTGAGGAGGTCAAAGAGATCAAGGGTGCCTTGCATAGTCTTCTCCTGAGTAGACATACTTTGCTGCAAATGACTGAGAGAGAGAATTTGAAGGGTTCTGCGACAATAGTAGAGGTTCATCTGCTATTACCTGTCTTCCCATATCATTTATACCTACTAATATACCTTCCTATTTCGACAAGAGTTGGTCATGTCAGACATGTTGTCCAGGATATGATCGATTTTCCTATGTTAGATCCAAGTGAATTTCCTCTGGAATTGAATGATCTGTGTCGTTCTCTTTTGGAAATAATTTTCAAGAGACTATTTGTCACCAGAACACTTTGGGACTATCAATTAATAAGAGACTTTTACAAATTGCTTGAAAAAGATAAGATTACCTTGGCCTGATTGGAAGAAGAATACATTTAGGGTTGCTTTTAGAGGAATGTGGAGTAGAGGTAGGGAAGTCTCACAAAGATTTTTATATAGCGCTGTTGCACATCACAAACTTGGTTTTGCTTTTGCACAGATGAAGACCTACAGAGAAGACTCTGATCCTGCTGTTCTCCACCCACTGTTCTGACTTTAGTGAAGTCATGGAAACCAACTCATATTACCATAGTTGTAGGTACATACTAGGGACTACCCTGTTAATTGTAGTTGTAGTATTATTTTGTTGCTTGTATGATTTTATTCCCTTGTATCTAATGCCGTAGAGGAGAAGGTTCAGTCTAAACCCAAATCATCACATGTAGCTGATAGAAATTATTATTCATTAGGTGATTCAGACTTACATAACGAATTATCCAAAGGAGGTTACACACAAAATGCATACATAAAACGTATGGTGTTTGTTGTAGTCTTATACTGAGTTTCTTATATAGACAGAGCAATTTCTAGTATTATTACTCGAATTATGATTTTGTTTTTTCAGAAGTCCCTATGTTTAAACATTTGAATCAACATGCATATTCCCAAATAAGTGACACTGTTCGAAGATACTTTGTCCCTGTCAAAACCTTAGACACAGCCTATGCTCATCGACATAATTTGACTTGTTTGTTGACGGATGTGGAAAAGAAGTTTATAGATTTAGTAAAAGATAGGTTCCAAGCAGTATTAGCTAATATCACTGGATTAACCAGAATACCCAATTGGCCACAAGAGGAGTCGGATTATCAAATGGCAGGAAGTACAGGAGCATTATCTTTAGATTGCAACATACAGGGAAATTGTACATACAGAATGAGTTGGACACTTCCTTTGTAGGGAAGAGTGAATGTGATCACACTTTTGAAACTAGAGAGCGGTGGGAATTATAACTAGATGGAGACGATCCTGCGATTCTTGGGGTTAATATATTGTGAGAAGAATGTATATTTCTAATTGCTCAGAAAATGGTATGACACATGTTATCTAGGTGTAGTCTTCCCTAAGATATATCATGTAGAGAATCTTGATCATACTGTCTGGGACTAGAGAAATAGACCCAAAAGAGGAGCTAGTGCTGGAGAGATTGTCGGAGATATATTTAGCTCAATTCCAAATAAAGGGGTGATACTGAATGATATTAAGATTCTAAAGTTGTCTACTGTAGTTGATAAGCTGTCTACTAGTATGGCGGAAGCTTTGTTGCTTATAGATGCTGAAATGGTTGCTATTAGGTCCATGGTTTTGCAGAATAGACTTGTGTTTGACACCCTGGTTGCAAAGGAAGACGGAGTCTGCCGAATGTTGAAAGTTCAGCAGTGTTGTTCTTATATTCTGGATAACAGCAAGGATTTACAGAAATATATTAAGAATATTACTGATTTGCAGAGAGATTTGAGTGGGTTGACAGTGGCAGATGAATGGGAGGCGATTGGAAATGGATTGAGTGCAGTTGGAAATTAGTTTGGAAATTTGGGGAGTGGAATAGTGGGTTCTATCTTGAAATCTCTTGTGATTATTGTGCTCTGTGCAATAGTTGTAATGGTGTCTTTTAAGGTGTACTAAAGGATGAAAGCAAAGAAGGGAGTAAGGAGAAAGAGATCTGATGTGGAACTAGAAGAGAAGCAGGGCAATTGTGATGTTGATATGAAATGTCTGTAAGAACTCAGACAAAAGGTAATTAAGACCACAAGGTTTTAATTAATTATATGATAAGATCTAGAGATTAATATGATGGCTTGATTCGCCATCAGAGGGAGATTGGAGCAGCTTAATTTGGCTACTCCCTTACACGTTACCTTTTTTTACGTTATTTTATATAGATTAATACTTTTTTATTCAGTGTGTTCTAACTTTTAACAAACTTGGGGGATTTTGAATGTATTACTGAAATGCTCCATGATAACCTTTAACAGAATCATTTAATGTGTGCATATTTATGTTGAAGATTTCATTAGAAATGTAGTTCTTACTCACAATTTTACGTATGATTTAAATATAACACACAATTGTATGTAACCATGATGTATTCAACTTAATATTTCATACATGTATTGTACATGTATTAATTTGAAAATGTGTGCACATATATTCAAATGTCAGCGTGCACTGTAACTGCTATGTTAACTTAGCATAACCAAAGGCCCTAAAATTTCTGAATATTAATGTTTAAAACTTCATGTTGAAAGTTGCTTTGTTTGAATGTTCTCTCCTCTGCAGGTGCAGATACAAGGCTTTGTTAGTGAGCAAGGCATTGTTACTTTGTAGCGATAGTAAGGTACGGTGCAGAGAGGGATGCCCCCGGACAATCGAATGTGCCCCATCAAGAGTGTGGGAGAAGAGCTGAATGTTGCGAATTTCTACCTAGGATGATGGAAATGGTCTGAAAAGTGATGACTTTGGTTGCTTATGTGTTAATAGATGTTGTATTGTTGGTTAAAGGGTATAACCCTTTAGGATTTCATGAGGTACAGACCTCTTATATGATTCCTCTCATTGTGTAAGCTCATGCTGTACTTTGTAGGCTTGGAGAACTTTTACAAAAGACTCCCTCATTCTTTCCATAGCTTATTAGGGCTTCCCTGAAGTTAGTATAGCGTAGGATAAGTTAGATTTATCAGGAATACTAATGACAAGGCAGGAAGATCGAATTCTGCAAATAATCCTTCAGATTCTTTTCCTCATCATTGCAGCCACCAAATTTTTGGTGTGTTTCTTATCGTTTACACTGAACTTTATTAGGTGGTTTGGATTCATGCTGTGAAACTATATTTCTATGATATGCTTCTGAGACTCATTTATATTAGTTTGTTTTTGAGTTTGTAATAAAACCCTTTAACTTTCTTTAGTAGTCTTAGTCTTATTGATTGACAAGTTTGTTACATTGTTATTGGATTTTATAATTTGTGTTTACTCTCTCTTATCTTTCATGCAACTAACAAAGGTCCACCAACCAAGAAGAGGAAAGCAGTACAAGAAATAGAGCATTATCATTCCTCACCAATTTTCGTCTGGAGTCCAATAAATAACAATCATCCACTGGACGGTAAAAAGGTGCATTTCCCATCAGTGTGCTGGAAAGCACTACAAACCCCCCAGACTGACAGATATCAGCTCTACTTTGATTGTCTTGAGGTCCTGGCTTCTCCTCATGGTCATGTTGCTCAAGTCTGATATGTGGACAACCTCTCCCTTCATAAATGTATTTCCTATTTCAATTTTTGCTCTGTTTATCGGATTTTGTTGTCTGGACCTGCCTAACTCTGTGTTCACTGTGTCTATTCCGCCTCTTTTTCGAAGCACCTTTCAATAAAAAACAGGAGACCGTAAGTACATACACAGAAATATCAAAGGTAACTTCCAGCGAACTAGTGTACTTCACTCTTTATTTTGTTATTATTTGGAAAGAATTCTGATTTTTTTCACTCTATTTTCTAGATATTCCACCTTGGACTCCATCTGAATTGTACTGGAGATTGCTCGGATTGCTCACTTCTATGGAACCTCCCTTCAGGGCAATGCACCACCTTCTCAACATTTATTACCAGGTGCTCCCCACACCTTTATCTATTTTGGCAATGCATGCTTTGTCTTCTTCCAATATTTGTTCTACCTTGCAGACTCTTAACAGGTGCCATCATCAGATACCCCACCAGGATCAGAACTGTCTCATAGGCCCTCTGCAACACCACCCTTACAGGGCCCATCTCATAGTGCTTTTCTAGGACTCAAAGGTTTAGGATGAAAATTTCTGTTGTCTTGGTAGGTGTCTGTTTATTTATCACCAGCAAGCACTGCAGCAAGTGTAATACTAGCCTACCCCCATGACAGTGGAACAGTTCCAAACTACCCAAAGCCATTACATAACAATGCTAAGTCAGGCAAAAGATCAGCAGCTTACTTTTTGGAGATACCAGCTCATATGCCAACTTGCCCAGCACTTTTCCTAGTGTGGCGAAGCTCAAAGCGTTCAATAACTCTGATATTGAAATATTCTTTTCCACTAAAAAGGCCTAGCTCCTGATGTCAAAAATTGGAGAATTAGACTATGTTTGAATATCCTCTCTTGACTGACTGCCCTCTAGATATTTATAGAGCTTGCAACAATTCAAAAACATTCATAACATACTTCACATATTATCCTTTAACTATTCTGTTACCAGATTGTGATCTTCTGAATCCTATCTTTTTATTGGTTGGCTTTGGTCCTGCAGGCTAAAATCGAACCACATGTTTGCCCTACTCAAGACTCCACTGCTCAGTTTTCAGTAGGACCCTGACCCCTTTTCTGAACACATATTCATCCAGATCTCCTTTTTTGTTTCAAACTCTGTTAATTACAGCAGTCTGGCACAGACCCCTCATTTGCCTCACCTTCTTCTGCCCGAAGGCAGACCACCCACTATATTTTTTAGTTCATGCCTCTCGAGCAGGGCCGTTATGATGCAAGTTCTTCAACTGACACAGTAGGAGCATTTTAACCACAAATCACAAATGTTATGCTAGGTGAGCGGACATATAATGGCAGCCTGCATGGCATTTGTTTTTGGTTAACAGAAACATGCAACAAAAGTCGGTGTTTTTTCTGTAAAGCAGTCCCTGATGTGCAGGGAGATTTCTCCCTTCACATTGGGACACTGAGTTCTTTTTCAGCCCAGGTCTGCCATACTTCGCATGGTGGTCCTGGGAAGGTAATTAAATGTGGTAAGGACTGCTCTTAAAATGGCAGGTCTTCTTACGTCATTAGGAGGCAGCCCTGTGGCAGGTGCACCTCTGGTTAAAGCAGTGCTTAATTTGTAAAAAAAAAATAAGTGCCACAGCTCTCGCCAAAAGGCCACTGCAGCTTGCACCACAGATTGCACCTGCAATGCTGCCAGTGATAGTAACAACATGACTACTAATCATCTCACTACAACAAGTTTGACAATTCGGACTATTTCAGGCCTAAAAAGCTATGAGAATGGATTGGGCGGCAGGTAGTAGTAATTTTTAATGTATATTACATTAATAATCAACAGTTGTTTTGGTCATCTCTAAATTAGCCAGACAGCTCACCATGTGGCAGACTGTCACAAGCAGCAGTGTTGGCAATTAAGTGCCGGTGCTGAGCCCTGGAAACCACCAGCAGAAATTAAGCACTGGGTTAAAGGTTTCTAATAGCATAACCATATGAGACGCCGCTGTTGGAAACCTGCTGGCACTCCACCTCTAAATAGGGCGGAGAAACAGCAGGTTTGACAGAACAGATTCTTTTCCAATTTACAGTGGGACTTTTACTGCGCTGGACCCTAAAAGTAGCCTTAAGGGCCATATGTATGAACACATTTTCTCATAGTTACAGAATGGGTAAAACCGTTTGATACATCTGGCACTAAGGGCCTAATGTAACTTAGAATAAAATGTCCAGCAAATAGCCTTAGGTACAGCTGGCGTCCCAAGCCTAAATATCTCAATAAAGAGAGGGACCCAAGAATCCAAAGGAGGTGGGTACCATATACGACAAAGTCGAAATCAAAAGCCCTCCTTCAGTTAGCATAATCTAAACAAATATACACTCATACCACATATATGTCAAAACCAGTAAGTCAACAGTGCAAACAACAAAAACTCGTTCACGAGTAAATAAAATTCACTATTTATTATGAGTATCCATAAAATGTCTCCAAAGAGTTTATCTTACAAAAAATACATAAAAGAGAGAATATGATAGTTATTAAAAATCATCAGCATGTCATTATTACATTCAATAAAAAGATATAAATTGTTAAAAACATCAACATATCATTATTACGCAGTACTTAAAAACAATGATTTAATTACTTTTTTAGAAAAAACACCAAATAGTCAAAAGATACCAAGAGAAGGAAAAGAAACAAGGGAGACAGAAAATAGGACGAAAAGAATTTTTAATCCTATACTCAAGGGTTCCACTGAGACACAGATTGGATCAAATAGCCAGAGAAAAAATAATAATAAATTTCATATATTTATACAAGTCTTCTCTGCAACTGTCCATGTATTTACACAGCGAAACCTCATAAAGTGCATCGACGCGTTTCGGTAGGTCTATTCATTAACCAACACCTTCATCAGGACAGAATTAGTACTCCCAATGTCAATAAAGTTCATTGATAAGGCAATGTCTTGAGAACAAGAAGAAGGGAAACAAGCGGGTCTAAAACAACCTCCACAAGTCCACCAGTTCTAAAGATGGAGCAGTATTGTTCTTTAAGCAGCTCCACTCAAATTCAAAATCGTAGGCATCAGTTCCTCGCTATACTTTCCGTGATTATCAAACCAGCTGTCACCATCAATAGTAACTTTTATTAGAGTCACCCGAGTACCTGTTATCCAAAGAAAACGACCGATCTTTATCCAAGATTCAATCTTTACTAAAATCCACTCAATCTTCCAATGTCTTGAATCACACGGGGTCCAGTGTATACGTTATCCAACCAATATAAAAACCGGGGTATCAACCTCCGTAACATCTTGGATAAAGATCGGTCGCCAACTCGGCGATGCAGCGAGCGCAAGGTAAATAGTTTTATATATTTATTTACTTACTTTACTCCTGGCCGTCGTATGACCGACTCCACTACCCCCCCACCCTGCCCCTCCCCCGTCTCACCACCCCGCAGCACTCCCTCTGCGAGCCGCCACTGAAGTCACAGAGTAAAGAGGGTTGTGGTGACTTCTTCAAGGCCACGTTACTCATTCACCAATTGGCCACAGAGCCAGTCACACACTAGCGGACAGGAGAACAGTGGAGCAGTTGAAATGAGCAGTAAAGAAATGCCAGCAGGTGCAATTATTCAATATTTCCATCTTTCCTGACTTAGGTGATGCAGGCACCATATAGGTAGACATGAGGTGGGCTGCAGGCTCTATGGCTCATGGCTAGGATATATGCGCCATAGTGCAACAATGTCTGTGTCCCTCCAAGTACAAACAATAAGCTTTAAGGCATTCCCTACTTTGTATGTGCGCACTGTAGAATGCAGCCCACATGCAAAGAATAAAAACAAGGAGAAAAATAAAACGTTTCTCATCATTGCGCCTGCTTTGAGGAGGCATAGGATTTTGGCAAAAATTCCTGTTTACAATTCTTTTTAGATAGGAATTTGTGTCAAAACCCATTGGTGGTTGCATGGGAATGCCAATGCACCACAATGTAATGCCCCTTGACACAAACTAATGGATTGCACCACTTTGCATTACTTTGGGTTGCTACTGAACACAATTATTGATTCGTGTGGATAGTAAAACTCACCTGAAAGCATTTCGTCATGTTTGCATTAGATAAGTAACATAAACCCAAAACAAAGCATTTGTAAATCTGGAGCCTGGTGTCTCTCTCAGGTCTGATGCAAGTGCTTCAAATGACCTTTGCCAGTCTGAGAAGATGTAGCTTCAATATATGATTTTGCACTCATGTTTGCTGTTTTAATAATTTGTGCTGCTTTCCACTGGATAAATATATAGGCAAAGTGTTTTATGATAATGAGACAATATTGCAGATTGCAATACATTTCTGCATTTTGTTTAATTTCAAAAACATTGTTATTGTTTTCATTGAAAAAAAAAACCAATAATACATGGTCTGATGTAGATCTACATGGCTAATAAGGAACAGAAAAGGCAGGGAATATTGTAAATATGAGTTTATAGGGTAAATCCTTTACTTCCCCAGATAGAAGTTAGGATTAGAGAACAAGTAGAGTAGAGAAAAGTAAAGATTGAGCGATATAGATATAGAAACATAACATAGGACAGAGAGAAAAGAAGAAAAGGAAAACAAAAAGGGAAAGAAGTGTATGCACTGAAGAGGGTGATGTGAGTTAGGAGCTGCATATGATGCATTTACTAGAAAGGTTAGTGCTCTCAAAGGTTTAGTCTTTCCTAGATACATATTGAGTTTGTTCCATAATAATCTAGTGCAGGTGGCACTAAGATGGTCATTATGAATGTTACTATCCACATTCCTGGTGTAGCAGACCCAAGCAACCATGTGTGGTATGATATGGTATTGACTATTTTCCATTCTGAAAGGATAACTTTAATGCATTGCAAATGCTGATCATGCTTTAAATGATACATAAACCGATCTTGACAATGAAAAATAAATGTGCACATTGCACACTTCTAGAAAAACAGCACCGAAACTGAGAAAAATTGAAGTAACAGCACCGTAAAAGTGTGCTTGACTAGGTAGAAACTGTAGGACTTATCAAATAATGAATTTAAGATGTTTAGTCACTGATATCTTCTATTCTTAACAAAGATTTCATGAAAATGAATGATGAAACTTAGCATTTATATTGACTTCATTGTAGAGCGCCGTAACAAACCTCGACAATGGTGCGATTCATACATGCAATGTGCTATATGATTGAAACTTTCAGTATAAGTGAATAATCATAGAAAATATTTTGTTTAATGATTTTTAGAAATAGTTTGCATGTTGCTACTTTTTGAAATTGTGGTTGTAGGCCACAATAAAAGTTGAACATTTCTGTGTAACAATCACTGACAACCTTACAAAATGCTCATATATGATATGTTTGATTTATTTCGTTATGCTTGTACATATTTAGTTTATTTTACTAAATAAAATATGTCAACTTTAAAAAGCATTGGAATAGATTTTTTCCTTAGGCTGCATTATTTCATAGCCTGATGAAAAATGATTTTGATACATTTCCTTAAATGTTGCTTAATTTGTTTTTGTTCATGCAACATTCTTTAAGCGACAAGAGACTTTCTTACAGCATTTCTTTGTGTATGAATGGTGGGAATCTGACCTTTAGACTATATCCATGGAGAGCAGCAAAGTAAATAAGCTCCTAATCAACTAACCTGTGAGGACAGAATGGACAGTCGTTTTTCATGAGGAGCATGGGAAGGTATGCTGGGGTATCAATTCATACCTGGAGAACAGAAGAATAGTGACATGATGATCAGACCATTGTAGGGTGACTATTGTTGTCACCATGGACAATTTGGACTATAAAAGGTGACTTTTTCTGGGGGGAGGGAGGCTTGGCTTCCCCTTTTCACTTTCCTTGCCTCTAGCCTGCCTGCTGGACTTTCTCTACCATGCCCCTTGCCTTTTGCCCATACTGATGAACTTGCCCATTGGACGATTTGGCAGTTTGGTGAGAGACCAGACTTGAACTTTCCTGATTTGAACTCCATTTCCCTTGCCCATGTCCTTGGACTTATCGCTAGTGAATATTAACTTTATGCTCTTGCCCATGCTAAGAGAACCCTTGTGAAACCATCCCCCTGCCGTTGTTGGTAGTAGGTATCTCTAACGATTGGAACCATCCTCCTATGGATGTCTATATTTAGCAATAGATTTACTTTGGCTAAATGTCAGATTTTATATTTTGAGCTGTAAGACTCATGACTGAGCTTTTTAAATGTTTCTTATATGCATTGATTTTGGATCTTTAATACAATAACCAAACTATCTAAATTTGTCTGAGTCTTTTATTGTGTATCGATGACCTTTCCACAGAAACTCTCCCTACACTTATCTGATTTCTCAATTCACAATAGGGAAGGTCATAGATAATTTTCAGAACATCAGTTTCTTTTGCCATTGCTCTGTGTAGCCACAGCAGAGCTATTGGTTTGCATGATTCTTGTCAAGATAAACATCTTTAGGAGGTTGGGTTTCCCAGTTGCAATACACTATTTTTACAGCATGGTTCTGAGAGTGATATTTTGGAACCTGATCATCAGTTTGTGAGTTGGCTACCAATTAATGGTCCTCATTGGGTGGCCAACAGTGAGACATCCTGATTTCTCACCTTTCACTACGACGAGGAAAGGTCCATCAGGGGACCATCCCCTCTGAGGGTGAAGTAAAGTGCTAGGTTGAATTTGAGTAAAAAGCTTCTGCTGCAACAATGCCTATAGTGAACACCAAATCCAAGGTTAAGATTGGGTGTAATGATTAACAGTTCCAGAGCGACAATGCTATGGTTGAGGGTAAGATTAGTACTGAAGATTACATTTATCGTGGATTCTATTGTATTCCAGTATGGTTGAATATGTTTAAAGTAAAAAGAAGGTATTGCATATCGCCTGGAACCTCACCACAATGCCAGCAGAGATCTGAGTCCATCAGACCCAACTTGTGAAGTTTCACAGGAGTCCGAAAGAATCTATGAGTGGTCCAACATTTTTATTGAGAAAGTATAGGGGATATTTTATGCAGCGGAAGAGAGATCCATAATTTATCCCATGTTGATGGCGAAGGAGGAGGTATGTCACAGAGGGCTCAGGAGTCTGTCTATTTTTTCTGGATAAGTAAGTTGTCTGGGATAATATATTTGTCTAGTAGCTTGTTGAATGTAAATGTAATATGGCCTTTATCTTATATAGATTCAAGGAATTTTATGCAAACTGAGGTATGCATTTCCCTAAATGCTTAAGTGCCACTTTGATTTGATTTGAAGTAAGCAAAGACACTCTATGGTACATAGGTACTAGCAGTCAGTGGTAAATACAAGTGCTTTCAAATGTCTAAGATAGTTGTACATGTGTTTACAACCAAAATGGAGTCATTTCAAATGAGGATGTTCAAAGGTTGAAGTTAACTGATTCTGTTTCTTATACTGTGTGCTGTAGTGGTAGGGGCCATAATTTGGGTGACAGAGCTGCTAAATGGAAAACAAGGGTTAACTAAAAGCATGCTATGTGTATACATTTTTTATTATGAGTTTGGGATAATGTGAGGCTGCCAAGACGGCTAAAAATGTCTTTGAAACAGATCTAAAAACATTGAATGGACCTCCTTAGATTCCTGCTTCTACTGCATAATTGCAGTCTGCGGCCGTGATTTTAAGTGTGTCAGATAATTGCAACTCCTTTCTAAACCCCTGTTTGTTCAGGAATCAGAATTATAAACTGTTCAGAGTCCACATCCTTTACAATTTTTCTCAGTTACATATCAGCAGATCCCACTTGCAGACATATTCTGGAGAAGAATGCCTGGCGTACACTGTGCCACGTGGAGTTTGGTTCCCAAAGCACCACAATATGCATGTTATGACTCATTTTGAAGGACTAAACTCATAAAAGGTGGTAATTATCACACCCAATAAATACTTAACCCCAGGGAATCAGATTATATCTGGTGCAAAAATTAACAACAACCCTTCCATGACTCTCACTATCAGGGTCTAAGTGTGGCACTGCTACTAAGTATTAATTGTAATGTCAGGGGCATTTGGGTACTGCCGGTGTTTGAAGCGGTTGGTTTCATTCAAAGCAAACATTTTGGCCTTCAGCTGGTATATTGAATCCGGGGAAAGGACTTCCAAGTTGGGCCAAGGTCAGGAATTCCCTGAATTGTAGGAATAACTGGATGGTGAGTAGAACACTGGAGTCCTCCTCATTCAGGTCAGTCGTTATATAGTCAGCCCATTTAGTTTTCAAAATGTGCTAATCATCAAAACTGGTTGCTTGATGTAAGATCTTGTGCAGCAGAGAGGCTGACAATTGTTACCAGTGAGAGCTTTAAGCAAGGAAGACATAATTGCCAGAGTTGCAACCATGACCTCCAAGGTGTTATAGTTGATTGCTCCAATGTACCAATGTACCAATTCCTCATCTAGAAGGCTTTTATTTCAATCACAAGACTTTAAAGATAACCGTGTATCCATTAGCGTAAAGCTGTCAAGCAGTAATAATGCCCGCTTAGATTAAATATTCCTTTAATTTAATTAGTTAATTTATGTCATATCTCTAAATTGTCTCATACTATTGAAGTGGATAGTGTGTGGGTAGATATAAAGAATAAGGTATTGTATCCTTTCAGGTCAATCTGTGACTTCTTATCTATAAGTGGAATGCAAACACCACCACGAGATTCCTCACTAGTGCCATCACAGCTTGAAAAATGCCTCACAAACCACAAGTCTCTCTAACACAGGTCTTCCTGGACGGCCATTGTGAAATACTTCATATTTTTTTATCTATTCAAATAAGCTGGATTGGAAGTGGTGTATCCAAATCATCAGGGATTTTTAACATGAATGAAATATATCCCTGTTATCTAATTTGCTACACAGTTTTCAGAAACGTGAGGCTCAATGCACAAAAGACTTTGCATTTGCAAAGTTAGTGCAAACGACTTTGCTAATGCAAAGTCTGCATTCAAAGTGCACAAAAGTACATTGCAAATATGAATCACAAAGCACGCTTTGAGATGCTCTACAAATTGCTACCAAAGAGGAGTGACAATAAGGTGACCTCACCCTCTATTTCGATTTGTAATGGTATAAGCAAGACATTTGCGACCATCTTTGTGGTTGCAAGGCATGGAATTGTTAGTGCTTGTCATGGTCATGTGCTAAGCATTTGCAAAGAGTGAGATGCCCAAATTTGATAGCCTATATTCTATTTTTTCATGCTCAAGACATCTTGGGGTGCAGACAGTGGTCCCATTTGCCACTCATTCAAGCCATGTTGGCAGGATCCTAGTTTGCCATTTGCCGTGGCATTGTGACCCCAGACATTTTACAGGACTGGGGTCACAATACACGCACAGTAAGATCTCAAATGCTGCTTTAGAGGTCTGCTGTCCCGTGCAGGGTCCATCCAAGAATTCACAACTTTTCACTGGGAGTCCAAACAAATTCCTGCCTGAATGAAAATTCTTTTTGCAGTGCAAGGGACTGGGCATCCTTCGCACCCCAAAGAGAGAGGCTGATTGCAGTAGCGTCCAGTGTCCTTGCAAAGTGGAAGAGCAGGGAGGGCGGGACCTGGGACAACGGACAACCAAACCCAAAAAATTAAAAAGAGCTTACCTGCCCCTCTGACGCGCCTCTCTGCCTCTGTGCACTACAGGCACAGGCTCCCAGAATCCCTTGCGGCAAATCCTGACACGCTGAGAGCAGGGTTAGGATTGGCCGGAGCGCTCTGAATTTGCTCTCCCAGGTAGACTGGGAGCCTGTGCCTGCTGTCTCCAACCCAGCAATGCAGCTTGGTTTGGAGACAGCTTCAGTGCGCATAACGGTTTGTCAGTCCTGAGGCGGCCGGCCAAACCGTCGTCCGCACTGCCAACAGTGCATCTACCACTCCGCCTCTGCCTGTCATCCCCATGGCCCCGCCCACTAGACACAACTCCTACAGAGAAAAATAAAATTATAACAAACATGGGTTTGTTGTCGTTTTATTTTAACATTTTTGGGCTGCTGACGGGGGGGGGTTGACGTCCTTGGCCATAGCGGAGGAGCCGCTTCTGGCTGATTGCCACCAATCACAATAGTTGTGCCACGATCAGCCTCCTTTCAGAATCAGGCCCATGGATTTTTATATTTGAGGAGATGACTTCATCAATTAAATAGCCAAGGATTTCGGTTTCAGAAGGAAGAGATAAACTTGAGGCAGATTCCATATACTTACACCAAGTGCAGTGCAGTTTGTTTTGACATACAAATGCTAAAGCAACATTTTATGAAACAGCCAGTACAAAAATTGAGTGTTGCACTGGTCTACCTGTGTTAATGTCTAAATGTGGTTTTGCACTGTTATGCCATTGTAAACGGTTTTGTAAAAATGCAGTATCTCTGGTGTCGTATCATAAAACAGTGCACTTGTGGCCAGTATTTGGTTGCACAGCTATGTGCGAACACTTGTAGCCATGTTTCACAAATATTATTACTAACAATAAGTTTGTACACATGGCTTCTGTTGTGGTTAGTGAGGTTGTCCATATTCCATTTTTTATCCATTGGTGCAGGTTTTATGAATTCTTCCAAACAGAGAAGGCCATATTCTCAGTGAAGAACAATGCCATTGAATGCACAGCAACTGATGATAAATGCAATATGCACATCTGGCTAATTGCAACAGAAGCCTTTTGTGCAAAATGACGATTAGATACATAAATACAAAATTCTGATTGCAAGTCTGCAAATGGAGGTGCACACACCAATTATTGCAGAGGCACACTTTGCTCATTGCCATATCATGAACCCTGAGGACAGTTGCATAATGAAGCTGAGTGTCAAAGTAATCATGCTGTCTACAGTGCATTAATCTTGTAACTCTTTGAGGTACCACATGACCAGTGCAGAACAATGCCTTGAAACACCAATGGTCTGATTTAGAGTTTGGCAAAATAAGGGCAGTCGGAGGGTTGGCCATTTGACCGCCCACTTGATTTAGACCAGGCAGTCAAATGGCCAGTTTTTACTGTCCGTCACTGCCAGGTAAAACTTGGCCGAAAGGGGGAGTGAAAACAGCAAAATGACCCCTACACCATGGGAGACAACTCCCACTGTATAGGGGTCAGTTTTTATTTGTTTTATTTTCAAACAACAAAATCCTACTTTGGAATTTTGTTTTTGAAAATAAAAAAAGATGTTAATAGTTTGATGGACGGTATCATCAAGTATACGGAGCGGTCCATCAAACTCTTAATACATTGACACAGACTGATGAGACGAATGCTCCTGCCAATGTACGAAATATCCGCTAGGCCGGCAGACATCTATAGATTCGGAGGTCAGATATTCTGTCAGGGTGACAGAGTATTTTACTCTTTTGCCCTGATGGAGGATAGACCGCCTATGCTGTTTAAACCAGCCCCACAGTGGTGCTTGTCTTACTGTGTTTTCTTTCTCCTTTTCACAGAGTAAATGCATGCGCATGATGCATTGTAGATGCAGGACTTCATTGAAAAGAGGCACGTGGCCCTTTCTGTGTTACACATAGCATGGTTTATTGAAAACAGAAGTACAGTCCCATTCTGTGCTTTCGCTCAGTTCTCACGAACTAGGAGGCTTATTTACGAGAGGCCTGCAACACCGGATCATTACTTTTTTTGATGCTTCGTTGGCACAAGCCTCTCAGTCATATCTATGAGGTGACGCAAAGTCACCCGTCATGGCTTTGCATGGCTTCATAGCTATGGAGTGAAGCAGGGCAGCGCAAAGCGCTGCCTTGCCTTCCATCTGTGTCAAGGAGGTGTTCCATAGGCGTTGCGGTTGGTGTTCCCCCGCAACACCCATGGATTTTGACGCCACCCTAGATTTACAAAATCACTTAAATCTGGGGCAGCGCAAAACCTTAACCCTCCCCCGAGTAGGCATAACGAGGAGAAATGTTTTCATTTCTTCTTGGTTTTTCCTCTTTAAATGTGTGCTGCATTCTGCAGCACACATAAAAACAGGAAACCCCTGTTGGGATTGTTTGTGTGCAGGAAGGTGCACCTTCCTGGACACAAAGGGGCAGATTTACAAGAAACTGATGCATCTGTAGAGATGTGTCAGTTTCCCTGCGCCAGCCTGCAAAATCCTTGCGCCACCATGGATGCGCCATATTTACCATACGGATCACAAAGGCACAAGGATTGACAGATGCGTCAAAAAGTCTGACGCATCTGTGGCGCAAAAGTCAGGCATTGCTGGAGTTGTGTCGCAAGCACGACGCAACTCCAGCAATGCACGGGGAGGCCTATTCTCAATACACTGCGTCACGCCTTACGCCTGCTTCAAGCAGGTGTAGCGTTTTGACGCAGTGGCGCCCTAGATGTGTCATGTTGTAAATTGGAAGCAATGTTTACGCCGCAGCTGCATCACAAAAGTGACGCAACGGCGGCGCAAAAGTGTCGCAATGGGCTTGTAAATCTGCCCCAAGCAATCCTTCCTGCAACAGAGGCATCCTTGCACCATGGTGCAAGAGTGCCTACGTTGGCATAGGCCCTAAATTGTGCACCAGAGAATGTGCACTGTATTCATAAAGAGAGTGTTTTCCTGCCCTTCCACATTGGCGTAGGGTAGCGCAGCAAGAATACCTTCATCGCTGCCCTACGCCAATTCCTCGAAAATGAGGCCCTAGGTTTTATCCATATGGGCAAAAAAAAGCGTTCTGCACTAGTGAATTCCGACATAGAGATCAATAAAATTAGGATCTGTGGATGTGTTCGAGAGCTGTATGAATTTACTACAGCAGAAAATCCTTTAATATTGCAGATTTTCTACAATGTTAATTTTAGGGAAATGTGGAGAGTTAGCGGCAGTGCCATTCAAAATGCAACGTATGAGTTCCTCTGTATTCACGAACATTTTGTGTGGTGTTTCCAATAGACGTCCATGCATGGTTCTGGGGAATTTTGAAAATACCCAGAAATTTAAGAAAAACGTAAGCATATGTTTACAAGTCGTACATCTCCAGTTCCTTCAAAATGTTTGTCAATTGGGCTCACGGTAAATATGCTTTACTGGTACCATTTATCAAATCGCTTATTAAACAATATGATAAATAATTGTCCATTTTGATTGGCACTGGAAAAGTGCAGTTGCCTTGCTTGTTTTTCTCCCTGTCAACAACCGGTTGCCTATATTTTTCAGACTTTAGTAGGGACAGCTTGAACTTAGCAGCTGAGCTTCAGCCTTCTCACTGAACTGTAGGAATCTACTATTAACCGAGGAGTACAATTTCATATGTCTATTAAAAACGCAATCATCCTAGTAGCCATATGTAAACAATCAATAAAAATTCTTTCATCATACAATTTGGCAAGTGGTCAGTTGTGATTTATTCCCCTGCTATGTGTATGTGTTTGACAGCATAGCTTTTTCCATTATTACGTGGTTTATGTCTTTTCATAAGCGGCTTATCTATGATGGGATGTGTTTTACGATACCTGACATTTCCAACTAATTACATTAAATGTTTCCTTAAAGTTCTCCATACGAGTTCAAGCCTCTAGCACTTGGTCCATATTTGTCTTATTTTATGAGTCACTTATTTCTTAAGCTACGATTCTTCAGATGTTAGTAAGTTTGATAGGATGCCTCTTAATGATTCCTGGCCAAAACCAACAAAGTTGTTAAAAAAGAGCAGGCTGTCGTCTTGTTTTTTGAAAGAAGAAATGCATAAAAATTTATAGACATCACATAAAGGATTCAACTCGGATGTCTGACAGACTAAAACTGTGAAGCAGGTTCCTTACAGATACACATACAGACGCATGCAGATATATTTGCTGAATTTGTTTTTAAATGAAAGTTATGACTCTATAATCATAACAAACAATAACGTTTATAAATAAAAATACATTCTTAATCCCACTAAAAAGCTTTAATGCAAAGTAATGAAAACAAAAGCTACTGAAATTTACCAATTATGTGAATAATTCCCAGACAACTCCCATAATGCTCTCATTAAGACCTTACGCATGTTGTCAGAAATGACATCACAAATAACAGTTCATATCATCACAGGAGACGTTATCTTTCATCACCATTCACATCACTAATTACATCACTTAAGTTGCTCAGTTCTACTACACCAGGGGCGGCTCCTACATTAGGGCGGAGGAGCGTCGCCTCACTGCTTTCTCGCAGTGCGAGAAGCAGAAACATAAAATGGAATTTTAAATACTATTTTATGTTTCTGCGTCTCGCGCTGCGAGAAAGCAGAAGGCAGGGTATGCCTGGTCGGGGGCGGGAGGGAAGGTATGCCTGGTTGGGGGCGGGCAGATGGGCGGGTTGGGGAGGAGTGGCTGGCCCACTGTTGTGGGCCCTAACTGTTTGGTCAGCCCTCTGGGGCTGACCAAACCAGTCATGTGCACTCTACATTTTCTCTATGTAGGCTACATGCAGCCTACATAGAGAAAATGGCCTCCCTACAGGTTCCCGGCTGGGTGCTGTCCGCACCAGTCACAACGCTGCCATTGCAGCATTGTGATTGGCTTACGGGAGGGGAGGGAGGATGCATGCTTCCTGCCTCTTCCAGCAGCGGGACCCGGCCAGGAGAGGAGGTGGCGCGGGACCCGGTAAGGTAAGGTTTTAATACTTGTTTTAACTCTCCCGTGCGAACCCCCGCGTGACCCCCCTGCCGCCACCCCACCCGCGAGTCATGCAAGCCGCGACTGTACTACACTATAGAATCCACTAGCTTCAGGAGGATCTGGGAATATGGCTGCAATACATTTGCCACAGCCACCCCAGATTTGTAAACCTTTTCTGGGTCCTATTGTATTGATATTAGGATAATATTGATATTTATTCCATCCAACGATAGACATTACTCCTTCCTCCAAACTCCAAGTCAGGTCCTCTCTGAACTGCAACACAAGCCCTGATTGGGCTTGCCAGTCGGGTGCAGCTTGGTTCCAGTGGCACAGTGAGCACGGGACCCATGTCTGGGCATACCCTTGCCACTTAGGACATTACATCAAATACACCAAAGGGGATGGGCGGAACCGGTCTTGGGTGGCGTGTGTTCCGGTTCAAGGAGAGCCTGGCCTGGCAGTGCGGTCTGAACTTTTCCTACTAGAGCACAGTTAAGACTGAAGTGCATATGACTGGTTCCAAACTGAGTTGGCACGGTGGTCTGAGGAACTATGGGTTGGAATGCTACACAAAGCGACTGCCAGTGGTTAGGCTTATTGCAAACATTCCTCCCATCGCTTTTTGTGTGTTTAATATCATGCTCTAAGATGCTGCCTGTGCCCTTTCTATTGCCCAAGGCCACACCATTCAAAGCAGAGAATAGAAGCTTAGTCTTCCCTATGTACCACCATCTCATGCAAGTCCATCTGCTTTTCAGTGGGACCTCCTCATCCCCATTAAGGCAATGGCACTCTAAGTACTTTGGCTTTTGATCTTCTTAACGTGGAATCTATGGCAAAGCTAGCTATTAAATTATTTGAGTCTAATATTGGCCACAGTTTTAGCATTGTGTTTGTCACTGAAAGTTGCTTACGAATAGGTCTGGCAAATAAATACCTTTTGCAATTCCCCCAATACTTACTGCTTTGTACAGCCCTGGGAACCTGGAGGTGGGATTGCTATAATAATACGGAGGCTCATTTAAGGTTATTTTTTATGTCTCCTCCTTTGTGTTCTTTAACCAAAATTCTTGTAACGAATGCTGAAACTCCCCTCCCCATCATTAACAGTCTGTTAGTGTACCTGTCTCATGGAACACTCAATAAGTTCTACACATTGTTTTAGACTTTACACACCTATTCCAAAGACGTACAAATATTGGATGATTTTACTTCTTCAACATATACTTTTATGGCCACTGATGTATTACATTTGATTGAAACTTGCACAGCTAAAAACTTAACTGAACAAGTCATGGGCACCCCGCATCAAGTTGGACATACACTTGACTTGGATATTCTCCAATCACCATTTACCTACAGTTGATTCTATTGACGGAATGCCATGAACTGACCATAAAGTTGGTTTCCTGCTCAGCTAGCCAGACCAAATCATTAGGAATTCATCATTTTAATTGAGCAGGGCTTTGCCCAAACTTAGTGATAACTACTTTATAGATATTTTTCAATCTTCCGTATCCGATATTGTGGTGACTTAGACTTACTCTGTCAATTTTAACTTGTAGATTTCCAAAACACTTGACACGGCTAACAAATTTAAAAAAAAACGTTTCCCCATACAGCAATAACTTCTAACACTTGGTTTTCTGGAATTATGGCTGAGGCTAAATATCTTTTGAATGTCACTCATGCACGTTTTAAGTGCCATGTGACAAACAGTGCCATTCTACTAATACAGAAAACTCCCCAAAGAGGCTCATTCTACCTATTACTAAAATCAAATCCAAAAGCCACATAATAATCAGTCCAGTGATACTGGTAAAACCTATGACATTCTGGCAAATCTTATTGCCTGCCTCATGGGACCACTTCTTCCTCCTCCCCTCATTATTCCACTTCCATAACATTGTCTTTGTTAACACCTGTCTCTGAAACTGAAGATTGGTCCAGAGTTAATATAATTTCTTCAAGCTTGTAGAAGGCTTTGAAAGCTGTTTCTGGCAGCTTAGTCACCACATTGACCAAGCTTTGTCATCTCTAATTTTTCTATCGTAGGATTCCTGCTCCATGAATGAATGTGCTTATTGTTGGATTTTGTAAAACGCCTTCAACCAATCCAAGCATAATGTCAAGATTTAGACTCAATTTCTCTTCGTCCCTAGCCTGTAAAAGTTGTATTAGGTATTGTCAATGCCCAACTCTCTAGTTTCATTGAAACGTTTTTTGACTTGAAGTCCAATCAATCAGGTTTTCACTCTTCCTATGGGTCTGAGACTGACATCGCCTCTGCTACTAATGGCATCCTCATCTTGTTTGATGAGTGTGTTGAGGCAGGATGAATCCTATTAGAGGTTTTAGTGGTATTTCACATATTCCTACACCCCCTTCTAGTTGGATTGTATTTTTGGGGTGGGGGTGAGATACCATGACTTATCATGGTTTATTCATTTATATGAAGCCGCTCACAGGTAGTTCCATTCCGCCGCTTGTAAGAAACTGGCTCTATATATACTACACCAAAATGAGGTATAGTGTGTATAGGGTCCAGG
Organism: Calotriton arnoldi; assembly: GCA_963921515.1. NCBI lineage: Eukaryota > Metazoa > Chordata > Amphibia > Caudata > Salamandridae > Calotriton > Calotriton arnoldi. The sequence goes on from CAWUFW010005154.1 coordinate 155,573, forward strand.
TGACTCCAGAGGTAGGCAGAGGTTAAAGTTAGATAGAACCTTACTCTCTAATAGTGGTAGCTTGGTCGAGCAGTAAGGCAGTATCAGAGGACAGTGTTAAGCATTTGATGTACACATTCAGTCAGCAAATGAATTCACACACTCAAGAACTGAACTCTAGGCCAATTGTTTTGTATAAAAAATATACTGTTATTTTATTTTAGAACCAAGCAAGCCTGATACATGTAAGCATTCAATTCTTTTTAGTAATAAGTTACTTGTTGGACGCAGTTTTAAAAAGCAATGAAGATTGTACTTGATTTGATTTACAGGGGATGCAGTAGGTTGCAATACTTAGTAAATGCAGTACATTGAAATGAATGGCTTTTTAAGGTAAATGCAGGTAAAATTACTTTTGCGTTACTTTTGTAATCCAGTGCTGGACTCCTAGATTCAGCACTGGGACATTTACTTAAAACAGGTAAGTAATTACGTTTTTGTAGTTTGTACGATTTTTAAAGAATATTCTTGTATTTCAAAAGTTGACAGAAACTTTTTCACATAGAACCACCAATGTTATCCTATGGAAGGAAATTCAATTCACAGGTAAGTTACTTTTACGTTACTTTTCCTACTCAGTGCTGGATACCTAGATTCAGCACTGGGACCTTTCCTGCAAATAGTTGAGAAAATTCGTTTAGGTTATTTGTGCGATTTTTAAGGAATATTCTTAGTTTTCAAAAGTCGACACTTTGACACTTTTTTCTCATAGAATCACCAATGTTATCCTATGGGAGGAAATTCACTTAGCAGGTAAGTTAGGTTATCGATACTTTTTCTTACTCAGTGCTGGATCCTGGATTCAGCACTGGGACATTTCCTGAAAACAGTTGAGAAAATGCGTTTTTGTTATTCGGCTGATTTTTAAGGAATATTTGTACTTTTCAAAAGTCGACACTTAGAAACTTTTTGGGAGAAAAAGTGTCCATGTTATCCTATGAGGAAAAATGAGTTATCGGTTTCAAGGTAAGTATTCGGTCTTTTGAATTAGGGTTCTGGGGTTAGACTCAGGGGTCTCCCAGGGTCAGTGATGCACTGTTGTTGCACCCTCAGCGGCACTAGGGCGGCCGGGTGCAGAGTGTTGAGGCCCAATTTTATCCTATGGAGGATAGGGGGACTCCGGTTGGTGGCTGCTGGCAAGCAGGCCACAGGGTTGTGGGAGCAAAGCTCCTAGGGTTAAGCTCAGGGCATGTTGGGGACCACGTTAGCACCAAAGGGGCACCCTCAGCGGCACTAGGGCGGCCGGGTGCAGGGTGCTGTTTTGAGGTCGGGTGCCCTGTTGATTTCAATGGAGATTCTCCGGGACAAAGAAACACTGCAGGATCGGGGACGAGAATCTTCCAGGAGCTACCACCACTTCGAGGGGTAAGTTGGGATGTAGAGGGTTGGTTAGACACCGTTGGTTTGGGCACACAAGGCCATGGGGCGTCGGGTGCAGGGGTGCCTTGGGACGTCGGATTTTCTTACCCGTTCTGGTCGCGGTAGGGGGGGTCCTCTGGATTGAGGCTGCAGGCGTGGTCAGGAGGCTTGAGGCAGGTCAGGGGTCGGGGGGACCTCCTCTGGGTATTTTCCCACTCGAGCTCGGGCCGGATTCGGCGGGTTGAGAGTGTGCGGGATTCGCGAGTCCTGGCTGGCACCAGAAGCTGCAGTTCAAACACGTCCGGTGTTCACGGGAGAAACAGCTTGGAAAGTGAAGGCAGGCAGGTCCTCCGGGGTTTTTGAGGTTGCTGGCCGCTGGACACGCCGGGGTTTTGCAGGAGCAGGTTCGAGGGGAGACAGGCCTGTAGGGCTGGGGCCAAGTCACTGGGCGTCGTCCTCTTGTTAGCTCTGCATGGCTTCTCGTCCTTGTTCTTCTTCTTCCTTTTCTTGTTGTTGCTGGATCTACCTTCCTGGTTCAGGGCTGCCCCCTAAATACTGTATTTAGGGGGTGTTTTAGGGGTCTTGAGGTCAGTAGCCAATGGGCTACTGACCTTAGGGTGACTACACCCTTGGTGTGCTCACCCCACATGGGGGAGTGAGCACAATCCCTAGTCCTGATTGGGGAGTGCCTGCCATCTGCAAGATGGCGAGCACTGGAGAGTGGGCTTCACCTCGCCTCCCCCACCTGAGGGGTGGAGTTGGCAGAGGTGGGCACACCTCCTGGGCTGGCTAGTTTTTCCTGCCTGTCTTCCCGCCGAAAGGGAGGGGAGACAGGAAGGGGGCCTGCTCCTGATAGCAGGAGAGGCTGGTGGGTCGCATTACAAAGGCTGCCAGGTTTTGAAGCCCCTGCCACAGAGGGCTCTTCCTGGCCTGGGGAGGTGTGTACACCTCCGCCCAGGAAAGGCGTTGTTTCTGGGCTCAGGGAGTGTAGGCTCCCACCCTAGGGGTCCAGAAACATGTCTCGTGGGTGGCAGGCTGGTGTGTACCAGTCAGGGAACCCACCAGAGGCTGGTAGTTTTTCAGGGGGCATCTCAAAGATGCCCTCTGTGTGCATTTTTCATTAAATCCCACACTGGCATCAGTGTGGGTTTAATGTGCTGAGTAGTATGATACCAAACTTCTCAGCTTTCAGTGCAGTCATTATGGTGCTGTGGAGTTCGTAATGACAAACTCCCAGCACCATATATTCTTAATGGCAGCACTGCACTTACAATGTCTAAGAATGGACTTAGACACTGTAGGGGCACAGGGCTCATGCACCTGTACCCTCACCACTGGTATAGTGCACCCCGCTAGAGGGTGACTGACCTAAGCCAGGGCAGTGGGTTGTAGGCATGGCCCACAGAGTGTGTGCCATGTCGACTCTTTCACTTTGTTCTGCACCAAAACACACAGCCTGCAAAGGCAGTGTATGTGTGTAAAGGTACAGGGCCTCTAAGGGTGGCACAATAAGTGCTGCAGCCCTTAGAGGTCTTCCCTGGTCACAGTGCCCTGGGTACCTGTGGTACCATTTACCAGGGGCTGACCTGTGGCCAGAGATGCCAATTGGGTACAGTTTTGGGGAAAGAACACAGGCCCTGGGAACCTGATTGGCAGGGACCCAGGGCACATCAAGTCAAAGTACATCAGTGGTCTGGCAAAAAGTGGGGGGGTTACTGCAACAGAAACCCACTTCCTTACACCGCTTAGATCCAATTTCAAATCTGTATCATGGGGGTGCCACCGGTCTTCCTTCTGGGCCACATTCTTTTCAGTGTATACATTGCCCTCCCTTGTGCCTGAATTACTGCCATTGGCATTATGGGACTTATTTAGCGTTGGCTAAATGAAGAACATCTGCCAGAAAGCGGCAGATGCCCCTTCTGCCATATTAAGAGGACATTGATAAAAAAAAAGGCACTGGACGGGATAACTACCACTTTTTCACAGATGTCCTATTCTTCCAGCCTCTAGACAATGGCCCAATGTATATGCATACACTGATGACACACTTGCAGATTCATGAGGACAAATCCCCTTTTCCAAATCAGTTTGGAACTGCATTCTTTCAAACACATGTTGGATGTATGCCAGTGCTTTACTTCATAATTTTGTTAAGACCAAAGAATTAATTTCTTGTCATCCTTTGTTATGGAGTACAGAATTATAGCCAGCCAAACTTGGCACCCCTCCCCACCTTCACCTGTCATGTTCATAACATAGTTATGATTGTTTTTATCCTTGAGGATCATAGTAAACTTTCATATTTGTGCTTTTTATGTTAAGGGTACTTACAAAATCATTTCACTGCTTCATCTCAAGTCCCCAAACAGTTGCAGAGTTAACATTTCTTCCTCACCTGTTCTTCTTCTAGATAGGGGGGATGGAGCACACTGCCTCTCATCCCAGCACAGTTCCTTCCATTGCATTCCGGTAATTGCAGTACGCTTACTTCAAAGTTGCTATAGTTCTTCAGCAAAGTTGGTGCATGCAGTGCTGTTATTTCTAGACATGTGTTTATGGGTTTTGCCTTTCATCATTAGAGAGCAGAAGTAGTATAGAGCAGAGAAAAGTCATCTGGGTTGCTGAAATACTGCCAGAGTCTTTACAGGTTACGGTATCACTCCACAGGCACACCGGTGCATCCCAGGTGAGCTCGTCAGCTCACTGGCTCAAGGGGGCAAATTTAAAGTAAGAGTACTGTGCTTACCTGAGAGCAATGGGGTGAACTGTGCTGAGATGAGAGGCAGTGTGTTCCCTCCCCCCTAGTGTTTAAAAGGCTCCCTGGAACCAACAAGCTGATGAGCTTACCTGAGATGCACCTGTGTGCCTGTGGAGTGGTACTGTGACCTTACTGGAAAATTAACAACCTCATCAGCTTGCAAAGGCCAGAGTTTAGGCCTGATTTAGAGTTTGGCAAATGGGTTACTACGTCACAAATATAACGGATATCCTGCCCGCCTTGTTACAAGTGCATTATATGGCACTTGTAATAAGGCAGACGGGATAGCTGTCTCGTTTGTCTGACAAACGTTAAATGAGGCTCTTTGTCTTTTCCAATGCTTGTTTTTCATGTATTCAATATAATGAAACATAGGAACAGGTTTAAAACAAATTTGTATTTTTTTTAATTTGTTTCATTTTTTTATGTAGTTTAAAGAGTGGTGCTCTGTTGAATTCATTTATTTTACCAAACAGAAAGTATAGTGCCCTAGTGGCAGTTGTAGAAAGTACACAGTGCTCAACATAGCACAGGTTATCTTCTGTTCCTGAAACTGCTTTCGTCACCTTTGAGGCTGGGGGCCACAAAGGCTGGGTTATGGGGTTGCAAGGGGAAAGCCAGGGTTTGCAGTCCCTAAATGACAACCATGGAAGAGGCTGCGCTTTATTCAATCTCGAGCATCATTACTGCTGGTAGCCTATGACCCTGTGCCTATTCCCTTAGTTGATCTCTCTACACCCAGCCCTGAAAGATTTACGAGTCTCTTTAACCTCTCAAGGACTGGTTGCTCTGAGTGTCTCATCTCACTACTGTCCACAAAATCTTCATTAATGGAATTTAAAGCTCACACTGCAATAATGTGTGTGACTCTCTGGTGATGGTTTGGGATTGAGTCTGACAAATTGTCTGGCACAGATGGTTACATTCAGCAAAATATTAGTACCGTCTTCTCTAGAATTACTAACATTACTATATCAACCACAGCAGCCATCGAAACAATCTCCACTATAATTGTTACTTTCAACTCATACTGACAAGTTCACCTCTACCCTCTCCTACTAGTAGTCTACTACTAGTGATGGAGATCAGAATCTCTAGAAATTGAGAGCAAGGTATGCTGGTCAATCTGGACAAATAACCTACTTATCCATCAAATCTGCGGTGCTCCTACGGAGAAGCTGACTACAACTTCATTAGCTTGTACTCTACAGATAAACCTCCATTGACCCCACACTGAGACAAAAACGTTTCATTAATAAAAGACCCATAAATAGGAAGTCAACTTCATCGGAAGCAGATAGGAAGTCCAGCTTCAATATAGCTAAAATTATAAAGGGCCTATTCACAAAGGTAAATCTACACATGTAGATTTACTACAAGTGAATTTACTCTTGTACTTTTGAGTAACATTACTACTTTTGGCTATTCACCATTCCGAGTGTAAACTTACTCAAAAGTGTAGACTTACATATCAACATATACATTTATTTTTCTGAAGTTTAACTAAAACATGTCCAACAAAAGTTTAAAAAAATGTTATGGATTTATAGTTAAAACTGATTTAAAGAATTTATTTAACAGTAATGTTATTAGTTTTAATAAATATTAATGTTGCATTAAATTGTAAGTTAAAAAAGTTAATAAAATACTTTAAAATAAATTCATAATTATGTTATATTTTTAGACATTTTTATAACATTAAATAAAATGAATTTATATTTTTTAATGGTTTAAATGACTGAATTTATTTTAACATTATTTTCCAAGAGGTTTTATTTTAAGCCCCGACCTCCAAAATTTTCTATGGGAGGGTGTTGCAGTACCTGTGAGTGGTCGTAGGTGGTGCTAGACTTACTCCAGCTCTGACCTCGAGTACATTTATGACTACATTTGTTCATTTGTGGCTGTATTAACTATAGAAGGACAATTTCTAAACAGGAATGGGCTTACTCTTTTGTGGGTTGGTGTATGTCATTGCCCAAACCTCTTCCTAACCCTCCTTCAACCCCTCTTTACTCTTCACTTAACCTATCTCCTTTAGTAGCAAGTATTGCCTATTTTCCACTTACTCCATTCTGCCCCTCCCACATTTAATACTAAAGCATATACTTATATGTTCAGAGATCTCTGCACATAAAACATAGGAGAGGCATCACTCATGACAGACCTCCTATAACCAGGGTTGATTCAGAGGGCCTAATCAGTAAGTGTATTAAAATGGAGATCCACAATCAATTTATAACAAGAATATGAAAGCACTTTTGATCACTAACTTAGCAAGTAGCTGCTCTGGGTTATCAAATCAGTAAGATCACATATAGATTAGATGAGCTAGCAGAAAGACAATGTAATCTGAATTATTGAGTGGAGGTACAGTGGACAACAGTAAAATTACAGAAATACACAATCTGTTTAATGAGGCGAGAAACCCAGGGTCTAGAAGACCGAAGCCACAGAACAAACTTTAAAAGGCATGGGATTTCAAAAGGAGAATGAGAACATAACTCTCAGAAATTAAAGACAAATTGTTGCCTGACACTTTCCAGGAACATGCTACCTAGGATTTTGATCTTGAATTACAAATGGCATCTCCGCTTTAACTAATATTCCAAAAATAAAGAGACATAATCCATGATCATACATCTGGTCAACTATTAATTGCACAAGTGTCTCCTGTAACATCCCAGCCTAAAAAACCTTGAAAGCGTGGCAACTATTTATTTTTCTAGGCCCGACATCTGCTGGGAGTCAGAGGAAATGTAATGGCACCTCAAGGAATACTTTGTTTCTTTCCAAAATTTGTTATCCAGGGCTTTTGTTCGGAGTCCTGCCAAACTAAAAGTGCCGATAAAAGGATGAACCTACTTCTGCTTTTCACAGATAGATGCTCAATCTTTTCTGGTCAAGCTCTCAAGCTGTTGCAAAAGGTCCCCTAAAATGACTGGAAAAGGCTTTCCAGTACTTAAAACATGTATAAAAACTTGCAATTTACAACAAAAACAGTGAATACAGGGGAGAGGGCACTTTCAAGGGGATTGCTCTGTTTCATTATGTTACGAAACCTACTTGAGATCTTGCGTACAAGAATACATAGGTTTTAGACCCTAGGGTCAAAGTGGAAGAAGATTTAAAGGGATAATGGGGAGCTAGAGTGGATAAGGGGTAGAGACAATCGTATTATTACTTTTAGAATTTACAGGTTCTTCTGAGAAGGAGAGGGAGGGAAACTGTAGCTAAAACTTCTAGTAGCATGCAGCTAGAGGGCACTCATGTTTCTACAGGGACACAGGAAAATCTCAGGTTAGGGAAGGACACAAGGGTGGTGCATGAGAGATGATAGGGGTATGGTTGCCTGTGTATTTTAAAAAGGGATGTGAGAGCTGCTGTGAGAAGAATTTTATCTCAAGCTTCAAATGTAAACGTATTAATTGTGCAACTAATGTTTCTCACTGTTACGAATCCGAAGGACCAGAACAATGGCTTCAAGTGGAAAAATAAAAGTGATTAGAAGTAATGCTAATGGGCTTCTCTATAGAAGCAATTGAAGGCAACATGTCTAATGGTTAAATAAAAACATTTGCCCCAATATACTACTAGTGACACATTTTTCAAATGGAGACTGCTCATATTTTAATATATTTGGGGCGAAAAGTTTCTGAGTTACTTCTAATCTTATAAATACAGTAGATATGATTAAATTGTCAGTTAGCTCAGCTATTGTCATATCTAGATTGATATCTGATAAAACTGGTCTCTCAGTAAATTTACAATACAATGTTAAGGGGGTTGAATTTTTTAATGCCAAAACTGTGAGGATATTGGGTTGTAGTCTGAATTACCTATTGCACTCAAGACAATTAAAGTAGCTTTAATATGGAAGTTGATGTTAAGTTATTGTTAAATCCTACAATAGATAGATTCTCACACTGCTCTCAGCAAAATATCCAGTAAGGTACACTGGCACAAAGAGTTATTTGGGAAATATAGAGACTTATGGTTTAACTTTCAATTTAGAATTTCAGTAACTTTTCACATATACATATGGTCTGCTCATAAATCCATTGAATACTAGTCACCAGATCTGTAATCAATAAATTTAACCCCAAAATCTATTTGATCGCGATAACATATCATGTGATTACTTTATTTACTATTATGCTTCTTGGAACGTTTTTGACTAAATAATTTCTGCACTTACATGATTATGATCTTTTTTACTCTATCCAAAAATAGCAGTATCTAAATAAGGATTTGCAACACATTGTGAATTGCTTAGACAGATGCTGTTCAACCGTTCTTACAAATTCAACAAAAATGAAGCTGAAGTAGCTGCCATAATATATGAGCAATGGGAGGCCATTAAAATTAGAATATTGGTAGAACATCAGCAGATCACCTGACAAAATTACTGGGCTTCTGCCACTAGTGCATATGAGCCAAGCCAGAACTTTGTTAGGATAATGGCATACATTGTGAAAGACAAATAAGCCAAAATGAAAATAAGATGTTTTGGGGATAAAGACGCACTCTCCAGACATACCCCACTGCTATACAAGTAGTTTTCTTTTTAGAGAATGTAAGGATCTAGCTGTCCCTATTTCCTTAAGGTAATTCATAATTATTTGAATAATGCTGTCATTTCTAAAATATGGTGTTGAGCAAATATAATTATTTTTCAAAATTATAATTTGGACTGCATGCCATGTTCTTAAGTCTGGCCAGTCTCACTGTTCAACATGGTTAGGAAAATGTATGCTAAAAAACTTATCATGCATGAACTGCTTCAATTCAAGATTTGAGTCACTGGAGCAACATGGTTTCTTTACCCAAAGGAGCATGACCAAACAGACCAAATTGGTTAAAGCATTGCAACATTATGTAAAGTACACATTTATAAACAACCTTTTATCACCCTCTTTTTAAATGCATAAAAGATCCCTTCTTGTTTACTGGAATTTCCTATGGCAGGGTATGGAATGACATAAATTTCCATCTAAATGTACTGCAGCTCTCCAAACATCATAGCACCAACCTGTTGCTGTTACCTGTATTAATTAAGCTGCCTCATTTTTCATTTTATTTTAAATGCAGCACTGATCAAGGGCACCCTCTTTCACCTGCCTATTATTTTTTATTGAACATTTAATCACAGCTATCAAAAGTATTCTGCCATTCCATCATTTTAGCATATGAGTAACTGTGCTAAGAACCTTGATTGTTTGTAACACTGCTCTCCCTGTAATAAAGTCTCTAACTGAAAGATTTAGCATACATTTAGGGTACCAACTGAAACCAAATAAAATGAAAGTTATCATCTCTAATATCTCAATCAGAATGGATGTATGACGATACAACGCGATCATTTAGATCGCGGAACATTACATCGCGATTTTTACAACGCAAGTCGTTACAACGACTTGCGCTGGAGGGCGCTTGACTTAGGAATAGTATGATTTACTATTCCAACTCCAGCCTACGTTACAGTAGGCAAGGTGTTGGAATAGTAAATCACACTATTCCTTAGTCTAGTGCGCCATCCAGCGCAAGTCGTTGTAACGACTTGCGTTGTAATGACCGCGAAGTAAATGTATTGCGGTGTTTTGACTGTGTTGTAAAGGTCGTTCGCCATCAGAATAGATCACTTAAAACCAATTGAAACAGTAGCATACCTTGAGCTCATTATCCAGAAAGATATTGACCAGATTTGGGCACTATATATTGAACCACTGTTTACTATAACTGCCCGGCTCTTAAACAAATGTAATCCCTTTATTAGGACGAGCTAACCATATATCAATATGCTGAAGTGCTCTACTTGTTCTGTGGAAACAGCCTTTCCAGCCCAGCAATTAACACACAGTACCTTTACCATGAAGCTTTTACCATGCATGCATTTACCAAGCATACATTTTTTGATGCTTTTACCACGCATACCTTTACCACGCATGGTAAATCTAGTTAAGGTAAGTGTACATATATATATATGGTGAGTAAATGGACAATACAAGTCCCAGAATGCAACATACCTGGGAACACATTGGGATACTATAAAGGGTGAAAGTAAAGAAGGACTCACGTAACCGTGACAAAGACCATCTATTGGTCGAAACATTTGGTGGTGGTATGGTGGTGGAAACTATGCTTTAATAAAAGCAATTTCAAAAGACGACTTCCAGAGTGTGGTGAATTGATTGATGGAATAGAAATTTGCAAGGTATGGTCCGACGTCGACACAAGCACCAGCTGATTGAAGAGCGCACTGATTGTGGACCGTTTGCTTGGAAAAAAATAAAATTAAAAAAAATAAAATAATATATATATATATATATATATATATATATATATATATATATATATATATATATATATATATATATATATATATATATATCATAGCATTCCAGAATCCAGAATGAAAAGCGGCACACCAAGTGAATAACACCAGAGTTTAACCCCTTCGCTGCTAGGCCTTTTCCCCTCCTGTGCTAAGCCTTTTTTTGGCTATTTGGGGTAGTGCACGCTTAGGCCCCTGTAACTTTTTGACCACATAAGGTATCCATGCCAAATTTGCGTCCTTTTTTTCTAACATCATGGGGATTGTAAAGGTACCCAGGGTTTGCGGATTCCTCTGGAGGGGACCCAGAAATTAGTCAAAATACAGCTAAATGTTTTTTTTTTTTTGGGAAAAATGCGAAAAAGGGCTACAGATGAAAGCGTCTTGATTTTTCCCTGCAAATGGCATCAAAAAAGGGGTTGTGGTGCTGAAATCACCATCTTCCCAGCTTTCAGGGACAAGCAGACTTTTGTCAGAAAACCAACTTTTTTTACACAGTTTTGGCATTTTTCTGGGACATAGCCTATTTTTGCTATTTTTTGTGCTTTCAACCTCCTTCCAGTTAATGGTAGAAATGGGTATGAAACCAATAATGGATCCTTGAAATCCATACATTTCTGAAAAGTAGACAAAATTCTGAATTCAGAAAGGGGTCATTTGTGTAGATCCTTAAAGTTTTCCTTATAAAAACTAACAGTTAAATAAAGGAAAAATTGAAAATTAGTTGAAAAAAACAGCCATTTGTGTCAACGTTTTCACCTGTAACTTCTTCTAATTATAACAGCTATTTGAAGGCAATATACCGTTATATCCGCTGGACCTTTCTGGTTGTGGGGATATATAGGACTTGTAGGTTCACCAAGAAACCGACGAACCCAGAGCCAATAATTGAGCAGCATCTTGCAATGGTTTTTTATTATGTACCGGGTATATAGCAATTATTTTGGGAAAATGTATACATAGAAAAATTGTTATGAAAGACACCTATGTATTTCTGAAATGGGAACAAAATGTAGATTTTAGAAACAGTAGATATTTGCACATTTCCGAAATTGGGAGTACCCATACTAGCATGAGAATTATAGGTCATTTTTCAAAATGACTTATTTTTACACATTGTCTTTCATTTGGAAGGCAGAAATGCATCGAAAGTCAATAGGTAATAACAGTTGCTCTACAATTCTGTGTTACCCTAAGTCTCCCGATAAAAATGGTACCTCACTTGTGTGGGTAGCCCTTGTGCCCACAACAGGAAATGGCTCAAAATGCAACGTGGACGTACCACATTTTCACAATGAAAAATTACCCTTTTTTGCAAAGTGCCTAGGTGTAGTTTTTGAACCCTAGCTCTGCCGGCACCTAGGGAAACCTAGCAAACCTATACATTTTTGAAAACTAGACACCCAGGGGAATCCAGGATGGAGTGACTTGACTTCCTCCCACCAGGTTCTGTTACCCAGAATCCCTTGCAAACCTAAACAATTGTCCAAAAAAAACACATTTTCCCCACATTTCTGTGGTGGAAAGTTTTGGAATCTGCGTGGGTCCACAAATTTCCACACACCCCGCGTTCCCCAAAGTCTTACGAGAAAAATGGTACCTCACTTGTGTGGGTCGGCCTAGTGCCTGCGACAGGAAACGGCGCAAAACGCAACGTGGTCACACCTCAATTTCGCAGTGAAAAATGACCCTTTTTTGGCAAAGTGCCTAGCTGTAGTTTTTGAACCCTAGCTCTGCCGGCACCTTGGGAAACGTAGCAAACCTATACATTTTTGAAAACTAGATACCCAGGGCAATCCAGGATGGGGTGACTTGACTGCCTCCCACCAGGTTCTGTTACCCAGAATCCCTTGCAAACATAAAAAATTGTCAAAACAACCCCATTTTCCCCACATTTCTGTGGTGGAAAGTTCTGGAATCTGCGTGGATCCACAAATTTCCACCCACCCTGCGTTCCCAAAGTCTTACGAGAAAAATGGTACCTCACTTGTGTGGGTCGGCCTAGTGCCTGCGACAGGAAATGGCGCAAAACGCAACGTGGTCACACCTCAATTTCGCAGTGAAAAATGACCCTTTTTGGCAAAGTGCCTAGCTGTAGTTTTTGAACCCTAGCTCTGCCGGCACCTAGGGAAACCTAGCAAACCTATACATTTTTGAAAACTAGACACCCAGGGGAATCCAGGATGGGGTGACTTGACTGCCTCCCACCAGGTTCTGTTACCCAGAATCCCTTGCAAACATAAACAATTGTCAAAAAAAACACATTTTCCCCACATTTCTGTGGTGGAAAGTTCTGGAATCTGCATGGATCCACAAATTTCCACCCACCCCGCGTTCCCCAAAGTCTTACGAGAAAAATGGTACCTCACTTGTGTGGGTAGGCCTAGTGCCTGCGACAGGAAACTGCGCAAAACGCAACGTGGTCACACCTCAATTTCGCAGTGAAAAATGACCCTTTTTGGCAAAGTGCCTAGCTGTAGTTTTTAACCCTAGCTCTGCCGGCACCTAGGGAAACCTAGCAAACCTATACATTTTTGAAAACTAGACACCCAGGGAATCCAGGATGGGGTGACTGGACTGCCTCCCACCAGGTTCTGTTACCCAGAATCCCTTGCAAACCTAAAAAATTATCAAAAAAAAACACATTTTCCCCACATTTCTGTGGTGGATAGTTCTGGAAACCGCGTGGATCCACAAATTTCCACCCACCCCGCGTTCCCCAAAGTCTTCTGAGAAAAATGGTACCTCGCTTGTGTGGGTCGGCCTAGTGCCCGCAACAGGAAACGGCGCTAAACGCAACGTGGTCACACCTCAATTTCGCAGTGAAAAATGACCCTTTTTTTGCAAAGTGCCTAGCTGTAGTTTTTGAACCCTACCTCTGCCGGCACCTAGGAAAACCTAGCAAACCTATACATTTTTGAAAACTAGACAACCAGGGGAATCCAGGATGGGGTGACTTGACTGACTCCCACCAGGTTCTGATTACCCAGAATACCTTGCAAACATAAAAAATTGTCCAAAAAACACATTTTCCCCACATTTCTGTGGTGGAAAGTTCTGGAATCTGCGTGGATCCACAAATTTCCACCCACCCGCGTTCCCCAAAGTCTTACAAGAAAAATGGTACCTCACTTGTGTGGGTCGGCCTAGTGCCTGCGACAGGAAACGGCGCAAAACGCAACGTGGTCACACCTCAATTTCGCAGTAAAAAATGACCCTTTTTTGGCAAAGTGCCTAGCTGTAGTTTTTGAACCCTACCTCTGCCGGCACCTAGGGAAACCTAGCAAACCTATACATTTTTGAAAACTAGACACCCAGGGGAATCCAGGATGGGGTGACTGGACAGCCTCCCACCAGGTTCGGTTACCCAGAATCCCTTGCAAACATAAAAAATGGTCAAAAAAAACACATTTTCCCCACATTTCTGTGGTGGAAAGTTCTGGAATCTGCGTGGATCCACAAATTTCCCCCCACCCCGCGTTCCCCAAAGTCTTACGAGAAAAATGGTACCTCACTTGTGTGGGTCGGCCTAGTGCCTGCGACAGGAAACGGCGCAAAACGCAACATGGTCACACCTCAATTTCGCAGTGAAAAATGACCCTTTTTTGGCAAAGTGCCTAGCTGTAGTTTTTGAACCCTAGCTCTGCCAGCACCTAGGGAAACCTAGCAAACCTATACATTTTTGAAAACTAGACACCCAGGGGAATCCAGGATGGGGTGACTGGACTGCCTCCCACCAGGTTCTGTTACCCAGAATCCCTTGCAAACATAAAGAATTGTCAAAAAAACCACATTTTCCCCACATTTCTGTGGTGGAAAGTTCTGGAATCTGCGTGGATCCACAAATTTCCACCCACCCCGCGTTCCCCAAAGTCTTACGAGAAAAATGGTACCTCACTTGTGTGGGTCGGCCTAGTGCCTGAGACAGGAAACGGCGCAAAACGCAACGTGGTCACACCTCAATTTCGCAGTGAAAAATGACCCTTTTTTTGCAAAGTGCCTAGCTGTAGTTTTTGAACCCTACCTCTGCCGGCACCTAGGGAAACCTAGCAAACCTATACATTTTTGAAAACTAGACACCCAGGGGAATCCAGGATGGGGTGATTTGACTGCCTCCCACCAGGTTCTGTTACCCAGAATCCCTTGCAAACATAAAAAATTGTCAAACAAACCACATTTTCCCCGCATTTCTGTGGTGGAAAGTTCTGGAATCTGCGTGGATCCACAAATTTCCACCCACCCCGCGTTCCCCAAAGTCTTACGAGAAAAATGGTACCTCACTTGTGTGGGTCGGCCTAGTGCCTGCGACAGGAAACGGCGCAAACGCAACGTGGTCACACCTCAATTTTGCAGAGAAAAATGACCCTTTTTGGCAAAGTGCCTAGCTGTAGTTTTTTAACCCTACCTCTGCCGGCACCTAGGGAAACCTAGCAAACCTATACATTTTTGAAAACTAGACACCCAGGGGAATCCAGGATGGGGTGACTTGACTGCCTCCCACCAGGTTCTGTTACCCAGAATCCCTTGCAAACATAAAAAATTGTCAAACAAACCACATTTTCCCCACATTTCTGTGGTGGAAAGTTCTGGAATCTGCGTGGATCCACAAATTTCCACCCACCCGCGTTCCCCAAAGTCTTACGAGAAAAATGGTACCTCACTTGTGTGGGTCGGCCTAGTGCCTGCGACAGGAAACGGTGCAAAGCGCAACGTGGTCACACCTCAATTTCGCAGTGAAAAATGACCCTTTTTTGGCAAAGTGCCTAGCTGTAGTTTTTTAACCCTACCTCTGCCGGCACCTAGGGAAACCTAGCAAACCTATACATTTTTGAAAACTAGACACCCAGGGGAATCCAGGATGGGGTGACTTGACTGCCTCCCACCAGGTTCTGTTACCCAGAATCCCTTGCAAACATAAAAAATTGTCAAACAAACCACATTTTCCCCACATTTCTGTGGTGGAAAGTTCTGGAATCTGCGTGGATCCACAAATTTGCACCCACCCCGCGTTCCCCAAAGTATTACGAGAAAAATGGTACCTCACTTGTGTGGGTCGGCCTAGTGCCTGCGACAGGAAACGGCGCAAAACACAACGTGGTCACACCTCAATTTCGCAGTGAAAAATGACCCTTTTTTGGCAAAGTGCCTAGCTGTAGTTTTTTAACCCTAGCTCTGCCGGCACCTAGGAAAACCTAGCAAACCTATACATTTTTTAAAACTAGACACCCAGGGGAATCCAGGATGGGGTGACTGGACTGCCTCCCACCAGGTTCTGTTACCCAGAATCCCTTGCAAACCTAAATAATTGTCAAAAAACCACATTTTCCCCACATTTCTGTGGTGGAAAGTTCTGGAATCTGCGTGGATCCACAAATTTCCACCCACCCGCGTTCCCCAAAGTCTTACGAGAAAAATGGTACCTCACTTGTGTGGGTCGGCCTAGTGCCTGCGACAGGAAACGGCGCAAAACGCAACGTGGTCACACCTCAATTTCGCAGTGAAAAATGACCCTTTTTTGGCAAAGTGCCTAGCTGTAGTTTTTTAACCCTACCTCTGCCGGCACCTAGGGAAACCTAGCAAACCTATACATTTTTGAAAACTAGACACCCAGGGGAATTCAGGATGGGGTGACTTGACTGCCTCCCACCAGGTTCTGTTACCCAGAATCCCTTGCAAACATAAAAAATTGTCCAAAAACCACATTTTCCCCACATTTCTGTGGTGGAAAGTTCTGGAATCTGCGTGGATCCACAAATTTCCACCCACCCCGCGTTCCCCAAAGTATTACGAGAAAAATGGTACCTCACTTGTGTGGGTCGGCCTAGTGCCTGCGACAGGAAACGGCGCAAAAGCGCAACGTGGTCACACCTCAATTTCGCAGTGAAAAATGACCCTTTTTTGGCAAA
This sequence comes from Calotriton arnoldi, assembly GCA_963921515.1. Taxonomy (NCBI): domain Eukaryota; kingdom Metazoa; phylum Chordata; class Amphibia; order Caudata; family Salamandridae; genus Calotriton; species Calotriton arnoldi. The sequence goes on from CAWUFW010005154.1 coordinate 171,972, forward strand.
GTGCCTAGCTGTAGTTTTTGAACCCTAGCTCTGCCGGCACCTAGGGAAACCTAGCAAACCTATACATTTTTTAAAACTAGACACCCAGGGGAATCCAGGATGGGGTGACTGGACTGCCTCCCACCAGGTTCTGTTACCCAGAATCCCTAGCAAACCTAACAAATTGTCAAAAAAACCACGTTTTCCCCACATTTCTGTGGTGGAAAGTTCTGGAATCTGCGTGGATCCACAAATTTGCACCCACCCCGCGTTCCCCAAAGTCTTACGAGAAAAATGGTACCTCACTTGTGTGGGTCGGCCTAGTGCCTGCGACAGGAAACGGCGCAAAACGCAACATGGTCACACCTCAATTTCGCACTGAAAAATGACCCTTTTTTTGCAAAGTGCCTAGCTGTAGTTTTTGAACCCTACCTCTGCCGGCACCTAGGGAAACCTAGCAAACCTATACATTTTTAAAAACTAGACACCCAGGGGAATCCAGGATGGGGTGACTTGACTGCCTCCCACCAGGTTCTGTTACCCAGAATCCCTTGCAAACATAAAAAATTGTCAAACAAACCACATTTTCCCCACATTTCTGTGGTGGAAAGTTCTGGAATCTGCGTGGATCCACAAATTTCCACCCACCCCGCGTTCCCCCAAAGTCTTACGAGAAAAATGGTACCTCACTTGTGTGGGTCGGCCTAGTGCCTGCGACAGGAAACGGCGCAAAACGCAACGTGGTCACACCTCAATTTCGCAGTGAAAAATGACCCTTTTTGGCAAAGTGCCTAGCTGTAGTTTTTTAACCCTACCTCTGCCGGCACCTAGGGAAACCTAGCAAACCTATACATTTTTTAAAACTAGACACCCAGGGGAATCCAGGATGGGGTGACTGGACTGCCTCCCACCAGGTTCTGTTACCCATAATCCCTTGCAAACATAAAAAATTGTCAAACAAACCACATTTTCCCCACATTTCTGTGGTGGAAAGTTCTGGAATCTGCGTGGATCCACATATTTCCACCCACCCGCGTTCCCCAAAGTCTTACGAGAAAAATGGTACCTCACTTGTGTGGGTCGGCCTAGTGCCTGCGACAGGAAACGGTGCAAAACGCAACGTGGTCACACCTCAATTTCGCAGTGAAAAATGACCCTTTTTGGCAAAGTGCCTAGCTGTAGTTTTTAACCCTACCTCTGCCGGCACCTAGGGAAACCTAGCAAACCTATACATTTTTGAAAACTAGACACCCAGGGGAATCCAGGATGGGGTGACTTGACTGCCTCCCACCAGGTTCTGTTACCCAGAATCCCTTGCAAACATAAAAAATTGTCAAAAAAACCACATTTTCCCCACATTTCTGTGGTGGAAAGTTCTGGAATCTGCGTGGATCCACAAATTTCCACCCACCCCGCGTTCCCCAAAGTATTACGAGAAAAATGGTACCTCACTTGTGTGGGTCGGCCTAGTGCCTGCGACAGGAAACGGCGCAAACGCAACGTGGTCACACCTCAATTTCGCAGTGAAAAATGACCCTTTTTGGCAAAGTGCCTAGCTGTAGTTTTTGAACCCTAGCTCTGCCGGCACCTAGGGAAACCTAGCAAACCTATACATTTTTGAAAGCTAGACACCCAGGGGAATCCAGGATGGGGTGACTGGACTGCCTCCCACCAGGTTCTGTTACCCAGAATCCCTAGCAAACCTAAAAAATTGTCAAAAAAACACATTTTCCCCACATTTCTGTGGTGGAAAGTTCTGGAATCTGCGTGGATCCACAAATTTCCACCCACCCCGCGTTCCCCAAAGTCTTACGAGAAAAATGGTACCTCACTTGTGTGGGTCGGCCTAGTGCCTGCGACAGGAAACGGCGCAAAACGCAACGTGGTCATACCTCAATTTCGCAGTGAAAAATGACCCTTTTTTGGCAAAGTGCCTAGCTGTAGTTTGTGAACCCTAGCTCTGCCGACACCTAGGGAAACCTACCAAACACACACATTTCTGAAAAGTAGACACTCGGAGCTTCCAGGAGGTATGGCTTGTGTGGATCCCCCAACGTTTCTTACCCAGAATCCCCTGCAAACCTCAATTTTAGCTGAAAAAATCACTTTTTCACACATTTTTGTGTGGAAAGTGTTGCATCACTAGCCTCACACAAATTTCCTACCACCCAGCATCTCCCGATAAAAATGGTGCCTCACTTGTGTGGGAGGCCCAAGTACCCGCGACAGGCAAGGGCCCACAACGTAGTGAGGCGACCTCAAAATGGCCTGGGTGGTAGGAAATTTGTGTGAGGCCAGTGATGCCACACTTTCCCACACAAAAATGTGTGAAAAAAGTGATTTTTTCAGCTAAAATTGAGGTTTGCAGGGGATTCTGGGTAAGGAAACGTTGGGGGATCCACGCAAGCCATACCTCCCTGGAAGAAATGTGTGGGTTTGGTAGGTTTCCCTATGTGGCCGCCGAGCCCCGGGCCAAAAACCCAGGTGACCCCCCTTGCAAAACCAGGTCATTTTGAGATAATGTGTTGTTTATTTCTGCAGCGTGAAAATTTTGGCACAATATTGCAAGGAAAATGTGACAGACATTTTGAGGTTTGCAGGACATTGTGGGTACCATAACTTGTTGGGATCCACAAGAGAGATATCACCATGTACTCCCATGGGTGTTTCGTTTACGACAATATCTACAGTTGGTAGGTTATTCTTAGACGGAATGTACACCTTGGCAGACAGACTAAAAAGACAAAGATTACTGCACAGCCATCTATTCCTCAAGCACACACACATACTGGTTGGATTTGGCACGAGGGCAAGTGATGGTTCAGTATATACAATTTTATTAACAAGAGATTTCACAAAAATGAAATGCACTGTCAATAATTGAAAGGACAAAAAACGGAACCAGTGACTCGCAGCTCGTGAGCTGTAAAGCCACGTCAAGGCCCCAACCGCTTTACAGGCCATTCACACACCTTTCATACGTGATACACACAAGACCATTCCCACCCCCAGGCACGAAACAAACACATTACAACATTCACAAAAAGGGACAAGGTACACCCTGCTTGAGAAAGACAAAAAAAAAATATTACTGCACAGCCATCTAATCCTCAAGCACACACACACATACTGGTTGGATTTGGCACGAGGGTGACTGATGGTTCAGTATATACAATTGTATTAACAAGTGATTTCCCAAAAATGAAATGCACTGTTAATAATTGAAAGGACGAGAAACTGAACCATTGACTCACAGCTCGTGAGCTGTAAAGCCACGACAAGGCACCAACCTCTTTACAGGCCATTCATACACCTTTCATACGTGTGACAAATACAAAACCATTCACACCACCAGCCGCGGGCCCATCACATTACAACACTCACACCAGCAGACAGCGCCATTCAAGGGCCCATCACTTTCACACGCCCACATTCCTAACACAGCAACCACACAAGCTGATGGATTGCGTGGAGTGTCGCTCGGCTAGCAGTGTGTGCAGTGACCAGCAGCAAGTCACTACTCACACACTGCCAGCCGAGCGCCAGTCCACGCACACCGCCAGCCAAGCGCCACTCCACGCACACCGCCAGCCAAGCGCCACTCCACGCACACCGCCAGCCAAGTGCCACTCCACGCACACCGCCAGCCTAGCGCCACTCCACGCACACCGCCAGCCTAGCGCCACTCCACGCACACCGCCAGCCTAGCGCCACTCCACGCACACTGCCAGCCTAGCACCACTCCACGCACACCGCCAGCCAAGCACCACTCCACGCACACCGCCAGCCAAGAGCCACTCCCCGCACACCGCCAGCCAAGCGCCACTCCACGCACACCGCCAGCCAAGCACCAGCCTACACACACCACCATCACATTTAGGATTTTTTATACAAAAAGAAAACACAAACAAATTGCAAATAGATACAAATCTACTAACACAAAATCAGAAACTAAATACATTGCACTAATGCCAACCTTGAAACAGAACAACAATTCTTAAACATTATAGACCAGGCAGTTCACTTTACCACTCATGGTTGCTCCCAATAATTCTTTTGCTTGTGGTACGCTCTATAACAAGCAGGCACACACAGCCCAGGGTTAGAAGGACACTCAGGGCAGTACATACAAGTCTCCTTCCGCGTACCTCTTCGCCAACAGACTCTACATCTCCTAGTGGGAAAGTCTTTTGAGGGTGTAGGAGGAATGTGATCAGGAAAGTGGCGATCTTTCAATCGAGCCACATCCTCCACCACTCCAACTCTAGGAACACTTGCCTGTTCCACAACAACAAGGCTGCCTATGACAGACTCCTGAAACTGAACAAAAGTCAACTTTGACGCAGGAGAACACTCCTTGAACACAACAAAAGCATTGAAAGTTGCTAAATTGAAGAGATGGATGGCCAACTTCTTATACCAAATGTAAGACTTACGAATAGCAGTGTAAGGTTCCAACCTCTGATCTACTCTATCAACACCACCCATGTGCTTATTGTAGTCTAAAATGCACACAGGTTTGCGCACTTCAGCAATCTGACCCCAAACAGCCACAGGTGAAGTACTCTCATCATGGATGGTAGTCAGCATGTACACATCCCTCCTGTCCACAAATTTCACAGCTAGCAGTTCCTCACCTACGCAAGGCACTGCACTGTCCCCTCTGAAGTTTTTTGCAAACAAGCTCTTTTAAATAACCTTTACGGTTAGAGCGGATTGTGCCACAAGCAAAAGTGTCCACTTTGAACAATTCCTTAAACAATTGCACAGCAGTGTAGAAGTTATCAAGGTACAAATGGTGGCCTCTGTTAAACAGTCCTCTAGCAAGATCCCACACAATTTTCTCTGAAACTCCAAAAGTGGACGGACAACCAGGGGGGTCAATAGTGGAATCCCTACCAGTGTACACACGCAAATTAAAAACATATCCTGTCCTACTCTCAGACAACATATACAGCTTAATTCCATAGCGTGCCCTCTTGCTAGGAATGTACTGCCTAAAAACCAAACGGCCCTTGAACAGGACCAAAGACTCATCAATAGATATTTCTTTCCCTGGAGTATAGATCTCTGAAAATCGATCTACAAAGTGATCAAGAACAGGCCGAATCTTAAAAAGACGGTCACATTCAGGGTGATCTCGTGGCAACGCCAAACCATTATCAACAAAATGCAGCATCCGAAGCAAAAGTAAATACCGATCACGAGTCATAACTGCAGGAAATATGGCCGTTGCCATCAAGGGACTGGTAGACCAATATGAACCCATGGACGGCTTCCTTATCAAACCCATCAAAAAAGTCAAACCCAAAAACTTCTTCATCTCTTCCAGATTTGTGGGACTCCACCGGGTAGCTCTAGAATGGGGCCTAAGTCTGGCACTGTTGTCCCTCAAAAACTGTTCAGCATACAAATTAGTCTGCTCAACAATCTTACCCAAAAATACATCATCCATAAACAACTGAAAATACTGTATAGGCAAATAATGTTCACAATCCACTCTACACCCTGCATAACCACTAAAGGCAGGCAACACCGGCTGCACCATGTTTGGATCAACCCAGAGTCCAGCACTTCCAGTAGGAAGCCTAGCAGCCCCAGGCTGCAATCCAGATGCCTCTTGCACCATCGGCACAGTAGTATCCTCCTCTAAATCAGGCACTTCATCTGCACTGAGAGTACCTTCATCATCCGATGATTCCATGTGGAGAGAAAACTCACTGCCTGAATCTTCCCTCCCTCCTCTCCCTCAGACGCACTGTCAGTCTCATAATCCTGCTCAGAGGAAGATTCAAGAAGCAAACCAACCACCTGCTGAGCAGTAATTCTACGGCTATCCATAATGCTTACTAATAAAGGTTACTTGTCAAACAAGTCAACAACAACAAACCCTTTGTAAAAAAAAGAAATAAACAAAATGTAGCTTTATCACAAAGACCTATATACTCTAACACTATACCACTCACGTGACAGAAGCAGCTATACTCACCACCACCTACTCTGCACAGACACAGTAAGGATCAACAATATCCCACTAAAAAGAAGAAGAAAAAAATTACACATAAGACAATGCAAAACATCGCAAAGAATTTCATGCTCTGAACACTAACAAATATGCTGCCATTATGGCACCACTTACAAAAATTCATTCATGCATGACAATAATACTCATTTGGAGTACACACAACAAAAATATTTTTCTTACCAAATAAATGCAATTACGCAAAACTGCAGAACCACCACTGACGAAACCGCAAACAGGAATCAAAAGCTTTACACTAGAATAAAAAGGAGAAAAAAAACATTACAATCACATATGCAAATAATGCACCAGTCCACACACAATCCACCAGCCAAGCTAAGGGGTAGGTGGGCCTAACAGTATAAATAAAATATTCACCCCCGTAAAAGGGAGCAACCCTTGCCCTTTTGGCCACTCCCCAACACAAAAATTAAAAAAAACCCTGGTGTCTAGTGGCTTCTGCCCTCCTTGGGGGCAGATGGGCCTAAAAACATACTGCTATTCTGCCACCCAAGGGGTCACTCTCCACAAATAAAAGCCTGGTGGACTAGTGGGAAGATACCTTTATCTTCCGCACACGATCTCTCACTACTCAACTCTACTCTCAACTCTATTCACAACTGGATGTTAGCTCACCAACTCATTCTGAATCCCGCCAAAACTGAATTCCTCCTCCTCTCTACCTCTCTCTCTCACCTTCTCCTGTTCAATCTTGGATGGATCAGCTGAACCTACTCAACAACAAACCCATCATTGTTGACAGCGCTAAATGCCTAGGTGTCATTCTTGACAAAAGACTCAACCTAATCTCCCACATCAACTCTATTGCTAAGAACGCACGTTACCAGTTGCGCCTTCTACGGGGGATCCGTCGGTTCTTCCCGGAGAAAGACTTAAAAACCTTGGTACAATCTCTGGTTCTCTCAAGACTGGATTATTGCAATTCTCTTCTGACGGGCCTACCCAAATCCCACCTCTCCCTCTCAAAAGCATCCTCCATTCAGCAGCTCGCCTCATTTCAGGGTCTAAACGAAGCGACCACGTCAATCCTATCCTCTCTTCGATGGCTTCCGATCGAGGCAAGATCGATTTACAAAACTGCCTGCATCACACACAAAGCCTTACACACCTCCTCCCCTCGTTACCTGGCAAATAAATTGAAATTGTCCGGTGGCTCTCGCCCTTCTCGCAATGCGGAAAAGCTTCTGCTTGAGCCCACCCCCCATCTTCAAAAAGGGAAAGATCGATGGCGCAATCCTTCTCAGGAAATGCAGTGAGAATCTGGAACTCGCTTCCCCCATTGCTCCATGCCACCTCCTCTACCCGGATCTTCAAAGCTGACCTCAAATCTCTTCTCTTCCAAAGACACTTTCAGAACTAATACTTTCACTCTCAGCCCCCTCTAGGAAGTTCGCTCTTCATTGTAAATTTGTACTTTTTCCTGTACATTCCTCACCCTTGCGTGCTGGAGTTTATGTACCCTTCTACCTATACACACACAGTGTAGATGTAGTTCACAAACGCAGATATATTCTAAATTTACCTAGTCCAGTCCACATAACCTGTGTCTCTATGTAGGCAATACACGTGTCCTGCTGACACTCCTCATGCACTGACCAGCACCTATATAAATCCCCGTGCACACAGTCAACATGCATATGCATTGTACAAAAATCCTGCAGCGCAAAACTGAACACCAGTGCACATTAATTACCCACCTACACAATACGCTCACCGGTGTGAATTGGGAGCAGTTTGAATTGACGCGTCCTAGCCACATACCAATAATAACTTTGTGGTCTACTGCCCATTTACATTTCATGGAGAAGCAAATTAAAATAAAATAGAAGCTGGGGTGTACACACACACACACACACACACACACTCTCTCTCTCTCTCTCTCTCTCTCTCCCTCTCCCTCTCCCTCCCTCCCTCCCTCCCTCGTGCCTAGTGGGCACTTCCTGCTGCACGATCACATGATCGTGCAGCAGGAATGCACAAAAGAGGCATCGGGGAAAGGAAAACCCTTTCCTTTCCCTCGATGCCTCTTTTGATACAAACCCCCCTCCCTGAGCCAAACCTCACCTGATTTCCCGACGCGCTGGAAGCAAATGGCTTCCAGCGCGTCGGGAAGAAAGGAAACCCTCAACGAAGTCAGCGCGCCTCGCGCGCTGACGTCATTGATGGGGCGGGGGAGGCAGGGAAGCCCTTCCCCTGCCTCCCCCAAAAAACTAACGATCGGATTCCCACGGGGAGCGCCAGCGCTTCCCCGTGGGTCGTCATGACGAGCTGGACTCGTCATGAGCACACGAGCACTGTGTGCCATGGCGAGTCCAGCTCGTCATAAGCACCGAAGGGGATAAAGGGTCAGAGCAGGATCTCAGCGGCAGACGAGGAGAAGGAACCTCCTGGTCACAGGAACTACACGAGCATTGCGCTCGAGAAATTCAAGGATGCAAAGACCTCCATCAAGGATTACAGCTAACTTTTCAGGGTGTAAATGGAGAGAAGCCACATCTGCTTAACCACGCTCACGAATTCTACACGAGAATTGCGCTCGAGAAAATGAAGGATGCAAAGACCTCCATCAAGGATTACAGCTAACTTTTCACGTTGGAAATGGAGAGAATGCACATCTGCTTAACCACGCTCACGAATTCTGCACACCTGCCCTGCATATTTATCCAAGAAGATGCCACCGTTTTGTGCAATACCTCTACTCAACTGTAGTACTGTCTACTGGCTAATCAGTAAGTGTTACCTCGTTGGGTAAATGTATAGTGCCTTTCCTACACTACAGCTGCGTAAAGGACCAGAAGAATTGTCTCCAGTGACCTGTGTGTCTGTAATTTTGCCACCGTGCCGAAAGCGCCGGGAACCTTTGATTAAGCTGTCCATCATAGTGGGGAAAGGGCGGGCAGATGTTGCATACCGCTAGTGTATGTGTGGCGGGGCCAAACGGGCGGGGCTTCTAGGCCCGTTCACATGCCTCTTGTTTATAAAGGGTCAGAGCACGATCTCAGCGGCAGACGAGGAGAAGGAACCTCCTGGTCACAGGAACTACACGAGCATTGCGCTCGAGAAATTCAAGGATGCAAAGACCTCCATCAAGGATTACAGCTAACTTTTCAGGGTGTAAATGGAGAGAAGCCACATCTGCTTAACCACGCTCACGAATTCTACACGAGAATTGCGCTCGAGAAAATGAAGGATGCAAAGACCTCCATCAAGGATTCCAGCTAACTTTTCACGTTGGAAATGGAGAGAAGGCACATTCTGCACACCTGCCCTGCATATTTATCCACGAAGATGCCACCGTTTTGTGCAATACCTCTACTCAACTGGAGTACTTTCTACTGGCTAATCAGTAACTGCTACCTCGTTGGGTAAATGTATAGTGCCTTTCCTACACTACAGCTGTGTATAGGAACAGAAGAATTGTCTCCAGTGACCTGTGTGTCTGTAACTTTGCCACCGCGCCGAAAGCGCCGGGATCCTTTGATTAAGCTGTCCATCATTGTGGGGAAAGGGCGGGAAGACGTTGCATACCGCTAGTGTATGTGGGTCGGGGCCAAACGGGCGGGGCTTCTAGGCCCGTTCACATGCCTCTTGCCCTCCCTCCCTCGTGCCTAGTGGGCATTCCTGCTGCACGATCACATGATCGTGCAGCAGGAATGCACAAAGAGGCATCGGGGAAAGGAAAACCCTTTCCTTTCCCTCGATGCCTCTTTTGATACAAACCCCCCTCCCCGAGCCAAACCTCACCTGATTTCCCGACGCGCTGGAAGCAAATGGCTTCCAGCGCGTTGGGGAAGAAAGGGAAACCCTCAATGATGTCAGCGCACCTCGCGCGCTGACGTCATTGATGGGGAGGGCGGGGGGCAGGGGAGGCAGGGAAGCCCTTCCCCTGCCTCCCCCAAAAAAACCTAACGATCGGATTCCCACGGGGAGCGCCAGCGCTTCCCCGTGGGTGGTCTTATGACGAGCTGGACTCGTCATGAGCACACGAGCACTGTGTGCCATGACGAGTCCAGCTCGTCATAAGCACCGAAGGGGTTAATGTGCAAAACAACGCGTTTCAGCTGTGAAGCCTTTGTCAAGTTTACACATTGTGCTCCACTCCCCAAAGAAATACGCTGTAAACCAGAGAACATAGAAAAAAGACTTTCCGCAATAGGTGAGAATTTTTAACAATATTGCGGATAATTCATTTCAATTTTATATTCACATTTTTGATGAATCTTGTTAAATAAATCATTTCATAATTGTTTGTTACAAATTCATCATATGCGATTCAACAACTTCAAGCCAAAGACTTTACGCAATTGGTAAATATTATTCCACCGTATTGTGAATAATTTATATCGATTTCACATTCACTTTATAGATGAAATGAATGATAATTCTAATTAAATAACTCAATTCAAACTATTCATACTCAATTCTTCAAGTGCTGTTAAACAGCGTAAAAAGTGCTCGATTACTACGTGATGTGGTGTGTGTGTGTACAAAAATTAAGAGAAATACCGGCACCACACTATCGTAATGTGGCGGTAATACTCGTCTATATGCATATAATAATGTTATTATGTGCACCGGGCATATGGGCAAGGACGTGATAGCAGGGAGACAACTGGATATCCAAGCTCTAAGCAGGCTGGTAGCCACAATCTGGTGACCAGAATATAAATTTATGATTACGGGCAAGTGCCCCAAAGTATGGTGACCTGGTTATAAGGTTATAAACTAGGAAATCTGTGCTATAGTTAATCCTAGAACTGTATATAGGATAAACTCCTAAATGCCTGTATATTATAAACATTATGATAATGGGAAAGTGCCCTGATATAGGAAGCAAGAATACCGCTGATTTAAAAAGTGACAGTAGTGCAGACTAGGAGTGAGTGAAATACAATACAGATTGTAAAAGATATATATATGTACATAAATGAGAGAAGACAATCTGAAATCAGCGAATATGAGTTGTTAGTTCCTCACTGCTGTTCATCCCATATGGTATTCTGGTGTTCAAGTCAATAATATACCTCGATTCTAATGTGCGCAGCATCTTTTCTCTGTCACCTCCTCTGATGTGTTTAACAATACAATCAATCCCAAAAGCCTTCAGGTGATTGCTGTTACTGTCATGTGCTGTTTGGAAGTGACGAGCTACTGGATAATTAAAATCATTATTTACAATAGCTCGTAGATGTTGTAGAATTCTCATCTTCAGTGGGAGTTTGGTGCTGCTCATGTATCTTAGTCCACATGGACATTCTAAGATGTATATGGCATACTCCGTGGTACAGGTAATGTGTTTACGGATCTGCCTTGTTTTTCCATTTCTTATCGTGTAACTTCTGCAAACCTGGCTATTCTTGCACGCCTTACAAGAATTACATGGGAAGAAGCCTACCTTCTGTGTATTTAACCAGCTAGTAGATGGTCTTGGTTCTTGGAAACTGTGTACCAAGCAGTCCATCAGTGACTGCGGTCATCTGTATGTAACTTGGGGGGCATTGCCTATGGAGCTGCCTATTATAGGATCAGTTATTAGGAGGTTCCAATGTTTTTTCAAGAATTTCTTCAGTTGGAAAGATCTTATATTGTATGTGGTAATGAGTCTGGGTTTGCTGTTTTCAATGATATTTGTGCCAGTATCTTTAATTTTGAAAAGGACATCTGTCTGCTTAGTCCCCTCCAATTTCTTACTGGCCTGTGTCAATATTTTGTGTGAGTAACCCCTTCTCCTAAAATGATGTTTCATATTCTCCTGTTCTTTATTGAAAATATCATCTTTACTGAGGTTGCGACGTGCCCTAAGGAACTCCCCCTCGGGTATGCTATGAATCAGTGGGGCAGTATGATGGCTAAGTGCATGTAAAGTGCTGTTACCAGCTGTGTGTTTTCTTAAGAGCGATGTGTGTAGTTTGTCTTTCTCAATGTGTATTGCTACATCTAGAAATTCACAGTAAGTTCTACTTATGGTAAATGTGAAGCTGAGATTAAGATAATTAATCTCTAATACATTGATGAATTCCTTAGTTGTGCTTTCCTCACCATCCCAGATCAGGAATAGATCATCAATGTATCTGATCCAAATGGGGATGTGCTCCGTGTATTTCTCATTTTGGTCTGACCAGACCAACTGTTCTTCCCACCAGCCCAGGAAAATATTCACCAGACTGGGGGCGAAACAGGTGCCCATGGCTGTACCTTACTTCTGTCTGTATAGTGTTTTTTCGAACAGAAAGATATTCTGTCCCAGACAGTAGAGCATCATTGCTCTCAACATATTCGTATGTTCTAACATGGCCAATGGTCTGTTACTGAGAAAGTGCATGCAAGCTTCCACTCCCTTCCTTTGTTCGATGCAAGTGTACAATGAGCATACATCAAGTGATATCATTAGGTATGTGCTCTCCCATTTTATGTCATGAATTCTTCTAAAAAAGTCAGTGCTGTCACAACAGTACGATCTTAAATCCAATACATATGGAGACAGAAAAAAATCAAGAAAAATCGAGGTGCTTTCTAAAAGACCCCCATTCGATGATACAATGGGTCTCCTTGGTGGTCTAGTGGATGTTTGTGAATCTTCGGCAGCAGATGTAGACAAGGTGTACGGGGGTGATCAGTTCTTAAAAATAGATATTCATCTTGATCCAATAATCTTGTAGTCCACCAGTCTCTTAACATGTCATGATATCTGCAGATGATTTGCCTGTAGGTTTCTCAATTGATTGCCTCGTAACACGTGTGGTCGCTCAATTGTCTGAGAACTTCTGTTCTGTAATCCTCCATGTCCATCAGAACAATGTTCCCCCCCTTTGTCTGAGGTTTTAATAACTATGGAGGAATCACCAGTTAGTTGTTTGAGAGCAATTCTTTGTTCCTTAGTCAAATTGTTGTGCCTCATGATGTTATGGTTATCACGCATCTTGGTTATCTCATGTATCATCACAGAATTGAATGCCTCAATATTGTCATGGGGAACATTGGGATTAAATTTCGATCTTGGTTTAAAGCCACTCTTGATGGATCTGTCGAGGGTAAAACCAATTTCCCGCAAGGTCTCATTGATATTCAGTTCTTGTGTCTCATTCATTATGTTTTCATCCAAGGCATGTAGAGCTAGAATAGAATTGATATAATTCAAGGTAAAGTTAGAGGATACATCGCTCACAGATCCATCTCCAGTTCTTCCTTGTTTGCCTGTTACCATTTTATGCAATTTCATCAACTTTAGTTTTCTGATGTAAAGAAACAGATCTATTCTTAAGTCCACATAATTCATATCATGAGTTGGACAAAATGATAGGCCCAGTTTGAGTAATGATTCCTCATCTTGTGTCAAGGTTCTCGATGACAAATTCACAATGGTCTTATCATCGTTGGTATCCGGTTGGTTTGCCAAGCACATATTGAGAGTCCCAATTTGTCCTCCCCTTCTTTTCCTTATTCTTTGTTTCTGTCGGATCATTTTGCTTTTCCTTCGCCTCTTCCTCTTCCTCGTCCTTTCCCCTTCTTTTCGATGGGGTCGTTCGTTGTTTGTTCCTTCTTTTTTTGTTTCAATAGCTGAAACTCGTGTATGAAGGTCAGTGGGCGCATGCCTAAAGGGACTGTTGGCCTTTCGGAATCAGAGCTGAGATCAGAGCTGGAGTCAGTAGATACAGCTTCTTGTTATTTCTGTTGTTGAATTACACGTAATTCTCTCTGAGCCCAATCAAATCTTTTAGCATAAGTCAGAATTCGGCCCTCAGCATAATCTTTCTTGTCCCGTAAGAATTTGCGTTGTTTTTTTAATTTGATGGCATCCTCATATGCCTTCAGACGGGCCTTTAAGAAAATCAATTACTGTACTTTCAGTTTTGTGCTTCTCCAGTTCTTGTCTCACTTTGGCCAAGTCCTGTCGGGTCTGATCTAAATCAATTTTGGCGTACTTTATCAGAAATTCTAACATTCCTTTGCATGTTTTTGCCATAAAACTTGCCCATTCATTGAGGAGGTGTTGACCATGTCATGAGTGATGTAATATGTGACGTCATCAGCAGTGCATTGCGGGGGCGCGAGTTATAGTTAGCTGAACTAACTATAACGGGGGAATTTCTATGGTTTTGTACGAGTGAAATGTCCAACTAACTATAACTGTCCCTAAAACCTATGGTTTTTTCAGTGAATTTCAAAGGTTTTTTAAATGCTAATTTCTAACTATAACGTGTCTGAAACCTATGGTTTTTTCAGTGAATTTCAAAGGTTTTTTAAATGCTAATTTCTAACTATAACGTGCCTGAAACCTTTGGTTTTTTAAGTGAATTTCAAAGGTTTTTTAAATGCTAGTTTCTAACTATGCCTACAGAGGTAGAACATGTGAAAAAAGAAGAAAAAACGCACAGAAAGAAGCAAAAGAAATGCAGAAAGAAGCAACAGAAGTCCACAAAGACGAAGAAAAGAGCAGGAAGAAGCAAGACATGTGCAGAAAGAACCAACAGAGGAGCAGAAAGAGGCCTTGTTGCAAAATCATCCAGTGCCCACAACTTTTTCAGACGGGTACTGGTGGTAACTGACTCGGACTAACCAGGCCTAGAGCCAGTGCTATGCTAAAAGACACTTAGAATACAGTGAAAACACCTCCATACACTAGGGAACACTATGCGGTGGGGTACCCCTGTCATTAGCATGACCTCCTCTGTAAGGCCCTAGTACAATCTGCTTTAGATTTTGGAAGAGAGAGCAGGTTTCCTGCTCTCTCTTCCAAAATCCAAAGCAAGTTTGCTATGGCAGGATGGGAGCCGCGAGGCTCCCGTCCTGCCATAGCAAACAACAGTGTCCCGGGGTGGGCACCCCGGGACACTGCAGGAGCCAGCCCTGGGGGGGTGGCAGTCCCCAGGGCCATCACTGGCTCCAGGAGGGGGGCCACGCGGCCCCCCTCCCACCATTGGCAAAGCCCCGGGGAGGTGGTGGTCCCCGGGGCTCGGGGGTCCGTTACGGACCCCCAAATTTAAATATTAGTGCCCCGGGGAGGTGGCGGTCCCCGGGGCATGTGGGGCCTGAGCCCCCACACAGGTCTATTTTTTTTAAAAAGAAGCCACAGGGGTGGCGGTCCCCGGGCTGCGTGGGGGCAGTGTGCCCCCCTGCAATTATAATTGATCCTCGCCCCAGGGGGTGGTGGTCCCTGGGCTTTGGGGGCCTTAGAGGCCCCCAAAACTCTAAGAAAACAAGCCCCGGGGGTGGCGGTCCCGGGGCTGCGGGGGCCGTGTGCCCCCGCAAATATTAGTTGCAAAGCCCCGGGGGTGGCGGTCCCGGGGCAGTGTGGGGGATTGGGGCCCCCCACACATTTTTACTGCCCCGGGACCTGGCCCACCCGGGGGCTTCAATTAAATGTTTTTTTTCTTCCGGCTGGATCCGCGGATCCGGCACGCATTTTGCCGATTTTTAAAAAATAATAATGCTTTTTTTGGGCCCTGGGGGTCATTGTGGGACCCCCTGAGCAGGCCTAGGGGGTCAGGGTGTTTCTACCCTGCCCCCTTTTTCTTTTTTTTCAAATTTTTTATTCTGATTTCTTGTGACTCGGTTCTACTGAGTCACAAGATGGCTGCCAACACTTCCTGGTTTGGAGTGTTGACAGCCAATTAGAATAAAGTTCGGGGTCGGGAGGGTCCGCGGATCCTCCGTGCCTCTAAATATCGAAACTTTTATTTTTGATTTCTCAGCAAATACTGAACGGATTTACACCATTTTTAAAAAGGTCGCTTCTGAGCCAAGCAGTACCTTTTTGCCAAATTTGGGTAAATCTGTTCAGTAGTTTCGCTGTTACCTTGCATAAAGTTTCTATGGGAAATTGATTTTGACTCTTATTTTGAATTTCTCTGAATTACTGAACGGATTTACACGATTTAAAAAAGGGCGCTTTCTGAACTAAGCACTACCTTTTGTCAAATTCTGGTGTAATTCCGCTCAGCAGTTCGGCTGTAGCCGTGGCTAAAGTTTCCTATGGAAAATAACATGGAGAAAACATGTTTTGGGACCCCCCTTTTTTCTCGGCCGCCGCTTGCCGAATCACCCCGAAACTTTCAAGATAGGAGCTGACCGGAGCGGGCCGTAAGTTTTGAAAATTTCACGAAGATTCGTCAACCGGTGCCAAAGTTATTGGGAAAAGACTGTTACAAATTTCCTATGGATAATAGGTCCTAACTATAACTACCTACTGGCGACCGCCAGTAGGTAATATATATATATATATATATATATATATATATATATATATATATATATATATATATATATACATGTGTGTGTGTATTATCTACTGGCGGTCGCCAGTAGATAGTTATAGTTAGGACCTATTTTCCATAGGAAATCGGCAACATTCTATTTGAAATAACTCTTGCGTTGGTTGACGAATCTTCGCGAAATTTTCAAACTTTATGGCCCGCTCCGGTCCGCTCCTACCGTGAAAGTTTCGGGGTGATTCGTCAAGCGGGGGCTGAGAAAAAAGGGGGTCCCAAAACGTGTTTTCCCCATTCATTTTCCCATAGGAAACTTTAGCCACGGCTACAGCCCGAACTGCTGAACGGAATTACACAAAATTTGGCAAAGAGGTAGTTCTTGGTTCAGAAAGAACCCCTTTTGTTAAATGGTGTAAATCCGTTCAGTAGTTGCGGAGAAATTAAAAAATAAGAGTCAAAAATCAATTTCCCATAGGAAACTTTATGCAAGGCTACAGCCCGAACTGCTGAACGGAATTACACCAAATTTGGCAAAGAGGTAGTTCTTGGTTCAGAAAGAACCCTTTTGTTAAATGGTGTAAATCCGTTCAGTAGTTGCTGAGAAAATCAAAAGTAAAAACACATATATATCTGGGCGGAGCCTAACCACACATGTCATCGTGAGATCTGATTGGCTGTCAGCACTTCATCCTGGAATTGCTGGCAGCCATCTTGGGACCAATATAAATGATAGTACCCCATTGAAATGCATTGTAGTGAATCGAAGATTTTGAGGGTTACCAACAGGAGAACTATAAAGGGTGATAACAGACTTTAGTTACATTAGAATTCATTTGTTGATGGTACCATACTAATGTCAGGAATTGTGGTGTGTTCTAAGGTGATTTTACCCTGTGAAAAACCTTCTGCTGGGATATCATGAATCATGTTTGAGAGAAAACTATTTTCACATGCTTGTCCCATAGAGTTTTGGAAGGTGCTCCAGAAGCTAAAATGAGAGCATATTTTCTGTAAATTCACATTATCTTTCTCAGTCATGTGAGAATGAAGTCTGACATTCTCAGTAAAACATGTACATCCAACAATGGCAGAGACTGTCAGTTGATTCCTTTGTGTTCTACTGCAGCTTCCCAGAGTGTTCTAAAGAACAACTAGAGTGCTAACAGCCTTACTTATGACAAAAGTATGGCACACCTGAAGCCATCTTGATTGGAATAAACTGGTAACACTTAAAACATTTAATTTAAAAAGGAACAAAATGATGGGGTTCATTTTGTCATAGAAATTATGGTTAGTGCTGTAGAAAGAAAAATTAGGACATGTTTCAAGTGTGATCTCAAATATCTTCCTGTTATATTTCAACAGGAGCAGCCTGTCAGTTGATGCCTTTGTGTTCTACTGCAGCTTCCCAGAGTGTTCTAAAGAACAACTAGAGCGCTAACAGCCTTACTTATGACAAAAGTATGGCACACCTGAAGCCATCTTGATTGGAATAAACTGGTAACACTTAAAACATTTAATTTAAAAAGGAACAAAATGAGGGGGTTCATTTTGCCATAGAAATTATGGTTAGTGCTGTAGAAAGAAAAATTAGGACATGTTTTAAGTGAGATCTCAAATATCTTCCTGTTATATTTCAACAGGAGCAGCCTGTCAGTTGATGCCTTTGTGTTCTACTGCAGCTTCCCAGAGTGTTCTAAAGAACAACTAGAGTGCTAACAGTCTTACTTATGACAAAAGTATGGCACACCTGAAGCCATCTTGATTGGAATAAACTGGTAACACTTAAAACATTTAATTTAAAAAGGAACAAAATGAGGGGGTTCATTTTGCCATAGAAATTATGGTTAGTGCTGCAAAAAGAAAATTTAGGGCATGTTTTAAGTGAGATCTCAAATCCTCTTCTATTTCATTAGAAAATTCTGACATGCAGACTGAAACAATCACTTTCAATACCAGCAGTAGACTACCAGTTAACTCCTTGGTGAGCAGTAGCTTTACTACAGTGATCTAATGAACAACTAGAGTGCTAACATTCTGAATTTATGGCAAATGTGTGACACATCTGAATGCCTTCTTGATGGAATCAAAGTAAAAACTGAAAGCATTTCCTACTGAGGAGACTGTAGTAAATGAGGAAATTAGGAAACTTCATAACAAATAACTCTCCCAAGATGGCCACCAGAGAAAAAAGAGCCCAAATGTAGCACAAATATCACCCAGAGGTAGCCCACGTATAGCCCAATGACAGAAGTGTGCAAAACACTTT
The DNA here is from genome assembly GCA_963921515.1 of Calotriton arnoldi. Classification (NCBI taxonomy): domain Eukaryota; kingdom Metazoa; phylum Chordata; class Amphibia; order Caudata; family Salamandridae; genus Calotriton; species Calotriton arnoldi. The sequence goes on from CAWUFW010005154.1 coordinate 190,471, forward strand.
TATTTTTTGTTTTTTTGCAGTTTTATATAGTGCAGACTGGTCAGGTATTGGAGTGCTTTACATGAGCATTGGTTACATCACACAAGGACAAATTCATGTTGGTTGACCCCTACACTACCCAAACACCACTGCACTACCCTAAACCCTAAAACCCTACCCCAGCACGACCTCTTCACTACCCAAACACAACTGCACTACCCTAAACTCAAAAACACTACCCCCAGCACGACCCCTACACTACCCAAACAACACTGCACTACCCTAAACCCTAAATCTACCCCCTACACTACACAAACAACATTGCACAACCCTAAAACACTACCCCCAGCATGACCCCCTGCACTACACAAACACAACTGCACTACCCTAAACCTAAAAACACTACCCCAGCACGACCCCTACACTACCCAAACACCACTGCACTACCCTAAACCCTAAAACACAACCCCAGCACGACTCCCCACACTACACAAACACCACTGGACTACCCTAAACCCTAAAACACTACCCCCAGCATGACTCCCTACACTACCTAAACACCACTGCACTACACTAAACCCTAAATACTACCCCCAGCATGACCTCCCACACTACACAAACACCACTGCACTATCCTAAACCCTAAAACACTACCCCCAGCACGCACCCCTACACTACCCAAACACTACTGCACTACCCTAAACCCTAAAACACTAACCCCAGCATGACCCCCTACACTACCCAAACACCACTGCACTACCCTATACCCTAAAACACGACCCTGTACACTACACGAACACAACTGCACTACCCTAAACCCTAAAACACTACCCACAGCATGACCCCTACACTACACAAACACCACTGCACTACCCTAAACCCTAAAACACTACCCCCTACACTACACAAACACCACTGCCCTAAACCCTAAAATACAACCCCAGCATGACCCCTACACTACACAAACACCACTGCACTACCCTAAACCCCCTACACCATACAAACACCACTGCACTACCCTAAACCCTAAATCGACCCCTAGCATGACCCCCTACACTACCCAAACACCACTGCCATACCCTAAACCCTAAAACACTACCCCCAGCATGAACTCCTACACTACCCAAACACCACTGCACTACCCCTAAACCTTAAAACACTACCCCCAGCACCACCCCTACACTACACAAACACCACTGCACTACCCTAAACCCTAAAACACTACCCCAGCACTACCTCCTACACTACCCAAACACCACTGCACTAACATAAACCCTAAAACACTACCCCAGCACAACCCCCTACACTACACAAACCCCACTGCACGACCCTAAACCCTAAAACACTACCCCCAGCACGACTCCCTACACTACCCAAACACCACTGCACAACCCTAAACCCTAAATCTACCCCCAGCACGACCCCCTACACTACCCAAACACCACTGCACTGCCCTACACCATAAAACACTACCCCCAGCATGACCCCCTACACTACACAAACACCACTGCACTACCCTAAACCCTAAAACACTACCACCAGCATGACCCCCTACACTACTCAAACACCACTGCACTACCCTAAACCCTAAAACACTAACCCAGCACGACCCCCTACACTACCCATACACCACTGCACTACCCTAAAGCCTAAAACACTACCCCAGCACGACCCCCTACACTACTGCACTACCCTAAACCCTAAAACACTACCCCCAGCACGACCCCTCTACACTACCCAAACACCACTGCACTACCCTAAACCCTAAAACACTACCCCCAGCACGACCCCCTACATGACCCAAACACCACTGCACTACCCTAAACCCTAGAAAAGAAACCCCCACCCCATGCCCAATCCCCCTTACCTCTCACCTCGTGGTTCCTCTCTCTCGTGGTTCCTGCTTCACGTTGTCTCTGAGGGCGGTGCACGTCGTTGTAGAGTGAAACGGAACAGCCTCTGTTTCCTTACAACGACATGGATCGTCTACATAGTTTTAGAACGCATGGTCATTTACCATACATACCTTTACAACAAAATTCGTTGTAAAGGCATGCGTGGTAAATGACCATGCGTTCAAAAAAATGCGTAGTAATGACTTTCGTGATGTACAACGCATGCGTGGTAATGCATGCGTTGTAATGGTATCGCAAGCAAAAAGTCGTTGTAACGGCTGTTTACCGATCGAAGCTGGCCCCTGTTCTTCAGTGAGACGTTTATTTGATTAATTAGGAGGAAGGAATGTGTTTTTACCGAAAAGTGCATTCCCGGCTGTTGTATTGTGAAAGTGTCCGCGTGGCCTGGTTTCACTTCCGGTGAGAGAGTGGAAGAGTCTGTTTGGATCTAAAGGAGTTCTGTTGTTGGATCGGGGCCGGTGCGACATGTCATCAGAAAACATAGCTAATGGAAAGCGTCCTCCCTGAAGTGTGGAGCAGTGCCATGAGAGGTCAACGAGTGTGCGTCCCACCGCAGTATGACCGTACCGCGTGACCCATGTGCCACCTCCAGGGTACTGGAGGCAGAAGCGGCATCGCAGGTCCTCTTGAAGACCGTTGTAGCACTAATTCTACATTTTGGTACTAGGGCATTTTAACTTCGTTGTTCCTGCCAGATACAAAGAGAAGATCCTGTGTTATTCAGTGCCCTCGTTACCTTTTTGTGGGTTGTGGTGCTTGTCACTTCGCTGCCCCGCCGGTGCACACGACTGGGCACCCCACCTCGTGTGCCATCTGCAGGGCCTCTGCCCTCGGATCACTGGTTTCGGTTTCTGGAGTGGCAACATAAACAGTTGCTCCCAAAGGACTAGCCTGAACACTTAGGTGAATATCCCCTGCATCAGCATTCCACGGAAATTCTTTCCTAGCTCTCCCACGTCAACGAGGACGCCATAATAGCACGGCTCCGCTCGCAACACCCTATGACGTCATCGGAGCCATAAGAGAACCTCGTCGGCGTGCTGACGTCAGTTCCACCCATTTTTTCCGTGCCACCGAGGCAAACAGGGGACCGAGACATTTTCACATGTATACATAGTATAATAAATATATATATATTCACTGAAAAACCATAGGTTTCAGGCACGTTATAGTTAGAAATTAGCATTTAAAAAACCTTAGAAATTCACTGAAAAAACCATAGGTTTCAGGCACGTTATAGTTAGAAATTAGCATTTAAAAACCTTAGAAATTCACTGAAAAACCATAGGTTTCAGGGGCGTTATAGTTAGTTGGACATTTCACTCGTACAAAACCATAGAAATTCCCCCGTTATAGTTAGTTCAGCTAACTATAACTCGCGCGCCCGCAATGCACTGCTGATGACGTCACATATTACATCACTCATGACATGGTCAGTGACATCACTCATGACATCACTGATGACATCTCAAATGACATCACTGATGACATCACTCATGACATCATCCAGTGAATGTGTGTTTTTCTGAAAATTAAAAATGTTTTATATATGTATATCTCAAGGTCGATGGAAGAATAAATGGGTATATAAGTGTCTAAATGGATGATTTTGTTTTGTAAAATTGATTGTATAACTGACTAAGTATAAGTATAAGTGTATCTTAGTGAATACATGGGTTAGTGAGTAATGTTTAAATATGAAAATATCTGTATCAGTCTCTCACTTTGTGTATAAGTGGCTGCATGGGTTGGTGAGTAGCTACATGAGTGTCTATATGGGTTATTAGTTGGTTTTTTGAGTATCTAGTATGAGTGTCTGTATGGTTCGGTGGGGGCTATTACTTAGTGCATAGATGCATGAATGAGTGACTCACTGTTTGTATGTGTTGAAGACAGCATGTGTGCAGGACTGTATAGGTGGATGAGTATGTGTATGGGTGTGTTAGTGAGTGAATGACTGTCTCAATAGTGTCTTTATGAGTAACTACATATGTTTTAAACTAGTATATGTGAGTATTGGTGTATATAAGTGAGTATATGTGAGAGTGAGAGATTGGAAGAGTTCCTGTACAAATAAGTAGGTGTTTCTATAAGTGATTGTTTAAGAGAGTAAGTATGTGTAAGTTTCTGTAGAAGTAAGTGTGGTAGTGTGTGTATAACTGTATATGCAAGTAAATGGATGTTTGATACTTTGTTTGCATGTGTGACTATGTGTGTGAGTAACTCTATGGATGAGTGGCGGTGTGTAACAGGATGTATAGGTATATGAGTACATATGATGAGTCAGTACATGTATGAGTGACTGTATAGGGACTGTTGGTGAATGAGTGGATGGGTGTGTAGATCTTGGAATTACTGAATAGGTGTGTTGTAACTGGTATTGGTATGTCCATTGTTTTGAAAATGTTAGTTTGTATTTTTGAGTGTGTGTATCAAAGGTTATATTAGGATGAGAGGAGGTCTGCCACTCTATCACAAGGATGATGTCATCAGTGATGTCATTTGAGATGTCATCAGTGATGTCATGAGTGATGTCACTGACCATGTCATGAGTGATGTAATATGTGACGCCATCAGCAGTGCATTATGGGATGCTACGAGTTATAGTTAGCTGAACTAACTATAACGGGGAATTTCTATGGTTTTGTACGAGTGAAATGTCCAACTAACTATAACGCCCCTGAAACCTATGGTTTTTTCAGTGAATTTCTAAGGTTTTTTAAATGCTAATTTCTAACTATAGCGTGCCTGAAACCTATAGTTTTTTCAGTGAATTTCTAAGGTTTTTTTAAATGCTAATTTCTAACTATAACGTGCCTGAAACCTATGGTTTTTTCAGTGATATATATATATATATATATATTAGAAAAATAGCTGACTCTCCAAACCTCCTTCCGGCGAGAAGAGAGACACGAACTCCTGGGACTTATGGCAATGTTCTTTTTATTCCTCACAAAACCTCCGTTCTGACGCGTTTCGGACAACACTTGGCCTTGATCACATCATATATATATATGTGTGTGTATATATATACATACATAAAAATAAAGCACTCTGTATGTAAACATAGGGTCATGGATATGTATGTGTATATATGTGTGTGTGTGTGTGTGTGTATGTGTGTGTGTGTGCGTGTGTGTGTATGTATATATATATATATATATATATATATATATATATATATATATATATATATATATATATATATATAAATAGCACTGTAGTTATAGTTAGGGTAATATATAGAGTTTTAGTTTTTTATTTTTGTCCATTAATAACTCTGCACCCTTAAGACGAATGTCTGCAAAACTTTGCAGACCTGTTGAACCCGTTTCATTGTCGTAGAACTGAAAGTTTTGCAGTGTTCAGTCAAGGGGGTGCAAAAAAAAAGGGGGGTCCCAAAACAAGCTTGGAATATACTTTTGTATTTCGCGTAGCATGAAAATGGGCCGTAGGATTTTGCTGAAATTTGACAACATTAGATATTAGGGTGCACAGATGTTTCTTTTGGGTACAGCAGGTAAGTAGAGTAAGTATTTCTTAAGATATAAGGTTTTTCAACTTAGTGATATCTTGTGGCACAAAACTACTAAAAGTAGCAAGGAGGCCCAAAAAATAAACTAGACTGCATATGTAAAGTTTCAGATTTTCTCCATGAACAACTGAAAGACCCATTTATGGTCACATGCTAATGGAAACCTATAAGCAAACACAAGGGGATCCATATGGGAATTAGGGAGCAATTAGGTATGTATAGGGGTAAAGGATAAAAAGATAGCGGTAATAATGGAACGGAGGTTGATAACATGGAATATTGCAGGATATATTAGCAAGAAAGATAATAAAGAGTGGATAGAAGAAATTACAAAAGTTTACATTATTTGTCACCAGGCAACATGGGAGGTGGGGCCAATTTGTCTGGATAGCTATCGATCGGTTGAAATCCCGGCATTGCCATCTAGCGGGCAGGGCAAAGGGAGCTATACAAATGAACACAAGACAAACGTGTCACTAATATACATTCCTTTCATAATGACTCTAGAGCACGGATAGAATGAGATCAGCTGTAAAATTAGTGACACTTTGTCTTGTGTTCATTTGTCTTAGTTTACACCAATGCTCATAAATCTGAAGCCCTGATGAGAGCCCCTGGAGGTCTCCCGGGTCCCGAAACGCGTCGGCACTTCATTTAACGCTGAGGAACTTTAATGAATATATTTATGTATAGTTTGAGGGATTGTTATTGAAAGCAGTATCCTCATCTGGTTGCATAAGTTGTTCCCTGCGTTTGATAGTCCTTTTCCTAGTTTAAAAGAAATGTGAAAGGAAAAACGGTCTATCCATTGTTGAATTTCTATTGGTGGATGACTTCATTTATGTGTCATTGAGGTATATGTTGTATGTTACAAATATATGTAAATTGTTTTGATTTTTGTATGTTTTCTCTGAAATGAATAGGAAGTGTTCCTATTCATACATTTTTGAATGTACATAAATATGAGAAAAGTTTTCTAAAAAGGTTTAATAAATAACCAGATCACACGGAATTTGTATCCCTTGATCTTTGCTGAAAGTAGGCGGCATAAAAGACTGAAGATAACCAGGTTCCAATTCTTTTTCACAGGTTTCAAATTTTAACATTTTCTAATGACTTCCCCTATTTCCATTCTTTGACTGGTGAGGGACAAGGTAATTGGGCTTTACTAATCGTAAATTATTATAACAATCATTTTAGCAATATGGCACTAGTGCCATAACAAGTTGATAAGACGATTAATGAAATTAGCCACCAACAGCCTAAAACCTTGAAAATCATCTGGAGAGGTGATTTTAATGCTAGGAGCTGCCAGAAAGTCAAAAATTCAACCTGTGGGGTAACAGATTGTGATGAGGACCCTATAGTATAATTCAGCCACACCCCTTATGGGAGTGCCTTATGTAGGCTATTGATGACATGGAGCTTAGCGATTGGTAATAGAATAAATCTGCAGACAGGATTAATGGACAAAACCTTTGAAAGCGTAGGAAGGGGGTCTACAATCGATTATAGTATTGCCTCAGACAATCTGATACACAGCATTAAAAACATGCAGGTACTGTCTACAGATTTTAGTGATCATGCCCCACTTATTTGTGAACTGGGTTGGGTAGGATACACCAAATCTGTGGAGAAGGTAGCCCCAAAGCCCATCTTAACCAGGAAAAATGGTTATACACTAAAATGGGACAGAGTGGACGAGGCTAATTTATTTACCTCAATTCTTACACTTAATATTTTGGAGGTCATGACATGCTTAGAAGATACTGCCACTCCGTTTCAGGTGTTTTGGGGCATTCGAGAAAATCCTAAAGTATTAAGCAGCACTTAACCCGCCCATTACCCATTAAAGAGCTCCCATTGTTGCAGTGGTTTGATAGAAATTGCTCTAAGGCACTAGCAAACCTGGGTAAAGCTTTGAACAAGGTTCCAAGAGATAGCCAGCTTGTACAGACCCTACGCTCAAGGTATAAAGTAGTCAGAGATAATAGGGTGAAACACCTAAGAGAGGAAGCATGGGAGAATCTAAGGCAAGCCTCTGAGAGAAATGATAGTAATGGTTTCTGGAAGGTGGTAAACGCTCCATTTTTTAAAGATGCAGGGGAGCCGTCCTTGAATGTCCACATTGAGGAGGATGGTTGGGCTACACATTATCAAAATATCTTTCAATATAATGATGGAGCAATACACCTTGTAGACAGTCCGAAGTTGGCAGATCACCCACATTTGACTTTTGAAATGGCAGAAATAGAACTAGTCCTACAGCAGTCATCCGCCCTGAAGGTCCCTGGACCTGATGGGGTTCCTGTCGATAGCTTTTTAACTAACAAGACAGTGTCGGTTCCATTACTAATAAATGTTATTAATTCTATAGCCAAAGCGGGCCCGTTGACCTCTTGGAAGAATTCAATAATTATACCAGTTTTTAAAAAGGGAGATGGATCTATCCAAAAAAACTACAGACCCATCTTCCTAATTGATTGTACAGCCAAGTTAATGACCGTCTCCTACTGAACAGGGTTGAAGAATAGGTAGAGGAAAAGAAGACCCTCTCTGAGGCCCAGTATGGCTTCAGGAAGGGCAAACGAACAACAGATCAATGCCTGAATTTATTGATGGTGGCTGCAAAATATTCTGTGATAAAGAAAGGTGAACTTTGTATTACCTCTATGGACCTCTCTACAGCATTTGGTTGTGTGGTTCACAATAAACTGTGGGCCATTACGGAGAGTATGGGAGTGGATGGACCAATAATCACTTTCATAAGGCAGCTATATTTGGGAGCACTGGCAAGTGTCCGATACGGGAGACAAGGGGATTGTTCAAAATCGAAAAAGGCATGAGACAGGGCTGTGTCCTTTCCCCTTTCCTATTCGCTCTTTACGCTAATAAGTTAGAAATGGTCCTCGCTGAGAATGCAAAAGGCACTACATATGTTGAGCCTCTTCTTCTACCAAAACTCCTCTATGCAGGCGACACAGGGCTATTGGCTAGAATGCCTTTGACACTGCAGAGTCTCATAGAGGAGTACACAACCTATATGGCAGACCTGGACTTACATGTTAATGAGTCTAAAACAATTTGTATTAATCACGGGGCAGACACCAAGAAATCTATCAGATTTTCCATAGGAAAAAGAAGAATAAAAGTGATGGAGAAATGTATATATCTGGGAGTTCTCTTTGATTCTCGATTAAACTGGACGGATGTGGTCTTTAATAGAGCTAATCTCATAGAAGAAAGTACAGCGGCAATTTTCAGATTTCAAAAATTAGGCTCCAAACCTATCCAGGAAATGATAAAGATTTATTTAGCCAAATCTAAAGCCATTGCACTATATGGGGCAGCAATTTGGGGTATGGTGGATGTTGGAGCGTTGCAGCGTATAGAGGATATATTCTGTAAGAGATTACTATCTGCGCTCTGCACCTGCCCGAATTACATTTGCCATTTTGAATTGGGGCTATTGTATATTAGTTATTCGATCAAACTGGCTCCCATATTGTTGTGGCATTCAATGTGGAAAAAGGACAGTGTGAAACGGAATGAACTAGTGTTAAGGGACTGCTTAAAAAATGGAATATGCACTTAGAATTCCATGTTTGAGCTATGTAAAGACCACTCTCATATCCCTGGTCTTACACAATCTTTATGATGCCCCCTGCTATGTAATAGCTTCCCTCAGAGCAAGCTAAAAGAAATCTTCCTAGCTAAGGCAACAAGTGATAGGTGGGCTATAAATAAAGAAAAAAGCACAGTAGTTTTGTACCACTTGTTACCCCTTGTGAATCACGGTGCACTTTCTTATCTGTCCTTCGTAGAGAACTCACAGTATCGGTTTATTTTATCAAGATTCCGTCTTAAACTACATTTCTTCTTATGATGGGCTACCCTGCTAATTCCTATTCATTGAAGCAGATGTCGCCTTGCCAATGTGATGAAAAGTCTACACAGTCAAATTTGCATATTCTGTTTTTTTGCCCCTTGTATAGCCAGCAGAGAAAAAAGTACATTGTTCCTTGTTTACGTAAATACGAGTTTAGACAGTGTTTGCCAGCTCTACTTTTTAGTAAATCCTTATTAAGTGTAGTAGCTCGAGTTGCACCAGCATTAGCCTTGGAACACTATCTTATTGTTCCATGGAATGCGGCTGCACTCGTGTAATTAGGGATTCTATGGTTGTCAATTTAAGCCAGTTAGTTGTGTGCTAGCTGAGCTGTGTCGCAGCTCCATTTGTACAAATAAATCTTTCAAGTTGCGTCCACGTTTGCTGTTATTATTGAGGCGAAAATACTAAAGTAAGTTATACCCTCACATACTTTCTCTGGGCAGCTTTGGAAAGCCAACGTCTATCCCAGTTGATGTGATTTTGACTTATCGCCTGGTCTATAAACATACTTAGAAGGTATTGCATGGAACATGTGCTTGTAACATCAGGACAAAGCTGACTTGGGTTGGGGGCGTCATTTTTACAAGTAATATTATCATTTTAAAAGCACCAACCTAAACTTAATGATAAGACAGTCGCATACTGGGACAAACAAACTAAAACTTCACTTAACGAACAAGAGTGGGCCACACTATGGGCCTCAACTGCACACAATAAGATATCCCCAGTGCTCGCACAAACAAAATTCTGGCTGCTTCACAAGGCCTTTTGGACACCTGCACGATTATTCTCATTAGGCCTCAGGGAGAACGCTCTATGCTGGAATTGTAACATGGGGAAGGGGGACCTAGCACACCTTATCTTCCAATGCCCAACACTCAAAATATTCTGGGGGAAAATCTTTGGTTTTATAAATGATTTGTTTGACTGTACACTAGCAGAAGAATTTTCCACCCTCGCCTCGGGATTTATGAGCACGGAATTGAGAACGGAACAAGACAAGGACCTACTAGACCTACTACTAACGGCAGCGGTGAAAATGGTCCTAGCCAACTGGAAAGACACAAGTAAGGCAACTTACAAAGGCTGGATCAACTGGATCACGCACCTTAGAGGAGCGGACAACATTGCATTACAAAACTCACCCTGGAAACCGGCCTACAGAGGGATGTGGAGATCTCTGGACACTTACCTAGACTCGTATGATCCTCCATGAAACTGCTAGGCCGGCGAATTACACTCTGGTTACCCCTACAATAGTACCACCAAGATAACTGCGTCTACTTCGGACAAAGGGTCGCATCCAACTATAGCCCTGTCGGGCCTGCATGCAAGCTCATACAACATTACAAAATGTCAGTTGTCAGATGTAACTAATAAGGAATGTATCTCTCACAGTGCCTGTCCCCTATCTCTGTTTTTTCATCCCTTGCTTCTCTGCCTTTTCTACCTGCCTTTTTCTCTTTTCTTCTTCAATAAATAATGCCATGTGGGGTTAGCTATATAAACACTGATGTATAAACGCTAATTGACTCAACCTATGATAACCCTGTAACAGCTGTTGCGAATGTGTTCTGTATAAAAATAAATATATTAAAAAAAAAAAAAGCACCAACCTGCTGGCGGGTTCCTGACCACCAGCAATTTTTGTAGGCATCAATTAAAACGTCAAGATAACTCCGGTGATTTATCGTGTTCCTGGAAAGAGACTGGAGGTTTGTCTAGTGGAAGTTTTGACTCATCCAAAGGTAGTGCAGAGGGTTAAAATACCTGCTGCTAAGAACGTGTACCATAAAGATAACAAAGTGCATGTAATGTAAATAGGTCAGTGGGTTACTGCTTCTGTAAGAGAGCTCCTTTTGTTACTTGTCGTTTGTAAGTCAAAATCGTAATATAGAACATTGAGCTATTAACTGTCAACAAAGAGCTGTGTGTAAACTGCAAAGTGTATGTTAGAGCTATATGTTTTTTTGCCCAGTCTTTCATTATCCTAATTTTGCCAAAAGGGTTCAATTGGGTGGAAAACAATTCTTGTTATTAAAGAGAACCCCTAACAATGGTGTTACATTTTAAATTCTGAATTTGTGCTTTTCCAGAATAAGGGCTCTTAAACTATATTGCCTACCAGTATTGATGACATGTTACTCCTACACTACACCTTGTAGTCCTGTCTGATGTAACATTTCCTAAACACTGATATACACACCTATGATTGTCTCTGTGCAATGTGTGTGTGATGTAAAGTGCTCTGAGACCTTACACTGGTATGAGTGGTGCTATAAAACTAAATGAATTCGAGAGACAGTGGTTCTGGAGACTTGAGGGACACTGTTAAAGGGCGGTGGTGAGGGAATCCGTGGCAGAGGTAGTCATTGGGGGGGCGCCAACAGACATTGTTGCACAGGGCGCCACCAGTGCTATAGCTGGCCCTGTGTAACATTTAACAGATATCTGTACGTTATGAGATTTATACAGATCAATTAATTGATGGCGTATATGGGGCAGGTCCTGGGCCTGTTTAAATAACGTACAGATGCAGAGTTAAAAGCTTTGGATTTTCACTCTTTTCACCAAATTACGAATTTATGAATTTTCTGTGTATTTTCGTAATATAGAATTATGGTTTAAATGGTCTTTTTTTATCTGTTTTTATGTACTTTTACCTAATAGGTGCTTGTAATAATTAGTCGGCTTGAGTATTTTATGAGTTCTTATATAGATGAATTAACTGATGGATTAAAGGGGGGGGCAGGTTGTGGGATTGTTTAAACATTGTACAGATGCTGAGTCTAAAATTATGGATCTATTAATGATTTTATCTAACTATAAATTAGAGATTTATATATTGATCTTAGCAACATAGAATTTTGTATCAAATGGTCCCTTTTACTTGTTTTTACGTACTTTTATGTATTTTAATTGATGCGAAATAAAGTTTTGTGACTGACTGACTATAAACAAATAGATAACAAATAGAATACATCTCAATCTACATAACTTCTCTTTGCAAGCTCTCTGGCTTACAAAATACAACTGAGCCGACAAGCCAAACAAAAATCACCTTTCTTATGCATCCCTGTGCAACAAAATGAAACATTGACCTAGCAGTGAGCCTGATAAACTGCTATTTGGAGGACATGATAATTAGCCATTAGAAAAAATAATAGTCTCATTTTTTCCAACAATAACAATGCTTGTCTTTCATCCACATTGGCCTTCATATGTAGCCCAATTCTACTAAAAGTAGCAAGGCAGCCCAAAAAATGAACTAGACTCTATATGTAACGTTTCAGATTTACTACATGAACAACTGATATGGTCACATGCTAATGGAAACCTATGAACAAATACATAACGAACAGAATACATCTGTATCTACATATGTTTTCTTTGCATGCTCTCTGACTCACAAAATAAAAGTGGCCCAACAATCCAAACAAAAAAACATTTTTCTTATGCACCCCTGTGCAAGAAAATGAAAAATTGCCTAGCAGTGAGCCCCACAAACTACTATTTAGAGGACATTATATTTGCCCACTAGTAAAAAAATAATAATATCATTTTTTATAACAGTAACAATGATTCTATGTCAGGACCGGAAGTTTCGGATTATGCTTTCCTTCTTTACAGAGTAAAAACACAGCAGCCACTAAAACACTTGAAAACTTTAAACTACATATCCCATTTACCACAACAGCCCAATGTCTCATCCAATCATAGGGACCACATCACCCTATATATATCCACTACATGAGAGTCCTTCCTCTTTCTTTGCTGCTGCAGCGACTGAGATAAATGCACCTTGTTTATTACTTTTCAAGCACGTGCTTTGTTACTTTACCACTTTGTATTTGTGACATTGTTGTTTGCGACAGAGCGCGCTCTGTTCAAAGGGGCTCATATATTGCCCACGTCACATACGCCAGAGCGGAGCAGGATTGTAAGTAAGTAAGTAAGTAATATTTTATTGTACAGTTTATTAAAACCTTTACAAACGAGCATCTCTTATAAAATTATAAAACTTCAATTTAAAAGTCTAGTAGCCACCGTTAAGAACACAGTAAAAATAGTAAAGAGAGAAAGCCCCCCAAACCTTAGTGGGCCAAAGTCCAGATTCTTGATTTTTTTGTAAGCGGAGATTTAGCAGCTATACAGAAAGTAAGATATCCTCCCTGGTCAGAGTCTTAGCAGCAAAATGAGGGAGGCGGTAGAAAGCAGATTAAAGTGCGTAGTGCAGCAACGACTTTTATGGCTCAGTGCAAAGTGGCAGAGGTTAGCCCGTTAATGTTTTTCTTCAAGGCTTGACTGTGCAAGAGTGCTTGGTACTTGGTATAATAAAGGTGCTGTCTGAGACTTTCGCGTGGTGGGTCAGGGAGCCGGTTCCAACCCAGCTCCGATGCCGCCTCTCAGGTAATCCGGTTGTACCTTGAGTCTGAGTTCAGCGGCAGTTAAGAATTTTACCAGGCGACAGCTTAGTTGAATATCTTTGCCAGAGAAGCATGCTAGCACCGCTTGTCTACAGGACCGTATTTGTTTCTCATTGAAGAATGTTCTGAGGAGGGACCAGCGCTCCTATATTGATTCCCTGCATATGGTGATGATGTGCACTATGTCCTCCTCTCCTTCCCTGCAGAGGCGACAGATTGCCGGCTTCGGAGGGCGTAGCCACGGTGGCAAATGGTATGCAGATGGTAATATGCCTAACCGAAATCTCAGAAACTTTCCTTTGTGGTTTTAGAGAAGTTGGTTTGGAGGTATGCTTGAGGGGTCGCTTTGCTGTAGGACTGTACAGTGAGCCAGCTATGTGCACGTTCTGACAAGACAGCTTTGTCTTGAATGATGGATTCTTTTTTTGACAGTGTTATTTACTATTTTTTTTAAGCTTGCCAGGGTCCCTGATGATTCCCAAAGTTGCCATATCCCCAGCTAGTGCAGTGCAGTGTCCAAGTAATGTCTAGCTGGGCAGGACTCTGAGGCTTGTAGTTCCTTCCACAGGTAGGTGTTTAGCGTGTCAGGCTGCCCTCGTTTAATTTTGTACCAGTTTTTAACGAAAGCTCCTTTGCGGGCCAGCTCTTTTCTTTGTAACCCGAATTCGAGCCTCATTTGTGCAGGGGATGTATATCCTGGCAACCCGTAGATCATTCTCAAGGCTCTTGCTATGGTGCCGTTCAGTGTTTCAGCATCTCTCCCTCTCATGGCTTCGCTTCCATAGGTGATTGATGGAATTAGTTTTGCCTGTATCACCCTGGTCAGGGGGAGAAAGCTTGGTCCAGAGGTCTTGTTTTTCAGGTTTCTTAATGCCACTGCTGTCATTAATCCCCTCTTTTTTATGGCCTCACATTGCGCTGTGTAGTTACATTTGTTATCGATGATAACTCCCAGGTATTTATAGTCTTGTACGACTTCCAGCTTATATTTTGCCAGGAACCAGTTGTGCTTTGTTTTTATCTTCCGGATGTTTACACACATGACTTTTTCTTTTTCTTGATTAATGCTTAAACTATTGGTCTCCGAGTATTGGGATGTGATGTTGAGCAGATGTTGTAGACCTATGGGTGTCCGGCTGATAAGCACCAGGTCATCTGCATATAGAAGGTTGGATAACTGACGACCTCCTAGCTTGGGGGCATGTGAATTGCTTTCGTTGAGTAGGACTGATAGCTCGGCCATAAAAAGATTGAAGAGTGTTGAGGCAAGCATACAGCCTTGTTTTAATCCTGAGGTTGTATGAATCTTTTTCGTTAAATGGTCTCCTGCCCCCAGCTTTACTTGCACCCAGGTGTTACTATGCAAAATAATTAGTTGTTTTAGTAGCAGTGATTGAATTCTTAGCCTTTTTAGTTTTTGCCACAATATGTTTCTGTTTATATGGTCAAACGCCGAGCTGTAGTTGATGAAGCACAGGTACAGGGGCTGTTTTATTACAAGAGCAGCATCTATCATTAATGAGAGGGCTGAAATGTTGGTAGCAGTGCCCATATTCTTGCAAAAACCAGTTTAATTATAAGGTATTGCTGCGATTTCTGTGGCCCATGAAGTTAATTCTTGAAGAAGTACACCTGCATAATATTTGGCTTCATTGTCCAGTAGAGCTACCAGCCAATAGCTCTTCGGATCATTCCTATTGCCTTTTTTGTAAATGGGTGAAATGATCGAGCCCCTCCATAATGATGGAACTATTGATGTTTGCAAAATTGATTCGAAGATCGGTTTTAAAACTGAAGCCCAGAATTCTGGATCTTGTTTATATAGTATGGGCGGGATCCCGTTTGGGCCGGGAGCTTCCTCACGCCTTCCCTTGAGGATTCTTTTGCAGATTTGTGTGTTTGTGATTATAAAAACCTGTTCCTGTGTTGCGTTGAAGTTTAACTGGGGTAGTTGTGTTTCCAGGGTGGGCGAGGGGTTAGTTGTACAGGTTTGGGGAATCTGCTCTTTATTAAAATGTGATTCGAGGAAGGTTGACCATGCCTCTTCTGTAACGTGTGAATTGATGCCCTGGCTCCGCGGGTTAGACAGAGCATTGATCTTCTGCCAGAATTGCACGCTGTTGTTGCGCGGAGCAGGATTGGGGATTCGGAGCGGTTTCCTGCTCGGAGCGAGGACAAGTCCTCTTTCTACTTCCGTCTCGCGCATGCACCCAAAGCCGATCTGGGCCTTTTAAACTTCCAATCGGCTTAGCGCGTTGTGCAGCAAGACGTCATTCAGCTCCTGTCCCCTGAGAAAGCCCTACAGGGCTGTATAAATGTTTAAGGGCTCTGCCCTAGGGATATTTGCAGGTGGCTCCCTCCACATTCGACTGATCTGGCTTAGGCAGTTTCTTGCCCTATTTGTCTCCTTTGAGGCTCTGTTGACACCTGCTTCTTGGGGCTTATATCCCTCTGAACCTCTTCCAATGCCTCTCTGCAAATTATTTACTTGACAGAAGAATGCCGAATTATGCTGATGAGGAGGAAGGATACATGGAATATGCTGAGGTACTCTATGAGCATAAGGTGGAAGAGTGGTTAGTGGAAGCACTGGATACCCACGTGTAGGATTCCATTAATAGGGCTCTAATTAGGGGTTTGAGGCCTTTTACACAGCCACTGGTCCGTTATGGTTGGGGTGAGTTGGTTAGACCACCTGGGGACTCCTTCTCTAACGATGTTCCGACCAATGATTTGGGCTTTTCCCAGAAAGCCACAGTGGGGGGGTTCTTCCTCTGCTGACGTCCTCTCACAGATTGTAGCTTCAGTCCTTCGGGACCATGAATATGTGAGCACAGCGTCCCAAGGTCCTTCAAGGATCTCAGCAGGTTCAATGCCCCACCTGGCAAACTTGTGTTCTGCGCCCTCTTCCCCACCATCCGATTTAGATCCAAGAGGATCCAAAGCCAGCAGCGAAGTGCAAGCGTAAAGTGCACCATTCCACTATGGAAATACCAACACCATGTAATAAAAACCTACTGTTTGACCAAGAGAATATAATTAACCCATGTTCCACCGAGTGGGTGCCTTATATGGAAGTGGCGCATTATGTCCAGGACAAAGTATATTTTGCATCCCTTTGTGCCATTGTTGTCTGCTTTTCAGTTAAATTATAAGCAGAGAACAGAGACGTACTGTTTATATCTTGCCAGGGCATATAACCAGAGCGCAGTGATTGTAGCGTCCAGCTTCATGACACAATAGAACATAACTGTGATTGTCCGTGTTGTTAGATGGACAGATCCTGTTCCATTATATCTATAGCAGAAGATACATTATTGCCCAGTGAATAAATCCTGGATGTCAGTGTGGTCATACTATTGTCAACCTCTTCCAAAGCCTTTTCTAAGTTAACTCTGTCGATTTCACGCAATCTCTCTGCAGGTTCTTGTTGAGAGATTTTCCAAATTTCATTATAAACAGCATATAGGAAGCGTTTCTGATGTGGCTTTCGGGACCTAGCAAAAAATCCCTTAGATTCACGTTGTCTGAGAGTAGGGACAAGTGTTGTTTCACCTGGGAAAGTGTCGAGGTTCTTAGCCAATCTAGGCCTAACTTCCCAACACTGTACGATGTCACCACCCCCGGATGTTCTTGTTGTACATAGCGTAAGTCAGGCCTATGGATACTAAACCCTTCGGTGGTACCTCTGAAACTTGACTGACACCTATTTGTGTCGCTAGGCTAAACTGACCATCCCTTCCAATTTGGGTCTGTTGTATTGTATGAAACGTCATGCACAATGTCATCAAGTGTACCCTCACCATTTTCTGTATAGTTTTGCCATCCCTCCAAGTGTGAAAGCGAGGGAATATGAGGTGTGTTCAAGTCCTTAATCTTGGCTAACCCAAGACAGGAAGTCTGTTGCACAGTGTCGTTCAGGAAGATAACTTGTTGTGGTATGAGACATGCTCTAAATAGAGCCTCAGTTCCCTGAACCTGCCATTCCTTAGTACCCCAGACTGATTTTATGTCATTAGTGTCTTTCCATAAGTCGAAACCCTGTTCAGACGGTTGGGCATTAAAGGATGCAGAGTATATCTGTTTCGTGTTAGCAAGCATACTTTTCTTTGCAGATGTAGGTGCAAGACTATAATAATATGAGCGTGGATCTGATGTATTAAATCCAGAAAAATAAGCAAACTTTTGTGCAAACGTTTATGAACTACCTTTTGGTGGTGTTGGGAAATGTTCCCATTGGTGGTATGTGAAAACATTATATGGTGCACTTGTTTTATGCAGAAAGTGATGACCATAATGTTGGTAACAGTACATGGTATCAAAATTCGACGAGTCATCAAACATTTCATTTTTTGTAAATGCTGCAGATAGTAGTTCTAAATCAGACAACATACTATTAATAGTTTCAAAATCCCAAACATCAGAGTATGTACTGGAAGTGATGTTATCATTTAAAGAAATTTTGAATACATGTGGTATTTTTAGAAGTTCAGTGGGACCAAATACATCATATAAAACTCTGTCCCAAACTATACCGTCAGGAACTGGAAGTGCTGTAATGTTCACATAGGACAGGTCTCTCTGTTCACGATGAGATGACGTATAAGGTTTCAGTACCAAGTTCACATGTGATACTGCGGAGCGTTCTGGGAGATAGTGTCCATTCACAAGCAAGAAAAAGACAGTCATTAAACCTATCAAGAAGAGTAGGAACAGTATTCCAGTGATTATCCAGGGCTGTAGCCATGGTGAGACTAGGTATGTCTTTTTCAGAAAAATTTAGAATTCATGAAGTTGGGGGTTTTTTTGCAGGAAACTTGAGCTGGCGGTGACTCAGGTTCACTTGGATTCAGAGAAAACGTGTCGAAATCGATGAAGTAGCCAGATGCAGTTCGATCTATCTTTGATAGCTCAGCAGGTTTTGTTGAACTTGCAGATGTCTCCTGTAGAGGCATATTGATGTAGATGTCGGTGGTAGGCCGAATTGATATCTGTGGTTCATTTGTTTTTTGATGTTCAATTTCAATAGAAACGAGTTCCATTTCATTGTTGGTAACTCCATTACTACGTATAGAAGTCTCTTCAAATGTTATCAGTCTTTCAGTCTGAGCCTCCTGTATGGTAGCAAGAAGAGATCGGCGGCTACCCAGGAGCCCATGCGGCCTGCTATTCAGTATCGGCCACATAGCGTGGTTTGATCAGATCAATGGAGACAAATCTCTTTTCTTTCTTGCCGGCAAGGGGCAGAAGAAGTACTGTTATTGTTCCTTCGACAGCCAAGACAGGTACAGGCCTTCTGTATGATGGCCCAAATTCTTTCTTGTCCACAATCTTTTCTCAGACCAGATCCCCGACTTTTGGGATCCAGGTAGGTCTTGCCGTTACTGTTTTTACTTCCCCAGTGGCAGTGCATTTTACTTGGATGTTGCTTTGTAGTGCCCGGAATTCATTGAGTTCCTGTAAA
Source organism: Calotriton arnoldi (assembly GCA_963921515.1). NCBI lineage: Eukaryota > Metazoa > Chordata > Amphibia > Caudata > Salamandridae > Calotriton > Calotriton arnoldi. The sequence goes on from CAWUFW010005154.1 coordinate 209,684, forward strand.
ACAGCCAAACGTTTATTGATGTCAAATGGTTTTTCATCCGTCACTGTGCTGCCACAATCGAGGTCAGGGACCCACATTCTTGTCCAAATAGGACTTCGTAAGGGGTGATACCTCCTAGGGAAGTTCTTGGCATGTTATTAAGTGCCCTCTGGACCCCATATAGGTGATTGACCCAACTACCACCCGAACCTAATACCCTTGCTGTTAAAGATTGCTTTAAGTCCCGGTTTTTCCTCTCCACTACGGAATTTCCCTCTGGATGGTACGGAGAGGAGTACCGCAATGCAACACCCAAACTTCCCATGGCTTCCTTGTAAGCCCTAGAGCTAAACGCGGGGTCATGGTCAGAATGTAATGTGCCAACTGCGTATGTCCATATGAAGACTCCCTAATCTTTTATAACAGTTTGAGCATCAGCCGAGCGCTGAGGCCAAACCCACAGGAATCTAGAGCATGAATCCACTGCCACCAAGATGTACTTGTAAGCCCCATCAGATTGTAAGGGGCCGCAGTGGTCCAAATAGACACAAGCGAGAGGTCTGTCTGATTTTAGTAAAGGTGTTTGTGCTGGACGTGCTACGGTGAAGCCCTTCATCTGCTGACAGATGTCGCTCTTAAGGACAAATGCTTTTGTCCGTTTTGTTAAACCTGGCCACCAATAGCGTTGTTTCAGTGGAGAAACTGTTGCGGTAATTCCTGCGTGTGTAGAACCCAGACCCTTGTGTGCAGCTAGAATTAATCCTGATCTGCGATTCATGTTTGGTATTACTCTATTCCCCACTCCTGGAATTTGAGCATACAAAATATTTTTTGCAAGGCTGTGCTGTTTTTGCTTGAAGCAATGACAGCTATCATTGTGCTTCCGTCTATTCTCATGCTAGAACAAGTGATTGCAGCTATGGCAGCAGTTCGCATTGTCGCCTTGGCGGCTTCATCAGCCAATGAATTCCCTTCAATGTGAACGCATCACGTTGATGACTCAGTGTGTGTATCACGTGAGCTCTTGGCAAGTTTTTTTTCAGCTCTGCCACTTGTTCCCAAAGCAATTTGTGCTTTATTCTGCAACCGTTTGAGTCTTTAAACCCATTCTGACCCCAGTAGTGAAGATATTCATTGTAAGACTGGACACAGTAAAATGAATCGCACACTATAAGTGTAGGGAATTCCCAATCCGTTTGTATTAGTGCCATAATAGGGTTTTTAGTTCTGCAGCCTGTGCCGTGCAGTCTCCCAGAGACTGCATCCTTGTACTGCTAGGATGGAACGTGCCTTCCTGCATACGTCCTTTTACAATTGCACAAGCTGCGCTGTATTGTTGTTTACTACCTATGGCAAGCTGAGCAGAACTGTCTGTGTAAATAATGTATTCATACTGATCTAGAGGCATTATTTCATTCGGGAGAGGATATTCTTGTTTGTACTGCAGAAATGCTGGTGTTTTTAATGTGGAGTCAAAATTGTGGTCTACATCTGTTGCAGTGAGAGAATTAGCCAATTATATCCATCACAGATGTAAAGCTTTCGCACTCGGAACGCTAGCTTTTGTAACAGCCTCTAAGGCTGGTACTGGAGTTACGATGATTATTCGTTTCCCCTGTGCCAGTGCTCTTTCTCTCACTACGCCAGTCTGTACTACTGTCAGAATTTTTTCTGTAGATGCAAAACGCATTTTAGCGTTTATGTACAAGTGTGATTTGTATGCTATGGGTACTGTTTCGCCTTCATTGAAGGTTAGGTAAGTGTACCCAGATTGACCCGTGATTACACGGATCACCAGACTTGTGGTATTTACACATGTGTGTAGGTGTTTGGAAGCTATCTTGTCAGCTTGTAAGGAATGTAGGATATCCGTGTGTTCCTGTGTCCAATGTCTTATTGAAAAATCAGGTCTGATTAGATTGTAGAAAGGTTTTGGTTTTTCTGCGTCATCCAAAATGTATGTTCTGCCAAAATTTAGGAATCCCAATATGGATTGTACATTTTTCAGAGTTTTTGGAGGTTGGAGCAGCGCACACTTTTCTAAAAGGTTAGCTGCTAGGCTTTTTCCTTCACTTGATAACTCGTATCCCAAAAATAGGACATTGAGGTGGGCTATTTTTGATTTTTTAAAGTTGAATTTGTAGCCCTCAGAGGCAAATCCCAAAATTATGTTGTTCACCCTGGTCAAATGATCCAATAAATCATCATCCTTCAGATAAATATCATCCACATAGGACAATGCCTCCACATCAAAGTTTTGAAGTGACTGTTACCCTAGCTGAGAACAACCCGGGGCTATTCTTATACCCTTGGGGCAGTCGACAGAATTGACGCTGAGAGTCTAGGGCTGAGAATGCTGTGAAGCACCTGCTTTCAGGCGCTATATATGGGCAGAAAAATCCATTTGAGATATGAAGTGTTGTTTTGTATTTTTTACGCACAATGTTATTAATTAATGCGGCACTGTGTGCATTCTGTACTGCAAATGTCTTTGTGCATGTGCTCAGTTGTCTGTAGTCTAAAACTAGATGGTATGAATTGTCAGGCTTCATTACGGGAAATAAAGGATTATTAATTGAAGAGGTGCAATTCTCTATTACATCTTGGTATTCAAGTTGATCTAAGATCTCCCTGACTTGTTTTTCACTTCTTGCTTTATTGGGTACTGTCTCTGTGGAGTTGGAGTATTTATTACTGGAATTACATGGTGAGGTGACTCAGCATCCCACCCTACATGGTTGCGATAAAATGCTGGAGCAAGTGCTACTGCCCACTCCTGCGTGTATGAATGTTTTAAGTATACTTGAACGAGGTCGGAAAAAGCCGGTAAAATTACTGTTTCTCCCTTCGGGGACTCCATAACAATCTCAGGCGGCCAATATTTTTCAACCAAAAGGATGTCATAGTCATAAGTCAGGTTCTCCCAAAAGAGACCTTTGATTTTTCTGGGTTTGTCCCCCTCCATTTGGAGTGTTATTTCATATAACGAGTGTGGGACACTTACCCTAGTATTAAGTGTCTCCAACATGATATGTTCATTCAACGCCGCTGTCACCAGAAAATCCATCAGGTTCTGGCGAGCTATTGTTACTTCTGCTGCGCTGTCTAGCATCGTCAGAGCCCATTCCCCATTCAGAAATTGAGTCCTCAGTATCATTTGCATTTCTTACTTTAAGGCCAGCTACCTTCTTCTTTTTAAATTGAGGTTTTGATTTTTGTTTATCTTCTTTCTTGATATTATAGTCCGAAGTATGATGTGTATCTCTGGACTTTGTTCATTCTTCTTCTCTGTGTTCTGACTGTCCTTCCCTCTATGAGTTTTTTGGTGAACCCTGAAAGGAACGAGAGGAACGTGTATCAGTATCCTGATACCTGTCAGGTTTTTTAATGTTATCACGATTCCTAAGATTGTACCTCCTTCGGAGGGCTCCTGTTGAGGAGACCCATTCCTTGATTGTGATCTATTCCCTCTATTCTTTTGTTTTTTATTGTCCCATTTCTTCTTAGAAGAATCAGGTGCTTGCTTGGTGTTATCCTTTTCAGGACCACCCTTGAGTTGAGGTTTTGTTGCTCTTGCTCCCAAATTATCTATACCTAATTCTGCAATTCTTCGATAATTTTAGGTAATTCACGCTCCTGTTGTATAGGAGTGAAACCCCTCAGGCGTTGCTGCCTTCCCTTTTAGGTTTGCTAACATAATCGTTGATACCTGGGCAAAATTTCCTAACAATTTATCCCTAAGTTCAGAGCAGGTTCTGCTCCATACTCATTCTGTATCTGTCTCAATACATCTGGTATTACTGCTATTGAAGGGATACCATGAGTTCTGGTATAGATGGCAGCGAAAACTGTACCCCAAGAGGTCCTCTATCTGGGGAGCTATCCACATTGGCAAGCAGATTGTTAGCATTGTTAGAATACCCCAAGGATGAAGCCAACCCCATTACCTGGTGTGAGAGAACGAAGGACTCCGTTTTGGTCTCGATATGGACACCCCGCGAGGGATGTCAGACCACTGCATGCTGGAGTGTCTGCGTGCAGGAACCTCAGCATCTCGCGTCAGTGTGTCAGCATGGAAGTCTTTCTCCTCTGCCTGCCCCAGCAAAGATATGGGGGTATATTCACAAGAACGTGTGATAACTACCGCAAGAGTAGCGTAACGCAACTTTCAATATCGCAGCCTATCGCGGGAAAATAACCCTGTGTCAACGTGGAATTCACAACAAGGCGGTACCATTTTATTTATTTATTTATTTTAAGAGTTTTATATAGCGCTGGCTAGACCCGTAGGTATCAGAGCGCTTTACAATAGGTTACACAATGTTACAGAAAAAGATAACAATTACACATAACATCAAGAATAAGCAACACATTGAGAGAGGAAAGGAAGGTGGGACAAATAGAGCGGGGGGGAAGGGGGAAGTGTGAAGGGGGAGGATGAGGATGAGGGAAAAGACAGGCAGGAGAGGCGAAAGGAGGTCTGCCCAATGACCGACTGGGTAGGTGACGTCCTAGGAGGGAATCCATAGTCCGTCTCCCCTATAGCTAAACAAGGTAGCTCCATCGGGCATCGGTCAAATAGCTAGGTCTCACCTGACGAGGGGAAGTTCACAGAAGAAAGTCCAGTTGGTAATCAGGGTGGGAACTATGAGCAAGGACGGGCGAGGGCAGAGGTAAATAGCTGGAAAGAGGAGAGGGGTAGAGCGAAAAGGGGTAGGGGGTAGGGGGAAGGGGAGGAGGGAGATAAGGACAGGAGAGACGCAGGAGAGTTTGCCCAAAGACCGGCTGGGTAGGTGATGGCCACGGAGGGAATCCATAGTCCATCTCCCCTTTAGCTCGCGAGGTAGCTCCACCGGGCATCAGTCAAAATGGCTAGGTCTCAGCTGATTAGGGAAAGTTCTCAGATTAAATTTCCTGGTGGGTGAGCAGGAACAGGGTCAGGTGAGGGCTGATCAAGATGGCAGGTGCTACAGTACTTTACTGGGAAGGATGGGCCAGTCTCCCTTAGTTCTTAGAAGGGTCACACGATCTCCCAAGCGTCAATATGTGATCGGGGGTAACACAGTCCATTTAAAGCCCACCTGGACGCATCTCCCCTCTCGGCGGGACAAGCGTGGTAGGAGCCGCCATTTTGCATCGCGATGGGGGGGGGCGGGGAGGGGGTCTGCTCACCTCAGCCTTCAGCTACAAGTGGTCAATAGCTTAGCCACAATAATAATGACAGGACTTGAGGTGCTGTGGTAAAATGGTAGGTGGATGGCAGGGTATCCGCGGGATATTTTAAATGCTGATGATCCCGGCCATGGGAGCATCTTAACCAGCTACAGATTGGCGGCCATCTTGGTAATGACCAACTAAGTGCTGAAGGTCCTTGGAGTTTAAAGGACCAACTCTGACTCGGGCGTGAATGCCTTAGGGCGATGATCCTGGGACAAGGGCTCGGCAATCTCTGTTATGAGGCCACCAGTGGATGTTAGATCAGTGGCAACCATCCGCTCGGCACTGCCACGCGATGATGGGATTCTGTGAGTGCAGCCATTAAGGGGTCAGGCAGTCAGGACTGGGACCCGGCGCCTGTTTGTGACAGCGGCCATATTGAAGTCAGGCGGCCCGGGTCACGGCACCCTGAGTTGTTTAGCACACCCTGGAGGCAGAAACCTTCATCCCTAAAGTTCGCGGCAGCTGCATCTCGGGACCCCCGGTTCTCAGCGGGGTCGCCGGCGGTACCGCACTCCACCCCTCTCACCATCTCGATTGGCTGGGCAAAAGAAGGCGGGTGCAGGCTTCACCGCTGCTGTGCAGACTCTCAGGGCAGGTTGTCCGGTCTCGTAGCCCTCCTCACATCAGCCCGTACGCAGTCGACTACCAGCGAGATTGGAACCGGACCTTGGGCAGTAGGCGCGGTGAGCGCCTAGGCAGAGACGGGCATGCGCGTCAAGTCCGGGACGTCCAGCCCTCCAGGTGCAGGTAGGTGACTCCAAATTGGAGATTCGTGGTCCAGGAGTAGTTTGCGGCACAGTTAGATGTCAATACGGAGTGGATGGCTGGGTTAGCGAGGGATATTTGCTGTGACGGAGATCCCTATCCCGGGAGCTCCAAGGCTGAGCTCCTACCGGGTGGCCATCTTGCCCCTGTCACCAGATAGTCACCAGATAACGCGTCAAATGTCAGCGTGAAAATCAACGCCACGCCGAAAAAATGTGAAACGCGAGAAATCATGCAATGAGGCCAATCGCTGTAAAAAAAGCAGTGGAAAGCAGCCACAGGCCTGCAAATCCCACGCGTCTGGTGGGAAATTGCACCATAAAAACCACAGAAACAACACACCAGAAACAAGCCAAAGCACGTAGCAACATGGATGCACCCTGACCCAGCGCAGAGGTCAACGTGAACCCCACAACCCCCACAGACCACCAGCAAGGAACAACTGGGTCGGGGAAGGCCAAGAAGAAAAGGGAGAGGAAGACGGGTTGCAGACCGCAGGAAAACAAGACCAGCGTCACGGAGGTGACAGAACACTACCAGCAACTGACCCACAAGCAGACCACCTGGAATGCAGTCGGAGTGCCCAGGAGGCCAATCCAGGAGGCCAAGAGGCGCCGGCAGGACGTGACAACCTAAACCAGGCACAAACCCGCTGCCAACAGGAAGGCAGCAACGGCGACAGGAGGTGGCAATCCAGCGCCACAGGAGGAGCTGGAGGAAACCCAGGCCACAGTCATCAGTGTGGAGACGGTGCAAGGAGTAGGGAGTACGGACACAGCTCGACAGGACCTGACAACAAAGGGTGAGGATCCAACAGGGACTGGGGGGACGGGGGGTGATGGGCACAATGGCACACATGCACAACGAGGTGTAGCACACTGCACACCCACAATTACCCAGGGACATGTCCCCCATCCCCGTGGCACACTGCAGCACACACACATAGCAATCACAGCACATACCATGACAATGTGGCACAAAGTGCAACACCCACACTGCAGAACAGGGGACACAACTGGGTCCGCCCAGGCGCAGAAACAGAACAATCACATTGGACAGAGCAGGGAACTGTGAGATGCATATCTACGGCTACAACCCCACATCAGCCATGTAGGCCAAATGTACACTGTCCCAACTCAAATAGCCACCACCACCCAAACAGTCACAATGTCGACAAGAACAAGGCGCCAACATAATGCCAACATGCACCTCCCCTTCACAATGCAGAGGGACAAACAACACCTCCAGCAGGTCAGAACAGACAACCCATCAGTGATGCCGGAGACGAACACCACACCTTAGACACCGATGCCCTACAACAGCCCATGGACATCCCACACAACCCACCACCAGGACCAGGGCAGACAAGCTACTCAGAGGAGAACCCAGCCCCTGCAACAGACCACACAGCATGAAGCACCCGCAATCACGGCTGGCTCACAACACTTCACCCACCCACACATGGCACCCCAATGCCAGGTGTCAGAACGCCAAAAGGAGGTGGCCCAACAGGTGCGGGTGTTGCCCAACCCATGGAATGCGAACTAGAACACACACGTGGGTGTCCAATACCCTTCAGGGACCACCTACACCCCACAAAGGAGACCCACACTGCCATAGAGACACATGCAGATGCACATACCCAGTACAGAACCACGCCCAGGGGCACGCACATATCTGTCACACACCCACGTTGGCTCAGCGTACGACGGCACAGTTCACTCCCCTTACGAATTGAGTGGGTGACGACAAAGCTACATGTCCAGGTTCTAGCCCGCTGCCTGCGGTGACATGTCTGTGTCCGCTGTACACAGCACAATGTAATGTCGTAGGGCCCAGGGCCCCCATGCATACAACAATATCACAGGGACACATGTACATATCATGTTGAACTGGCTACGGGCACGTGCGCCTGGCCCCTTTATTGGCAGGGCCACATGTACAGTGACGCCTGTGCTTGATGTGTGTGGGGTGAGTATAAGCCAGCCCGCACGGAGTGCTTGGTGCTGGCAACAACCTGAACAGTGGACACCAGTGTAATGGAAACAGAAAACACCAGCATAACAGAGTCAACTGCAGAGCAACATGGAGGGATCCGGAGTAAGGACAGAGGTCACCCAATATTCAGTCAGGAGGTTCCGTGAGTTGCAGTGCACTGAGGTAGGGGCACTAGAGAAGAGCGCGCTCATGTGAAGAAATTGCTAGGATTGTGTCCCTTCCGGTTAGTCCTGATGCACATGCAGTGGGGTGTGTTACACCTGCATCAACTTCCTCATCAACATTCCAGGTCCCCCATACTGCCTGAGGTGACAGTTGCATCCGCAGTCCACAAGCGCAATACCCAGTAATAGAACCGGGTGTGTAGCTTGACTACCATCACCAGTCTGCATTCCTGCCTAGGGGCTGTTGCCTCCTGCTCTCCCATTGTCTGTGCCTTCTCCCGTCTGCACACTTGACACATCTTCCTCATCATAGTCCCAGGTCTTCCCCACTGCATGGGGAGACATTGCTGCGCAACCTCACAACAGCACAAAACTCAATCAGTAACGGACAATGGCTTGCGGTGCACTGAGTCACTGGCACCTGGAGTGCTGAGCAGGGTAGCAGGCCGATGATGGCATCCACGACAGGTCTGAGCAACTCTGTATGTCTGTCAGGACCACCCTTTGGACTCTGGCAGATGGCGGTTGGAGGTGGTCCTTGCGGTGGTGGCGTGTGCCTCCTGCGGTGATGCGACGTCCGGGCCGGTCAAGACTCGATGCCATGTGTGGGCCCTGGTGGCCCGCAGTTGGGGCCGGAGGAGGCGGACAGCGCAGGGCCACAGACTCATGGCGTTGATGACCCCGAGACCATCGCTACAGAGGCCATTCAATGTCTCAGAAGAAGGGGTCCCAGGCCTGAGCAGCACAGAGTTAGTGGCCCCGGATGCACTGCGGCCGGCACAGGCACCCAGCCATGGGACGGTGACTTGCGATGCAGTCAGATGGGCCATGCGACCTGAGCGGGTCCCCATCAATGTCCGAGGTGTATGTTGCGAAGGGTTGCGGAGGACAGTGGAAGGTGTCCTCCAGGGCATGATGCAGAAGGTCTGATGTTATCTGGAAGCAGCAAATGGAGGAGTGGAAAGCGCAACCCTCATTTGCACCAACAATTCGGGATCAGCTACATGAGGATGAAGACTAGCCCCTAGTCCATAGACTCAAACGCCACCAATGTACGACCAGTGAGTGTCCATGAATGTCGGGGAACAAACTTAGCGGCACAGGTGCTGTGAGGGGATGCAGTCTGCGCTGATGCCGGTACACATATGTGAACTCCAAGAATGCCAAATCAAGGCTCTGTGACCTACTGGACCGCAGTGTAGGCCGGAGGCAGCGGTCAGCAGTGGCCCACAGCCACGGGTCGTTGGCTCGCGAGGCACAGAGTTAGTGACACAGTGGCAGTTGTCGGTAGTGTTCAATCACCTCCATGACGCTGATCCTGTTCCCTCCGGACTGCAACGTGTCATCCTCTTACACCCCTCCGTGCGTGCGAAAAAATGTATTCTGCCTTTTGAATTACCGATGTTCAGTTCCAAATCTGTGATCCCACTCGTGCGCAGCGTAGGCCGCATGCAGTGGTCCGCGTAGGCCCACAGACACGTGTGGTTGTGATGCCATGCACAGACTTGTTGCCACCACATCGGAGGGTGTATAGTGAATTGTTCTCTGCCTTAAATAATGTTCACTGCCATGGTGTAATCAAGACTCAGTTCCAAATGTGTGACCTACCTGACCGTGGTGTAGGCCTGAGGCAGCGGTCAGCACGGCCCATTCACCGAGTGTCGCCGGCATAGGTTGGATGGCCCCACCGGCCTGCATAGTTCAGGTTCAGTGGCACCACGTGGTAAGGTCACCTCCGTGTATGTGACCCGGCATTCGTCCGGACTGAGCTGCATCTTCCTCTTACACCTCTCCGTGCGACCACTGGGGTGGACTCCGCCATTTGTGCTTTGCGACTAGGTGCTGGATGTGTGACCTACTGGTCAGCAGGGTAGTCCTGGTCCCTCATCCATGTGTAGCCGGCTGGCGTTGAACAGGGTTAGTGGCACCACGTGTAGCAGGCTGGCATTGAACAGGGTTAGTGGCACCATATGTAGCCGGCTGACATTGAACAGGGTTAGTGGCACCACGTGTCGCAAGATGCCCATATGGAACTATGCCTCACTGATCGGGGGGTCTGGTGCTGTGGCCGCTGGCCCGGATTTGGGGTCACTGCCATTCATGACTCAGGACACAGTTTCACACATGGGACCTACTGGTCCGAAGAGTAGGCCGGGGGCGGCAGTAGAGTACGTCAATGAAAAAGGAATAAAGCGGGCCTGTGTCGTGGAGGCCATGATGGTTTGAGGTAACTGCCAAGGTCGCGGGCCTCGGGCTTGGGGCTTGCGCCGGCACGTGGTGGGCCCTCCTTGACACACGCCGGTGTCGGAAGGTGATCAGTGTGGCCTGGCTGCGCAGGGGCTGGCCTGACGGGTTCGTGGTCCAGCGTGCAGGGGTCCGGCAGGCGCACAGCATCGCAGGCAACTCCGCTCACGAGGATGGTGTCGGCCTCGTGGCGGGGTGGGAGGCGCCACCCTGGCAGAGATGTGGGTCTTTCCGGAAGAGGACCACGCCCAGGCCTACGTGCTTTTTATTCACACCCCTACGCTGGCGTGGCGTACGCCGGGCCATCCCACTCCGCTGACGCTTAGGGGGGGGCGTAACAGGCAACATTTCCACGAGGTCCCCTACTGGCTGGGGTGACATGGTGGTGTCCACTGTCCACTACACTCCATACACAAGCGGTGTATGTCGCCATGGATATGGGTGTGTTCTGCATACTGCGAGGTGTCCAGCACATCTCCGGCACTCTTGGCATTCTGTACTTTCCCAATCATGGTTCTACTGCATCCTTCACACATGCCTGGTTGCCACCTCTCCCCACATTCGGCTATTATGAGGCTGAGATGCCATGCCGTTGCTGGCTCATGTTCAGGGCTTGCCCTTGTGGACATTGTAAGTTGTTCTGTCGTGTCTGGTGGGTGGGCATGTTGTTGTGCCTGTTGTATGTGATTTTGTGACGTGTGCATTGCCAGCGTTGTGAGTTGCATGGTTGTGGAGTTGAGGTGTGTGGGGTGTTCATTTGGATATTGCCAAGGGGCTGTGCATTTGCCTTGTTGCCATCCTGGGAATGCTGGTTGATGATGGACTGTCGGAGGATGAAGGTATCATGCACACTGGCTGTGTATTTGAAGGCGACATTGTTGGGTGTTCCATGGTGTTCTGTTGTTGCCTGCACATTGATGTGAGATGTGTGCTTCCTGTTGCGGTGATTGTGTGCTGTGTCACCTGGGGGCACAGGTAGTACATGTGTGCTGTGTATTGCCCCCAACACGTGCGTGCATCCTGCTTGGGCGTATGGTCCTTGCTTTGTCTCCAGCGGATCCAGTCCCCATCCTGTACGTATGGGGACTGGGGTACCAGGGTGATGGTGATGTCCAGGACAGGTGTGGGGGACTTGGATGTGGCTGGCTGTGAGACTCCTCTGACTCTGGCGGGTGTTGGTTGGGGGGTCCCAGGGGCCAACAGGTGCAGCCACGCCATCAGCTTTGTGTGGGGTGGGATGTTGGTTGTCCGCTGTGTTGGTGCCGTAGGCCTGTTAGGCGATGATGGTCAGGATGCGTAGGTTGGTTGTCCCTTTCAGCCTGTAGTGGAAGGTGACATTGTCAGATGTTGGGTCTGTGCGGCTGGTACGTTTCCTGGGGTTCCGCTGTCTTTGTCTGCGCTGCGTCTGTGGTGGTCTGGGGGTGTTCCGGGTGTGGGTTGGGGTCCTGGGGTGGTGGAGGTGGGTGTTGTGGCCCTCTTGGGTGTCCGGGCCGCATGATGGGTGGCTCCATGGCATCTGTTGCCCTTCGGATGTGGCCCTGGGCTGTGCTCCCTTTTGTGGTGCTGGCTGCCGTCCGACTTTACACCAGGTCAGATCAGGTGTAAATTTCCTGGTGCTAATGCGCCTTATCACTTTTTTGTGTTTTTATCGCGGATGTGGCTGGTCGTTGTGAATGTTGAGGTGTGATGTTGTCTCGACTTTTGGCACGGGAACGCCAACTCTGCATCTCATTAGCGATATTTGCGGGGGTCCTCTGTGGCGATGTTTTTTGCGGCTGCTATCGCGGGTAAACTGGTGCTGTGGGCTGTTAACACTGGCTTGTGAATGGGGAGATAAATTTATCACGACTTTGGCTGCGATAAAGTGCCGTTAATTTGGCGATAGCTCCTTGTGAATATGCCCCATGGTGTTTATATACCCAAAAGGTACCCTCAGGCGTTCTACCTTGCTGTGTCATGTCAGCTGAAGATAACGAAAGGGATGACCCTTATACATAGCTATTATGCAGAAGATGATAATCCTGCTGTGATTCTGAGAATCCTCATGCATAGTTAATGAGGCTAGTTTTCTGGGAAAACCACACGACATTTTATGCAGCACCTAACTAGGTAAAAAGTCAATACCAAAAACCGTTATGTAGTACAAAGGCAGGGAGAATGTAGGTGAAAGATTAGGTGACTACCCAGGCTTATATTGGGGTACATTACAAAACATAAGAGGTGCGTAACACCCAGATATCAGAATGCCCTCTGCCTTCTCTCCTAGGCAAGGTGGCGGAAACGCCAGAATTGGATCCTAATATGGTGACTTTCCTCAAAAGGTTTGCAAAAGACCCCAAAAAAGGTCTGGATAGGGCATGGAATGAATGCCAAGATCAGCTGTTGGACCTTTCCAGTCCACCTACTAAGATTATAGAGTTGGCCGTCCAGGCAAAGGAGGCAAATTCCCAGTTGGATCGAGGGGAAATCCTTGAATGGGCTCATTGAGCATTGTGACTTATTGGCACAGCTAATGGCACAATGTCCACAGAACCCCGTAAGTCCTTTCTGATGAGGATTTACCCGAAGCTGGCAGAGTTGGCCTCTAGGGAGGCAGGCACTAAGGGGAATAAATTGCTGTTCAGGGACAAATTTATGAAAGACCTCAGCAAGTATGTTGCCACATTCTCCGCTTTGGACAAGGCCAACATCGTCAGTGAAAAAGGTGTTCAACAGTGCCCTTTTTGCCAGGGCTGGGTGCTATCGAGGCTGAGCACCAGGCTGTGGATTAAATCAGGCTTCCAGAGGATACCACCAAAGGGGCAGAGGTGCTCCCTCCGGCTCCTCCAACTTCTACCCCACCCGTAACAGAGAAGGTCATGGCCGAGCCCAGTGAGGTGGATATTGAGGTGGTAACAACCCAGCCGATGCCACTTACTCAGGTAAGAATTATTTCAGCTTCAGAAGCTTTGGTGGGGGATAGGCTACATTTGTATCTGCACAATTGGAGAACTATCACTCAGGACCCTTGTGTATTGCAAAGGGTTCAGGGGTTCAGATTGGAGTTTTACCCCACCCCTCAGCAGAGGAAGCATCCCACTCCTCTTATTTTTTCCCAAGCAGAGAGCAGTTTCACAATGAGATTCAAGTGCTGCTCTTATAAAGGGCTGTAGTGAGGTCTGTACCTCATCCACAGGGGTTTGTCAGCACAATCTTTTTGGTTCAGAAGAAGGACCGAGGCTTTCGATTGTTCCTGAATCTCAAACATTTAGAATGCGTAATGCCATTTCAAAATAGAGGGCATACACTTGCTCCGCAATCTTTTACAGGAAGGCGATTGGATGGTCTATCTCGATCTCAAAGACGCTTATATAACTGTCCGTATCTTTGCCCCATATCGGAGGTTTCTCCAATTTCATTGGCGCCATCTTTGGTATGAGTTACCGCCCTTCCATTCGGTCCATCATCAGCTCCCTGGTGTTTCACTAAGTTGCTTTGACCTGTGGTCCAATATCTTCGGGAGTGGAGAGTAAGGTTAATTATATATCTAGACGATATTCTGGTCATGACGCAAAGAAGGAACACAGTTCTTCTTCACCTCTCTTGGGCTATCCAACTCCTTCATGATCTAGGGTTCGTCATCGACTCGGAAAAATTGATAACTACTCCTTCCAAGACCCTAGAATTCTAAGGTTTTCAGGTGGATTCAGTAAAGGCCCAACTCCAGTTGAAGTTGAAGAAACAGATGTCCAGAAACAAAAGAGTTGCGGAGAGCCCTTGCCTCTGTAACTGTATCGTTGAGGATTTTGGCTCGTCTGGTCTGTCTCTTGGCATTATCCATCCAAGTGATTTTTCTGGGGCCCCTTCATTAACTGGTCCTTCAAAGATTAAAGATCTTACACATTCGGAAAGGGCTATCTTATTCGTATCGAAAAAGTACTATCGGAGGAGCCCAGGACGGAGATGTCCTGGTGGCTGGATCACATAGGTGTGTAGAATGGTAAAGCCATTTTTGCATCGATTCCGGAAGTGGTCGTAGAATCGGATGCCAGCCGATGGGACTTGGGGGGCTTGGTGTGGCCTGGTGGAGACGGGGGCAGGTGATAAATGGTAAATCTGGAGAAACACAAGGCAACGCAAGTCACTGTTTTGCATTATTCTGCACACCATAATCTACATTGCTGCTAAATTTCACATGCATCCATATGCCATGCCATGCCACACCACTCCACTATGTGCTATTCCACTCTACACCACTCCACTCTATGCCTCTCCACTGGATGAGACTCCTCTCCATGCCTTCCACTTCACTGTACGCAACGTCACTGTACGCCACTCCAGTCTATGTCAATCCACTGTACGCCACTCCACTGAATGCTACTCAACTATATGCTATTCCACTCTACGCCATTCTACTGTACGCCACTCCTCTCTACTCTATTCCACTGTATGCCACTCCACTGTACAACACTCCACTGTACGCTATTCCACTGTATCCCACTCCTCTGTACGCTACTCCACTCTATGCTACTGCAGTGTATGGCACGCCACTCTATGCCACTTAATTCTCCGCTATTCGATTGGACCCCACTCCAATGTACGCCACTCCACCGTATGCTATTACACTCTACCCCATGTCACTGCATGCCACTCCAGTCTACACCACTTCATTGTATGCCACTACACTGTACGCTACTCCACTATACACTATTACACTCCCTCCACTGTGCAACGCTCCACTTTATGCTGCCCCAGTCAATGCTTTTACACTGTACACAAATTGACTCTACGCCAGTCCACTCTAGGCTATTACACTGTATGCAACTCCACACTATGCCTCTTCAGTGCAGGTCACTCCACTGTATGTCACTCCGCTATACCTTTCTCCTTTGCCATTCCACTGTTTGCCACTCCATGGTATTTCATTGTAGCCACTCCACTGTGCTATCCCACTGTACGCCACTCCAATGTATGCCTCTCCACTCAACCCCACTCCATTCTATGCATTTCCATTGGATGCCACTCTACGCCACTACACTGTATGTCACTGCACTGTACGCAACTTCACTATACGCTATTCCAGTCTACGTCACTCTACTGTACACTAGTCCTCTCTACACAATTCCACTGTATGCCACTCCACTATATGCTACTCCACTCTACCACACTCCAGTCTACACCACTCCATTCTTCGCCACTCCATTTTACGCTAATCCATTGGACACCACTCCACTCTACACCACTCCACTATATTTTATTTCATTCTACCCCATGCCACTGTACACTACTCCAGTCTATTTCACTCCACTGCACACCACTCCACTCTACACTATTCTACTCTATGCTATTCCACTCTACGCCCCTCCACTCTATGCTATCCCACTGTACGCTACTCCATTCTATGCTAATACACTATACGCTACACTCTGTATGCTACTACACGATGCGCCATTAGACTCTACACCACTCCACTGTATGCCACTCGTCTACACTACTCCACTCTATGCTATTCCACTTCATGCCACTCCACTATATGCTACTTTATTCTACGCCACTCCAGTGTACTCTCCTCTACTATATATAACTCCGCTCTACAAAACTCTACTCCACTCTATCCTCATACACTCCACTGTCCAAATTTCCACTCAACTCTATGCCCGTACACTCTATTGTACAAAACTCTACTCCACTCTTCAACAGTTTCCAACACCGTACGACACAGCACTCCACTCTACTATATGAGACACCACTCCAATTTATAACAGTTTCCTCAACTCTATGCTACGCAACTTCAATGAATGCCACCCCACTCTACACAAATCCACTATACCCTACTCCACTCTATGCCACTCCACTGTACTCCAATCTACAATATTCCACTGTACGCCACTCCATTCTTTGCTATTACACTGTACGCAACTTCAATATTTGCCCCACTACTGTATGTATTACACTCTACCTCACCCCAAAATACACCACTCCAGTCTAAACCACTTCACTGTACGCCACTCCACTGTACGTTACTACACTATACACTATCACACTATTACACTTTACGCCACTCCACTGCACGCTACTACACTATACGCTATTACAATCTACACCATTCTACAGTATGCCACTCCGGTCTATGCTACTCCACTCTATGCTATTCCAGTTTATACCACTGCTCTGTACGCTTCTCGACTTTATGCCACTCCAGTGTACTCTCCTCCACTTTATATAACTCCATTCTACAGAATTCAACTACACTCTAAGCCACTCTACTAGACTCTACTCCACTATGTCCCGTACACTCCACTATCCGAATTTGCACTTGACTCTATACCCGTACACTCTAATGTTCAACATGCTACTCCACTCAATGACAGTTTACAACACTGTATGACAGCACTGCACTCTACTGCACGAGACACCACTTCAATTTATAACAGTTTCCTCAACTCTCCGCAATGCCACTTCAGTGTATGCCACCCCTCTCTAAGCTAATCCACGAACGATTTTGGCCCCGGGGACCCGATCCCCAGGGGCTCTCATCAATTAAAGGAGGGTGCCCTGGTGCCCACCCAGGGCATACAACATACACTCAATTCCCCGGATGCCGCAGCCACCCTGCAGGGCCTATTGCTCCCATAAATGGAGAAATGCTTGTCGTTTTCATAAATGTTGGATTTTCCAGGGAACATTATATCTTGGAGGCAAGTAAGGGGAGTTGAGGGGTATGGCACCGCCTCTTCTCGCTTGCAGGACTTTCCCTTTTGTTTTGCACAGAAGCAGTGACAGCTTGTGAATTAATATGAATATTATAAATGCAAGGAGTTATTCATGAATGACCAGAAATGAGGCATTTTTGACTTTTTAGTCACACTATGAAGAGGGAATTTAACCGAGACTTTACAAGTAATGTGAATCGTGAATTGAACATTTATTTCTGATGCATGCTAGTAAATGTATTTTACAAGGAACTACTGATGACATCAATCCAGCATTTAAAGGGCGGTTACCTTGATTAGTTAACGTTTGCCACCTGTGATCAAGGCTTAAACTAGAGCCAAAGCTCATCAGGACTTCAAATGAGGAATACATGCTGCCACGTTGGATATTAAAGGATTTGGAACCGCAATTCTGGCTACGGCGCTTTTTTAGGTCTCGCCCTGAAGCCAGCGCTTGCGCTTGTCTGGGCGAGACATTTTGTAAGTGGGCTTTTAGAAATGCGACCACTTTTTTTTGGGCTTGCCTAGAGCATGCGGGTACGCGCACAGTAACGCGCATTCCTCGCATGCTCCAGGCGCCATATGTCTTTCCTCTCACTTGCTCCTCCCCCTCCCCCACCACAGAGCGCTTCTCGGGGCTGCGCGGCTGTGTCACTTTCACGGCCGCGCGTCACTTTGCTCTCCCGCTCCTACCCCCTCCCCCACCACAGAGCGCGTCTCGCACGGCCGCGCGGCCAATGCTTGTTTTATTTAGTTTTTGCGCGCGCACACAACTCCCGGTCGCGGCCGAAATTCTTGCTCGCGATCACTTTCGCGTGCACCATTTGCTTGTTTGAACACTTCTCGCCCTTTCCTTGCTGTTTTCTGTGCATCGCTCATTCTTTCATTACTTGTCACTTTTATGTGCATTTCTCAGTCTTTCTTTGCTACTTCACTGTGCATTACTCCTTCCTTCTTATTCCTTCTTTGCTGCTTTTCTGTGCGTTTCTCATTCTCTTTCTGCCACTTTCATGTGCTTTTTTCATTATTCCGCAATCTTTCTTTGCTGCTTTTTGAACTTTTACACTGATTCTGTGCCGATCTGCTGGGCATCTGCCACTCTTTCTCATTCATTCTTTGCTGATCTTCTGTGCTTTTGCCTTTCATTCTTTAACATTTTTCTCTGCCCTTTTCACTCAATCCTTGCTGCTCTTGGCTTCTTTTAGTCTCAGCTCTTCTCTTCGAGTTTCGAACTCAATTGCTCTCTTAACTCCTCTTCTTCCTTTTTCTCACTCTTTTGCTCTTCTTCCTGCCCTTTTCCTGAATTTGCGACCTTCCCTGCTTCCTCTCCCACGCCGCACTCCCTTCTCGGTTCCTGCCAGTTACTTAGCCCAACCCATTGCCCCAGAGACCCCGCTCCTAATTCATGTCCGCCGCAGCTTGGATGCACAGCCCGTATGCGCCCCTCCCGTGCCCAGCGCCAGACCCCTTGCTTTCACTCCCATCACTGCTACGTCTCTGCTTCCCTCTCCTCACCCTGAACCTTGAATGCACCTTCCAGTGCTGCTGCTACGCCTCGGTAGTCGACTGCGAAGGCGCCTTCCCCTGTTCCCCACATTTTTCCTGCACCTTCCCACACCTTCACACCACCCTCACATGCACCGCACACAACACTCACCTCTCCCTCGGCAACGCACACCTACACACCTCTCCCCACCCCTCCCTGTTCTGCCTTCTCCTCAACAACACCTCCCTCAATAAACACCCTACTGAAATATGGGACCTGCTGCACGACCACACATTGAAACTGCTCTTCCTCACAGAAACCTGGCTGATTCTATCGACATTACCACACCTATTCCCCAGGCACAAGGTTATAAGACAGGACAGAATTAACAGACCCAGCGGAGGACATGTCATCGTTTTCAAAGAGCTCATCAAGTGTTCCACTGCCTCAGCTAGCACCAACAGCACTGATGCTGGATGTGTTTATTGTGCCAAAATGGCTTCTTTTGTCATCTTCAATGCAAGATGGTGCACACTCTGAAATCCGTAAAAGTGCACTCTCTTAATGCTTTATTTTAATAAATATATTTAGGGTGATCACCAACCTCTAGTTCAGTGTGGACACTTTCTCCAGTCCTTGTCTTCTCTCTCTGTACGTCACACCTCTCTTTCAATAAACCTCAGTGCCCCACAGCACTTACCTCTCATGACCTCAACTTGCCACCTCTCTCCGATCCTACCTCTAGATCTCTAGCTCTCGGTCAGCTCTCTGCCCCTCTCTTCTCCTCAAGTGCCTTTCTCTCTCTCTCTACTTTCTCTTCTTTCTGCATCTTGCTGCTCTGTTTGCATCTCATCCCCCTTCATTTCTCTTCCATTTACTTCCCCTCCCTCTTAATTTCATCTCTTTATCTTACCCTTTCTATCATTTTTGCCATCTATACCTTACCTTTCTCTACCTCTCGCATGCCTCTTTCTACCTCAATATTCTCTTTCATTTCTCTCTCTGCCTCACAACTCACTGCCTCATCTCTCTCTTCCCCACCTCTCATACACTATCTAGACTCTCAATTTACATCACCTATTGGCCTTCTATGTCTCTCTTTTTATTGATGTCCTCTTTCCCTCGCCTTTCCCATTATTTTATTTCTTTCTCTCTACAATGCTCTCCCTACCTCTTCCACTCCATCTATCACTCCCTTTGCTTTCATCTCTCTTTCTATCTCCTTCACTGTTTCCGTTCACTCTCTCTGCTTCCAATGTCTCGCTCATTTAATACATCTGTCTTACCTCTGTCTCTCTCTCTCCCTATTTCACCATTCTCTACTTCTCCCTCGCACTTACTCTGTATTAGCCTCATCTCTCTACCTCATCTGCACCTCTTTTTCTCTATTTCTCATATCTTTCTATTTTTCATCCCACCGGCTCTACCTGCCTCGCTACTTTGTTTACCTGACCTGTCATTCTGTGCTTCACCTTTCTATTTGTGCTATCTCATTATAACTTACCTCTCTTCCTATCTTATTTCTCTCTAGACCTTGCCCCTCGGGTTGGCACCTTTCTTACCAGCCTACATTTAAAACTGCATGCCAGGCCTCTAAAAACAAGCATTGGCATAGTCAATAGGTCTCGCCTTTGGGACCTTATAAGTTTTTAGACATGCAACAGTTGATGTTATTGCACCAAGGATATTGTGCTGCATAACTAAATACTTATAAGGTCACAAAAGCGAGACCTATTGGCTATGCCAATGCTTGTTTCATTTGGATTGATGACGGGGACTCCATTCCCCGGACGCCGCAGCCACCCTGCAGGGCCTTTGGCTCCCATAAATGGAGGAATGCTTGTCGTTTTCATATTAATATATGAAAGCAATCCCCAAATAAACAAGCATTTGCAATGCAATCGGTCTCTCCTTTGGGACCTTAAAAGTATTTAGCAATGCAGTGGGAGCACTCCAGCGGGTTGTGGACGGTAAAGATGCACATTGTTGGATAGGAAAGTTGAGGAAGGGCAACTCACATGGGCTGCAGGAAGTAGGGTATAAAGAGGCATTGCAAAGTGGTAGAGGCACAAAGAAAGGCTGGCGGTGAAGGCAGGCAAAATAGAAAGTGCTAATGAGGGGTGAGAGACACAGAGCAGCATCAGGTGGGTGACATGCAGAGGGACTGTAGTGCGCAGAGTGGCATCTAGTTTTTCCAGCAGGAGGGGAGGACGCTGTCCCACAAGAGCTGTAGGGGTGGGAGCACAGAGGGCCTACAGGGGGTGAGGGCACACAAATGGCCCGAAGGGGCAAATCAGGGTGGTCTGGGGCACACATAGTGCCAGTAGAGTCTGGGGAGGGTGACTCACAGACTCAAACTGATGAAGTCACCTATGATCATTCTGCTCTGACTGGGCTCAGGACTACCCAAT
Source organism: Calotriton arnoldi (assembly GCA_963921515.1). Lineage (NCBI taxonomy): Eukaryota > Metazoa > Chordata > Amphibia > Caudata > Salamandridae > Calotriton > Calotriton arnoldi. Next base: position 230,643 of record CAWUFW010005154.1, read on the forward strand.
AAACACATCAAGCGAAATAGTACCTACATAAGTAATTTTTCCCCAGCAGCGTAATATTGCACCTCGACATACCATCATAGAATTATAAAAATGGGGCAATCAAAGTTTTGGAAGCTCGATTACTCCCAAAAAATACCTTTCACGTAAAAATATTCACCTGTACTACACTTAATTGACCCAAATTTGGATTTTTAGCATCTCAAATAACAAGGTGACTTTGTAAATGTGAACTATTCCTTGAACTTCCAAAACAGGCTATGCTGAGGGCTGAACTGAACTCACAAAATATTTATTTCCTATAAACATAACAATACCGGTATTGGCTCTTGAAAGTTGCATAACTAAGTACAAACGATTAAAAAACAATATTGTATTACTTTTTATTTTATGAAAATATTTTATTCTTTTTCACCAGTCTGTCCACTGAGATCTCCATCTTTTCCTCTCGTGTTTAGTGAAACAAACGGCTAGTTTTCTGATGCTGTCCATATTGTACACCAGCCCCATGAATGAAAGTCGAAAGTTTAATTTAGACAACCATTTCAGTATCGAAGCACATTCGTTGCATCGTTAAAAGCTGTGCTGCAAGGCTGGGGGCTTTCATGGTCTTAACCTGGAATACAATTAATCTAACAGAAAGGGCTCACTTTATTAATGCTACTGAAGAAAATCAACAAATATGCATCTTAAATCGGCCAAGTACACGGTGGAATCCTCTCCTCGTGTAGCTGGTGTTTTGTGGAAAATTAAAGCATTTTGGGAAGGGGTTAATTTGCGGTGATTTAAAGAATGACGCCAGCGATGATATGTTTGGCACTGTTTGAGACCAGGGCTGAAAGTTTCAGGAGTTACCGAGTGAGGGCAGTAGGATTCCAGTCTGAGCTGCAAATACAGATTGTATACAGTCTTAGAAAACTCAAAATGAGTGCAAGTAGTAGAATCGCTGCTGAGTCACCATCTGTGTCAGTGCAGCCAGTGACAACCTAACTAACTTGGTCATGTGTGGCAACACCAGCAGTGCAATGGTTAGTGACTCACCAAAAGAGGCAGTGTCACCAACACAACCTATAGTAACCGAATCACACTCTTTGTCAGCAGGACTAGTGCACCGTGCACCAGTGTCATGATGTTATAGTGCAAGCCTAAGTATCTCAACTGCTATCAATGCTAGTACCATGAGTATTCACCCTAGTAGCTCAGTCCCCATCAGTGCACCAGTGACAAGGTGCAAGGCTTAATGATTTAGTTCCTATCAGTGTCAGTGCCACAAGTTCAAGCCTCAGTAATTCAGCCAGTGCCAGTACCAGTGTCATAGAACAGTGGCTCTTAATCCATACTAGAAGCTGCAGCACCCAGGCGCTTTCTACTATTTGAACAAGAAAACTATGCACAGAAACAAACCTACATGAAACAAATACACAAATATATAATGTTTTATTTTATTCACAAATAAAAAATATCTTAATAGTAATTTGGGATCTCTTAAAAATTTAGTTTTATTTCTAATGCGATTTTGTTGTGATATGCTAGATTTTAGACAAGCATTTAGTAATCATCAGTGCCAGTACCACCACTGGAAGGCTATCACTAAGTTAGCATTGGTGACTACTACCACTGCAAGGCTTTTATTTTAGGTTAGCATCGGTACCAGCACTACCATTGCGGGGCTTGTAGCTTAGTTAACATTGGTGTCAGCACCACCAGTGTATGGCTTTTATCTTAGTTAGCATCGGCGCCAGTACTATCACTGCAAGGCTTTTATCTTAAATTAGCATCGGTGCCAGTACTACCTCTGCGAGGCTTTTAGCTAAGTTGACATCGTTGCCAGTACTATACCTGATGCCTTGGTTTCTCAGTAGTCAAAATTGCAACCGCCATCAATACACCCCGTGGTATCCCACTAGTGACTGGTAAAGTATCCGTGCCACCAGTACAAGCTTTAGTAGCTCAGTTAACAGTACCGACAGAACATGGCATGGTGATTCAGGCACCATTAATAGCTCCTTACCCCGAGGCAGGTTTTATAAACTAGTGCCACCAGGCAGTGCCCCGGTAACACCAGTTCATATTGAATATTACTGTGAACACCTCGCCTTGAACAGGCCAGCAACGAAACCACTGCAATGGCCTGCAGAGTGCACGTGAACAACAGTACACTGTGGGTATTCTACTCCAGTAACCACAGAGCCCCAAATTCAAACTGAGTCCATCGCTTTCTTCAGTAGCTCTGACTGGCATCTAATCATCAAGTTTGCGATGACGCATGAGTAGCCCTGCAGCTTGCCACCGCGAAGCCAAAGCCCAGAACTACAAAATGACATTCAAAAGCGAAACCTGTAAAAGGTTATTTTCGGTTATGTTTACATTGTCTTGTGCTGCTCTCAGGTGCTGCATCGCGCACTTTGAGCGGGTGACATGGAGAGCTTGTGGTCGCTGACGCGTCTTACCTGTTGCTCCGAAAACAGCGATGTTGCAGGCCATCATACTTAGGGGTGGTCTGAGCGATGCAAGGTGGCGTGATGTCAGACACTGAGGAATCCCTGCCTGTGGAGATCTACTCACTGTGTAAGTAAATCCATGTGTAGGCGTTTATTGCCTGTGTGGAACCTGGGGTTGGTGATTCATTCGGTGCGTGCTCGGGTGCCAGGAGAGGAGGGCTGGGTTCAGGGCATGTGCACAGGGAAGCAGGCGCTGCTGGCAGCCTTGTACCCGGGCTCCAGCAGCGGCAGGCCAGGGTTGCAGGGTTACAGAACATTAAACAAGTTACAGGCAAGCAGATGTGAAACAAACAAGCATTTGCAATGCAATAGGACACGCATTTACGGGGAGACCTATTGCATATTGCATCACGGACAATGGGCGGGAGGGTGGGGGCACGGACAGCGGGAGTGCCAGCAGGGGAGAAGGGGGCACAAAGGAGTGCTCACAGTTCACGTACGGTGTAACACTCGAAGTAAAGGGGCCAGTAGCCATGGGAGGTGACAAATGACGACATAGCCGTCATAAGGAGGGACTAACAAGCCTCAAAATGAATCAGAAGTCAGCATTTACGGAGGACAAAGACACAAGCCAATGGGCGGAGCGTGGGCGGAGCTTCCACGAAGCTTCCACTCCGTACTCAATACTGCATGCCTCGCAAAGCGAGCAGCGCATGCGTGCTGCCGCTATAGGCTCCACCTAAAAAACTTAAAAAAGAAGCGGCACGGACTCCAGACATCATAGTGCAAATGATTTATTCTTGCTACTGCTCACAAATGTCCATATATATAGGCATTTAAGGGTTTAGGGGTGGATAAGTGCATAGGGTGGTAAGGGTTTAAGAGTATTTTTATGGTTTAGGGGTGGGTAAGGGTATTGGATTGTAAGGGTATTTTTAGTGGGTTTAGTGGTGGGTAAGGGTATTGGGTTGTAAGGGTGATTTTAGGGTTCATGGGAGGGTAAGAATATTGGGTTCTAAGGGTATTTTTTGGGTTTAGGGGAGGGTAAGGATGTTTGGTGGAAAGATTATTTTTACAATTTTAGAGATGGGCAAGGGTATTGGATTGTGAGGGTGTTTTTAGGGTTTAGGGTTGGGTAGGGGTATAGAGTGGTAAAGGCTTTTTGGGGGTTAAAAGTGGGTAGGGGCATAGGGTGGTAAGGGGATTTTTAGGGTTTTGTGGTGCGTAAGGGTATTGAGTTGTAAGGGTGTTTTTAGGGTTTAGGGGAGGGTAAGGCTGCTGGGTTGTGAGGGTGCTTTTAGGGCTTGGGGTTGGGTAGGTGTATAGGGCGGTAAAGGTATTTTAGGATTTAGGGGTGGGTAGGGGCATAGGGTGGTAAGGGTACTTTTAGGGTTTAGGGGCGGTAGGGGTGTAGTGTGGTAAGATTATTTTTGGAAGTATAAAGCATAAAAAAATATATATATATATGTATTATATAAATATAGAGGCAACTCTCTTTGTATTTTGTACAGCGGCCTGCCTGGTCGCGGGATTGCACCACCGTGAAACACTTGCGGGTCCGCGGCTGCTTTATTGGGGCAGCTAACTGTGGAACAGGAGGTGCCTGTTATATGCAGGGGTGCCGGCGCGAACATCGGCAATCCTTTTAAGACATTTTTGAACGTGAGTGCCGGCGGCGACCCACTTGGGTTTTACTGAACCACCAGTCCCAGGAAGCATTGCTTCAGGTGGTTCACCTGAGCATAATTATTATGGGGATTTACTGGTGGTTGCCGCATGCCGGCACATCACATGGTCTGCCACTGAAGAGGGCGTTGGCCCGAAACGCGTCTGGCAGGTAAACCAGAAAAGGACTTTGTTCATGGCGTGTGCCCTTGCTTTGGCGTAATTTCCACCTGGGAGTGCATCCCACCTAGAGGCAACTCTTTTTGTATTTTGTACAGCGGCCTGCCTGGTCGCGGGATTGCACCACCGCGAAACACTTGCGGGTCCGTGGCTGCTTTATTGGGGCAGCTAACTGTGGAATAGGAGGTGCCTGTTATATGCAGGTGTGCCGGCGCGAACATCGGCAATCCTTTTAAGACATTTTTGAATTTGAGTGCCGGCGGCAACCCACTTAGGTTTTACTGAACCACCAGTCCCAGGAAGCATTGCTTCAGGTGGTTCACCTGAGCATAATTATTATGGGGATTTACTGGTGGTTGCCGCATGCCGGCACGTCACATGGTCTGCCACTGAAGAGGGCGTTGGCCCGAAACGCGTCTGGCAGGTAAACCAGAAAAGGACTTTGTTCATGGCGTGTGCCCTTGCTTTGGCGTAATTTCCACCTGGGAGTGCATCCCACCTAGAGGCAACTCTTTTTGTATTTTGTACAGCGGCCTGCCTGGTCGCGGGATTGCACCACTGCGAAACACTTGCGGATCCGCGGCTGCTTTATTGGGGCAGCTAACTGTGGAACAGGAGGTGCCTGTTATATGCAGGTGTGCCGGCGCGAACATCGGCAATCCTTTTAAGACATTTTTGAATGTGAGTGCCGGCGGCGACCCACTTGGGTTTTACTGAACCACCAGTCCTAGGAAGCATTGCTTCAGGTGGTTCACCTGAGCATAATTATTATGGGGATTTACTGGTGGTTGCCGCATGCCGGCACGTCACATGGTCTGCCACTGAAGAGGGCGTTGGCCCGAAACGCGTCTGGCAGGTAAACCAGAAAAGGACTTTGTTCATGGCGTGTGCCCTTGCTTTGGCGTAATTTCCACCTGGGAGTGCATCCCACCTAGAGGCAACTCTTTTTGTATTTTGTACAGCGGCCTGCCTGGTCGCGGGATTGCACCACCGCGAAACACTTGCGGGTCCGTGGCTGCATTATTGGGGCAGCTAACTGTGGAACAGGAGGTGCCTGTTATATGCAGGGGTGCCGGCGCGAACATCGGCAATCCTTTTAAGACATTTTTGAATGTGAGTGCCGGCGGCGACCCACTTGGGTTTTACTGAACCACTAGTCCCAGGAAGCATTGCTTCAGGTGGTTCACCTGATCATAATTATTATGGGGATTTACTGGTGGTTGCCGCATGCCGGCAAGTCACATGGTCTGCCACTGAAGAGGGCGTTGGCCCGAAACGTGTCTGGCAGGTAAACCAGAAAAGGACTTTGTTCATGGCGTGTGCCCTTGCTTTGGCGTAATTTCCACCTGGGAGTGCATCCCACCTAGAGGCCAACTCTTTTTGTATTTTGTACAGCGGCCTGCCTGGTCGCGGGATTGCACCACCGCGAAACACTTGCGGGTCCGCGGCTGCTTTATTCGGTGCAGCTAACTGTGGAACAGGAGGTGCCTGTTATATGCAGGGGTGCCGGCGCGAACATCGGCAATCCTTTTAAGACATTTTTGAATGTGAGTGCCGGCGGCGACCCACTTGGGTTTTACTGAACCAACAGTCCCAGGAAGCATTGCTTCAGGTGGTTCACCTGAGCATAATTATTATGGGGATTTACTGGTGGTTGCCGCATGCCGGCACGTCACATGGTCTGCCACTGAAGAGGGCGTTGGCCCGAAACGCGTCTGGCAGGTAAACCAGAAAAGGACTTTGTTCATGGCGTGTGCCCTTGCTTTGGCGTAATTTCCACCTGGGAGTGCATCCCACCTATAGGCAACTGTTTTTGTATTTTGTACAGAGGCCTGCCTGGTCGCGGGATTGCACCACCGCGAAACACTTGCGGGTCCGCGGCTGCTTTATTGGGGCAGCTAACTGTGGAACAGGAGGTGCCTGTTAAATGCAGGTGTGCCGGCGCGAACATCTGCAATCCTTTTAAGACATTTTTGAATGTGAGTGCCGGCGGCGACCCACTTGGGTTTTACTGAACCACCAGTCCCAGGAAGCATTGCTTCAGGTGGTTCACCTGAGCATAATTATTATGGGGATTTACTGGTGGTTGCCGCATGCCGGCACGTCACATGGTCTGCCACTGAAGAGGGCGTTGGCCCGAAACGCGTCTGGCAGGTAAACCACAAAAGGACTTTGTTCATGGCGTGTGCCCTTGCTTTGACGTAATTTCCACCTGGGAGTGCATCCCACCTAGAGGCAACTCTTTTTGTATTTTGTACAGCGGCCTGCCTGGTCGCGGGATTGCACCACCGCGAAACACTTGCGGGTCCACGGCTGCTTTACTGGGGCAGCTAACTGTGGAACAGGAGGTGCCTGTTATATGCAGGGGTGCCGGCGCGAACATCGGCAATCCTTTTAAGACATTTTTGAATGTGAGTGCCGGCGGCGACCCACTTGGGTTTTACTGAACCACCAGTCCCAGGAAGCATTGCTTCAAGTGGTTCACCTGAGCATAATTATTATGGGGATTTACTGGTGGTTGCCGCATGCCGGCACGTCACATGGTCTGCCACTGAAGAGGGCGTTGGCCCGAAACGCGTCTGGCAGGTAAAACAGAAAAGGACTTTGTTCATGGCGTGTGCCCTTGCTTTGGCGTAATTTCCACCTGGGAGTGCATCCCACCTAGAGGCAACTCTTTTTGTATTTTGTACAGCGGCCTGCGTGGTCGCGAGATTGCACCACCGCGAAACACTTGTGGGTCCGTGGCTGCTTTATTGGGGCAGCTAACTGTGGAACAGGAGGTGCCTGTTATATGCAGGGGTGCCGGCGCGAACATCGGCAATCCTTTTAAGACATTTTTGAATGTGAGTGCCGGCGGCGACCCACTTGGGTTTTACTGAACCACCAGTCCTAGGAAGCATTGCTTCAGGTGGTTCACCTGAGCATAATTATTATGGGGATTTACTGGTGGTTGCCGCATGCCGGCACGTCACATGGTCTGCCACTGAAGAGGGCGTTGGCCCGAAACGCGTCTGGCAGGTAAACCAGAAAAGGACTTTGTTCATGGTGTGTGCCCTTGCTTTGGCGTAATTTCCACCTGGGAGTGCATCCCACCTATAGGCAACTGTTTTTGTATTTTGTACAGAGGCCTGCCTGGTCGCGGGATTGCACCACCGCGAAACACTTGCGGGTCCGCGGCTGCTTTATTGGGGCAGCTAACTGTGGAACAGGAGGTGCCTGTTAAATGCAGGTGTGCCGGCGCGAACATCTGCAATCCTTTTAAGACATTTTTGAATGTGAGTGCCGGCGGCGACCCACTTGGGTTTTACTGAACCACCAGTCCCAGGAAGCATTGCTTCAGGTGGTTCACCTGAGCATAATTATTATGGGGATTTACTGGTGGTTGCCGCATGCCGGCACGTCACATGGTCTGCCACTGAAGAGGGCGTTGGCCCGAAACGCGTCTGGCAGGTAAACCACAAAAGGACTTTGTTCATGGCGTGTGCCCTTGCTTTGACGTAATTTCCACCTGGGAGTGCATCCCACCTAGAGGCAACTCTTTTTGTATTTTGTACAGCGGCCTGCCTGGTCGCGGGATTGCACCACCGCGAAACACTTGCGGGTCCGCGGCTGCTTTACTGGGGCAGCTAACTGTGGAACAGGAGGTGCCTGTTATATGCAGGGGTGCCGGCGCGAACATCGGCAATCCTTTTAAGACATTTTTGAATGTGAGTGCCGGCGGCGACCCACTTGGGTTTTACTGAACCACCAGTCCCAGGAAGCATTGCTTCAGGTGGTTCACCTGAGCATAATTATTATGGGGATTTACTGGTGGTTGCCGCATGCCGGCACGTCACATGGTCTGCCACTGAAGAGGGCGTTGGCCCGAAACGCGTCTGGCAGGTAAACCAGAAAAGGACTTTGTCCATGGCGTGTGCCCTTGCTTTGGCGTAATTTCCACCTGGGAGTGCATCCCACCTAGAGGCAACTCTTTTTGTATTTTGTACAGCGGCCTGCGTGGTCGCGAGATTGCACCACCGCGAAACACTTGTGGGTCCGTGGCTGCTTTATTGGGGCAGCTAACTGTGGAACAGGAGGTGCCTGTTATATGCAGGGGTGCCGGCGCGAACATCGGCAATCCTTTTAAGACATTTTTGAATGTGAGTGCCGGCGGCGACCCACTTGGGTTTTACTGAACCACCAGTCCTAGGAAGCATTGCTTCAGGTGGTTCACCTGAGCATAATTATTATGGGGATTTACTGGTGGTTGCCGCATGCCGGCACGTCACATGGTCAGCCACTGAAGAGGGCGTTGGCCCGAAACGCGTCTGGCAGGTAAACCAGAAAAGGACTTTGTTCATGGCGTGTGCCCTTGCTTTGGCGTAATTTCTACCTGGGAGTGCATCCCACCTAGAGGCAACTCTTTTTGTATTTTGTACAGCGGCCTGCCTGGTCGCGGGATTGCACCACCGCGAAACACTTGCGGGTCCGTGGCTGCTTTATTGGGGCAGCTAACTGTGGAACAGGAGGTGCGTGTTATATGCAGGGGTGCCGGCGCGAACATCGGCAATCCTTTTAAGACATTTTTGAATGTGAGTGCCGGCGGCGACCCACTTGGGTTTTACTGAACCACTAGTCCCAGGAAGCATTGCTTCAGGTGGTTCACCTGATCATAATTATTATGGGGATTTACTGGTGGTTGCCGCATGCCGGCAAGTCACATGGTCTGCCACTGAAGAGGGCGTTGGCCCGAAACGCGTCTGGCAGGTAAACCAGAAAAGGACTTTGTTCATGGCGTGTGCCCTTGCTTTGGCGTAATTTCCACCTGGGAGTGCATCCCACCTATAGGCAACTGGTTTTGTATTTTGTACAGAGGCCTGCCTGGTCGCGGGATTGCACCACCGCGAAACACTTGCGGGTCCGCGGCTGCTTTATTGGGGCAGCTAACTGTGGAACAGGAGGTGCCTGTTAAATGCAGGTGTGCCGGCGCGAACATCTGCAATCCTTTTAAGACATTTTTGAATGTGAGTGCCGGCGGCGACCCACTTGGGTTTTACTGAACCACCAGTCCCAGGAAGCATTGCTTCAGGTGGTTCACCTGAGCATAATTATTATGGGGATTTACTGGTGGTTGCCGCATGCCGGCACGTCACATGGTCTGCCACTGAAGAGGGCGTTGGCCCGAAACGCGTCTGGCAGGTAAACCACAAAAGGACTTTGTTCCTGGCGTGTGCCCTTGCTTTGACGTAATTTCCACCTGGGAGTGCATCCCACCTAGAGGCAACTCTTTTTGTATTTTGTACAGCGGCCTGCCTGGTCGCGGGATTGCACCACCGCGAAACACTTGCGGGTCCGCGGCTGCTTTACTGGGGCAGCTAACTGTGGAACAGGAGGTGCCTGTTATATGCAGGGGTGCCGGCGCGAACATCGGCAATCCTTTTAAGACATTTTTGAATGTGAGTGCCGGCGGCGACCCACTTGGGTTTTACTGAACCACCAGTCCCAGGAAGCATTGCTTCAGGTGGTTCAGCTGAGCATAATTATTATGGGGATTTACTGGTGGTTGCCGCATGCCGGCACGTCACATGGTCTGCCACTGAAGAGGGCGTTGGCCCGAAACGCGTCTGGCAGGTAAACCAGAAAAGGACTTTGTTCATGGCGTGCGCCCTTGCTTTGGCGTAATTTCCACCTGGGAGTGCATCCCACCTAGAGGCAACTCTTTTTGTATTTTGTACAGCGGCCTGCGTGGTCGCGAGATTGCACCACCGCGAAACACTTGTGGGTCCGTGGCTGCTTTATTGGGGCAGCTAACTGTGGAACAGGAGGTGCCTGTTATATGCAGGGGTGCCGGCGCGAACTTCGGCAATCCTTTTAAGACATTTTTGAATGTGAGTGCCGGCGGCGACCCACTTGGGTTTTACTGAACCACCAGTCCCAGGAAGCATTGCTTCAGGTGGTTCACCTGAGCATAATTATTATGGGGATTTACTGGTGGTTGCCGCATGCCGGCACGTCACATGGTCTGCCACTGAAGAGGGCGTTGGCCCGAAACGCGTCTGGCAGGTAAACCAGAAAAGGACTTTGTTCATGGCGTGTGCCCTTGCTTTGGCGTAATTTCCACCTGGGAGTGCATCCCACCTATAGGCAACTCTTTTTGTATTTTGTACAGCGGCCTGCCTGGTCGCGGGATTGCACCACCGCGAAACACTTGCGGGTCCGCGGCTGCTTTATTGGGGCAGCTAACTGTGGAACAGGAGGTGCCTGTTATATGCAGGGGTGCCGGCGCGAACATCGGCAATCCTTTTAAGACATTTTTGAATGTGAGTGCCGGCGGCGACCCACTTGGGTTTTACTGAACCACCAGTCCCAGGAAGCATTGCTTCAGGTGGTTCAGCTGAGCATAATTATTATGGGGATTTACTGGTGGTTGCCGCATGCCGGCATGTCACATGGTCTGCCACTGAAGAGGGCGTTGGCCCGAAACGCGTCTGGCAGGTAAACCAGAAAAGGACTTTGTTCATGGCGTGTGCCCTTGCTTTGGCGTAATTTCCACCTGGGAGTGCATCCCACCTAGAGGCAACTCTTTTTGTATTTTGTACAGCGGCCTGCGTGGTCGCGAGATTGCACCACCGCGAAACACTTGTGGGTCCGTGGCTGCTTTATTGGGGCAGCTAACTGTGGAACAGGAGGTGCCTGTTATATGCAGGGGTGCCGGCGCGAACATCGGCAATCCTTTTAAGACATTTTTGAATGTGAGTGCCGGCGGCGACCCACTTGGGTTTTACTGAACCACCAGTCCCAGGAAGCATTGCTTCATGTGGTTCACCTGAGCATAATTATTATGGGGATTTACTGGTGGTTGCCGCATGCCGGCACGTCACATGGTCTGCCACTGAAGAGGGCGTTGGCCCGAAACGCGTCTGGAAGGTAAACCAGAAAAGGACTTTGTTCATGGTGTGTGCCCTTGCTTTGGCGTAATTTCCACCTGGGAGTGCATCCCACCTAGAGGCAACTCTTTTTGTATTTTGTACAGCACCCTGCCTGGTCGCGGGATTGCACCACCGCGAAACACTTGCTGGTCCGCGGCTGCTTTATTGGGGCAGCTAACTGTGAAACAGGAGGTGCCTGTTATATGCAGGGGTGCCGGCGCGAACATCGGCAATCCTTTTAAGACATTTTTGAATGTGAGTGCCGGCGGCGACCCACTTGGGTTCTACTGAACCACCAGTCCCAGGAAGCATTGCTTCAGGTGGTTCACCTGAGCATAATTATTATGGGGATTTACTGGTTGTTGCCGCATGCCGGCACGTCACATGGTCTGCCACTGAAGAGGGCGTTGGCCCGAAACGCGTCTGGAAGGTAAACCAGAAAAGGACTTTGTTCATGGTGTGTGCCCTTGCTTTGGCGTAATTTCCACCTGGGAGTGCATCCCACCTAGAGGCAACTCTTTTTGTATTTTGTACAGCAGCCTGCCTGGTCGCGGGATTGCACCACCGTGAAACACTTGCTGGTCCGCGGCTGCTTTATTGGGGCAGCTAACTGTGAAACAGGAGGTGCCTGTTATATGCAGGGGTGCCGGCGCGAACATCGGCAATCCTTTTAAGACATTTTTGAATGTGAGTGCCGGCGGCGACCCACTTGGGTTTTACTGAACCACCAGTCCCAGGAAGCATTGCTTTAGGTGGTTCACCTGAGCATAATTATTATGGGGATTTACTGGTTGTTGCCGCATGCCGGCACGTCACATGGTCTGCCACTGAAGAGGGCGTTGGCCCGAAACGCGTCTGGCAGGTAAACCAGAAAAGGACTTTGTTCATGGCGTGTGCCCTTGCTTTGGCGTAATTTCCATTATATATATCGAGAACACCAACCAGCGCCCCTCCTTTACTTCCTCCTCAGTGCGATCGCAATAGAAGGGCACAAACTCCACTTTTAGGTACGCAATTCTTTTATTTCACGCTTCAGTAGTCATTACGCGTTTCGGTAACAGCTGTTACCTTGATCACATGATTACAATGCATTTCTGTGTTTCATAAATACCACCGCCTACCAGTGACGTCGTGTTATAAACATAGTGAACAGACTGTTTAACATTTGCTGTCAATGGTCTCAGTGTGCGTAATCCCAAATGGGGCTGTACAACCTTGATATTGAATTCAACAAATAAATACATTTTTGACCACTTCTTTTTTTTTATTTATTTTTTTTTATTCCAGACAGAACAGAGCATTATAGACAGTTAATAACATCTCATAATGGTTTACATTGTTTCCCCCCCAATCACATTGCAAGGATTTGGACCATAGACACATCACATTTACAGCTTATTACGGACATGACCAGTGGGTGTTCCTTTACTTGTGGGCCTACATTGCTTATCTCTGCCCTCGTTCATATTTGTATATACTGTATCGGATTCTATTACCGATGGATCTAGACTCAGCCTCAAGCAGTTCGACCTTCTATACGGTGTTACCCAGTTCCATCAGGGCAATTGCTCATTTGTGTTGTTTGGAGGAACTGGACCAGTGGTTCCCAGAAATCCCGGGGTCTAGAACCTGTGGTAATTCTTCTGCGTAAGTTTCCAGTGTCTCTCTGCAGTAAGTCATGTCTGTTAACCAGTCTTTAAGCCTGGGGGGTCGTTTACTGCCCCATCTCATCGCTATTCGTCGTTTAGCAAGTAAGAGTGCCACAGCCAGGAGTTTCCGTCTCTTGATTTGTTTAAGTTTCCAGATCCCCAATAAGCAAATCGCCGGTTTGTTTGGTATGTGCTCGGCTAGCATTGTCGTCAATGTATCAGTGACATTCTGCCAGTATTGGAAAAGGTGGGGGCATGCCCATGCCATGTGTAAGAAATCCGCATTAGATGCGTGGCATCGTACGCATTTATCGTCTGTTCTGAGACCATATTTATGCAACTTAACCGGGGTGTAGTACGTCTGGTGTAGAAATTTAAAATGTATAATCCGTAAGTTGCCATTTGATGTAAGTAGGTGTAATTGTGTGCAACTGTAATCCCAGTCACTTTCCTCATCGTGTCTCCTATTGTGTTTACCCATCTTTGTAGTGACTTGTTGGGGCCTTTCCTCTGCTCCTCTATCGATGCATTATATAGGCGCGCTACTAGATTTTTGCGTGTGGGTGCTGTGAGCAAAATCTGTAATGCTCTAAGTTGCTGTGGTTCCTCCGGGAATGAGGTATATAGGTCTTTAATCGCTGTACGCAGTCTCAAATAGGCAAATATTTTAAGGGGCATTTGGTGTGCGCAAAGTGTCGGGTCGGTTCTGGATATAAACTGGTTATGCGGGAATATACTACCCATGTCCGTTAGTCCCATTTCTTTTAGTAAATGAAACATTTTCTTTTCTTGCGTGACTGAAATTCGGGGATGATTAGCTATGGGCATTGCTGGGGCGTACAATGGGAGTTTCTGTGCACGGTATGCTAGTGTGTACCAAGCTCTGGACGTGCACTGCACTGTTTGTATCTTATCTCTCGGCGTGTATTGTTGGGGATCTATAATATACCCTGTCAGGGTGTCTGTGTGCACGCTATCCTGCTCCGCTGCTATATGTGGAATATGTGCATGTGGGTTCAACCAATAATGCGCATGTTGCGCTTGTGCGCAGTAAAAATATAATTGGAAATCTGGTGCTCCGAACCCTCCCAGGTGATACGGTTGTGTTAATATGTTCCAGCTGATTCTCGCATGTTTCCCTGCCCATGTCAATCGTTGCAAAGCAGTCCGCAATCGTGCAAAAATCGCTTGTGTTAGCCAAATCGGTATATTCCAGAATAAATAGAGAAATCTGGGTAAGATTATCATTTTCTGTATGGCTATTCTATCAGCTAATGACAGGGGCATCTTAATCCATTTGTCTACTTGGTCGTCAAGTTTGAACAGTGCCTTCCCATAGTTTTCTCTGATCACTATTTCTGGATCTCGATGTATCCAGACTCCCAGGTATTTCACCGGGTCTGTAGTCCATTTTAGTGGGTAATCAAGAGTGGGGCGTGTTGTGTTTGCTGTTAGCGGTATTACTACCGACTTATCCCAGTTTATTTTGAGGCCTGAGTAGGCTTCGAATCTAATATATTCTCTAATGAGTGGGTTGAGATATGTATCTGGTTCTCGTGTGTATATCACCATGTCATCGGCATATAAAGAAATACCAATGGGGCGTAGACTAAACTGTAAAGCGGAGTTGCAATGTTTTTGCCTAATTTTGCAGGCTAACGGTTCTAGTATTAATGCGAATAAAATTGGAGAGAGTGGACAGCCTTGTCTCGTTCCACGACTTATGCCAATCGGGTCGGATGTGACCCCGTTTATTCGCACCCTTGACATGGGCTCAGTATATAGCAATTCTATCCAGCGTATAAACGGCTTGGGAAAACCCATTTTACCCAGGACTGTGAACATGAATTTCCACTCCACCGAGTCGAAAGCTTTTGCCGCGTCCAGTAACGCCGCGGCTGCCGGCATATCGGGGTTTAAGCTGTGATACATTGCAAAGATTGTGCGTAAGTTTTGTGATGTTGATCTGGATGGAATGAACCCCGCCTGGTCTGGTAATACTAGAGAGCATAGAAGGGGTTGTATTCGTTTAGCTATTATTTTTGCTAAAATTTTAACATCTATGTTTATAAGAGATAACGGTCTATATGAATCGCACTTTGTTAAATCTTTATCAGGTTTGGGCAGTGCTATCAAGAGTGCCTCGCGTGACGACACTGGAAGCAGCCCTTCCTCATAGGCTTCTTCATACATTTTGGCCAAATAGGGTAACAATAGGTCTCTATATTCTTTATAAAATTCGCCTGGGAGGCCATCTAGCCCTGGTGCTTTGTTGTTTGGAAGTGAGTTGATGGCCTCGCGCAGTTCATCCTCTGTTATATGGTGACTCAATTGCTCTCGTCGCTCATCGGACAGCCAGGCCAGCGCAATATCTCCTAGATATTCAAATATACCTTCCGTAGAAGCTACCGTTTGTGTGGCATAAAGTTGTGCGTAATATTGTGTGAAGCTTTCTAGGATAGAAGGCGTGTCATATAATGGGATGTCGTGTTCATTCGTGATTTGTGTGATATAGGAAGTAGTGTGCGCAGGCTTTATTTTATATGCTAGGGCTCGTCCGGGTCTACCTCCCTCTCCATAATTCCTTGCTATGTGCTTACGCGAGATATATTTTATCTCGTCCTCTGCCAATTTATGAAATGTATCTATTTTCCCCCGTATATCCCCTAGCAATTTTGGATCTGGTGTGGCAGCATATGCTGTCTCCAAGCTTCTGATATCCCGTTCCACCATAGTGAGTTGTTGTTGGATGTCCTTAAGTATGCCTGCGTGTTTACTGATGCAATGGCCACGTATGGTGGTCTTGAAAGCCTCCCACACTGTGCGTGTGCTGCTAACGGATCCCGTATTTTGGTGAAAATACTCCACAATAGCTTGGCGTAATTCACTACGGTAGACCTGGTCTGATAGTGCCGATGGATATAGTCTCCATGTGAATTGTCGTGGGGTATGTGTAGGGATAACTAGCGTAAGTCTTACCGGGGCATGGTCGGACAGTGTTTTGGGTAGGTGCTCCACTTCTGTCGCCCATGTGCTAACCTCCTGTGTGGTTAGCCAGTAATCGATCCGAGACCAAGTGTTTTATGTTGTTGATGTGCAGGTTCCGTCCTTACGTCCTACATGACTCAGTCTCCAAATGTCTACTAAGGACCACTCGTCCATTCCCTCTCTAAGCGTCTTAGCAGCCTTCCTGCCATATCTCTCATTTCCAGTTGATCGGTCTAGTGCGGGGTCTAGACAAGTGTTAAAATCCCCCATACAATGGCTCTGGGTTGTAAGTCGCGTAATTTAGCCCTAATGTGCTCATAGAACGCTGGGTCATCAGTGTTTGGTCCATATACTGTTACAATCGTGAGATCTGTGCCCCCAAAGTTGCCTCGCACTATGACATATCTACCCTGATCATCTTTAATAGTTGCGATAGGAGTAAAAGGAGTATTTCTCTTAATCAGTATCATAACACTCCTGGCGTAATTAGAATAGGAGGCCGCCACCCGGTATGTTGCCCATCTATGCCCTACATTGTTCTCTCTATATTCTGGTATGTGAGTCTCTTGGATACAAGCAACATCCACTTTGTGTCTATCGAGGTAGGTTAGTACTTTACGAATTTTCTGTGGGTTTTGGAGCCCACGTACATTCCAGGTCAAGAGCGTCATCTTCCGCTCACCCTTCTGCCTGTCATCCATGTCTACTATTTCTAAAACTCCCTGTCTGCTGGTGCCCTGGGTGTAGCCGCTGGGCAAATAAACGTTCGATTGTCTGTCTGTCTCCGTCTGGTATTTTCTGGGTTTCACCCCTCCCCCCTCCCTCCTCCCACTTCGCTAATCTCAGGACAGCGAAGACATCCCCAAATATACATAACATAACTTGTAACCCCATCCCTCTTATACAAATTCAAAAAACAATTTAAACTGTTGTGGTGTACACCAGGGGGCGGAAGTTGCCAGGCCTAGTATTCCCTCGAGGCATCTACAAGGGGACGCCCTACTTAACATTTTGTTGCACATTGAGCTTCAGACTCTTTACAGTACCAGCTCTTGTTTCATCTCAGCCTTGTTGATCATTGTACATATTCTGAGCGTGTGATTACCCTCCCATTTCTCAGTCAGTGATAGTTCGCCATTTCTCCATGGTACTTATCTGTTTTGCGATTCCACTCTGCTTCCGATAATTGCCGGTGTTCATAGTTTCTATACTTCCCACCAGTTAAGCGGAACATAAGGTCTTAACCTGTTGGTCACTATGGTCTGGCACCATCTCGGCCTTCCATAGCTTTCTATTCAAACTGTATTCCGTCATCTCTCACTGGCTTCGGTGGGCACCGTTGTCAGTTCCAACAATTGCAAAAAGCGATGGCCTTTATTCCACATCTGATAGAGCCGGTTGGTCTCCTTGTCTGTCTCTGGGTGATCTCCTCCTCGTGCTTTGTGCCTGTTTCAACTGCAGGTATTTCATGAGCTCTTTAGGTTCGTTGTAAATTTTAGTGGTTCCGTCGTCAGTTACCTTTAGTCTCGCTGGGTACAGCATTGCATAATTTATCTGTAGGTCTCGCAGTTTTTGCTTTGCCGGGCCAAATTTCCTCCGCGCTTCCTGTACCATCTGTGTGAAATCTGGATATAGAGCTATTTCCATGCCTTCGTGGCGTAAAGTCCCCAGTTCACGTGCTTTGCGCAGGGCCGCATCTCGGTCTCTAAAATTGAGTATCTTGGCAATTATGGGTCTCGGTCTGGCTCCCGGAGGTGGTTTGGGGGCCAGAGATCTGTGCGCCCTCTCGACTATAAACACTTCCGAAAAGGTATCTCTTCCTAACAGAGTGATTAGCAGCTGCTCCACATATCTCTCCATCGGTCCAGTGTTGGTGGTTTCTGCTATTCCCATCAAGCGTAGGTTACTTCTTCTTGACCTCGCTTCTAAATCTTCTGCTTTAGCCATCAGCACTTCTAGTTGTTTGTCCATTTTATTCTGTTTGGTATCCATCTGAGTATTGACATCTTCCACATCCGATATTCGGCGTTCTGCCATATCTATTCTCTCTGTATGGCGGTCCATTCTTTCGGACATGCGGTCTACTCTGTGTGTTAGTGTGTCAATCTTGCCATCTATGTTGGAGAGTGCAGTTTGGATTGTGGCAAACATGGCCTGTACATCATCATTTGTCACGCCAGTATGTGTCATCGCAGTCGTTGGTTGTTCTTCTGTGACGTTCTCTGTTGGTTTTTTCGTCTGGTCAAAAGTGAGTTTTGGTTGATTTTTATCTGTTTTCCCCATTATCAGACGTTTGGTATCCCCTGATGCAGGCTCGTATATCCCAGTGGTAGGTCTCGCTCCCGGCTAGCCGCCAGCTATGGCGCCTTTCTTTGGCCCTCTGCGACTTGTAGTTTGGCTCCCGGTGGGTAGTTGTTCGTTTGGTTCCACAGTTAGACTGCGTTTCCTTCTAGGGTCGCTTCGGCGTCCGTGGTTCGATAGCGTTAGTGCCAGATTTAATCACGCAGTGTTGTGGGGTGCCGGCTAGGTGGATTCTCACCTGGCAGCTCACCCGCTCCTGTTCCTCGGATAGTGATTGTTAAATCTCAGCGGGAGGGTCTCACCGATGACTCCACCGGCCCCCGCTCTGTGCCGTTGCGCAATCACAGCCGGCCCCCGCCGGTGCACCCGCAGAGCCCGCGGGACCCCCCGCAGTCTGCTTCCCAGCCGAGGTCTCAGTAGAGTGATATCTCACCAGTACTGGCGCGCCGGGCCCAGGTCTGCTCCCTGCGTATCCCACCACTGTTGCGTCCCCGCCTCAGTGAGCCGCACCGGAGATCGGTGGTTCGTGGTACTCTCCAGCCGCAATGCGCCCTGGTATGCAGCCTATGCTTCTATTCCCTTCGATTTTGGAGCGATATCAGCGCGGCCCCCCGCTACGCAGTTTGCACCGCGCGTCGGTGTGCATCACCCTCCGCTTTCTTTCACCGTCCGATTACAGGCTGTTGTCTTCACCATCGGGGGGTGGGGGTCGCCAGGCACCAACTTCTTCTCCAAGTTATCACAGTGCGCGGGAGTGTTCTCCGTTTCAGGGCCCCGGACCGGGCACTCGGCTGCCACCCTCACCGGCCGACGTGCCGTACGTCCTGGATACGTGAAACACTCCAGCCCGGCGTCCAGTTGCCGCGGCGCGCTTTAGGCCACAGACATTTCCAGTTTCCATGCTGCGGTTCCAAGGTGTTTCAAGTCCATTTTTGCAGTCGAGGACAGCGAGCGTTTGATTATAGTGGAGTGATCTGTTGATGCGAGTGTTATCGGCTCATTTGTGCAGTCTGTTCTTATGTTTCTGCGGGCATCCGAGAGGAGCTCTTTCAGCTTGCATCCATCTCGTAGCTCGGCTAGCTCCGCCCCCCAACAAATAAATAAATTTGCTGTTGTATTCCAGGCACATGTTTGTATTATATAAATAAATACATAAATAAATAAATATATATTGAAAAGTTCATATCATGAATTAAGTTAAAACATCATTTTTTAACAATTATAATTCATATTTTAATTATATCCGCATTAATGCGTTGACCATCATACTTTGATATGCTTATCTCATATAATGAAAAACAAACTACCTATGTTTATTTAAAAGAAATATCACTTGAACTTAAAAAAGGCTGGTTAAACGCTTAGACTTATAGCAGCAATATAATTTGTAATCATAATGTCTGATAAAATAAAGTGCTAATGTGCTTGCTAAATTCTAAAGTGCAAGTTAACTATGAAAGTGCTAATGTGCAAAATTAGTGCAAATCTGTGTATCACACTGCAGTGGATTTTTAATATGTATTTTATAATTTTTATTAAAAAACAAAGGTTTTTTATTTTATAAAAATGTTTTTATGTATTATAAATTAAGCTAAAATACACAGCGGGATAAATATGGAGTAAATTATATAAATGTCAAAAAACACTAGATACATTTCTCAGATGCTAGATAATGTACAGTGAATTGAATTACTATTATAAATAATTATGCAAATCTTCATTGTTGTTCAGCCCGTTGGGAGTCTTACTGTCCAGCTCTAAAATCAAACGAGTCTCGAGCTGGCGCAGCAGTTTCTCTCTATTACCACCTCTTCTTAGGGTAGGGACTGAATCAGCCACAAAATATCTCAGACATTCAAGTTTGTTATTATGTTCGGGTTTGAAATGTCTGGCCACAGGATATGTCACATCGCTATTAACAATGGCCCTCAAGTGTTGTAGGATTCTCATGTGCACTTGCAGCTTAGTGCTGCCCACATATTGTAAGCCACAAGTGCACGTGAGAACATATACAGCAAAGTCCGTTCTACAGTTAAAGTTACCTCTAATGGCTACCTTATCAGTGTCAAAAGCTGTCTCATAATGTGTGGTGTTGACACCGAATTTACAGGCTCTACAGGACGAGCACTTAAAAAAACCATTTCGTGGTTTAAGACATAGGTAATCGGACTTAATTCAGGGCTAGCGTTCTCATAGAAGGCGCCCTTCTAAATGTGATAGACGGTGCCGCAGGTAGTCTTGGGGCCAAAACAGCATCAGTCAATACAATGGGCCAGTTTTTCTTGATAATGGCTTTTATCTGTCTTTGTTGGCCACTAAATTTAGTTATAAGTCTAGCCGTGTTGTTATCTTCTCTTAATTCTGATACTGTGGTTGTGGCTTTTTTGTACTTTCTTCACTGTACTGTAGTAGCAGTGATTCCCTTGTTCTATTTTTGGCTTTATTGGCCGCTTCTGTCAGGACTCTATTAGTATATCCCCTCGCTTTGAACCTCATTGTGGCTTCCTCCATGCTTTTACCAAGTTCTCCTTCCGTACTACAGATTCTTTTAATCTTAGGAATTCCCCAAAGGGGATACTGGCTATTAGATGTTTGGGATGAGCACTCTGTGCATGTAATGTGGTATTGCCTGCCGTGTTTTTCCTATGCAGAGTTGTCTCAGTTTTAATTTCCAAAATATATACTTTCACATCCAGGAATTCTACTGTCTGACTACTCACATTTGATGTAAACTTAAGATTCATATTGTTCTTATGGATATCCCTTATAAAGTTAGCAGCACTGAGCTCACTCCCTCTCCAGTTTCCTCAATCAGAAAAGGACACCAACGCAGGGGGTAGATTGTTAATCTGTTCTTCGTTTATTAATTACGCTGTTACGCGTTTTGGCACTTCCTGCTTTGTTCACACAACAAGCGTCACTCACAGTTAACCAGTAAAAATAGCAGAGGTGTAGGTCACATGGTTAGCTCTACGCATAATCATAGAAGACAGACTCAATGCCTGAAACTCCTCACATATGGCTTCACATTTTGCCAAATCCTCACAATGCCGTTGAGCATTTGTTTATCTTATGGAACCATCAATGTTATTAATGGCCTTTTCAGATGGACATGTTTGTAATTCTAATTCATTACCAATCATGTTTCTTTCATCGCAATATTGTTGAATACAAACTGCAATTCAATGCTTCTATCAATACCTTCCTCTGTAAAAGAAAGTGCAAGTGCTTAGGGCATCATCATTTCAACAATTCATAATTACTGCAACATTCAGGTTAAGATTTGAAAATATAAATAAAAAACACATTTAAAATTATAAAGACTATAGGAGAAACCTAAAGGTACCACCTTAAGTATTTTTCATCAACATTGCACAGCAAACAAATATCATTGGTTACAAGGTTACTAAGTGCTGAATTTCCAAGTGCATAAAATCGATTGTATAAAATAGTTCAGCACATTTAAAATTGGCTCTACTGAAATCAAATACCCTCAACTGATGTCATGTGTTGGGTAATACCGCATCACTGACTAAAGTGCAAGTGCAACAGTATATATATATATATCTTCACTTAACCCATTGCGTGCGTCTGTCGGCCAACGGCCGTCGCGAGCACTACCTCTGTAGTGCTGCGAACGTCCGTTGGCCGACGCGGCCCCGCCCACTCTGCTAAACCGCCGCACCGCGGCGGAATTGCCGCCATGGTTAAGCGGTTAAAAAAACACGTTATAGTTATGAATTTACTCACACAAAACCATAGAAATTCAGCAGCTATAGTTAGAGATATTTGAAGTACATATAACTCACGGCCGAAGGTAATTATAACTTGCACCCCCGCCATGCACAGTTTTTTCATGAAAAATGTACCTGCAAATATTACATTGATATCATCAATGATTTTATCAAAGATGTCATGAGTGCTGTAATATCTGGGGTAATTAGCAGTGCATGGCGATGGCGTGAGTTATAGTTACCTTTGGGTGCGAGTTATAGTTACTTGAAATAACTATAACTGCTGAATTTCTATGGTTTTGTACGAGTAAATTCAGAACCTAACTATAACGTCCATGTAACCTTTGGTTTTTTAAGTGAATTTCTATGTTTTTTAAAAATCTATTTCCCAACTATAACGTCCCTGTAACCTTTGGTTTTTGTAGTGAATTTCTATGTTATTTAAATTTTATTTCCTAACTATAACGTCCCTGCAACCTTATGTGTTTTAGTGGCCCATGGGCCCCCGTGCCCCGATGACCACCACCTCCCCGGGGCAACATAATTAGTAAAGTTATGGGGGGAGCCATGTGAACCCCCCCGGCCCCGGGGACCACCACCTCCCCGGGACAACATGAACTCAATATATTGGGGGGCCTCATGGACCCCTCGGGCCCCGGGGACCACCACCTCCCTGGGGCTACAATAAGTAAATATAAGGGGGGTCAGGCAGCCCCCCTTGCCCCAGGGACTACCACCTCTCCAGGGCAACATTATAAAAAAATTGTGGGGCCACATGGATCCCCCCGAGTACCAGGGACCACCACCTCCCCAGAACAACATAAAATAAATATATGGGGGGCTGCATGGACCCCCGGGGACCACCTCCTTCCAGGGGCTACATTAAATACATGTAAGGGGGGGCCACGTGGATCCACCTGGGCCCCGGGGTCCACCATCTCTATGTAGCAAAATAATCATTTTTTAATGATAGTGGAGGGGTGGCATGCAGCCCCCTTCCCTGGGCCACTTTCGACCCCAGGAACTCCATACCCCGGGGCCCAAACTATACATTTTTTTATTTTAATTGAGGGAAAGGGGCCACATGGACCTCTCTCCCCAGGCAAATTGCGGCCTTAGGGACCCCACTCTACAGGGCTCAACCATTATTTCTGGGAGTCCTGGAGCCTACCCAGGGCACCCAGTGTGTAATGGGACCATGGGGGAGCCTCAAGCAGGGAGCTGCTATTTAAAGCAGCTCCCTGCTTGTAGGAGCAATGCCGGCTCCCGCAGGAGTCGGGAGCCGGCTGTGATCGTGGTAGTTGGACCATCAATAGCCAAGGGAATTTCATCCCCTACTAGTAGTGAGCCAGGAGGCGCATTTGCAGAGTGGTGGAGAAAGGGGGTGTGGCCTCTGGCAACCTCTCAGCAATCCTGCTGTATGTGACTTACTGGAGGTAACAGGAGAGGTAGTTGGCCCCCAAGAACATCCTTGGGAGCCAACTACCCCTCCTGTTACCTCCAGTAAGTTCCACACAGTGGATTGCTAAGAGGTCTTCAGAGTCCACGGCCCCTTTCTCCACCACTCTGTAAAAGTGGCTCTGGGTGTAGTACTGGTTGCTGGATGAAGTCCACTTTACCCCTGAGGGATATTGGGGGCCAAGAAGCCCTCCTGGTACCTCCAGTTAGTCCTACACAGCGAAATTCCTGAGAGCTGGTCGGAGGCCCAGCCCCGTTTTTCCACCACTCTGCAAACGTGACTACTACTTAAAAAAACCATAAAAATTCACTGAAAAAACCAAAGCTGCTAAACAAGCACCTCCCATTGTCCAAAAGCAATTCTGCTCTGCTTCGAGTAAGCGACAGCTCAAAGCAGAGCAGAGTTTGCTATGGCTTGGCGCAAGCCATAGTAAACTGCAATGTCCCAGGGATGGACACCCCAGGACATTGCTGGAGCCGGCCCTGGGGGATAGCAGTCCACAGGGTCATCTAGGGTTCCAGGATACAGCCCAAGGAGGTGGTGGTTCCCAGGGCTGTGGGGAGCCGCACGGACCCCCCACTTTAAGTTTTGCAATTCGCCCCAGGGAGGTTTCGTAATTTGCCCCAATGGGCCCCCGCACTTTTTTCATTTTAGCCCTGGGAAGGAGGAGATCCCCGGGACTACGGGGCATGCAGCCCTCCCCCCGCATTAAAGTTGAATTTCGCCACGTGGAGGTGGCGGTCCCAGGGGCCATTGGGGGCACTGCTAGGCCCCCCGGCATTCAATAATATTTTGCCCTGGGGAGTTGGCAGTCCCCAGGGCACAGGGGTTTCCTAGGGCAACCCCCATAAAATAGGGGCCTCCTGGCTCACTACTAGTAGAGGGATGAAGTCCCCTTGGCTATTGAGGGTCCTTGATATCCTAGCTGTTACCTCCAGTAAGACCCACACAGCTGCAGAGACTTTTATGAACTAGGACTAAGGTTAATACATCATGTTTTAAACCTCACTTTTCTCTACCAGTTTCCTTAGAGAGGTAGAGCTCACAATGCCTCAATGAGTGTGTCAGTGCCTTTTAGGGGACACAATGACACATGTAAAGATACCTATAGGTAATAGACTACATCTGTTTCACACTGCATACTCTCCAAATGTGTGTAGTAGAAGCTGTATGCATCAGTTGCTGTTCATTATACAGGGCAGCCACGTATAAAGCTGTGTGTTCAAGTGCTTCCGTGACACCTGTCTCACTAACAGATCAGTGCTTTTAGAACTGAATGATGACGTAGCTGTAACAAATTTTTTTACAGGTGGTATGATAGACTGTATAGTTTTTAAGTAAGGGTCATCAGACACACCACACGTGTCAGACTACACGTAGAAGTGCAGACATATCTGAGGCATGGTAGCAGTCAGATATTCAAACTTGACAGAGTAGTTCCGTTTAAAGCACACACCTGACTAAGTACGGCCTACTTGCAGTGTACCATTACAGAGACTTATATGGACTAGGATACAGGTTAATACATCTTAATGATGTTTTAAAGCTCACTTTTCTCTACCAGTTTTATTAGAGAGGCAGAGCTCGCAATGCCAGGCCTAACACAAAATCAAAGACCAACTCCTGACATGCCAATCTTCTGTCCCTACCGCAGAGCCCTTGCACCAGCACTTTGCACTTTATCCTCTCTCCCTGCCGTCCACACCGAGGAGGAGTCACGAGCGCAGGAGCGCTACAAGAAGCTTGAGAGAGCCGGCGGAGCGGGTGTCCCTACCGCAGAGCCCTTGCACCAGCACTTTGCACTTTATCCTCTCTCCCTGCCGTCCACACCGAGGAGGAGTCACGAGCGCAGGAGCGCTACAAGAAGCTTGAGAGAGCCGGCGGAGCGGGTGTCCCTACCGCAGAGCCCTTGCACCAGCACTTTGCACTTTATCCTCTCTCCCTGCCGTCCACACCGAGGAGGAGTCACGAGCGCAGGAGCGCTACAAGAAGCTTGAGAGAGCCGGCGGAGCGGGTGTCCCTACCGCAGAGCCCTTGCACCAGCACTTTGCACTTTATCCTCTCTCCCTGCCGTCCACACCGAGGAGGAGTCACGAGCGCAGGAGCGCTACAAGAAGCTTGAGAGAGCCGGCGGACTGGTGTCCCTACCGCAGAGCCCTTGCACCAGCACTTTGCACTTTATCCTCTCTCCCTGCCGTCCACACCGAGGAGGAGTCACGAGCGCAGGAGCGCTACAAGAAGCTTGAGAGAGCCCGCAGCGTGGGACGCTCGCGGAGACGCAGTTCGGGGCGAAGACCGGGCCAAGACGGGCCCGTCTGAGCCCGTCCGAGGACGATTGAGGCCGGGCTGGGCCCCCTCCCTTGGCTCTGGGCCTGTTGTGCTTGCTTGAGACTGGGAAATCGGTAAAGGTAAAGGTAAAGGGGGGTGGGCTGTTCAGTGCCCTCTCCTAACCTGTTAATCAACGAACATTAACGAACAGTGATACTGTGAAAGAGCATGTGAATGTTTGTGGCATAGGTCTTAGTAAAAAAAAAAGAGGGGACAAAATGTTGTGAGCGCATGTTAATTATTAAACTTTGGGTCACCGTTTGGAGAATAAATAGTGTGTAACATAGCTCTGTATCAAGAAATGGGGAAGCGGAGAACAGCTGGTACTACAGGCACCTCAGCAAGTTCTGTTGGTACAATAGTTACGATGGACTCATTTCTAAAACGAGCAGCTTCCGTATTAGATAAAGAAATCGAATTAGTAAATAGGCGTCTATCAAGATCACCAACAACTGGTCACATTTTGGAGTCTCCAGCTGTACAAATAATGAATGTAAACCTGTCAAATGTTTTAGAATGCCCCAGGATAGTGGTACAATCTGAACAAGATAGCCTAGAAGGGAATTTAGCTGAGACAATCGTGTCTAGTAATCATTTACCACTTACCCCTACAGTTTCTGTAATAAAAGGAGGAGGTATCGTTGCAGCTATTGAGTTAAACACGGATAAAGGGAATGATATCGCACCCCTTAATAGACCAGTCACTCGTGGTTGTTTGGTTGGGGCGGAGAGTCTCAAACAGGGGACAGGGACCGGGATAGGGATAAAAAGGAAAAGTCACCCTACAGGGGGTAAAGCTAAAAGGCAAAAAGCTGATTATACACCTAGGGTTATATCGACAAATACTAAAATAATGAGTCAGGATGGGAGCCCATTACATGAGCTAATACGGTCAGTCCTAAATGAAGTTATGGATATGAAGTTAAGTCCAATTATTGAGAGACTAACTTCAATTGAGCAAAATTTTGTTGAATACAACAAATATATTAATAAAGGACCTGAGGGTAGTACCCCTATAATCATGACAGAAAGAAATATGAAGCAGGGACAGGTACCAACAACCAGAAATGGGAAACCATCACTAGAACTTCAGATGGGTTCCCTCCCCATCCCCATTCCACAAAACAAAAGTCCATATTGAATTTGACTAATTCCCAAGGAAATTCTGCTTCTTTACCTATAAAGCCCTCTGTAAGAGAGCCATATACCATTTTAAGGCAAGAAAATAGTGTGCGTATTAATAATGATGGTGGAAAAGCTCCTCAGCAGACACAGAAACGTCAATCTTACATACCAAATGTAACCGCTGTGCATTCTGGATCTAACTTACCAGATATACATTTACCCCCAGAATCCACTCCTTATGTGGTGATTTTGGGAAATGTCCCGCCCGTTACTAAGGGGAATTTTGAGGACAATTCCCAACTGAAAAATAAGGTATTACTCTGGCTGGTAGGCAATACAGACTTGACGATAGGAGTTGACAAATATATAAATATGGTTCGAAGGGTCAGTTGGGTGGGAAGCCAGAGGAAATCCTTTACTGGAGATTGTGTTATAATTAACTTCAATCAATTCCACTTTGTTGAAAGAATTCTTTTTGCATCAAGAAATCGCACTCATAAGTCAAAAGTGGTGGCACTTCCTCTGGGGTTTTTTTATAAGCTGTATAACGGAGCAGGAAAATGTCTGGGGAATTCTTTTGATGCTCATGATAGTATATTGTTTAGATCTCCAGGGCACTATGATGCATCTGGATCACAAATCATACCTTTGGCAGAAAAGGATACCCATATGACCCAGGACATTTTTCCGTTTGCCCCCTCAAAACCAGCGTTATCAAATCGTTTTGCCCCACTCACAAATTTGGAAGACTGCGATTGACTCGCACGGAATAATCTTCTACATGAGAAAGCTCATACGCAAAACTTACACTTGGTCTCCTGGAATATTGCTGGTATTAAGGCAAAACTAGATAATAACTTATGGCTGGATTCTTTCACAAAACCGCATATAATATGTGTCCAAGAAACGTGGCTCACAGAATCTTTTTATATTGATGGGTTTTCTATAATAGATACAAAAGCAATACCATCAACTAATGGTAGGGCTAAGGGCGGGTTGGCTACCCTTCTTTCCACCACTTCTCCCCTGACTCTATTAAGAAAATGCATTAATTCTCCTTATTTTCAACTGTTACACTTGTCAAGTGATCTAGATTGTTTTGTTATTGTTAATTTTTATAACAATGTTTTTGATAGTACCAAGGACCAAGTCATTACATCACTAGATAATGAGCTTCAAAAGTTTTTAAGAGTAATTAAGTCTGAATATACGTTAATTTGGGCAGGGGATTTTAATATTGGGAAATGTAATGATGAAGAAGGGAAGTTCTGTGGATATGATAATGGTGGGGCAAGTAATTATAGTCATTTTTATCACAACAATTATGGTGAATCAATTAATACATTGATGCATAAATACAACTTGGAGTTGGTTGACCAGGTAACAGTGGAGGGCAATTTAGTGCTGCCCACTTTTATTAGACAAGGATCGGCATCCACTATAGACCATATTCTGATTTCAGGACAATGCCAACAGCAAGTCGTGAAAATGGAGGTCAAAGAGAGTATTATAAGTGACCACTATCCACTTCTTTTAACCTTTAGACTACATTCTATCACACAGATTGGATTATGTTTAGCCTCCTCAATTGCGACACAGGGAGAAAATGGTATATCAATTAAATGGACCGGAATAAATCCTGATGGCTTTACAGAAAAATTAATGGTTAATTGTAAAATAGATTTTGAAAGATGTACTAATCAGGAGGCAGTAGATAGTGAGGTTTTAAAAGCTTTCCACAACATTACCATGGAAATCTCACATGGTTTAAGAAAGAAAAATAGTAAGAAAAATAGACAGAAATCAGTGGGCTGGTTCGATGCTGATTGTACATTGGCAAATAAACTTCTAAGGAGGCTGTTAATGCCAGTCCAAAAGATAGGGAGCTGGTTCAAAGCCGCAGGCAGACATATAAATATGTTATAACTAAGAGGAGGAAGGAGATCCAATCTGAGGCCTGGGAGAAATTGAAACAGGCAGCAGAAACTAAAGACTCAATTCTTTTTTGGAAAGTTTTAAACCATGCCTATTTTAAAGAATGTGGTAGTGCGAAAATAGAATGTCTAATACAGCCCCAGGACTGGATAAGCTATTTTTCCGAAGTTTTTAATCCTGTAAAGGAATTAGAAAATGATACATTGACTGGTGGTTTAAATTGCCTAAATGATAAAGTTGGTTATGGAAGAATTATAATAATAGATAACCCCAACATGTTACCCATCAGTAGTGAAGAAGTAAAATTGTGTTTGGAAAAGAGTGCAAATGGGAAAGCACCCGGGGTAGATGGGGTCCCCCTAGATATTTTTTAATTTAAATCAGATCTCTGGGTTCCGATTCTCCACAGAATTTTTAACGTTATAATTAAGGGCATGATTCCACGGTCCTGGACGGAAAGCATTATTGTTCCGATATTCAAGAAGGGAGATAGGGGCAATGTGAAATGCTATCGCCCGATCTCACTTCTTGATACTACCTCCAAATTGTTGGGTAGAATATTACTGGAGAGGATGGAGCAATCGGTAGGGGAACAAAATGTTCTCACTGAGACACAATATGGGTTCCGTAGAGAAATCGGAACCATCGAACAGTGTATTAATTTACACGTTTTAATTAGTAAATATATTATCGTTAAAAGTGGCGATTTGCATTTATGTTTCCTGGATTTAACGAGTGCTTTTGACCTAGTAAATCACTCCAAGTAGGGGCAGACACCATCCCTCATGGGTGCCCCAAAGGATATTGTTATACTCCTTTCACAAATTTACAGACATTTAAGTGCGAAAGTCCGTTATGGTACAGATGGAGAATGCACCGAAAGTTTTAAAGTAACTAGGGGGATTCGTCAGGGTTGCGTGCTGGCCCCGTTGCTTTTTTCGTTATATATAAACGGGGTCGACACGGAACTACAGAAGCTGAAAGCCGATCCCCCTAAAGTGGGAAAGCGTAGTGTACCGATTTTATTATATGCAGATGATGCGGTACTTTTATCAAGAACATCAAATGGTTTACAACTTTTAATAGAAACATTTGTAGATTTTATGGTTAACAAGGATTTGGTTTTAAATTTGAAAAAAACTTTTACAATGGTGTGTGGTAATAGTAAAGCAAAAACAAAGATGCATTATGTGAAAAATGTCCCCATTAATTCGACAAAATCCTTTGTATATTTAGGGTTAGTTTTTGAGGCTAATGGAAGTTGGGGAGCCCATATTGAGCACTGTAAGAAAAAGCTCATTAAATCAACTGAGGCACTCTTTAGATTCTCAAAAAAAATGAGAAATAAACCGATAAGAGAAATTCTGACCTTATACAGAACTAAATGTATAGGAAGTACCTGTTATGGTTCTGCCTTGTGGGGGGGCAGAAATTGTACTAGTATTTTGTCACAGGAAAATGTATTCCTTCGGAGACTATTGGCAGTACCAAGTTCAACACCCACTTATAGTATACACCGAGAATTGGGGGTTGCATATATGGGCGATTCTATTAGTATTGCAGGCCTAAATACTTGGCACGGCATATGGAGCAAGGAGGGTACAAAATTCACACAGGAGGTAATTAGAGACGTAATTGCATTAGACCATGGGAAGAAGAATGTTGGTTAATATACATTAAAAATCTATTAAAGGAATGTGGTTTAAATTTTGACTTAGAAGACCCCTCCCAAATACAGTGGTATGGAAAAAGGAAAATTAAGACAGATTTGATTGAATTACGCACACAGCGGCGCGAAGTAGAAGCCATCTCAAAACCACTCACCAGAGAATATTTGGATATAACTATAGGATCGGGCATTCAATCCTATCTATTACAAGTTACTGATATTACCCATAGATTTTATCTCACTAGAGTGCGCATGGGCTTGGCTCATTTTTTAATAGCTTTCCCGATTGCAGGACAGTGGAATCGAAATTTGCCAAAATGTCCATGCAATGGCATTATGAAACAATCATCTTTGCATTTTATCCTTTTCTGTGATTTTTATAAACAGCTTAGAAAACAATTTTTACGTCCTCTGTTTAAAAAAAAAAGGCTATACTCTTATAAATCTGCCTTTGAATATATTTGCGCATTGAAGGATGTGAAAGTCTGTAATGCAGTGGCACTTTATATCCAAAAAGCTATAAAAGTACGCAAGAGTATGTCGCACTTAGAGGCCCTTTTATATGAAAAAACGGAATTTTAATGAAAACAGCTTGCTTATGGATAGTAAAATGAAATTTAGTGAAACTTTTTATGTTCTATGTTTTTAGTATTAAATCTGTTTTTATTAACAGAACACAACCAAAAGACATAAGCCGTACGCCTACAACCTATCCGGCCGGCTGGCTGCTTATTGTTCGTACTGTTAGGCAATGGGCAATAGAAAGCTGTACAGTTTTAACACAGCAAGCCGCCTACAACCCAATCGGGCCGGCCGCGTCATAAGAGCTTAGCTCCTGAACAAGAAGCATATGCAAGGGACTGTGTCAGCTCAGATGCAAGACGTTCAGGGCCGGGTAAAGGGGTCCACTGTGGACCACGGCTAAGAGGGGTGTTCCAACAGTGAACAACAAATTCAACGATACAGAAAAAGAAAACCCCTGAGTCCCCCCACCCCCTACCCCTCTCCTCAGCGTGCTAAACAAAAGAAAAGAAAATCCCCAAAAAGATCCAATCGGCAGTGTCGTTGCACCAGTGACCCTTGTTGCAGTGGGAACATCGCACCATGTTAACTGGAGTCGCTAGTAATGAACCTTCTAAGGGGCATATGCAGTAGTGTCCGGCACCAGGTTGAGGATGCGGAGGTATTGTGGGCAGGTCAATTCGCGGAATTCAGTGGAGAGGATAGTCAGAAAGGGGGCCCAGATTTTAGCATAATCCTTGACTTTCCCCGCCGCAACCATAGAGAGCCTTTCCATTGCCAGCAGGTTCCATAGTTGATGGAGCCAGTGAGTGTGGTCAGGGACGCTGTCTGATTTCCATCTAGCTGTTATGACCCTATGTGCCGCATTTAGCGCAAGCGCCATCTGCCGTCCCCTAGTCGAATGTAAAGGAAAGGTGAGCGCATTAGGGAGGCCCAGGAGGGTGTAAGCGGGGAACCGGGGTATGGTGGTGTTGAAGGCCTGGTCTATATCGTCAAGGATCTGATCCCAGTAGCGTGTAAGCTTCGGGCAGTGCCATAGCAAGTGTATGAGCGTCCCAGGATTACCACACCCCCTCCAACAGAGACCATCGCACTGCGCCTGCCATTTAGAGAGTCGGTCAGGGGTGTAATACCAATACGTAGCAATTTTATAGGCTGTCTCCGTGTGGCCCGCAGAGTACGTAGTATGGTGTGCCCTATGGTAAATGTCTTCCCACTCCTTATCAGTAAGTGTGCGCTCTATCTCCGCCTCCCAGCGCCTCTGTCCAGCATTGCGAGTCGATGAAGGGGCCGGGGCAAGAAAGGAATAGAGTTCGGAAATAAAGGTTCTCCTGACTGTAAACCGATAAACTGTGAAATTTGAATCTGATTTATACAATGCATAACCACTTGTATTACGGAGATTTTTGTAGTTTTGCACATTCATGCATTAATTTTGCACACGTGATATTTTTTTTATTTTTTTTGTACAACATTTGAAAGTAACTTTCGTCTGTATTAATAATAATGAGTGTATGATTAACTTTGCTATTTTTATTAGGAGTATTGATTTTACTGTGTTATAGTATGCTTTTATGGATGTAAATATTACTCCGAATAAAGCTGGTTTTGATTGATTGACTAGGATACAGGTTAATACATCTTAATGATGTTTTAAAGCTCACTTTTCTCTGCCAGTTTTATTAGAGAGGCAGAGCTCGCAATGCCAGGCCTAACACAAAATCAAAGACCAACTCCTGACATGCCAATCTTCTGCATTTCAGCATCTTTCTAGAGACCTCAATGAGTGTGTCAGTGCCTTTTTAGGGGCAAGATGACACATGTAAAGAATCCTATAGGTACTAGATTACCTCTGTTTCAAATTGCATGCTCTCCAAATGTGTGTAGTAGAAACTGCATGCAACTGCATGTAGCTCTAACAAGATTTGTGCAAGGGTATGATAGAGTTTTTAAGTTAGGGTGATCAGCTACACCATGTTTTAAAGCTCGCTTTTCTCTACGAGTTTCATTAGAGAAGCAGAGCTCGCAATGCCAAGCCTAACTGCAGTACCGTTGCAGAGACTTTATAGACTAGGATACAGGTTAATACATCTTGAACATGTTTTAAAGCTCGCTTTTCTCTATGAGTTTCAATAGAGAGGCAGATCTTGCAATGCCAAACCTAACCCAAAATAAAAGAACGACTCCTGTCATGCCACTCTTTTGAGTGTCAGCATCTTTATAGAGATGTCAATGAGACGCCACACTGCATGCTCTCCAAATGTGTGTAGTAGAAACTGCATGCATTACTTGCTGTTCATTATACAGGGCAGCCATGAATAAAGCTGTGTGTTCAAGTGCTTCCGTGACTCCTGCCAAGCTAAGAGATCTGTGCTTCTGAAACTGAATTCTGAATTAGCTCTGACGAGATTTGTGCAAGGGTATGATAGACTGTGTAATTTTTAAGTTAGGGTGAACAGCTACACAACACGTGTCAGATTACATGTAGAAGTGCAGACATACCTAATACATGATAGGAGTCAGATTCCAACTTGATACAGAACACTTTCAGTTTAAAGCACACACCTCACTATGTACGACCTACTTGCAGTGTACCTTTGCAGAGACTTATATGGACTAGGATACAGGTTAATACATGTGGCAACATCTTTTAAAGCACACTTTTCTTTACCAGCTTCCTTATAGAGGCAGAGATTGAAATGCCAGGCCTAAGTCAAAATGAAAGGCCGACTCCTGTCATGCACTCTTGTGAGTCTCACCATCTTCCTAAAGACCTCAATGAATGTGTCAGTGCCTGTTAGAGGTGACATGACAAATATAAAATAGCCTTTAAGTACTAGATTACCTCTGTTTCACAATGCATGCTCTCCAAATGTGTGTAGTAGAAGCTGCATGGATCACTTTCTCTTCATTTTACAAGGCAGGCAGGTATGAAGCTGTGTATTCAAGTGCTTCCGTGATGCCTGTCTAACAAACAGATCACTGCTTTTGGAATTGAATGCTGACGTAGCTATGGCAAAATTTGTACAGGGTATGATAGACTGTATAGTTTTTAAGTTAGGGTCATGAGCTGTGCCACAGGTCTCGAACTAAGCATAGAAGTGCAGACATACCTAACACATGGTAGCAGTCGGACATTGAAATTTGGCCCAGTACACTTTCAGTTGAAAGCATACACCTCACTATGTACGATCTACTTGCAGTGTACTGTTGCAGAGACTTATATGGACTAGGATAAAGGTTAATACATCTAGCAACATGTTTTAAATCTCACCTTTCTCTACCACTTTCATTAGAGAGGCAGAGGTGGCCCTTAACCCAAAATGAAAGGTTAACTCCTGCCATGTCACTCTTGTGAGTGTGAGCTTCTTTCTAGGGACCTCAATGAGTGTGTCAGTGCCTTTTTAGGGGCGAGATGACACATGTAAAGAAGCCTATAGGTACTAGATTATCCCTGTTTCACACCGCACGCTCTCTGTGTGTGTCTAGTAGAATCTGCATGAATCACTTTCTGCTCATTATACAGGGCAGTTGGGTATGAAGCTGTGTGTTGAAGTGGTTCCGTGATGCCTGTCTAGCTAAATCATGTGTGCTTCTGGGACTGAATGCTGAAGTAACTCTTTCAAGATTTCAAGATTTCAAGAGCAAGTCATCTCTGTGTGCACCGAGCGGATCGTGCCAGAGTCCCGGACTAAAACTGAAAGTCTGACTTCCCTCAAAAAATGTAACTGCTCCGAACTACGAGCAAGTCATCGCTGCGTGCACCGAGGCGATGGTGCCAGCGTCCCAGACTAAAACCAGAAGTCAGACTTCCGGTTTTCGTCCGGGACGCTGGCACGATTGGCTCGGTGCACGCAGCGATGACTTGCTCGTAGTTTGGAGCAGTTACGGTTTTTTGAGGGAAGTCAGACTTTCGGTTTTAGTCCGGGACGCTGGCACGATCAGCTCGGTGCAGACAGAGATGAGTTGCTCGTAGTTCGGAGCAGTTAAGGTTTTTTGAGGGCCCGCCCATACATTATTCGGCCCTATTGGGAGAATGATTGGATTTATCTCTTCCATTTAAGTGGAGTGTATATTGATAAAAAAAATTCTCACTTGTATTGCGCATTTGAGTCTGGACCATATGCCCTTGGATTCTACTATTACTATCCTTGCCTCAAACTCCTCGTGACTAGGAGATTGAATAAATTTTTCTATTGGAGTTTTCCATTGGATTTTTCTATTGGACGCTCTGTTAATGAATATTGTTTGTCCTGATGATGACCACCCAAGTTTAATGTGGTCGAAACACCGTCGACGCCTACATGTGGCCTTGATTGAAGAGGACGCAATCTTTACCATTCCTGTTTTCTGTGCTGTCTAAACAGTTTATGTGTAATAATTTTCCTCAGCCACAGTTTATGTTTACACTGTTTGTCGTCTTTATGGTTTGTTGTGTAACTTAAAGAGCGCCTTTGTCTTCTGACTTTATATTATTGTCCTATTAAATTTTGTATATTTTTGAATTTGTGTAGGGTTATTGCTTGCTACGAGTTTTATACTGTATATATATTTTTGAATTTTTACTTTTTTTTATTTTGTTCTATGTGATCTATATTCTATATTTTTTGTAGTTTACGTTATATGGAATATACTTCCGGAACCCTTGTTAGGATTCTAGTCTTTACCTTGCCTCTGGTTCAGGTAATAGGGCTGCCCCTGTTGGTGGTAATCAACTCTTCCGAGTGTCAGCATCATTCTAGAGACCTCCTTGAGTGTGTCAGTTCCTTTTTAGGGGAAAGATGACCACTGTAAAGAAGCCTATAGGTACTAGATTACCTGTGTTTCACACCGCATGCTCTCCAAATGTGTGTAGTAGAGACTGCATGCATCACTTGCTGTTCAATATACAGGGCAGCCACGTGTAAATCTGTGTGTTCAAGTGCTTCCGTGACTCCTGCCAAGCTAAGAGATTTGTGCTTCTGAAACTGAATGCTATAGTGGCTCTGACAAGATTTGTGCAAGGATATGATAGACTGTATAGTTTTTAAGTTAGGGTGATCAGATACAACACACGTGTCAGATTATACGTAGAAGTGCAGACATACCTAAGACATGATAGGTGTCAGACATTCAAACTTGATACAGTACGCTTTTAGTTTAAAGCATACACCTCACTATGTACGACCTAATTGCAGTGTACCTTTGCAGAGACATATGGAATAGTGTACCGGTTAATACATGTGGCAACATCTTTTAAAGCTCACTTTTCTTTACCAGTTTCCTTAGAGAGGCAAAGATTGCAATGCCAGGCCTAAGCCAAAATGAAAGGCCAACTCCTGTCATGCCACTCTTTTGAGTCTCAGCATCTTCCTAAAGACCTCAATGAATGTGTCAGGGCCTTTTAACGGTGACATGACAAATATAAAATAGCCTTTAAGTACTAGATTACCTCTGTTTCACACCGTATGCTCTCCACATGTGTTTAGTAGCAGCTGCATGGATCACTTTCTGCTCATTATACAGGGCAGCTGTGTGTTCAAGTAGTTCCGTGATGCCTGGCCTAGCTAAGTCATCTGGGCTTCTGGGACTTAATGCTGTAGTAGCTATGACAAGATTTGTGCAGGAGTATAATAGGCCAAAGAAATATTTTGACGTTCTAGTAATTGCCCCATCAATAAATATTACAAAAACCGTGATAAAACAGGAGCATTGACAAAGACAAAAGGCTAAGCACAAATTCAAGAGCTATTGGTTTTGTCAATGCGCGCTTCATCACCACTCTAAGTATAAATCATTGACGTGTTTGTACCACTGCTTCTGTTGACTGTTGCAATTGACACCCTTGTCCAGTCTACAGCACACTACACACAACAGAAGGAATAGGCTTTGGTGTGGAGCACATTAGCACTTCATATGAGTGCCCCTTCCATAACGCGCACAAAATCCACAATTTAGACCTGGTTTGGTCACTCTGTGTGGTACATTCTGCAATTGGGTCAAGCATAAATTTTAGTCACAGCATGCTGCACACAACAAGAGGAACAGGCTTCGGTGTGGGGGACATTAGCAGATCTTTCACAATCCAACACCAGTGTGGTTTACTGCACATGTCCGGTCACTTTTTCACTCTTTGCAGCTAGCTGTCATAGGTGTGCACCTACATAACTCCTACCAGATTCCTTATCTACAGGTTCCATTGCTAACTCAAAGGCAGTTTTCAAGACAGCAGTAATAACATCCCCAAACAAATCTTGTGTTTTTTGTGCAGACCTAATTCAACAACAAACCACATAATTGTACTCAACAACACAACATCATACACCACATACATTCTATCAACACCACATAATTCAACATCATACCACAAAATTCAACAGCACACCACATAATTAAGCTCCACTACATAACACAGCACAACATAAAATACCATTCCACATATTTACACCCCATGATATACAATCCCATTACACATAATTACAATACAATCAATATCACATATTTGCTATCCACAGAATTCCACAGAGCACCATACCACATAATTCCAGTGCACAAACCCACTCCACACCACACAAAGTCACGCCATACAGTGCCACACCTAACCATTCGAAACCAACACACATTCTTCCACTACACACTACATACATCCACTCCACTGCATAACATATAGGTAAAACACATTTACAACACCAATAGCTCTAACTCTCGTTTTACTTTATTTTCGAAAGCGCATGCTTTTGCCTTGGGGGTCTGTATCATTTACAAATCATGCTTTAAATCCTGTTTGGAGGTCACTTTGTAGGCCTTATCTGTTAGTTTTTCTAAACTTAATATTTTTTGTTATTTGGAAAAAAAAATGCAAACGGTTTAAATAAAAAGAACATAAAAACAGCATTTAAAATGTAAAGCTACATTTGGTGTGTGGGAGGGGGTTAGTGCATTTTGAAACTTCACAAATATTATCTATTTTTACACAAACAATTGCACAGTTCCATATCACACAAATAAACTCAACAAGTTTCCATTACACACAACATAATTCAACAAGAAACCACATAACACAAATTAACAACACAATTAAATTAAAACACCACAGACATATAATCCACACCACATAATTCAACATCGCATCACAAAATTACAACAGCGCACCACATAATAAAACTCCAATACATAACAGTCCACAACACAAAGTACCATACCACATTCCTCTCCATAACACACAATCCCACTCCACATAATTCCTATACACATAATACCACAAAAGTTCTATCCACATAATTCAACTGCACAACATACCACATAATTCCACTACACACCACATACATCCACTCCACTTCAAAACACATAAAGAAAAAACAATGACATTTAAGTGTCAATAGCTCTAACTCTCACAAATGCGAGACCTATTGCATTGCAAATGCTTGTATAACTAGTACTCGCATTTGCAGAGTGGTGTAGAAAGGGGGCTGGGCCTCGGACCAGCTCTCAGGAATACCGCTATGTAGGAATTACAGGAGGTACCAGCAGGGCGTCTTGGCTCCCAAGGTCGCTCAGAAGTAAAGTGGACTTCATACCCCAACCAGTAGTGCATCACGAGTCGCGTTTTTCAGAGTGGTGGAGAAAGGGGGCGTGGCCTCCGTAGACGTTTTAGCAATCCCACTGTGTGGGACTTATTGGAGATAACAGGAGGGGCAGTTGGCCCCCAAGGACTTCCTTGGGGGCCAACTAGGATTCCCATTACCGCCAGTAAGCCCCATACAGCAGGATTGCTGAGACCTGATAGCAGACCACGCCCCCTTTCTCCACCACTCTACAAACGAACCTCCTGGCACACTACTAATAGGGGAATGAAGTCCCCTTGGCTATTGAAGCTCTTTGGGGGCCAACTACCCCTTCTGTTACCTCCAGCAAGTCCCACACAGTGGGTTTACTGAGAGGTTTTCAGTGGCCACGCCCCCTTTCTCCTCCACTCTGCAAATGCGCCTCCTGGTACACTACAAGTTGAGGGATGAAGTCCCTTGGCTCTTGAGGGTCCTTGGGGGCCAACTAGCCCTCCTGTTAACTCCAGTAAGGCCCACACAGCTGGATTGCTGAGAGGTGGTCAGAGGACATGCCTCCTTTCGCCACCACTCTGCAAACAAGCCTCCTGGTGCACTGCTGCTTGGGGGAAGAAATCAACTTTAGTCCTGAGGCCCTCAGGAAGCAAGGGGACCTCATCTCCCCACCAGCAGTGCGCA
The DNA here is from genome assembly GCA_963921515.1 of Calotriton arnoldi. Taxonomy (NCBI): domain Eukaryota; kingdom Metazoa; phylum Chordata; class Amphibia; order Caudata; family Salamandridae; genus Calotriton; species Calotriton arnoldi. The sequence continues at coordinate 269,763 of CAWUFW010005154.1, forward strand.
GAGAGGTACGTTTGCAGAGTGGTGGAGAAAGGGGGTGGGGTTCCCAGAAGTTGCCGGCTTTTGATTTTCTTTATTCTTTTTAGGTAGGGGGCCACACGGCTCCCCTTCCCAGGCCTATTTTGGCCCAGGGACCCCATACCCCTGGGCCAGGCCTCTTTGTTGGGGACCGCAGGGGGAGCCTAAAGGCCACCGTGGTCCGGGCCGGCTCCCGCCTCCTGTGGGAGCTGGCAATGCTTTTTTACAACCAGGGAGCTGCTAACATGCAGCTCACTGAGTGTAAAGCAAAGTGTGCTCTGCTTTGAGCAAGCAAGAGCAAAATGCTCTCGCTTGTTCAAACCGGAGCACTTGTTTGCTATGGCATGGCGGGAGCAGTACTCCCACCTTGCCATAGCAAACTGCAATGTCCTGGGGGTGGGGTCCCCGGGACATCATTAGAGCTGGCCCTGGGAGGTGGTGGTCCCCAGGGCCATAGAGGGGGCCTGGAGGGGGGCCATGCGGCCGCTCCTTTGATCACTTTGCCCTTAGGAGGTAGTGGTCCCCGGGGCCAGGGTTCCGCAACGGACCCCCTTAGTGATTGCATTTGTGCCCTGGGGAGGAGGCATGCCCGGGGCCAGGGGGATCCGTGAGGCCCCCCAACATCATCTTCATTCACTGTCGAATCTACTGTACGCGGACGATTTAATACTGATTAGCCGAACCCCAGTAGGCCTGCAACATCTTATAAGCACTACAAATAGCTTTTCAGACAAGAATGGGTTATGCATAAACTTAGAAAAATCTAAGGTGATGATACTAAACCAAAAGAGCAAAAACATCAACCTCGATGGGTACTGCGGGATCAGAAGTTGGAGGTTGTCAAAGAATATAAATATCTGGGCATAATCTTTGACAGGAAGGGATCGTTTGGGCAACAAAAAGCGGCGATCAGAAACAGAGGGATAACATTGGCCGTTGCATTAAAGAGCATTAAGCAAAGAATAACAGGTCCAAATTTAACCCCTCTGCTAGAAGTGCTTCGAGCAAGACTGCTACCAACTATTACTTACGGCAGTGAATGCATGAGAGGGAGGGACGAGACCATCTTGGATAAAGTGGTGTCCAAAGGAATGCGAATAATATTCAACCTCCCACAGTACACCTCGCCAGCACAATTAAGGCTTGAGTTCGGCCTTCAAAAACAACAAATAGCACGTAAGGGTGCCTATACCAAATGCTGGCACAAAATAAAAGGAGCTGAGACAGGTACCCTGAATTCACATTTATGGAAAGAGCTGGAAAGGAACAAAGACAGCCCAGCAATGGTCTATCTTCAGACAGCAATAGCTCTCTCGCATTACAAGACCTCTGGAAAACTAATGGGACTCACAAATGCTTCAAGCAGCTCGTAAATAAAACAGTAGAGATACTATCTCTGGAAGAAGACAAAGCTACACTTACCAGGAGGGCCCATGGGTGGTTTGTTATCCAGAGTTATACTAGGTCCTTGCCACAAGCTTATCTGGGAATAGGGTTCTCAAGGGCCGTGAAGGAATCTTACCTGCAACTGAGGATGGAAGTCTTACCGGCAAAACAACATCTCCCACCATGGAAACGTTTAGAAACAACAACAAATTGTAGATTCTGCGGCAACCCTAAAGAGGACGTTCTGCATTTACTGTGTAATTGCAAAGGTCTAGGGATAGAGCGAAGACTACTACTAAAACCACTTTGGAACCAAAGACGGATCCGAACACGCAGACAAGCATTAAAAGCCTGTTTTGAAGGAGGAGACATTCAATTAGCATTTAGACTGGTACGGTTTATGAGTATAGCAAAATCATGTTAAATCCATCTGCTACCACATTAACTGATTATAAATGCCTAACTCAAAATTTAGAACCAGTTGCACAATCTCTATCTGTCAAGTATTGTTCCAATTTAAAAAAAAACCTTTGTTTAGTATGTTGATTATACTAGCCTTCAATGTTAGATTAGTCATGAATTCCAGGGTATAGTGAGTAGAAAAATAGTATTAGTCTAACATTTGCTAATTCAAAGCCATAGGCCCTTTCATTGTATTTTAATCTTTGCATAGTATATGTGATTTTAAATTTTTTACCTTTTCATAAACAGCATAAACATAATACTATATACACACTGTTAATTTTTTAATGGTTTTTAAATTAATCTTTCTGCAATGAAATAAGCGGTTTTATGCGTTTTTGCACAAGTGCTTTTGAATGTAGTTTTCGCATTGCAAAGATTTTTATTAATCATGCAATAAAGATAATTTCAATTTCAATTTCAATTTCTTTCATCTTCATTAGCCCCAGGGAGGTGGCGGACCCTGGGGCACGGGGTCAGCGAGACCCCCTACATTGTTTTAATGAGCCCCGGGGAGTTGGTGGTCCCCGGGGCAGGGGGGGTCTGTGAGGCCCCTCATCATAATTGGAAATAGCCTCGGGGAGGTGGCAGTCCACAGGCTGCGGGCGAACCCACTGGGCCTGCCCTCATTAATAAGGAAAAGTGCCCTGGGGAGGTGCCAGGCCCAGGGGCTTTATTAAGCCCTAGGAGGGGGGCCCGTGCGCCCCCTCCTATATGTATTATATGCCCTCAGGACCTGGCCCACCCGGGAGTTATTTTAAAGCAAGCGCGAGAGCCCCCGCTTGCATTTTTTTTTAAATTGCAGCGAATTTGCGAATATCATGAATTTGCAGCAATTTCTTTTTTTAATGATCTGACCAATATTTGGGTTCTTTCTGCTCGCTCCTGACCTTTATTTTGCCTCTTTCTGCTCATTTCTGACCTTTATTCTGTCTCTTTCTGCTTGTTTCTCACCTGTATTTTGCCTCTTTCTGTTTGTTGCTGACCTTTATTTTGCCTCTTTCTGCTCGATTCTCACCTTTATCGTGCCTCTTTCTGCTTATCATGCTGCTCTGTGGGATGGCACTTTAAATGATTTGGGCAAAATTAATATTGATTGGTCTATGGAATCCAACAGTTCCATAATTAGGAAATTCATCATTGAGATTTTCTTCACCATCCAAAGATACATTAGGCCTGCCAGTCTTCCTCTTATAATTTTAAAACTTTCTTTCACATTTAATGTACTCTGAGATGGATGTATTGGAAAATATTTCGAGCATCCTCTGACTGTCCAAGGTGTTGTTTCAACTGGCGCTGGGTTAGTGCATATGTTTGCTGTATGCCTGCCAATTTCTATATACTGAGATGAGATTTTGACTAGGATTAACGCAATTTGTAAAACTAGTTTACTCAATCATCCGTTCTTATCATTTTTGGAGATGATACTTGGTAGTGGTAAAATTGCTATTTTTTAATGGCATTGTAGTAGAAAGTCTGTGCAACAAATAAACAAGAAAAGATGAAATATAGGTAACCCTGCAAATTACATTAAAACTCCGTCTTTTGTGGGGGCGTGGCTTGAGCCTGAGCAAGATGGTGACTTACTCTGGCAGCTCCACTCCCTGCCCTACATCTTCAGAGGTTTGGTACATAACTATGGCCCTATATGACTCGAGAAGAGCGGAATGGATTGCTTCGATCCCGAACGGCCTGAAAATGCGAAATTGACCTGGTGGTGATTTGATCAGGATTGCCTCCTCTTCCCACGCAGACCAAAGGAGAAAACATGGTGGCCCAAGGCGGCTCTCAGTGGCTATGCGTGTAGCAGAATACCCAAAAACTCCACCGTGAACGGCAATGAATGTTTGTAGGTAGGAGGCACTTCATACACCACATACAGCAGGTGCTATTACCGCTTGAGGCATCCCCCATTGCTATATCATCTGCACTCAGCGCTTAGAAGACCCATAGTGCCAATATCGGCAACACACCCAACCCGCAACACAGCAATACTATAATAAAGAACACACAAGACACATTAGCCGTTGGAGAAAACATTGCTGCAGGTTTATTTTGTATAAGAAATATGCCAACATGGTGGGTCAACTTACGGGCGATCCAAGGGCAGGCAGCCCCTATGCTGCCCTGCCCACCTGAAGAGCCAAATTGCACCGTGATCTAACCAATCGGTGCTAACCATTTTTGGGGATTACCCCTTACATCCTGTGGACCACCAGTCCACCCATTTACTCATGCCCCTTGAGGGGGCGGTGCGTATTCAGGCAAGCCCCCGGTTGCTCAGATTTACACCTGCCCGAAGGACTAACGGGGCGCCGTCATTTCTCCAGGGTCCTGCCGTGAGGACTTCCTGGGGTTGTTTATCATTTGCACCCTTCTTCTGCTCCTGAAGAGGGTACCCCTATGTACCATTCAGCCTCTGGATCGCCCTGTAACTCTGCCTGCAATACAAAATAACAAGTTAACAGCCTTCCTACACTAGCCAACCTTCCAGCCGACTTGCCTGGTAAGAGGTAGGGAGGGAGACGGAGTGATGTCTCAGCGCGAAAAGGATCGCCAGCTGGGCGGGGGAGATAGATATACCTGGCCCCCGCCCACTGGTGCACCGGAAATGACGCAGGTAGCGCCGGACCCCCAGGGGGGTCCAACCACTAGACCTGTGGGGTTCGTTCCTCATGTGGCACTAAGGTGGCCGCCATCCTATGGGGGCCCCCTGTGTGGGCCGTGGGCAGCCTTATAGTGCCAATATCAGCAACACACCCAACCCGCAACACAGCAATACCATAATAAAGAACACACAAGACACATTAGTCGTTGGAGAAAACATTGCTGCAGGTTTATTTTGCATGAGAAATATGCCAACATGGTGGGTCAACTTACGGGCGATCCAAGGGCAGGCAGCCCCTATGCTGCCCAGCCCATCGGAAGAGCCAAAATGCACCGTGGCCTAACCAATCAGTGCTAACCATTTTGGGGGATCACCCCTTACATCCTGTGGACCACCTGTCCACCCATTTACTCACGTCCCTTGAGGGGGCGGAGCGTATCCAGGCAAGCCCCCGGTTGCTCAGGTTTACAGCCGCCCGAAGGTCTAACGGGGCGCCGTCGTTCCTCCAGGGTCCTGCCGTAATGACTTCCTAGGGTTGTTTGCTCAAAAAGGTACCGCACTTAGCGCTCCCTGCTGCTGCACTGCTGGAAGGAGAAAATGCTCCATTGTGAACCATATTGTCCAAAGTAAACCAAGTAATCCAAAGTACACCAACTTGTAAATGTCACTTTTAACAATATTCTTCAATTGTTTATAGAATCCCTCCGGAGACATCAAATTAGACCAGAATACTTTATTCTCGCATTTTTAAATGCCTTTTGTCGCCAATCCAGGCTTTTACATTGGCACGTGCAGTCATCCAAATTACATGGCAAACACTTATTTAAAACCCAATGCATTTCGAACCTATTGGTTCTTCGTCAGGGGTAACTGTAAAAGATTAGAAAACAACAGCTTTAACCAGTCGCTCGAGAATAGAATTCTTTCAAATAATACTACACCCCTTTTAAGTTCACTAACAAATCGCTGACATACTAAACAGTGAAAAGAAGAAAGTGAAACCTCCCCTTTCCGTTTACAAGAACCTAATTGTGCCCATTTACCTTGTGAAAGCCGCAACCAGCATGTTAGACCTCTTCATGCCTCATAAATATACTGAAAAATCTTCACCATTCTCCCTCCCGCACAAACCATTCTTAAATACAACTTTCACACGTGTGCCCAATTAGGTTGTCGCAATTAGAAACAAAGACCGAACCCTTTCGAAAATGATATCTCCTCAAAATCCCATAATGCACTTCCCTCGTTGTATCAAGCTGAAAACACGACCCGAGTAAATCCAACCAAAAACTAAACATTCAATAAAACATGTGCACAAAATCATAGACATAACAAAATATGAACCTGGGGCACGTGGTCAGCGAGACCCCTACATTGTTTTAATGAGCCCCGGGGAGTTGGTGGTCCCCGGGGCAGGGGGGGTCTGCAAGGCCCCTCATCATAATTGGAAATAGCCTCGGGGAGTTGGCGGTCCACAGGCTGCGGGCGAGCCCACTGGGCCTGCCCTCATTAATAAGGAAAAGTGCCCTGGGGAGGTGGCAGGCCCTGGGGCTTTATTAAGCCCTAGGAGGGGGGCCCGTGCGCCCCCTCCTCTATGTATTATATGCCCTCAGGACCTGGCCCACCCGGGAGTTATTTTAACGCAAGCGCGAGAGCCCCCGCTTGCATTTTATTTTTAATTGCAGCGAATTTGCGAATATCATGAATTTGCAGCAATTTCTTTTTTTAATGATCTGACCAATATTTGGCTTCTTTCTGCTCGCTCCTGACCTTTATTTTGCCTCTTTCTGCTCATTTCTGACCTTTATTCTGTCTCTTTCTGCTTGTTTCTCACCTGTATTTTGCCTCTTTCTGTTTGTTGCTGACCTTTATTTTGCCTCTTTCTGCTCGATTCTCACCTTTATCGTGCCTCTTTCTGCTTATCATGCTGCTCTGTGGGATGGCACTTTAAATGATTTGGGCAAAATTAATATTGATTGGTCTATGGAATCCAACAGTTCCATAATTAGGAAATTCATCATTGAGATTTTCTTCACCATCCAAAGATGCATTAGGCCTGCCAGTCTTCCTCTTATAATTTTAAAACTTTCTTTCACATTTAATGTACTTTGAGATGGATGTATTGGAAAATATTTCGAGCATCCTCTGACTGTCCAAGGTGTTGCTTCAACTGGCGCTGGGTTAGTGCATATGTTTGCTGTATGCCTGCCAATTTCTATATACTGAGATGAGATTTTGACTAGGATTAACGCAATTTGTAAAACTAGTTTACTCAATCATCCGTTCTTATCATTTTTGGAAATGATACTTGGTAGTGGTAAAATTGCTATTTTTTAATGGCATTGTAGTAGAAAGTCTGTGCAACAAATAAACAAGAAAAGATGAAATATAGGTAACCCTGCAAATTACATTAAAACTCCGTCTTTTGTGGGGGGCGTGGCTTGAGCCTGAGCAAGATGGTGACTTACTCTGGCAGCTCCACTCCCTGCCCTACATCTTCAGAGGTTTGGTACATAACTATGGCCCTATATGACTCGAGAAGAGCGGAATGGATTGCTTCGATCCCAAACGGCCTGAAAATGCGAAATTGACCTGGTGGTGATTTGATCAGGATTGCCTCCTCTCCCCACGCAGACCAAAGGAGAAAACATGGTGGCCCAAGGCGGCTCTCAGTGGCTATGCGTGTAGCAGAATACCCAAAAACTCCACCGTGAACGGCAATGAATGTTTGTAGGTAGGAGGCACTTCATACACCACATACAGCAGGTGCTATTACCGCTTGAGGCATCCCCCATTGCTATATCATCTGCACTCAGCGCTTAGAAGACCCATAGTGCCAATATCGGCAACACACCCAACCCGCAACACAGCAATACTATAATAAAGAACACACAAGACACATTAGTCATTGGAGAAAACATTGCTGCAGGTTTATTTTGTATAAGAAATATGCCAACATGGTGGGTCAACTTACGGGCGATCCAAGGGCAGGCAGCCCCTATGCTGCCCTGCCCACCTGAAGAGCCAAATTGCACCGTGGTCTAACCAATCGGTGCTAACCATTTTGGGGGATTACCCCTTACATCCTGTGGACCACCAGTCCACCCATTTACTCATGCCCCTTGAGGGGGCGGAGCGTATCCAGGCAAGCCCCCGGTTGCTCAGGTTTACACCTGCCCGAAGGTCTAACGGGGCGCCGTCGTTTCTCCAGGGTCCTGCTGTGATGACTTCCTGGGGTTGTTTATCATTTGCACCCTTCTTCTGCTCCTGAAGAGGGTACCCCTATGTACCATTCAGACTCTGGAACGCCCTGTAACTCCGCCTGCAACACAAAATAACAAGTTAACAGCCTTCCTACACTAGCCAACCTTCCAGCCGACTTGCCTGGTAAGCGGTAGGGAGGGAGACGGAGTGATGTCTCAGCGCAAAAAGGATCGCCAGCTGGGCGGGGGAGATAGATATACCTGGCCCCCTGCCCACTGGTGCACCGGAAATGATGCAGGTAACGCCGGACCCCCAGGGGGGTCCAAACACTAGACCTGTGGGGTTCATGCTCTCATGTGGCACTAAGGTGGCCGCCCTCCTATGTGGGCCCCCTGTGTGGGCCGTGGGCAGCCTCATAATGCCAATATCAGCAACACACCCAACCCGCAACACAGCAATACCATAATAAAGAACACACAAGACACATTAGTCGTTGGAGAAAACATTGCTACAGGTTTATTTTGCATAAGAAATATGCCAACATGGTGGGTCAACTTACGGGCGATCCAAGGGCAGGCAGCCCCTATGCTGCCCTGCCCATCTGAAGAGCCAAATTGCACCGTGGCCTAACCAATCGGTGCTAACCATTTTGGGGGATCACCCCTTACATCGTGTGGACCACCAGTCCACCCATTTACTCACGTCCCTTGAGGGGGCGGAGCGTATCCAGGCAAGCCCCTGGTTGCTCAGGTTTACAGCCGCCCGAAGGACTAACGGGGCGCCGTCGTTCCTCCAGGGTCCTGCCGTAATGACTTCCTAGGGTTGTTTGCTCAAAAAGGTACCGCACTTAGCGCTCCCTGCTGCTGCACTGCTGGAAGGAGAAAATGCTCCATTGTGAACCATATTGTCCAAAGTAAACCAAGTAATCCAAAGTACACCAACTTGTAAATGTCACTTTTAACCATATTCTTCATTTGTTTATAGAATCACTCCGGAGACATCAAATTAGACCAGAATACTTTATTCTCACATTTTCAAATGCATTTTGTCGCCAATCCAGGCTTTTACATTGGCACGTGCAGTCATCCAAATTTCATGGCAAACACTTCTTTAAAACCTAATGCATTTCGAACCTTTTGGTTCTTCATCAGGGGTCACTGTAAAAGATTAGAAAACAACAGCTTTAACCAGTCGCTCGAGAATAGAACTCTTTCAAATAATACTACACCCCTTTTAAGTTCACTAACAAATCGCTGAAATACTAAACAGTGAAAAGTAGAAAGTGAAACCTCCCCTTTCCGTTTACAAGAATCTAATTGTGCCCATTTACCTTGTGAAAGCCGCAACCGGCATGTTAGACCTCTTCATGCCTCATAAATATGTTGAAAAATCTTCACCATTCTCCCTCCCGCACAAACCGTGCTTAAATACAACTTTCACACGTGTGCCCAATTAGGTTGTCACAATTAGAAACAAAGACCGAACCCTTCCGAAAATGATACCTCCTCAAAATCCCATAATGCACTTCCCTCGTTGTATCAAGCTGAAAACACGACCAGAGTAAATCAAACCAAAAACTAAACATTCAATAAAACATGTGCACAAAATCATAGACATAACAAAACATGAACGTAAACAATCCAAATAAACAGTGGGACATTACAATATAAAAACACTGACAAAAAACATTAGAGTTCATAAGATGTATAAACGTCACTCAAGATCTCAGTTCAGAGTGTTCTCCAGACTGCTGGTATATGGTGCCCTTCAAAGAGTCCGCTAGAAAGGGTTGTTGGCATTTGCACCCTTCTTCTGCTCCTGAAGAGGGTACCCCAAGTACCATTCAGCCTCTGGATCGCCCAGTAACTCCGCCATAGCTCTGGGTGTGGCACCCGTCATACCCAGGGCCCCCCACCAAGGCAGGCATTCATACTTACACCCTGCTGATTCTAGGGCATCACCCAGGTCCAACAGAAACAGGTCCATGCACATTCTAGACAAATGGACCCCATCCACATCAAAACATCCTGTGGTCTTGGCATGCAAGAGGCCGTGTCTGATAAAGCCAAAAAACCCCTCTGTTCCGTGAATTTGCGTATGGCGCCGTTTACCCTCCTGCGAGAAATTTCAACGGCCTCTCCAGACCTGGACAATTCCCATCTGCCTCTGACAGGTTACCAGTCCTTCTGGCTGGACAATTACCATCTACCTTAGCAGGTGTTTCCCGGCCCTATCGGGGGAACCTTGTGATGTATGCACTAAAGAGACCATGCCCAATTCACCTAGCCCTTCTCATTTTATTTGATTTTGAATTAGAGTTGAACCAAGCCCTCATGCTTAGTGGGCTTGTGCATGGCTTATTAATCCTTCCGTAGGCAAGTTCGATGGCCTCCACTTAACTTGGGAACAACTGTTCTCTTATTTAACCACAGCTATTTACCCACAAAGGCATGTTCAATGGCCTCCCCGGGGTTGCGACAACTGATCTCTACTTTCACCACTTTTCAGGAAGAAATTCCTATGGTGCCCTTTGTGCCAATAAGGGCCTTCTTGTTAGGTGTTGCTGGGTCATGTGTTTTCCCATTACCGCCCAGTCCCTGGTATGAGGATTCGCTGGTAAACATAGTGGAGTTCACCTCCAAGGCCATCAGTATAATTGCTAACAGTTATTAATTGTGGCCAACACAATACCCTTATCTTTACCCGCTGACCTCTGTTGTATGGGAGTACAGCGCCGGCCAGAGATATTACCATAGAAATTAAAACTACTGCTCTCCTCTTGACCAGGCTTCTGGGTGGTATACTCCATTGTGCACTGTGTACCATTATATGCAGTTCCATATGGGGGTTGACTAAGTCCTTGGTTACCCCCCTTTGCTTGGCAAATCCACATTTGGAGGGTCAAACTGATGATCATGTGCAGCACCAAGAGAAATATGGATCCCCTGGAGAGGGTCATTGGGCGGGGACAGGGTGGAGTCTTGTGGCCCCACCCGAGTAGTAGCCCATCGACAGCTTATGCTAACGGTATACCAGGGTGCCAAAAGTTTGCCAATGCTTTTGGATCTGAGGACATGGAGTAAACCTATGAGCAAATGTGCCTGCACCCTCTTAAATATGAATGCAAAATGTGCTCTGGTAGTTGTCCGTATTTGTGATCCAGCCCAGCTTTTTCAGCACTAGTGAGGTAACAGCACCCTTTTAGGAATGACAAACTCACGCCCCACCTGACTGAATAGCGCTTTTTCGTGTGTAGCCTATAACCCTATTTTTGCTAAAGGTATACCAGGATTATGCTGAATCTTAGCTTACTTCACTGCTGACTGTGCCCCGTACATTCACATATATTTCTTTGCCTTTTCCGTTTCTGGCTGCAAAATTTGAATGACATTGCAAGCACCAATCCCGGGCAAATAAAAAGAAGCATATTTTGTCAAGGGACTTGGCCTATTCTTCACCCTCTGTGGTGTGCTCAGGACTGCTATGACAAGCGTCAATAAGGCCTCAGCAATCATGTGTATCAGTTCCTCTTGTGATACACATCCCCTGGGTAGCTAATATGCTCCCTATCTGTAGTACCTTGTAGTAATTCAATGATGACAACAGCGAGGTCTTTACTGGGCTGTAAACATGGATGCTTAAACCAGGACTTGGACCTACTTCAAAGGTTTGTCCCCGGAATTAATTTCCCTCCACCAGGAACAAAGGCCTGCCTGTTTACTGGTTTGCCTTCTGGTACCCTTCTGATTGGTGATACGAAACCATCTACTCAGCAATCTGACAGTCTAGCATTGCCAATGCCATCACCCCAACCTATACCCTTTGTAATCACCCTCCATCCTCCTGTGCATTGATCATTTGGCTAAGCCATGGGGACCCTGGAATGCTCTTTAATCCTCCTGTCCTCTGCACAAATGGCCAGCACCACACACTGTTTCCCCATAGGGGCTCCCGTTAGTAGAAGAGTGAGAAAATGTCTTGCTAGCTTGGCCACGACAGCCTATTATACGTTTGTAACCATCCTCACCAAGCCACGCGCCTGCCCAGCTACTGGTGTTTCTAAACGAGAGGCCTTGGGGAATGCATGTCACTGTTAACAATATGAGTGATGCAGAAACATTACGTCGGAATCTAACATGTGCGGTTTCATGTTCTGGTGCAGTCCCCATTTATGTGAATCCACTTGAACAGCTCTGCCTAATGTGCGTGACCTAGGTACATAGTCCAGCTCGCTTGGCGCACCTGCCTGTGAGTCAGTACACCAGCCCTAACTGTACGTACTGCTGCTGGCCGAGTCTACCGCTAAGGGTAGATGAAGCATGTCTCTACCATTGTTGCTTCCATTGAAATAAAGTGGGTGTACCTGCCCTGCCGAAATGACCCCCAAGACCGTTATTTGTTGCTGCCTGTCCCCACTATTATACATGACGGCACAACTTCTGATGGGATTGACTTACGTGATGGATACCCATATGCCCTGTTTGACTAAATTGTGTGGTCCTAAGCAATTGTCTGAATTTTTAACTTGTACCTTCATTTGACATAAGGGCACCTTGGCATACATGTGGTCGTGATATACACTGTATAAAACATTCTCCTGTGTTTGAATGTTGAGGTAATATGTTGTTCAACTTAGTAATAAAATTGGGTAATTTTAATACCCTGCTAGGGGCGAACTGGTGGAGAGCTGCGGACCTACTGGCACCATCTCCTGTGCTCGGTCAAGGTTCCCTAAGCCCCAGTTCCATACCCTCGTAGTACCCCCTAGGATTTAACAGAATTGACACCCCAACCACGGTTGCGATGTTCCGCTAGACACTAGACCCATATCTCAGTACTATCAGGGACCCAATGCTTTCGTCTTTCTCAAGCAAGGAATGGCCACGCATGCAGCGCTCAATCGTTCCCGAATAATAATTATCTGCACTGGCAAGTTGGCATAGCTAAATTATTCCTTCATGTCCTGTATGGGTCCTACTTAACACTTAAAGACATGCCTGCTTTCTTGATGTAGGTGATGTACATATCCGCTGGCAGCTACTAATGTTACTTAGCCTGCATATACTACGCTCAGAACAGAGTGTACTTGTTCTGTAATCCTCTGGATTCTTGTCTGTCCTTCCTTATGCCCAGATATACCTGAGGCAACACTTCAATTCTGAAATGATGGGACTGTGCAAGCGCTGTATTGAGTCTTTGCCTACACAAGTCACCAAACAGGCAAGTTGGCCCTGACGAACCTTGTGTTCAGGTGCCATATTTGGAAAGAGCCTTGCCTTCGCTTGCCGCCCCCTGGGGCAAACACAATGCCTGTGCACTGGCCGCAACATAGCGATGCCCTCGTGTAGCATCGAGCGCTTGGTAAAATTTACTTGCAAACTCCAACTACTTAAACCTACACCTTGGCAATAGTGCATCCACCAAACATGCACCTGAGAACCCGGCTGCTCACTTTTCCACCTAGAATGCCTCCACGTGATGTCTCGGCACAAAAAGGGTCGCCAGCTGGGTGGGGGAGATAGATATACCTGGCCCCCCGCCCACTGGTGCACCGGAAATGACGCAGGTAGCACCGGACCCCCAGGCGGGTCCCAAACACTAGACCTGTCGGGTTCGTGCCCTCATGTGGCACTTAGGTGGCCGCCCTCCTATGGGGGCCCCCTGCGTGGGCCGCGGGCAGCCTCATTACCCGCAACATGGCCGCGTGATTGCTGAACACCCACATTACATCTACAACTACCCATCAGGGCCCCTTTGATACCAGCATGAACATTTCACCAATGCGATGACCTGCTTACCCCGATCTATCTGACACTGGTTGCTGGAGGGGTCTGCCGGTACTGTGGGAGCATACACATTTAAAGCGGAGGCGGATCAGCTAAATCTCGGCCCCAATCTCCCCCTAAGCCTGTGAATCTCCGAACAGCGACACACGGCGATTGGCGCTCAGCAATGCGACAATGAGCACTTGCAAGCTGGTGATATGTACCATGTCCACCAGTGAATACCTGCTGCATGACCCTGTGAATGACGCGCTGTGAGAGGCAGCCAGCTGTGCGGGTGTATACGCAACAGTGCCCATGATGATGTGTGAATGACAGATGAATTCTCCACCAGAACACGTGAGCTAAAGCTAAAACTGTGCCTACCTAAGTCCCATCTGTTCCTACTCACGCTGTTGCTGCTTTCCACAATAACCCCATGCACTGCTTTGAGAGAGTGTGGACTTCAGGTGCCCTTATCCAGGGCATTCTCATCATGCAGTGAGCAAAATGCATAACACAAATAAAGGTGCTAGATTCCCCTCCATTACAACTGGACTTACTGCTTGGTTATTAACATCTCAATATTGTCTCAACAATCTCCACATCGCAAAACCTTGCTGTAAGGCCACATTTACGCCACTAAGAAGTGCTCAAGTACATTGTCATCTCTACAGATAGCTCAGCATACCTATACACAGGCACACAGAGTGCTAAGAAGCATCTCAACAACTTACAACTTACTTCGTCTGGCGAAATGGGTGATCATACGGGGAAAGACCCCAAAGAGATTAAGGAAAGCAAATCCTCATTAAAGTGAACTAAGGCGATCCTCCACTCCCAGACTCCCCCAGAAAATCCAAATCTGACTCAGGTGCCTGCCTAGACATGATCCTATAATGTCTCAGCGCCTTACATGACCTGTCCCAAGAAACAAAGGCAAGTTAAGTGGCAATGCATCATAATATCTGGGCTCTAGAAAGTGACTTCCAGAGTATAACAAGCAGACTCACAGAAGCAGAAACATGGATTGGTACACTAGAGGATGCTACATTAAACAAAAAAACAAAAATGGGCGTGGCCACCAACAAGATCAAAAGCCTTATGAAAGATATCACAGAGTTAGAAAATTGAAACTGCAGAGGCAATCTGTGCATCTTCCGACTACGAGAAAAAGTGGAGGATGACGCCAACTCATGTGTTGGATTCATAAAGGCCTGGCTATCATGCACCCTGGGTATCAAATTTGACAGAGACTTTGAAATGGAGAAGGCCCATTTTGTACCAATGGCTTGGCAGCTCTCCAACACACCTAACCTGCATCCTAGGGCCATGATATTTAGACCACTGAAAAACCGCTACACAGAAATCATTTTGGCTCACATGCGGAAGGTGCAACATGTCCTTTGGAATGGTTCCAAAATCAATAGTGGGCACGATTGCTCAAAAGATACAGTTACAAAGAGAAAAGGCTTCTTGGCCTTTCATCAGTCTCTGAAAGACCACAACATCCCCAACAGATTCGAAAGGCCCTTCAAAATTTTAGATCGTCAGTCATGGGAAATGAAATGGAATCATCAACACAAGCAGCAATGACCAGTTAACACCCTCCTAATGTCTACATACATTGGTATATTCCTTCTTCCCCACTACCACCACCTCTTACCGGTTGCATAACTACCAAGGATCACCCACAGTGATCTCAACACAGGGGCGGCAGTGCTCATAATGACAGATATACATATCCATTGCACTACCAATCAACATCACCCAACGCTGGCCAATGATCATTCCTACAGGGTAATGCTGAGACTCAGGGCCGGCTTTAGCGCTGGTGGCGCCCTGTGCAACAATGTCTGTTGGCGCCCCCCCCAATGACCACCTCTGCCACGGATTCCCTCACCACCGCCCTTTAACAGTGTCCCTCAAGTCTCCAGAACCACTGTCTCTCGAATTCATTTAGTTTTATAGCACCACTCATACCAGTATAAGGTGTCAGAGCACTTTACATCTCACACACACATTGCACAGAGACAATCATAGGTGTGTAAATCAGTGTTTAGGAAAAGTTACATCAGACAGGACTACAAGGTGTAGTGTAGGAGTAACATGTCATCAATACTGGTAGGCAATATAGTTAAGAGTCCTTATTCTGGAAAAGCACAAATTCAGAATTTAAAATGTAACACCATTGTTAGGGGTTCTCTTTAATAACAAGAATTGTTTTCCACCCAAATGAACCCTTTTGGCAAAATTAGGATAATGAAAGACTGGGCAAAAAAACATATAGCTCTAACATACACCTTGCAGTTTACACACAGCTCTTTGATGACAGTTAATAGCTCAATGTTCTATATTACGATTTTGACTTACAAACGACAAGTAACAAAAGGAGCTCTCTTACAGAAGCAGTAACCCACTGACCTATTTACATTACATGCACTTTGTTATCTGCATGGTACACGTTCTTAGCAGCAGGCATTTTAACCCTCTGCACTACCTTTGGATGAGTCAAAACTTCCACTAGACAAACCTCCGATCTCTTTCCAGGAACACAATAAATCACCGGAGTTATCTTGACGTTTTAATTGATGCCTACAAAAATTGCTGGAGGCCAGGAACGAGCCAGCAGGTTGGTGCTTTTAAAATGATAATATTACTTGTAAAAATGACACCCCCAACCCAAGTCAGCGCCCGGTGCGGTGGCGCCGATCGCACCGCCCTAGAGCCGGCCCTGATGAGACTACACTAATGTCACTATCTTTCTTGATGTCATTGCTATAATGTGCAAATCGCCTGTCTTGACACCTGTAGCCATCCCAGGCTCTCAGAACCAGTTCTATGGCTGCAATCCATGGTTATGATCCTGTTGTACTACGACGGTTATGTAAGACCATTATACTTACCAAACTGTATGCTTGCTACTCCTCCAGTTAAAGCAAAAACAATAACTCTTTGCTTTCAGTAATGGCTGTCTGTCTCCCGCTTAACTTGTTTGTGCAGCACACACTCATCTCCCTTAATGCCACTGGAAATGCATGTTGTTAGGGTACTACCATTATATACATCTTATGCTAGATGCCTTATAGACATTGTATCTTATGTAGGTACGCTTGTAATATACAAGCCCAAGGAACACCATATGTCTATGCATCGCCGCTTTAAGGTTTACAACATGTTGATGCTGTTTTCTTTGTTGTTATGTTGTTCTATTCTAGATCGCTTGTTTAATGGGCTATCTTTTGAATTGTACACTATGTATGACGCTCCTTACTTGATTTGTTTATGTCTATGATCATTCAGACTGTGTCTATAGTTAATAGGATGACTAGACCTTCCACATGTACGCCATTAACTGTCATCCCCCTCACACCCTCTGGGACACCTGCCAAGACCATGGCTAGTATCCAGCATTTCCATCACAGTAGCCTGTACCACAGTTCAACATCTAATCGGCCCTCTAAATCTTATAGACCTATAGACCCCCTAACAACCTCATCCCTTCTGTGGCATCATGATTTACCTCTCTTAACTATATATTCTACTCCCATAAACTCTAATCATTTCCTCAGCTCATCCAGATGAACACTATCTTAGCATGCTACCTGCAATCAGTTACCCACTTATCTCAGATAATTGCTTTATGAAAACATGTTTCCATTGACTCTTCGCACACAGCACCAATCTCTACTATCTGTCTAAGACTCTATGAACCCCCTATGTTAGACCCCTTTCTTCTAAATTGCTATCTACCAATTATCTTGCACGGCTGGGTAGCTAACTGGCCAGATCGGGACAGGCTAATTGTGGCTCAGAATGTCCCATGTACAAAATGGGTGGGGGAATGCATCCTATGCGCATTCCTTGAGTGGAGTGGCAGCTGGGTAGGGAATGGGTTTGTTGTTCTTGTTACAGTTCTAATTGTTAATTTTTTTCACTCTCCCCACTATCTATCTAATATTTTCTAATCTCTCCTTCTCCTACAGAACCTCTTGTTCGCTATATCTGCTACATGAGCAGTTCACCATTCCACAATGCCTCCCTGCAACAGTCAACACAGTCCAGAACACCGACTATATCCAAGTCCCAAGAACAACACGGGTCACCAATCACAATAGACTAACTCATAATTTCTCATACTCACTCCTTGTTGCAGGTTTTTACAACTCTATACAGTCTATCCCGAAATGAGAGACCACAAATGTTCCCCATGTCCCATACTCTGAACATGCTCTCAGTAAACACAAAAGGGCTTAATCAATCAGTCAAGCATAGGGTTGTACCTAACTACTGTAACAAATTGAAGGGGGTCATTATCCTCTTACAAGAGACCAACTTAAAATCCATTCATGACGCAAACTTCTACAGCCCATGGATTGCAGATATTAGGGTCTCCCCAACCCCACACAAAAAAATGGGGTGGTCACACTAATATCAAATAAATCTGATATATCAGTCATCTCACATACCCATGATCAAGTGGGAAGATGGCTTATCTCTAAGTTGAAAATAGGAAATCTAGAGTTCTTCATTGTGAACATCTATGCACCAAATGACAATGCCTCTGATTTCTAGAGGGACCTTGGCCAGCAACTCTTGGACCTCCTGGACAACCTGGGTGTTGTTTTGGGCAGCGATTTTAATTTGCTTATGGATGATAACCTGGACAGAATATCAGCCCACAAATGTAAAAGCAACAAGGCACATAAACATATGAGAATCGGTTGCAATAATAGTAATTTAGTAGAGGTCTGGCGTCTCCATAACCCCTCAGGGTGCGACTTTACCTTTTCTCTTTGCCCCACCACCCATTCTCACGAATAGATTACATCATGGTGAGCAACTCGCTGCTTCACTTCTCCCAATCCCCAAAAATTGAACCCATTGTGATCTCTGATCATGCTTGTGTATCAATGCAACTAACACTCAGTGACCCCACCCGCCACTGCATCTTTGGCACTGTAGAGACGATCTTCTAGATGACCCCAACAATAAACAAGTGATTGATACAGCCATCCATAACTTTCTGAAAGAGAACCTCTTGAATGACACTCCTGCATGACCCGCTGGGATGCCCTCAAAGCCATGTTGAGGAGGACACTGATTCATATCGCATCCATAAAAAACAAGGTCATCACTAATCGTCTCAATGAGCTGGACCGATCTATCCAAACCCTAAGCACCCAACTCAGACAATCTAAGGGTTCGACTCTCTTATCCAAACTATGCTCAGAACAGTATGAATACAACCAAATCCTGAATCAGAGAGCCCAGATGTGGATTGATGTGGTCAAAGTGAGCAGACTATGTAATAATAGCAAAGCTGGCAAGTCTCTAGCTAACAATCTAAAGTATGCAAAACTTCAAGTGGATGATGATGGCCCTCTTTTTAGGTCCAGCTGCAAGGGTAAAGGTTAATGGACATTTATCCTAACCTTTCTCTCGTTCTCAAAACACTCACCAAGACTTCCCGCTCTCCCCCTTGCTCTTCCTTTTGATCATTGAACCGCTAATCTCCATTTTAGAGATAATCCGGGGATAATAGGTATCAACTTCACATCCGGTAAAAAACACGTAGTGGCTGCATATGTAGACAATGTTTTAACATTTAATGAAGATGCCCCACAAACCATACTAGTCATTATGAAAGAAATAGACAAATGCAAGTTGCGGGCTATTCTTTAAATAAAGATAAAACAGAGGTATTCCCCTTATGCTACACTGCACAGCTGCTGTAATCGGCGACCTTGGCCTAAAGTGGCAACTGCGGGCCATCAAATACTTAGGCATATGATTCTCCTCAGATCTTAAACAATCAGCTGATCTTAATGAATAAAAACACTAACCAAAATCAAGGACCTACTTTACACATGGTCTCCAAAAAATATCACCTGTTGGGGCCTAGTGAACACGGTAAAGATGATGATAGCTCCCATGATTAATTTAATCTCTAGCATGCTTCTTGTGTTCCTATCCCCCTCCTTCTTTAAATTGGTGGACAACTCCATCTCTGAATTCATTTGGAAAAGTAAAAAGGTGAGAATCTAAATAAAAATCTTGAAGAGGAGTAAGTGATTGGGGTATAAATATCCCGAATTATACCCAGTAACAAAAGCATTCCTGATCTCACAGGGAACATGGTGGCTGAGATCACAACCCCCCTCTTGGCTCAACATTGATACCAGCCTCATGGCACCACTGCCCCTCAGCTCCATTCTTACATCTTACATCTCACAATATGTCAAAGCTCCTGATGGAACACTTCAGACAAATTTTTACAGATACTACAACCTCACTCCTCTTGCTTGACAAGCGCCTGGAACATCGACTACAGGGATCAACCCTAGCCTCCCTATGGTTTAATCACTCGATTAAATTGGATGGGAAAACAATATTCATGGGCTCATAAAGGTATAAACACCATACATAGTCTAGGACCGTGGGCCAACCCCATCCCCTTTTCCACCCTGCAAACAAATTTTGACATACCTAATACAGATTTTTATAAACTTCTTCAACTGAAACGTGTTCTGAACAAACTGAAGCCCCCTCATGAATCAGACCTTCCTGACCTTTTGGTCACTTTTAGGAGGAGTGGACATACCACCTAATGCCCAGAGAATGGGAATCTCATACTCAATCGACAAATGCCTTGGTCCTTGGTGAAACAACATGGCAGAAGATCTGGAATTATCCCATTGATACCAAATTTACCCCCGCTCTAGCACAGTCCAGGTTCTGGTCTATCCACAAAACATACTGGACACCAGCCAGATTACACAAACTTGGGTTGATGGACTCGCCCACCTGCTGGCCTTGTGGAGAAGACCCTGGGGACCTTCAACACATGTTTTTTAAATGCAAGATGACACTATGGAAAAAATCCAAGATCAGCTATGTCATCTCACAAAGGTCCCAATAGAGATTGACTTCCTCACAACTGTCATAGGCATCCATGCCAACACTGAGCGACTAAACTAGATCCTCTTACAGCATCTCTTATTGACCTCCTCCTGTTCCTAGGCACCAAAACAATTCTTTCTGACTGGAAATCCACTTCCATCTGTGCCTTCGACAAATGGTGGAACCTACAATGCTCAGTCAGAAACGCTGATAACATGTTACATTCTAAATTTCATGGCTCCTGGAGCCTCCGATGGCTTTGGGACGCACTCGATAAATATCTACTAAAGAACAACCTCCCATAAAGCCCTCCACTATTTTTCCTCCCAGTGGGGGCACTGCCTGGAGCCATAACATGTAGCTTGCTCTTTCCTACCAAGTGTATGTGTTCCCTCCTTGCTTCTTTCTCTCCTTTCCTTCCGTCTCTTATGGGCCAGCGGATTATTCTTAGTCTTCTTTTTCCTCTTTTTCCTTTATTCCTTGCTGTTTGCACTCCATTTAGGCGGACTGATTTTTTGCAATTACTTCAAGCTACCAAACAACAGATGTACTTAACACTATACTTGTCTTGTAATACTTCACAACTACTGACTACTTTTTTTTCCTATTATATGTTCTATCACGTGTATCATGCATACTTTTGTGTGTACTACTATGAATACCATGTGTACTACTATGTGTACCATTATTAGTAGCATTATATCAATGATGTCTTTGTTTTGTCTTCTTCCGCTGACTTTTGGAGTGTACTGCATATTGCTGTATTATTTTTGTATGAAATAAAAAATATTTGAAGTAAAAAAAAAAACTGTGACTTTTGTCTTTTCATCTCTAGTGGCAGCCATGGTAAATGTTGCCTTGCTGCTGACTCATCAATGCTTTTTAGTAATTGCCAATGTCAGTTACTGTCCTCTTTTACTGCTGACTACATCAACCGCCAGAGAAGCAACTACCAAAGAGTCTGTGAAGTTGTTAAAAGTTGTCTACTTGTCGCCTGTAACTTTATGCTGACTCCAAATCAACCTCTAGTAATGCAATTAATTATTGTAAACATTAAAAAAGAAACTGGTGTCTTTGGTGGCAGTGCACTATAAAAATTCTGTTTAGGCTTCCATTTTTTAAAAATAAGTCTTACATGGGGGCAAAATGGTTCTACAAGACCTGTCCTCCTCTCAAAAAATAAAGAAAACACTCAACACAAAAAAAGAAGAAAGTTTGGCCTCCTTGCGGGGCAACACAAATGTTAAATAATGGATTTCAATATGGTGCATATGTGGAAGAAAATATTTGTGGGTAATGACCGGATTGGACAGCAAGAAAGAAAGCCCAGAGTCTACTTTGGTTATACTGAGCCACCTTTGAACACAAAGCATGGTAAAGGGATCGGCTTATACTCAACGCCCTTACATCAAGAGCCCAGTGGCTTTGGCCGGGTCCAGTGAACTGTGAGTCTTGGAGTCTTGGATTCATTAACACTATTATTAATGACCACTGATTATACAGGGAAGCTCTGCAGAAAGACCCATACCCCAAGATCTAATTGAAAACAGCCTTTGGCCATACTCTAACAACGTGCAAGCAGCTCTTCTTCCCTAGAGTCTGCTGGACATGTCCTTTGGAATTCACCAGTTATCTCAGGTACAACCCTTTTGACAGGCTTAAAGATTGAACCTGGATGTTAAGGGTGACATGATCCAGCTGTAAAAAAAACCACATCTGGATGGTGGCAGAGACCCGCTAAGCAACCTCCAAGACAACACACTGCCCCCCTCAAAGCCATGCTACACACTGCAGTAGGCCTCTTCAAGGGCATGAAGACATAAGATCATATCACCCATGCCCTGATGTACCTCCACTGCCACCCATTGAAAGCACACAGCCCTCCAGGACCATAGTTCTGAAGTTGCTTACTGGGTGCAACAAATTCACTTTCTTTAGTAGAGAGAATTGGTACAGAGCCTGTTTTCTTAGTGATATGTTTTTGAGGGTAATGTCATGTCCAGGATGAAGCTGAGTGACATGACATTAAGTGAAAATGTTTTTGGGGATTTTTAATTTTTTTTAACAAATAGTATTTGCCTTCTGAGTAAATAATCCTAATTCCCTATTAAAAGTTATTTTAAAGTATATATATTAATTAAGGTTTGTGTACCATGTTAGCCAAACAAAATGCAAATATCATTCACCCAACGATAACAATGAATTGATACAATGACAACCAAAGAGTAAGCAAAATTTGCTAACGGTCTTATAATTTTATTGCAAGACCTGCGGCTCATATTATGCATTCTTTTCTTGCTTTAATATCAACAGCAGCCAAGAAGAAAAAACAACATTACCCAGAAAAAAAAACCCTGGGAAGAACTACAACATTACGTCACAATAGAACCACCAATAGGACGTTGAGCACTTCCATAATTATATTGACTGAGAGCAACAAATCCTCTTTTGTTGCTGCTCGCAGTCAAGATAAATACACTACTTGTTTTACAAATATTTATTCTCTTGGATTACCATTTTATACTGTTTATATTGTTATTGCTTAAGTTGGTATTATTGCTAAAGTATTTTTACTTGTTTTATTGTCACATGCTCTCACTCCTTTTATTCGGCGCTCCGTGGAAAGTTCAGTTCAACGATTGTTTTCCCTAGGCAAGCTCTTCCTTTCTATCAGCGCTGCAGGCCTTGCTCCTGGCTCCCGCCCATGAGGATATTTCTTGGCATTTTCATGCCTCAATGAAGTGTTGCTCAGCGTGTGGCTCATTTCAAGTTCCATGTTCTGGTGCACATGTTTGGAGCTCCCTACTCAACACACTGTTCCTCAGTGTGCCGGTGAAACTCCCCGGTTTGTGGCCCTGCCTTAGGCTCACCTCCCCGGTCTAGGTCCTTCCTCCTCAAAAGAGTTTCTCCTTCACATTAAAATTAAACCCTTTCTTTCCTCCTTTTACGTTTTTAGCTCCTTTTGTTGGGGCTATTGGGCATTTACTGGTTCATAATGTCTGAAGATGAGGAGTCTCAGATAATGAAAGACAATTTAAAACCCTTCACTAAGGATTCGGTACAACAGGCGGTATCTGTGTCCATGCTGAATGTTTCCAAGTCACTTAAGGCTTCCATTTCAAAAATGTTGTACAGTTTTCTGATATTCCTTCTATAAAAAGAAAAGAAACGTGCAGCACCTAATACTATGCCTTCTAAAGGCGTTTCTTAGTTTTCAGGTCCTCCCACCCGAGAGGCTTCGTTTTCAGGGCTACCCTGTTCCCCCCTTAATATTATTAGTTGACAGGACTGAGAAAAATGATGATGATGTCTTGAGTGACGCTAGGTCTAATTTCAATATAATTCCTGACCTTACTAATGGGCCTCCAGAGAAAAGGCCCATTGTCTCTTTCTGATGGTGGTGTTTCTCACCCAGTGTCCAATGATCTTGTGGATCATTTATGTGAACCTATGTTCGACCCTACCTTAATTCACCATCCCAATTCCACTGAATGGTTCCTTTTGAAAGATGCTTCTGATTATGTCTCCTTTTAGTTACGTCATGCCCTGGATAAACCTTCCAGGAATGAACTTAAGTCTGAATGCCCTCACCCATTCCTTCCGAATAAAGTGGCTGATACTCCAGTCATAGACCCTAATATGTTGTTATTTTTCACTAAGTTTGGCAAAGACCCAAAAAAGGAGTCGAACTGCCAGGACAGAATTTTGGATTTTGTTGGTCCTTTAACCAGAATCTTGGATTTAGCAGAGGAGGCAAAAATTAAGGGTGAACAGGTAGACCAAGATTCCCTATCGCATTGGGCACAGTGTGCTATTTGTATGTTCGGTAATACCAATGCATATATCTCGCAGGAGAGACGGAAAAGCCTTCTTCTAAAAATAGAACCTAAATTAAGTAGCTTGGCAACTAAAGAAGAGGGTTCGTAAGCCAATGGGTTTCTTTTCGGAGACTCCTTTTTCAAGGAAATGGGAAAGTTTATTGCCACCTTTGCTGCCATTGACAAGGCCCAATTTTCTTTGAAGAAGATTTTTTCTACTCTGGTTTTTGGCAGGGCCAGCAAAGGAAGGAGTCACTTTGTCGGCTGTTACCCCTCAAGAGGCCATTCCCTCCATAGAGGCTCCTACAATCAAGGCTCCCAAGAATACTATCAAGACTACAAACCCAATTTCTACCCCCACTGTTCCCGTGGATTCCGGAACAGGGGTTACTAAAACAAAGAAGATCAGTACTGAGGTAAGAATATTTTATTTTGGCCTTCCTCCTGTGGGAGGCAGATTGAATCTGTGTCTAAATGTTTGGTTGTCTCTCACATAAGACCGCTGGGTAATTCAAACCATCAAGGGTTATCACATAGATCTTTACCAGATTCCAGTTCAACCTCGTCTGCTCACCCATCTTTGTTTTTCACAGCACCAGTTCCTTCTGGTTCCAGTTCAAGTGAATGTGCAATCACTTCTTTCGAAGCAGGCTATCAAACAAACCTCTTTCAACCTTTCAGGTTTCTTCAGCACCATTTTCTGGGTTCTCTAAAAAGAACAAAAAATGTCATCCAGTCATCAATTTGAAGGTTTTCAACAATTTTTGTTGTTTATCATTGTTGGAAATGGCCCTTTTTGCAGGGTTATCCCTAAACTTTTTGCTTCTTCCTCCTTTGTTTTTCCTGACCTGTGGTTGTTGGCTATAGGACTCTGGGCACTTTGCCACTGCTGATCAGTGCTAAAGTGCATATGCTCGCTGTGTAAATTGTTATTGGGATTGGTTCTCCATAATTGGTATGTTTGTCTTACCAGTAAAGTCCCTAGTAAAGTGCACTATGTGTGCCAGGGCTGGTAACACAAATGCTACTAGTGGGCCTGCAGCACTAATTGTGCCACCCACATAAGTAGCCCTAAAGAGAGATCTCAGGCCTGCCACTGCAGTGCCTGCGCGCAGTTTGTTAACTGCCTGGTTGTCCTGACAAGTGCACCCACTTGCCAGACCTTACCCTTCCCTTTTGTTACGCACATCAGACACCCCTATAGTAGGCCCAAGGTACCCCCCTGGGCAGGGTGCAGTGTATGTGAAAGGTAGGACATGTACTGAGGTGTGTACCATGTCCTGACAGTGAAACACTGCCAATTTCGTTTTTCACTGTTGCAAGGCCATCTTGCCCATAGGTCAAAATGGGGAATGCTGTGTCACGTGTTTCCAGCATATCTTCCCATAGGCATAAGATGGAGAGATGGAGTTTAGTGTGCCTGAACTCAGAATTTAATAACACATCTTTTTATGAAGATGGTTTTTAAATTGTGTGTTTAGAAACCACGCTTTTAGAAGTGGCTGGTTTCTTGTCCTAACCATCCTGCGTGCCTCTGCCTGGTTGTGTATTGACTGTCTGGGTTTGGATGCGACAGGGTCTGGGGAGGTGTCCTGACACCAGGGAGGAGTAGGTGGGACAGAAACAGGCTGGCCTGCATTTGGTGTGATGGGAGGAGTAGCCCCCTGGATGTGAGGAGGGCTGTGCTGCTGCCACAAAGGGATGGCACCACCTCCTGCGGAGCGTCTGAGGCCCAGACCCTCACTATCAAAGGAAGAGGGTGTGCACTGGCAGGAAGACACCCAGAACTGGTTTGGACCGGGCTCAGAGCCCCCTGCAATGGGGTAAAAGATGAAAATAGGGCGTGCAATGGGGTAAAAGATGAAAATAGGGCGTGCAATGTGGTAAATTATGAAAATAGGGGGTGCAATGGCATAAAAGATGAAAATAGGGCGTGCAATGGGGTAAATTATGAAAATAGGGCGTGCAATGGGGCAAAATATGCTTTTCTGTGTGTCAGAAGCAATTCGCTTGGAAGCCACTTCCACCTCCAGATCAACAACCTCTACGACAAGTATGTGGACCACAAACTGGACGCAGCAGACAGACCACCAGCACCCCTGAGACACCAACCAGACCGCCATCTCCATATGGACACCAGGCATGAATGAAGACACCGCCTCCGCTATGAAAGGCATCCACTCGGGGGCCCACACAGACCCCTGGCCCCCTCACATCTACCACTGAGCCGCATCTTCCATCGCACACGAACCACTACGCAACATCAACATCACCTCCAACACATGCACGTTCACAGACAACTGGAAGCGTGCCGAAAGTCATGCCCCTACGCCTTGTGACCCCCACGGGTGAGTAGCACACTTAAAATTTCACAGATTGATTGATGGTTCTCTTGTTAGATATGCAATTATGGTGTGACCTGTGTTGAATGTTGCAAGTTAGGGTGTCATGTGTTGTGAAACATTATTTTCATGGTGTCATTTGAGTGCTAACCATGTTGTTACAGGGCTCTGACATGAATTTTGCACTAAGACTGCACATCAGTGTATTGATTTGCTCTTAGCATGCAGATGGCCGCAAACATGAAAAAGCAATCTTTTTTTCATCCGCCCGATGTTAAAATACATCGCGCGACACTTTGTGCAATTCCAAAGATTACTCATGTGACCATTTGCGTGCAGATTTTCTACGCTTACTCAAAAACGGGCCGCAAAGAGACAGGAAGTGATATCTGCATGCTTCCTGTCTACTGGAGTAGTGTTCTCCACTTTCAGTTTCTCTTTTGAGCACATTGCTGGTGATTGTGGAGAGTGTTGGAGGTTTTTGGTGGTGTGCGCTGCAGTTTGGAGATTTTGAGAGTGTTGCTGTGTCCTGTGTCCTGTTGATAGTGTCTGTGAAGTGTTGTGTACTGATTTATTGTGTTTAACTGTCTCCTGTCCTCAATTTTGTTGGGTGTCTGTCTTGGGGTAGTACACTTACATTGTTGTTGGGGATATTTTAGAGGGTATTTTGTTTTCTGGCTGTGGGCTCACAGGTGTGCAGGGAGATGCGGGGTGTGGGCAGGGAGGGCAGGATGTCCAAGGTTGCATTGGGGGGCTTCCTGTGGCTGATTAAATTCCACCTACCCCTGATGTTGGAGAGGGGAGGCCGTATCCTGCAAGGATACAATGTGACTGTGCGGAAAATTAGGTGGGAGTGTGTGTGTGTGCATATGCTCAGGTTCTTTGGAGTGGACCGTAACGTGCGCCAGTGGAAGCACCTCTGGCAGGACATGCTTGCACGTGAAGCTGTTCTCTTGGACTACGTGGGAGTCATGACATGCCTACAGGGTGGTAAGTACAAACTCCACATTTAATCGTGTAGGCTGTAAGGAATGAAAATTACGACGTGTGTGACACTGGTGTCAAAGTGATAAATGGTTGCTGATTGAGGTGGGAGATGCAATGCGTTTGCGCATCATGTTGGCACATCCGAGACACAACGCAGCATCACATTGACAAGCATATGTTGCAAGTCTGTGTCAGCCACTGCGCTGGACCAACACTTAGCACTGTACTGCCATAGCTGGCACACCTGCACAAAATGTGCGTGCAGGCAGAAGATTGTTTGGGTACGGCATGGGTGACTGTACATGAACTATCCATGGAATTGTCCATGTGAGCTGTGTGCTGGCCAAAAGGTAGTGTCAAAATGCTGGCCTCATGATTTGTGTTACGTTAGTTACGCTGCCCTGTGAACATAGTTGCTGTGTGACAAAGTATTGTATAGGGACAAATGGTCTAAGGAAAGTGGACATCTCCAGATAGTCATACACCAACAACCTCTGTGTAACTGCTTTGTGCAATCTGCAGCAACTCAAACGTACAAAGTGCATGTAGAACATCATGATGCATGTAGTAATGGTGCCTTGTGGATGACTCACACTACGAGTATGGGCATGTTAGCTAGCATTACAGTCTTGTCTGTCCCAAATCAGCAGTCACAGGTCTGGTGTGAATGGCAGTCAAAGTTGACACAATCATGTAGTCAACATGAAACGCCACACTACAGTTACGTAGCATTTGCTGTCATGGTGATGATTGGTATGAGGAATACGACACATATGAATTGAAGTCTAATACCAACACATATTTCTTTACTTGTCTCACAGATGGACGACCGCCAATCACACAGGGGGACATCGACAGCTTCAAGGCCCCACACGCCACTGGTGAGTTGGAACGTAATTGACTGGCATGTTGTGGTGGCGTGGATGTCTGGGTCAAATGATCAACTTTGCAATATGAAGTATGGGTATGTATCACACTACCTTGCCTACAGTGTGATGATGTATTGTGGAAGTCAGCAGTGTGCACTAATCGGTAAGTGACTTTGGACAAATGCATTGGTCTCACAGTTGTGACTTGGCCCATCCCCAGTCAGTGACACACATTGAAAGTAAGGTGCATATCATCGAGCCCATATCGCAAAGTAAACGTAACTGTCATCAAAGTTGTGTTGTCAATAGGGGCCTAGCATCATGATCGAAGCAGCGTTAATACATTCCACTTGTATTAACGCTTACTTGTCAATGAGGTACACTGTCACGCTGTGTTGAGTGTGAAAGGGGCGTGCATTGGGGGTTGTGGTTGGCGTTACACAGCAACACCCATTGCTGCGCATACACAACCTTGCACACTACTCAGACACATGTGCACTATCCTGCAGGTGTGCTGACATTGATGGTGGCATGCCTTATGGTGCACATAACCAGTCACATTCACAGTGCATCCGCATTTTGGCGTCAGAGAGACGTGTCCTTGTGCTGGCAATTTGTATGTGTGTGGTGATGTGGCAAGGGGGCCATTTTGCCACCCTGCCGCATCTCAAGTTGTGGTGCCACTTTATCATTTGATGTAGCACTTAAAGAGTGGTCTGACGTTGATCTTGGACTATGTTGGGCTTCCTTTTCTGTGCACATTTAGAAGTCTGTGTGCCCACCAATGTGTGTCGTGCAATGTGTTGTTTGAGAAGGGTGATATGTCCCTGTGCCACCATGTACAGGGGTATCCGGGACATGATCCACAGTAATTGTGGGTATGCACTTCAAATTATTTAATTGTACATGAGTGCCACTGGGCCCATCCACCCCCGTCCCTGGTTGATGCTCACCCTGGTGTTGTTGTGTCTGGTCACGTTCAGCAGTATCCTGGCCCGCAACTCCAACCACCGTCTCCTCACTGATGACTCAGGACACCTGCTCCTCCAACTCATCCAGCTCCTCCTGTGGCGCTGGACTCCCACCTCCAGTCTGCTTCACTGCACTCAGGTTGGCTGCTAGTTTCTCCTTGGTTTGGCGCTTGGTATCATGCCAGCGTTTCTTGCAGTCGTCCACTGTCCTCCTCCTCTCTCCGACTGCATTCACCTTGGACACAATGTCCTGCCATATTTCTTTTTTTCTTGCCATTGTCACTGTGGAGGTGACAAACAGTTCTTGTTGGTGTTCAGTCACCTCCGCAATCAGGACCTGGTTTTCCTGCTTGCTGTACTTAGGATTCCTCTTCCACTTGGCCTTCACATGGATCTCTGGCTGGTCCTCTCCTGGGCATTTGTGGGGTTGTTGGTGGCCTCTGCACTGGTCCCAGCTTCATCCATTGCTCCTCTGGTATTTTCCATTTTTTTTTTTTCTGCTTGGCGGGCCTTTTATAGTGCATTTTCCCACTGAACGCTTAAAATGCAGATCTGGTGCTAATTAGCGATAGGATTCTGTCGCTGATTGGCCCATCGCCACTTTTTTTACATTAGCGTGAGGGTTTTTATCGCTGTCACGCTAAATCTATCGCCGCCCATTTCCGCCGGAAAAGGTAGCTATCGCCTGTTAGCAGCGTATTGCTAATACGCCGCTAATGCGGCAATGGATTCCGGCGTTCGGCGGTGATAAACAAACTCACGCTAAACGCGGTTAGCAATAAATATCGCCATTTGTTGCTAATATCCCCCTCTATTTTTTCAATATGTATGTAGCTCGTAAACTTTTTCTTGAATTCTGACGCATTCCCAAAGAGCATGGGTGGTCATATTACATTGTATTTTCATTCTTGAGCTGACCTGTAACAAATCTCTGTATTATGTGGGTTGCAAACTAGTATTGTTTCGCTTCCGTTGGGACGGTTGACGTAGCACACGTTTTTATTATTTGGGAATGTAAAGCTTGACGCTGAACCGAGTTGTGTCCCGATGACATGGACCCACATGCAGTATTCCAGCAGGAAGGTCCTTTTACTTTTTTGACCCTACTTTGTTCTTCTGCCCTCGTCATTGTTAAGTGCATACGTTATTTGTCCTCAAAGTTGGGACTTGTGCCCTTTTAAAGGAGTAACTCCTGCACTCCCCGCCAGATCAGTAGGAAGTAGGCCTTGATTCAAGAAGCTTTTTTATTTAACCCTTCTATTTGGTTATTCCAGCTTCTGTGGACTTTACTTGTAAAAGCTCTCTCTTTAAAAATATATATATATTTCTGTATTGTGCATTGCATCATAAGCAAACAAGACAATGTCAATAGGAAGTGTGAATACTTTGGTTGTGCATACCTTTTATTCCCTAAATATGTTTGCAAAGTTTAATCTGGGAAATATGAAGCGGAGACCCAGGCTGAAAAGATCAAAAGAAAGTTGCATACTTTGATTCAACCATTCAAGCTATGTTTTTTAATATTTCGAGGCTGTTCATGCTGCATTAACGTTCCTTAGCATTTGCAGTAGGATTGGAAGGGCTGTTCAGTGATCTTTTTGCTGCATCAACGTTTTAGTTTAATTTACTTCTTCTTCCGCTAACCTCCCACTTTATTCAGCAGTGTATGATTCACCACAAGCCTTCGCCTTATTAAATGGAAATGAACCAGTTCTTTCAAGGGCACCATTAGTGTTGCATTATCAAATGGTCCCCGGGGATCTCCTAAGATGCTTAATGCCTTAAGGAGGAGAACAAAGGGAAGCTGAGTGTTGTCCATCCACAAACTGATAGCCAGTACATTTGGATACTTTGCGGTATATATGTGTGAGCGGTTTGTGCTGTTAGATGTTGAGTATTTTGTTCTCTTACACATTTATTGTAGTCTTGGAGTGAGTTGTTTCTTATAGCTATGGCATATGGTAAGCAGCTCTCTGGTTTTCAGAACGAAGGATGGTGGTGTTCTGACACATGTTAACAATGTAATTTGTGATTGCATCTGTGATGACAGAGCAGCTCATTGTTGAAAAACATAACTAAGAAACATTGTCATTTGCAACGCCAATAGCTCTAACTTTCCCTAAGGCGAGACCGATTTCATTGCAAATGCTTGTTTCTTTTTGGCTGCTGTTGATATTAAAGCAAGAAAAGATGCATAATACTCACCTCCTCGTCTTTAATAAAATCTAGCCTTTCTGACACCAAGGCTAGGAAAATCATATTTGTCATGTATGTCTGTAAAACACTGGAAAGGTAATTAGCAAATCAGAGCTTTTTGACCCTGCTTTAATTTTGCCCCCTCACAGACCCAAACAGAGGCTTATGTTTGGTAAGTGCCTAACATATTTCATGTGACATTCTCATTGGTGCCAATGATATGAGCAAATGCGGTTTCTTTAGACCTCCCCCCTTCAACTTCACCACTCTTGATGCATCTGAATGAAACTTGGCTAAGACTAAGCTAATCATTTTAAGGGTCCCCCGATCTATCAAATGGAGCCAAAACTACCACAAGCAAATCAAAACTTTTCTTTACCCCCACTTTAGGTGTTGCTCCCCCTTCACAGATCTGCACAAAGCCTTATGTACTATTAGGAAGTAAACAATGCTGACTGACTCATTTTTTACAGCTTTGTCAAAATGTGCTAAAGTCAAAAGCAAGTTAAAACACATTTCCAAATATCTATCAAGGTATACACTCAATTAACCTTTTGAAGTTCATCTAACACTTTTTTTGTAATGCAAGTATCTCAAACACTTCTTCATGGATTTATATCAAACCACCAAAAGGCACTATTGTCAGTAAAGTTCTAGTTTCAAGCCAGGTTGGTATAATTTGTCCATCAGATTTTACGGAAAGGCAGGCTGAGAGGTCTCTCCAAACAGACAGAGGGCAAGCACACCTATTTGGTTGGAGTGGGGCTGATAGCAGGCTAGATACTAACATCCAAAGCCTGCTGCATATTGCCTTGTGCCATGCACAGTTGGCCTGTGTCATATGGACCCAGGCCATGGGGGTGAAATGGGACAAACTGCAGTATATCATAAAAGAATAAAACCCAAATAATATCACAGAAAACACATTGTTAAAGTAGAGGTATGGTCAAATAGTCACAAGTCAAAAAAGCAAACCTAGAAATTCCAATGAAAAGCTTCAATTGAAGGGACATTATGATTTCAATTCAGAAACCACTGAACGTATAGTCAGTCACACAACTACACATATCCTCACTGCCCTAATCAATACATCATATACCTTATATATGTTGTCTTGTCACAGATGACACCACAAATGATATCCTTGATGACATCAGTGAGGACATCATATATCACTTCAGCTTCAGCCTGACCCTGTGTCAAGTCCCTGTGGGGACAGCACATGTTTGTGAGAATATTTGTTGTTTTCCGCTAGAGTGCTGAAAAGGAGGGAACAACAAAGAGAAAAGTTGGAACAGACCCTGGGAAGCAGTGGGTCACCTTTTCTATTACAGTATAAGTAATTCAACAATAGGAAAAACTCAGTATTTTGTAGGCAAGAGATAATCAAATTTACCTTTCATATCGGGTAAAATAGCACCTGCCAAATTTAGCATTCTAATGGTGATGAAATTACTGATCTGCTTTGCTCACCTCACGCATTTGCTTCCAGTGCATCTTTTAGTCACTCACTTCTTTCTGACCATAGCATTATCTGCTGCTTCAGAATATATTGAGCCTGATTCACAAAGGTAACTTACGCTTTTGAGTAAGTTTACAACTTTTCAGTATTCACAAACTCCGAGTCTGAGTTACTGCTAAAAAACTGTAGTAATGTCAACCACTGGTACTGATACACCCTCCCATAGAAAATATTAGCGGTACTGACTTAAAACAAAACACTGTAGGAAAGAATGTCAAAATAATTAAAACCTTTTTAAAATGGTTAAAAAAATTAATAAATATACATTAAGCATTACAGAATATATAAACATATTACATATTTATAATTTAAATATTTTAATACCTGGTTTAAATATAAAAAAATGTAATAATAAATTGTATTAAACAATAAATGTTATAATTCCTATAAATCATTTTTCATTGTTATCAATGCACAATAAAATATTTTCACCTTGGGGTGGGAATTTATTTTATAATTTAAACTTTAGAGAAATACTGTAACTTAATATATTTCCATTAATAAGAGTTCATATTCAAAGTAATTTATTAGTGCTGTGGCATTTGTTTTTGCTTAGTTCTAAATTTAAAGTAAAGGTATAAAATGAATTTACATTAATATGTAACATAATAATGGTTTTGATATTTTTTTTAGAGTTAAATAAACTTTTTCATTTTTTCCTGTACTCTTAACATGTAGAGATCTCCACTCCGACTGCAGAGTCTCCCAATGGTAAAGTATAGGAATTTGTTTTTTGTAAACATTTGTTTGACTCGAAAATAAATATTACAAATATTTTTACATTAAATATTAACGTAAATACAGTTGATATATTTACTAGAAACATGGAACACGGACCTTCGAGGTGCATCTAAGTGCTTTATAATAAATTAGAGAACAACAGGAAACCATGTTACACATTCAAGATTATCCGGCGTGAAAGGCCAATATGCAGGTTCAGTTTTTATTACACCATGGTTGATTCTGTGCGCTATCGCAGCCCAGGTCTGAGTATCTGTTTTTGTGCTCCTCCAATGAGTAAAGTGAATCCAGTTAAAGCATTATTTTAGACAGCATAGCCCAGAAACAGAAAGAGGCAAATTCTGTTCTCTGATCTGTACTGTCTGAAAATCAAACTCTAAATGGGAGAAATATTGAGTTAAAGGAATTCACTTTACAAACAACAAGCAGGTACAAACAGTTGCTCATCTCTGCACTGAGTCAGCTGTAACGTACATGACACAAAGAGCCCTAGGTAGTATTTGCGCAGATAGCAGGCATTTGATTAATGGAAAAGAGTAAATAACATAAAAAGCTGTATTTTTATCAGTATTTCAGTTTATATTACTCTATGTTCATTATTCTCAGATAAACCTTTTCTGAATTCTTTATATTCTTTAGTATTCACTGAAATTCTGTTTCCGAATTATTTATATCACCTACAATCAACACGAGGACAATCAATTAATCTAGATACACGTGCTGCGAGACAATGACATCACCCAAAGAACAGTCTCATCCCCAAATATCTTAGGGCCTGATTATGAGTGAGGCAGTATTCCGACCTCTGCACTCATGGTGGCGCAGCAGTGGCGGTCCACCGTCTGCCGCATTACGACTTCAAAAGTCGTTGCGGCGGAGGACCACCGGCTGTTCCATGGATCAGTCGTTCCCTAGCGGTGGCGGAGCTGTGCCGCAATGTAAGTTGCTCAGCGGGGCTGGTGCAGTCCCGCTAAGCATATAACAAGTTCCGCCACTGCCAGCCATTTCATGGTGGGAGCCCCGCCATGAAAAGGCTGGCTGAGGAGGAACAAAGGGGGCCCTACAGGGATCCCATGCCCCCCTCCACCATGGGGATACATTCAGGGGGGCATAACATGTGCCCCCCGCCTGTATTCCCCCAAAGGGCCAGCACGGCATGGACGTCACCGTCCATGCTGTGCTGGAACTTTTTTGCCGTTCCCATTGTGGTCCTTGTTTTCCAGGCACCACCATGGGAAAGGCAAAGGAACATCCGCCTTACACGAGTTCAACTCCTAATAAGGCGGGCGGTCCTTGCGCTGCTTTGGCACAGCTGTGCCAGCAGAGAGCCAGGCACAACTGTGCCAAAGTCGTAATCAGGCCCTTAGTTTCTAACTTGATGAACACCATCACCTGACTGATGATGGTCAGGTCCTGGCTGAGACTGCGACATACCAGCCACCTAAAATCAAAATTCCCTCCTGTCAAGACCTAAAATTGATGATGCTGGCATTAGGCATATTTTGCTGGGACAATTGGTTTTCTGTCCTCGCTGGTCTCCGTAAGATCCATCTTACCCATCAAAAGTGGTACTGCAGATAGCAGCCCATTTCCTTGTAAAAAAGAAATTGAACTTATCACTATGGCTCACGCTTCACTAATTTGGTTGCCTATTGAAGCAAGATGATTGCTAAAAACATGTTTTACTAACAAAGCCTTGCACCGCAACATTCTCAAAAATAAAGACATAGAAACTGAGAATGACAGGAAGTTTCAGGCTGATCACGTGTAAAATCACACTCCTACTTGAGACCCCTTTCTTAAAAATAAAAAAATAAAGAGTATGCTGACCAGATCTTAATCATGAAATGTGCCATGGGTCAGGAGTACCCTAACTGATCACCCAGTCACAACAGGAAAGCATCCACTATTAATATCTGCAAGACATATCTAAAACAAATGTGTTCCTATGGCAATGTCTTAATAAATGAAGTGGTATTTGAGGTATCTAATCAGTATGTTTCGGGTTCCAATTTTTCACTATGATCCCATTAATGTGAAACGTGTAATCTCTAGGGCTTGTGCGCCTCTTGCAGGACTGGGTGAATCTCTATGCTAATCTATATTCCTATTTTCCCAAGCAGGTTTGCAGCCAAGGTCAATCACTTATCTCATATAACAAGAATGATATACCTCGGCTAATCCTGATTACTTTCTCTCTTTCTTATTTTAGACATTCTGGGGCCGACTAGCAAAGGTAAATATAGATGTGTAGATTTACTGATATGTATACTGTTCACCATTTCTGAGTGTAGATTTACATCTAAGTTTAGACTTACATGTCTCTACTCCCTATTATAGCCTCCTACAACAGGATTTACTAGTGTAAGTACTACTAGTAACTTTTCACATGTGGGAGTATGTAAAAGCACCAGTGCCTGTGAGTTACTTACTCTAAGGCTGGCTTCGAGTACATTTACCACTGCTGTGACACCTTCAGGGCTGTAGTGACGTTTGAAGTGTAGTTTGCCAATAGCCATCGATTAATTTGAGCTGGTGGTTTCCTGTGCTTAGCACTGGCACTTAATCATCAACACTGGCGCTTTTGAGCATCAGCTAAGGACACATTAATTTATGTTAGGCAGGGGGAGATTAAGTGATTTGCCCAGAATCACAGGATGTTGAGCCTACGCCAAGAGTCAAACCTGATTCCCCAGCACCAAAGTCGGCAGCTCTGGCCATTACGCTGCACTCTCCCCCCTCCCCCCCCTTCCAAGGTTAGTAGTTGGCTCTGTTGTAGGCGGCGCTAACAGGAGAAATGGGCGGCTGCAAGCTGCCTCCTGATGAGAGCCCCAGCACTTTTTTTTTTTTTACAACTTAACCACTTCCAATAGCAATGGACTCACTCTTTTGTGGCTGGGAGTTTTTAGTAGCCTGCCCCTTCAATGCCCCAGCCACACGCTTATTAGTAAAACATAAACCTATGTGTTCAGAAATCTCATAGAAAAGATAGGAGGTGGAGGCAGAGATCTCTGCCCATAGGTTAGTGAATATAGTTTTATGGATCATGGGTAGTGTTTCTGGATTACTACTTCAAGTACTACAAAATGCAGTTTGTGAATAGGCCCCTTTGACTTACTTTAATGGTAGTTATGAAGTCTTCCTTGCCACCTGAGAATTGAAACGAAGCTTAATTTTTATTAGCGTTATTGAGTAAAGCCTCAATTCCATGTTTTTATAAACAAGTGTAACTTTTTGCTTTTTCCTACAAATACTGTCACAGACATAATTTGTATACCTTCACTACCTAAACTTTAAAACACTTTTATGCCACTTCTAAGTAAATCTTTCACAAATTACGCAACACTTAAACCAAGATTCTCTTTACCTGGTTTGCTTATTTTCTGCATTATGCCAGGTTCAGTGCTCTGAAACCTATTGAATTTAGGTTTGAGCTATTTAAGACACATGTAAGTAAATATAAGCAAAATTAACTGAAATCGCTAGCACCTAGGCCATTTAAATATGTTTGTCATCACATTGGTCTTCTCTGTATTAATATTGCTTGACAGCTATTGAGGAAAACGTCGTTGGTAGTTAAGACAATGGAACTACTTTTTGTGACTCAAGCTGCTACAGCTACTGTCATCATAAAATTCACAAAGGAGCTAGCACGAGGCAATACTTATACTGCAGATTTATTCCAAAGTATTTCTTAACGTATGTACAGCACTTCATTTTAAGATCTGCATGCATTAAGTGACATGTTTATTTTGGCATACTGAGCTAGACCACAAGGTTAATGTTCGGTCACGAATCACCACACACAGAAGAACTTTGGCAGATAGGACAGCAACCACATCATGTGCTCCAAAACCACAGTCCAGGGCAATTGTAACATCCAATTTTATTCCTTCTAATGCTGACTAAAAATATGTTTATTCAAGGCATTTTTTAATGTATTATCGACTCACTTGTGAATAATCCAGTGTAAATATGGACGGAACCAAGTCAACTATCAATGGGTTGCAAAATCTCCACATTTTTCATGCAAAACACTTCCAAATCTACTAAATCACTGTTGAATATCGTTGTCAGGAAGAGTCACCCTGCTCCTGGGTAGCACACGTCCCCCACCATTTACCAACAGACATTTCACCAACTAACAACCAGCCACTGAGGGGTGGGAGTTTTTTTTTTTTAATCCACGGTAAGTGGAAACAAAAACTCATACGATTCTGCCATTTTCGCTAGTTTTGCATCCTCCTGTCTCAGAATTTTTAAAAAGTTGAAATGCAAGGGAAAGAAGCCTGGGCCGGAGAAGGCGCAGCCGGACCCATTGGGGGCCCGGGGCAAACGCCGCCTGGAGGTGGGAAGCCCTCCCCCGTCGCGAAGCCCGCGAAAGGAGGGGCAACCAGGATTGATCGCCCCAAGATAGCCAACGTCCCCCAAATAGGGGGACGAGTTGGCAAGCAACTGGGGTTGGGGGTTTAAATAAGGACACGAGGCCCTGAGTTAGCACAGAACCCCCCCTGCAAAGAGAAGAAGGAATGAGGAGTCCCCGGGAAGAGGAACGACTGACCAGAGGACTGGACCTGAGACCGGACCCGAAGCGGCGTCATCGGCAAGTTGGAGCGGAGCAAGTGCAGCGATTCCCAAGGACTGGAGGGGCGAGGGCAGCGATTCGGGCCTTAAGGGGGAATGAACACCCCCCCCTTTTCTTCTCCTGGCAGACCTACGAGGAGCAGTCGGCGGGCGGGCCTGGCGCAGCAAGGATCTGGGGGACACAAGTAACCCTTTGTCTGCCTGCCGGCCCCAGGGCCCCCCTCCTCCCTTTTTTCCTGCAACAAAGAGCGAAGACCAGCGGGAAAGAAGGTGCCAGAGGGTGCGGGCGGCGATCAGCAAAGTTTCAGGACTTACGGGCACATGTAGCCAATACAGCGGTGCCTTGGGTGAAGCAGGAGCCCCGGCCTGGAGTTACGAGGACCAGCGGTCCAGCTCGCATCACAAGGGGGGGTCGGTGCGGGCGGCGGTGCCCCCGATACGGCGGATGAGCGAGTAATTGAGGTGAGCTCGGGATCCAGAAGGTTGCTGGTAGCATAGGAGGACAGAGGGTGGGGGAGCAACGTAGCTTACTCAAATATGGCTGGACTTGGATGGGGATTTCATTCTCCAGCTGTTGTAGCTCACTGTAACCCGGCTGGGAGGCGCTATGACCTCAGTCTGCCCTTCACAGTCCCTCTGCGGGAGTCTGTGCTTCTCATGTCCCTAAATGCAGTGAAAGAAGGAAATGTAACTCAGATGCAGAAAAAAACTCTGTCTGATTCTAGCTTCTTGGGGGGGGTTTCTCCTGTTTGTAACAAACATAAATCCCCAAACGATTGCATGATGGTAATGAGTCAGGGAAGAGCTTCAGAATATCCACAAACCAGTAAGTTTGTTAGCATGCACACACTTCCTGGCCCGCCATGTGCAAAGCGATCACTCGTCGCACCACGTCTGGGAGTGTCTTTTTTGTTAAAATCTCTTCGTGGATAGTTGAGCACAAAGGCCATGCCCCGCCTCCCTCCCCCTCCACCCCTCCCCCCACAGCGCTGCGATGTTCATTTTCACTGCACCGCGGGTAAGATTGGAGTTGAGTCAAAGCAGCTGAAAGTTTCCAAACCCCCCCCCCATAGGAGGCGGGAACTCCGTTGCATTGTGAGGGGCAATGTAGCACGTTACATAGCGCCACGAGAGAGTTGAAGCTAAGCTTAAATTGTTCCAGCCAGAACTCGATGAGCGCGGCTCCAGCTCAAAAATGAAATTATTGCACTGGATAGTAAATTCCCCTTTCAGACTGGGTGCCACTTCGAGTAACTTCGTGGCACAGCAAAGCAGTGACAAATCTGCCCTCTTTATCCTTTTCATGTAGCACTTCTAACCGCACTTTTGCTGTTTCTGAGGGCGCTAAACGACAAATATTATTGCAGCCAAATGGAACTGTCCCGCAGGTAAGGACTTCAGTAGAAGGTAATGCCTTGCACTGATTGGAACTTGCACCCTACACAACACAACGGGCCTTAGCAAGAAGCTTTTAACCCGCTGAGGCATTTTGTGTATCTTTAGGTATTGTCAGCAGTGCATAGAAACTATTTACAGCTTGTTCTTACCGTCTCACCTCACGCATTTGCTTCCAGTGCATCTTTTAGTCACTCACTTCTTTCTGACCATAGCATTATCTGCTGCTTCAGAATATATTGAGCCTGATTCACAAAGGTAACTTACGCTTTTGAGTAAGTTTACAACTTTTCAGTATTCACAAACTCCGAGTCTGAGTTACTGCTAAAAACTGTAGTAATGTCAACCACTGGTACTGATACACCCTCCCATAGAAAATATTAGCGGTACTGACTTAAAACAAAACACTGTAGGAAAGAATGTCAAAATAATTAAAACCTTTTAAAATGGTTAAAAATTTAATAAATATACATTAAGCATTACAGAATATATAAACATATTACATATTTATAATTTAAATATTTTAATACCTGGTTTAAATATAAAAAAATGTAATAATAAATTGTATTAAACAATAAATGTTATAATTCCTATAAATCATTTTTCATTGTTATCAATGCACAATAAAATATTTTCACCTTGGGGTGGGAATTTATTTTATAATTTAAACTTTAGAGAAATACTGTAACTTAATATATTTCCATTAATAAGAGTTCATATTTGTGAGAAGTTGGCCTGGCATATGCTGTCCACTAATTATAGTGGGCACCTTGCACCAGTCCAAACAACCCCTTATTGGAGATAGGTTAAAGACAACCTTATTGAAAGCTATCCTAGTGGTAGCTATGGAGAGCAGCCTTCAGGCTAAGTCTTGAAGGAATGTAAAGCAGCTTGTTTTACCAGTCTATAATCTCTTGAGTGACCAAATGAAAGAGCACCACACCAGGTATATATTCAAAATATATGTATTTATTGCTAAACACACCCCTCTAGTCTCTTTATGAGGCTAGAGTTCGAAGTACATAAGTTATAAGTTATCAAATCACAGTAATAGCACAAATACACGTTTGGGCCCTAGGGGCGTACCAAACCATATACCAATAAAGTGGTATGCGAACCACGACTGAACTAGACACTAGGCCTAGAGCCTCTAGAAGTGCTTGGACCTCAAGGAACCACCCAAGGTAGTGACACAGGGGACCTACGGGAGACGCGTGCAGTGTAAATACACAACCGCGATACGCCGTTGACTTCTATGGAGAAAGTCGGGATCGGGAAATTATAGAAAAGGGACACTTAAAAGAGGACTAGGACAAAACCCTTTGAGATCTAGGACTTTGAAGAGTCTCTACCCACGGGAGCACCGGAGTACGCGTGTTACCTCACCCAGGGAAGCCGGGTGCATAGGTGCCTTTCGGGGTCGGGTTTCGTCGTCGATTCGAATGGCGATCTGCTGCAAAGTGCTGCTGGCGGCCAAGAGAAAAGTGTCCGGGTGGATCCAAGAGTGGATCGGAGTTCTGAAGAACCTGAAAGCAGAGGGGACAGAGTCTGGGTCACTAGCCAGTGACCAGGAAGGCGATGGACAGATGCCCACCGATGTCGAGTGCTTCAGGTGCATTGATGGTCGTCTTGACTCTTCAGCCACGAGATCCAGGAGGCGTTGTCGGCAACCAGGAGCAGGATTCGGGCTGGTACACGATGTCTGTCGAGTGCTGAGGTGTCGGCGACCGGATTGGACCCAACAAGCCTTGGCAACGGCAAGTCTCAAGGAAGGTGTAGATCGTCGATGGTGCAGACCAGCAAGGTCTGTGGAACTTACCCAGCAAGGATAAGTGAGGGCAGGCCTGGAGCAACCAGGATGCCAAGTAAGAAAAGGATTGGCCTTCGTTAAGGGCTACTAGCCAACGGGCTAGCGACCGCGAAGGAGCCTCGTGACACCGCACGTGGAGCTGGCTTACAGGACACTCGTGGAGTGGGGGCCAGTGATCTTCGGTGCAGGTGGTGCTGGAGGCTAGGGCTACTCGGAGCCCAAAGTACGACTTCTTGGGAGACCCAGAAGATGGTGCACTTGCAAATGTGCTCGGTGTCCAGGGGTCACGGTCTCAAGTCACCCACGATAGCCACGGGCCTCAGCTTTGCTGGGGACTCAGGGTAGCCTCGGGGAAGTCTGAGAATCCACCTCTGGTGATGCGATGACTTCGGCGTCCGACGGGAGCTTCAGAAATTAGAACCAGACAGATGCTTCTTTGGTGCCTGCCAAGCAGGGGAGTCACTCCTTGACCCCAAGGGAGATTCTTCAGTCCTCTAATCTTGTCGTAGAGCGTCGAAGGTCCAGGATTCAGTTTCAGAGTTTCGTCCAGGTATAATCTAAAGTCCTAAGGACTGGGTTCCTACCTTTATTCTAAAAATAGGGGTTGGACTACTCTGTGGCCCCACCTATGGGTGGGTCAGGGCAGAGGGGTGGCTACACCCCTTTCCCTTTGTCCAGTTCGCGCCAAAGCAGGGGCTGGAAGCCCCTGATCCGGTTTGAACTGGGGTATGCACAGGGACACCAAATGTGCCCCCAGTGCAGGACTTCAAAGCACACAGATGGTGCTCCCGCCCAGCCCCAATACACATTATCCTGTCTGGGGAGGTGGTCACACCTCCCTGGGACAGGAAACCTATTGTCCTGGCCTCCCCTGCCGGAGTTTCGTCCAGCAGCAGGAGGCCAGACTCGTGTCTGTGGCAGCAGCATCCATTTTGTGATGCCAGGGCTTTGGAGAGAAGTTACCGGGTTAGTCAGAGTTAACATGTCTTTCCTCTAGAAGGGTGGAATGCTACCCCGCCGCCAGAATTGGTGGGGGGTAGTATTCCAAGATGTTTGACACCAAACACGACATGTTTAGGTGCAGCCATTCCAAAGTTAGCATTTTACCGCGAGGATATAATGCGCTTAAGAGTATATGGTCAGGCTGCACTACAAACAGCATCAGAGATGGTCTCCGAACGCTGCAGAGGGGCCCTGCTCATGCAGGGGCACCCTCTCACATAGGAACCATGCACTCTGCCTTTAGGATTGATAAGGCCTGCCTTAGGAGTGACTTATAGGTTTATATGTGTGTGATGTATTTAGTGATATAGGTAACCTATATCACAGTAAGGGGTGCATGAACCACCTTACCCAGGCTGCAGTAGCAGACCTGTGGTGTCAGTTTGGATGGCCTTCCAGGGGTGGCATAATACATGCTGCAGCCCCTGGTAGGCCTCTGAGGTACCTATGCCCTTGGTACATAGTATACCATATACTAGGGACTTATAAGGGTACTCCATATTCCAATCAGAGATGTGCCTAAGGCACATGGAAACCTTTTTACAGAGAAAGCAGATAGACTGGGGCCCTGAATAGCAGGATCCCAGTCCAACTAAGTCATAAACCAGCAAAACACCATAAAAAAAGTGGGGGCAACCATATAGTCAGATTCCACCTTCCTACAATATTCAAAGTAATTTATTAGTGCTGTGGCATTTGTTTTTGCTTAGTTCTAAATTTAAAGTAAAGGTATAAAATGAATTTACATTAATATGTAACATAATAATGGTTTTGATATTTTTTTTAGAGTTAAATAAACTTTTTCATTTTTTCCTGTACTCTTAACATGTAGAGATCTCCACTCCGACTGCAAAGTCTCCCAATGGTAAAGTATAGGAATTTGTTTTTTGTAAACATTTGTTTGACTCGAAAATAAATATTACAAATATTTTTACATTAAATATACATTTAAATAACGTAAATACAGTTGATATATTTTTACATTAAATATACATTTAAATAACGTAAATACAGTTG
Source organism: Calotriton arnoldi (assembly GCA_963921515.1). Classification (NCBI taxonomy): domain Eukaryota; kingdom Metazoa; phylum Chordata; class Amphibia; order Caudata; family Salamandridae; genus Calotriton; species Calotriton arnoldi. The sequence goes on from CAWUFW010005154.1 coordinate 313,357, forward strand.
ATATATTTACTAGAAACATGGAACACGGACCTTCGAGGTGCATCTAAGTGCTTTATAATAAATTAGAGAACAACAGGAAACCATGTTACACATTCAAGATTATCCGGCGTGAAAGGCCAATATGCAGGTTCAGTTTTTATTACACCATGGTTGATTCTGTGCGCTATCTCAGTCCAGGGCTGAGTACCTGTTTTTGTGCTCCTCCAATGAGTAAAGTGAATCCAGTTAAAGCATTATTTTAGACAGCATAGCCCAGAAACAGAAAGAGGCAAATTCTGTTCTCTGATCTGTACTGTCTGAAAATCAAACTCTAAATGGGAGAAATATTGAGTTAAAGGAATTCACTTTACAAACAACAAGCAGGTAAAAACAGTTGCTCATCTCTGCACTGAGTCAGCTGTAACGTACATGACACAAAGAGCCCTAGGTAGTATTTGCACAGATAGCAGGCATTTGATTAATGGAAAAGAGTAAATAACATAAAAAGCTGTATTTTTATCAGTATTTCAGTTTATATTACTCTATGTTCATTATTCTCAGATAAACCTTTTCTGAATTCTTTATATTCTTTAGTATTCACTGAAATTCTGTTTCCGAATTATTTATATCACCTACAATCAACACGAGGACAATCAATTAATCTAGGTACACGTGCTGCGAGACAATGACATCACCCAAAGAACAGTCTCATCCCCAAATATCTTAGGGCCTGATTATGAGTGTGCGGTCTTCCGACCTCTGCACTCATGGTGGCGCAGCAGTGGCGGTCCACCGTCCGCCGCATTACGACTTCAAAAGTCGTTGCGGCGGAGGGCCACCGGCTGTGCCATGGATCAGTCGTTCCCTAGCGGTGGCGGAGCTGTGCCGCAATGTAAGATGCTCAGCGGGGCTGGCGCAGTCCCGCTGAGCATATTACGAGTTCCGCCACTGCCAGCCATTTCATGGTGGGAGCCCCGCCATGAAAAGGCTGGCTGAGGAGGAACAAAGGGGGCCCTACAGGGCTCCCATGCCCCCCCACCATGGGGATACATTCAGGGGGGCACAACATGTGCCCCCCGTCTGTATTCCCCCAAAGGGCCAGCACGGCATGGACGTCACCGTCCATGCTGTGCTGGAACTTTTTTGCCGTTCCCATTGTGGTCCCTGTTTTCCAGGCACCACCATGGGAAAGGCAAAGGAACATCCGCCTTACACGAGTTCAACTCCTAATAAGGCGGGCGGTCCTTGCGCTGCTTTGGCACAGCTGTGCCAGCAGAGAGCCAGGCACAACTGTGCCAAAGTCGTAATCAGGCCCTTAGTTTCTAACTTGATGAACACCATCACCTGACTGATCATGCTCAGGTCCTGGCTGAGACTGCGACATACCAGCCACCTAAAATCAAAATTCCCTCCTGTCAAGACCTAAAATTGATGATGCTGGCATTAGTCATATTTTGCTGGGACAATTGGTTTTCTGTCCTCGCTGGTCTCCGTAAGATCCATCTTACCCATCAAAAGTGGTACTGCAGATAGCAGCCCATTTCCTTGTAAAAAAGAAATTGAACTTATCACTATGGCTCACGCTTCACTAATTTGGTTGCCTATTGAAGCAAGATGATTGCTAAAAACATGTTTTACTAACAAAGCCTTGCACCGCAACATTCTCAAAAATAAAGACATAGAAACTGAGAATGACAGGAAGTTTCAGGCTGATCACGTGTAAAATCACACTCCTACTTGAGACCCCTTTCTTAAAAATAAAAAAATAAAGAGTATGCTGACCAGATCTTAATCATGAAATGTGCCATGGGTCAGGAGTACCCTAACTGATCACCCAGTCACAACAGGAAAGCATCCACTATTAATAGCTGCAAGACATATCTAAAACAAATGTGTTCCTATGGCAATGTCTTAATAAATGAAGTGGTATTTGAGGTATCTAATCAGTATGTTTCGGGTTCCAATTTTTCACTATGATCCCATTTATGTGAAACGTGTAATCTCTAGGGCTTGTGCTCCTCTTGCAGGACTGGGTGAATCTCTATGCTAATCTATATTCCTATTTTCCCAAGCAGGTTTGCAGCCAAGGTCAATCACTTATCTCATATAACAAGAATGATATAATCCTCGGCTAATCCTGATTACTTTCTCTCTTTCTTATTTTAGACATTCTGGGGCCGACTAGCAAAGGTAAATATAGATGTGTAGATTTACTGATATGTATACTGTTCACCATTTCTGAGTGTAGATTTACATCTAAGAATAGACTTACATGTCTCTACTCCCTATTATAGCCTCCTACAACAGGATTTACTAGTGTAAGTACTACTAGTAACTTTTCACATGTGGGAGTATGTAAAAGTACCAGTGCCTGTGAGTTACTTACTCTAAGGCTGGCTTCGAGTACATTTACCACTGCTGTGACACCTTCAGGGCTGTAGTGACGTTTGAAGTGTAGTTTGCCAATAGCCATTGATTAATTTGAGCTGGTGGTTTCCTGTGCTTAGCACTGGCACTTAATCATCAACACTGGCGCTTTTGAGCATCAGCTAAGGACACATTCATTTATGTTAGGCAGGGGGAGATTAAGTGATTTGCCCAGAATCACAGGATGTTGAGCCTACGCCAAGAGTCAAACCTGATTCCCCAGCACCAAAGTCGGCAGCTCTGGCCATTACGCTGCACTCTCCCCCCTCCCCCCCCTTCCAAGGTTAGTAGTTGGCTCTGTTGTAGGCGGCGCTAACAGGAGAAATGGGCTGCTGCAAGCTGCCTCCTGATGAGAGCCCCAGCACTTTTTTTTTTTTTACAAATTAACCACTTCCAATAGCAATGGACTCACTCTTTTGTGGCTGGGAGTTTATAGTAGCCTGCCCCTTCAATGCCCCAGCCACACGCTTATTAGTAAAACATAAACCTATGTGTTCAGAAATCTCATAGAAAAGATAGGAGGTGGAGGCAGAGATCTCTGCCCATAGGTTAGTGAATATAGTTTTATGGATCATGGGTAGTGTTTCTGGATTACTACTTCAAGTACTACAAAATGCAGTTTGTGAATAGGCCCCTTTGACTTACTTTAATGGTAGTTATGAAGTCTTCCTTGCCACCTGAGAATTGAAACGAAGCTTAATTTTTATTAGCGTTATTGAGTAAAGCCTCAATTCCATGTTTTTATAAACAAGTGTAACTTTTTGCTTTTTCCTACAAATACTGTCACAGACATAATTTGTATACCTTCACTACCTAAACTTTAAAACACTTTTATGCCACTTCTAAGTAAATCTTTCACAAATTACGCAACACTTAAACCAAGATTCTCTTTACCTGGTTTGCTTATTTTCTGCATTATGCCAGGTTCAGTGCTCTGAAACCTATTGAATTTAGGTTTGAGCTATATAAGACACATGTAAGTAAATATAAGCAAAATTAACTGAAATCGCTAGCACCTAGGCCAATCTAAATATGTTTGTCATCACATTGGTTTTCTCTGTATTAATATTGCTTGACAGCTATTGAGGAAAACGTCGTTGGTAGTTAAAACAATGGAACTACTTTTTGTGACTCAAGCTGCTACAGCTACTGTCATCATAAAATTCACAAAGGGAGCTAGCACGAGGCAATACTTATACTGCAGATTTATTCCAAAGTATTTCTTAACGTATGTACAGCACTTCATTTTAAGATCTGCATGCATTAAGTGACATGTTTATTTTGGCATACTGAGCTAGACCACAAGGTTAATGTTCGGTCACGAATCACCACACACAGAAGAACTTTGGCAGATAGGACAGCAACCACATCATGTGCTCCAAAACCACAGTCCAGGGCAATTGTAACATCCAACTTTATTCCTTCTAATGCTGACTAAAAATATGTTTATTCAAGGCATTTTTTAATGTATTATCGACTCACTTGTGAATAATCCAGTGTAAATATGGACGGAACCAAGTCAACTATCAATAAGTTGCAAAATCTCCACATTTTTCATGCAAAACACTTCCAAATCTACTAAATCACTGTTGAATATCGTTGTCAGGAAGAGTCACCCTGCTCCTGGGTAGCACACGTCCCCCACCATTTACCAACAGACATTTCACCAACTAACAACCAGCCACTGAGGGGTGGGAATTTTTTTTTTTTAATCCACGGTAAGTGGAAACAAAAACTCATACGATTCTGCCATTTTCGCTAGTTTTGCATCCTCCTGTCTCAGAATTTTTAAAAAGTTGAAATGCAAGGGAAAGAAGCCTGGGCCGGAGAAGGCGCAGCCGGACCCATTGGGGGCCCGGGGCAAACGCCGCCTGGAGGTGGGAAGCCCTCCCCCGTCGCGAAGCCCGCAAAAGGAGGGGCAACCAGGATTGATCGCCCCAAGATAGCCAACGCCCCCCAAATAGGGGGACGAGTTGGCAAGCAGCTGGGGTTGGGGGTTTAAATAAGGACACAAGGCCCTGAGTTAGCACAGAACCCCCCTCCTGCAAAGAGAAGAAGGAATGAGGAATCCCCGGGAAGAAGAACGACTGACCAGAGGACTGGACCTGAGACCGGACCCGAAGCGGCGTCATCGGCAAGTTGGAGCGGAGCAAGTGCAGCGATTCCCAAGGACTGGAGGGGCGAGGGCAGCGATTCGGGCCTTAAGGGGGAACGAACACCCCCCCCCTTTTCTTCTCCCGGCAGACCTACGAGGAGCAGTCGGCGGGCGGGCCTAGCGCAGCAAGGATCTGGGGGACACAAGTAACCCTTTGTCTGCCTTCCGGCCCCAGGGCCCCCCTCCTCCCTTTTTTCCTGCAACAAAGAGCGAAGACCAGCGGGAAAGAAGGCGCCAGAGGGTGCGGGCGGCGATCAGCAAAGTTTCAGGACTTACGGGCACATGTAGCCAATACAGCGGTGCCTTGGGTGAAGCAGGAGCCCCGGCCTGGAGTTACGAGGACCAGCGGTCCAGCCTCGCATCACAAGGGGGGGTCGTGCGGTGGCGGTGCCCCCGATACGGCGGATGAGCGAATAATTGAGGTGAGCTCGGGATCCAGAAGGTTGCTGGTAGCATAGGAGGACAGAGGGTGGGGGAGCAACGTAGCTTACTCAAATATGGCTGGACTTGGACGGGGATTTAATTCTCCAGCTGTTGTAGCTCACTGTAACCCGGCTGGGAGGCGCTATGACCTCAGTCTGCCCTTCACAGTCCCTCTGCGGGAGTCTGTGCTTCTCATGTCCCTAAATGCAGTGAAAGAAGGAAAAGTAACTGAGATGCAGAAAAAAACTCTGTCTGATTCTAGCTTCTTGGGGGGGGTTTCTCCTGTTTGTAACAAACATAAATCCCCAAACGATTGCATGATGGTAATGAGTCAGGGAAGAGCTTCAGAATATCCACAAACCAGTAAGTTTGTTAGCATGCACACACTTCCTGGCCCGCCATGTGCAAAGCGATCACTCGTCGCACCACGTCTGGGAGTGTCTTTTTTGTTAAAATCTCGTGGATAGTTGAGCACAAAGGCCATGCCCCGCCTCCCTCCCCCTCCCCCACAGGGCTGCGATGTTCATTTTCACTGCACCGCGGGTAAGATTGGAGTTGAGTCAAAGCAGCTGAAAGTTTCCAAAAAAACAACCCCCCCCCCCATAGGAGGCGGGAACTCCGTTGTATTGTGAGCGGCAATGTAGCACGTTACATAGCGCCACGAGAGAGTTGAAGCTAAGCTTAAATTGTTCCAGCCATAACTCGATGAGCGCGGCTCCAGCTCAAAAAATGAAATTATTGCACTGGATAGTAAATACCCCTTTCAGACTGGGTGCCACTTCGAGTAACTTCGTGGCACAGCAAAGCAGTGACAAATCTGCCCCCTTTATCCTTTTCATGTAGCACTTCTAACCGCACTTTTGCTGTTTCTGAGGGCGCTAAACGACAAATATTATTGCAGCCAAATGGAACTGTCCCGCAGGTAAGGACTTCAGTAGAAGGTAATGCCTTGCACTGATTGGAACTTGCACCCTACATAACACAACGGGCCTTAGCAAGAAGCTTTTAACCAGCTGAGGCATTTTGTGTATCTTTAGGTATTGTCAGCAGTGCATAGAAACTGTTTACAGCTTGTTCTTACCAAACATAATTAACAGTAACTGCGGGCGGTTAAAGGACGAGGAAATATCAAAAACCTGGCTACTAAAGATTGATGGTTGGCGCGCTCTTCGGCTTGGGAACCACCCAGGTTCTAGAAAAAAGAAAAAAAAAAGGAATGGAAAATGAATTTAGGTTCCCCACTAGAAGCTTAATAATGTGGCACATTATCATGTTGTGCAGGTTACAAGGTACGCGCTGCTGGAGTGGGAAGGTTACACACAAACCACAAAGCAGGGGGCGGCTAGATGGTCCGGGTTTCTGGCTCCTGATACTGGGTGAGGGACAGGGAAGGATCTTGGTTGGGTTGTGTGCCTGGCCGTCTCAGCCCAATGGCACGGCAGGAGGCTCGAGTGATCAGCTAATGTTAAACGTATTCACTAGGCTCCAAGGCGTGACTGTGTGACTTCAGACACATCAATGTAAACTCACACCTGCTCAGGTCCGGACAGAGGACGGCGGAGCAAGGTTGCAATGATGTTTTCCGACTTCTTTAGGCTTTGACTGGCCCAAAATCCCCTGATCTTTTCACGCATCTTCTTTGGTACCTCCCACATAGACATTGGTACATTCACCCAGGAGGAGGGGTACCGGTCCCTGGTGAGCTCGGCGTAGTGTTTCACTTAGAGGACCTGGAGGTTGTTGCCTCATAAGTTGAAAGTTTATGCTGCTTGTGACTTCAGAAATGTTGTGAGAAGGAGAGTTCTGGGACAAACACAGATACCAAGCGTGTCTGTTTCTGGGCGAGTTCAAGGTTTTATGTCCAATTTCTGTTTTACACCGAGGGACTTTCACTGTGCTGAGAGGTGGGCCTCTGCTAAGCGGGTTCTCAGTTTTGATGTAGTCAATAAACGTACCTTAGACATTACTGAAATCTGTTAAGAGATTCTGAATTGTTCCCCAGGCACATGTGGGCTCTGATAAGGGGCAGCATCTTTTAATTCCTTTACAAAAGGAAGCTTTCGTGCACTATAGGGATCAACCCAGATCGCACCCCATTTTTCCACATTGTCCAGGAGAGTCTCTTGGGCCACCATTCTGTTTCCTGCAGACAAGTCTAGCAGGGTAAGGACTTTAGGCTCTTCTATGTCCATGGTCAGCAGGATGTTCCCTCTAACATTGGTCAGAGTGAAGGCTGTTCTTTTGGCCTAAGTTCTCAATAGCTGCTCATGTGCAATGTGGCTTGTTTTCGGATGGTGCTGGAGTCTGCATGCAGTCTTATCCTCTATGATCTTGATTGGGAAGGGGGGCTGAAGTTTCTTTCTTTAGTGCAGCTTCGCTTTCTGTAGTGCATCTTCTCTGTCTTCAGTGCATCTTTTCTTATTTTAGTGCTTCCCCCTGCGCACGTAATGTTGCTATGGTGAGGTTAAAGCCAACTGGCATTGTTCCCCAAACCAGAGAGCGTGCATCAATCACATGCAGTCAAAACCTCACAGGGCGCCCTGTACTCGGTGTAATTTATCAGATAGCATTTGTTCAAGTGGGCTGAAGGACATTCTCAGGCGGAGCAGACAGCAGCAATTTCTTGCTATGACAGCAGACGGTAAGAACTCAGGTGCAGATAATTGTAGCAAAACAATGCCAACAAAAAATAATGTTTTCCGTTTCTAAGGTGCTTTTAGAAGTGCAGGCTGTTTTTAATGCATCACTCATTACTGCTGTTTATCGGATTAGTCTGTACGTATTTATTTAATGAGGGAGCACTTAATGTTGCTGGGAAACAGCTTCTAAGAGCAACACAACATAGTAGTAAGTGAACCCCCAAGCAGGTAGGAAATACAATAAAGACAGGGTAGGAACACAGATGCATTCGTAACAATGGTGCAAGCCGATGGGAAAGGATGGGCTCCTTCCAGCTAGCAGCATGGAGGAGGATAGATCAGAGTATCTGTCTGGAGCAGCTGCAACTCCTCTCGGTGCCTCCAGGAAGCTGCTTCTCACCCACTGTCCATCATAGTATGAGCAACACAAAAGCATCATGGGATACCCTAGCGCAGGCATGCTCTTAGCAGTGATAAGCACAGCGACGGATAGGATGCAAGCGCGACGGAAGCAAACTTAAAGGGGGGAAAGAGATGTTCTTTACGGGGGCCAGCATCACAGCAGGTTATGAAGCCAGTCACCAAGTTAAACAAGAGCGGTGCTACCAGAGATTATTTTCCCCTGACCTAAGGCGCGGTACCTAAAGGTGTTAACAACTCTACCCCGAGCGGATCTGAGTCATCCAGTGGGGTTTAGGTAGATAAAGGGGCCGATTGATTGCCAGTCATACAAAAGCGTGCATGGTGGACATGCCTTCAAAGGGTTTTCCATCTCCCCCCGGCTGGCGGTGGCCTATCTGCTTAGATGTAGGTAAACGCTGTATTGTTGCATACCTGCTTATGTGGAATCTATGGTTAGTCAAATAAATATGCACAACGTATGTTTGTTCGGTGCAGCTAGATGGTCTAGCATTTTGAATTCTTTTATGTCAGGGGACCTCTGTTTCAGTAGAGCTCACAACCCACAAGGTAACAAGCATAGGGACTTGCAGAGCGTTATTTGGTTAAGGGGGGTGGAATAGCTATACCCTAAATTATAGTAGCTATAAATGGCGTCAGCTGACGTGACGAATCGTGGACGCGTAGCTAGCAAAGAGCTGCATCCAACTGCGAGATACGGAGCAAAATGTTATGACTTCCCAGTCTTTCATTTACCCTGTCGCTGCATGATACAGCAAAACGCCGGAGCCAGAACAGGTGGAAGAACCTTCTGCTACATCGCAGCCAAGACCTGGAACGAGCTCCCGCTCAACATCAGATGCCCCCCTCCCTGAACATCTTCAGGGAGACGCTCAAGATCTGGCTCTTCGACTGAACGGAGCTGCTTACCCCCCCTCCCCCTCCTCAGCGCCTTGAGACCCTCGTGGGTGAGTAGCGCACTTACAATTCCCTTGATTTATTGATTGATTGAAAGGGCTCATTTGGGCAGAAACCATGGTCCAACGGGTTAGTTTGTTTTCTCTGTGCCGAGTACTTGTAGCCAGCCGTCTTGTATAACATTGCCCGTGCACTGCTTTAAACACAGAGGATTGACGATATCGGTGCAAGGTGGGGGTGTGGTACAAGGTACCGGTCTCCCACCTGGGTAACTGTCTTCGGAGATGGATTGAAGCATAGCTTAATGAGTTATAAAAAGCATAACTCTCAGCTATGTCAAACCAGGCCCAGTACCCTCAGAGTGGCAGGCAGGGAGACCACGAATAATTTAAATAAAGGAAATGCAGCCGACATCACTGCATTAGATGGTAATAATGGTGTAGCCACGCTGCCTGTTGTAAGACGGCCTCCTGTTGGCATCCCACCAGGGGCTGGGAAATCATAGTTGAATCAGTAGTTAGCATTCGCAGGGTCAAATTCCACCAATTTTCCGCTACTGGCAGCAAGGCTATAATCTCCCACAACTGTCAACAAGTGCAATAGTGAGGCCCATTGGGTTTGCAGTACTGCATTAATAAGAGGGGCACTAGATGAGGTAGGCTCCATGGAAATGGAGGCGAAGCTGTTTAGGGCAGCAATAGCGCTGGCATTCATTGGGGCATGCAGGGTCAGTGAGATGGCGGCCCCGCAGCAGATAACTCAGGAACGGCCTGCAGACACCAGGCAGACGTGGAATTGGGGATAGGTTATAGGAAGATCCTCCTGCGTCGGTCGGAAACGCAGATGGGTTTCTAGGGAGGAAGGAAGGGAAGGTAGAGCAGGGGGAGCTCCCTCAGATCGTGAAACCGTAGGTAGCATGGCGGAAGAAGCCCAGGAAAGATATGCACAAGAGAGAAAATTTACTAGAGGTAGATGGAAGGCTCACACAGTGTCCTTGGGATGCCTCACGGCAGGGGCACTGAGGGAGCTAATGACGGCACACAGCCACAGGCAGAGTAGATGTGACGCTCCTACAGGGCCCTTGGGATGCCTCATGGCAGCGGTACTGAGGGAGCTAAATAACAGGACACAGCCACAGGCTGAGTAGATGAGAGGCTCACATAGGGTCCTTGGGATGCCACACGGCAGGGGCCCTTGAGGAGCAGGCGAGGGGCCAACAAAGGGTCCAGGGCAAGCAGAACGGCACTTGCAGCCCGGGCAGGTCCTGACGGACACCCACCAAATTCGGTAGCAAGTTGAAGCCTGGAACCGCAGACACAGAGGCCCAGACAAAGAGACACCTCACAAAAGCTATACTGTTTGGGAGCAAATAACAACAACGAATGTACAAAGACAATAGAAGTATACAATAACATGGTTGTCATGAATGACCAATGAAATTGCGAAATGTACAACCATGTTATGGTTAAATAAACTGCGACCTTTTAAGGCACCAAAGCACGTTGTCAGTGGTGTAATATAAAGGTAATAGGGACGCAGTTAAGCGGGCAGGGAGGGGGGAGGACTTGGCCCTGGAAGCGGTTGGAGGGGTGCCGGAGAGCTGTCACACAAGTTGGCCTCACTCTAGAGAGACTTCAGCCTTAAGAGGCAGCAACTTGTCAGAATCTGCATGCAAGCACAGTGACATGCTGCACATAAAATAGGCGATTGGATTACTGAACCCTCCTGCTACCTGATGCTGCTTTCATTTGCCCAGAATCTGCTGTGAGATGAGTGCTGCGACTCTGGGATAACTGACTGCACCAAGACGCAGCAAAATAGCGGCCTTGATCCCCTGACTTTCGTAGCCGGCGAGCTGTGTGTGCAGAGGCTGCGCCTGAGGAATTGCTTTTTTTTTTGCAGCTTTTAATATAGCACGAACTTGACCCAAAGGTATTTGAGCGCTTTACATGAGCACCAGTTACATTACACAAGGACACATTCATTTTTGGTAGGCACGGGGAGATTAAGTGATTTGCCCAGAATCACAGGATGCTGAGCCGACGCCGAGGCTCCAACCGTGTTCCCCAGCTCCAAAGTCGGCAGCTCTAGTCACAAGGCTACATCCTCTCCCCATATGGGAGGTGCCTAAGCCCCCATCGAGGCCACGCCTTTGGATTGCAAGGCAGGCTTGGTCATCCTCGGCACCCCCGTTGCTGTGAGGCGATACACCTGTCGTCTACTCCTGGTCCGTTGGAGAATGCGGTGCGTGGAGGCCTGTTGACTGTGGCTCCCATGTCACTGTATGGCTAATGAGGCTGGCTGATTGTTTGACTGACGCCATCTTGAGATGCATAGCAATGGCCCCATGGGGGTGTGTGACAATGGCAATCTAGGGGGCTGATTTGGTCAAACTCACCCCTGCTGTCTCAACTGGGCCCTCTGGAGGGTTTGGACCTGCATGCAAATTTCTGGAGGTCCCTGGGAACTTAATCTTGTTGCTGAGTGGGGCTCTACTTAATGACAAAGTGTTGTGTAGCTCTTCCTGGCCGCTTGGCTGTGCTCTACTAAATTATAGGTCTGCTTCATAGCCCTCCCTCTCACGTACCATCACACCCGCCACGATAAAGTGGAGATAAGGGGGTCCTGTGGAGACCAGTTATGCTTGTGCCCCAATCTGGTGCCAATGATCAGATTGGGGGACAGGTGGACCATAAATGAGGAGATGGGGACTGAGGGTTTTTTATACTATATATGGCAACTGAACCATTGACAAATATCCCACTGCAAGCCAGCATCCGTCTGCAGCCCTGATGAGTCACTTTGGTTTACATAAAGCAAGTGGACATACCCTGTGTCCGGTGGTGATGGCTCCGTGGACACGGCAGCCTACTGGGCCTGGGCACACAGCCATGTTTGACATTGAAAAGAACCCCATTCTCTCTCCACCTCTGTTTTTCTTCCTTGATCTCACTATATGTCTCCTGCAAAGAAGGGCAAACTAGATGGTCTCCATCAAATGTTGCAATTCGAGTCCTGGCACAGAGTGAAGATACAGATGCCAACACTAGCTCAGCTAAATCGCAGGGCTAGATGCTGGAGCTTGTGATCATGACGACAATATGAGGTCTCTCCTCAAGGCCTTTCAGGAAAGCCTAGTCTTTATAAACAACAATATGGACACCCTCAACTCCCAAATGGACTCTATTTCTCGCAAGCTTGAAAAACATAGCAGTAGGCTTGTAGAGGTGGAACAACGCATCTCAACAGTGGAGGGCAGCCTAACTGCCAAGGGTGAGGCACTCTTAAACATGGAGGATGTGCTGCATGTCATTGCAGCAAAAATGTGAACCTGGAAATGACCTGTTGTCGAAACAACATTTGTATACGGGGTTGCAAAAATCTGAAACAAAGGTGAAATGGAAGAGTACGTGGAATAGTTATTGTTGAAACTTTTGGCTCAGACACCCGCTCATGCCTGGTAGTGGTGGAGAAGTGATGTAGATTTCTGGTGGCAAGGCTTAGCATATGACGAATCTCCTCAATTTTCGCTACAGAGATGTCGCCCTTCAACTGCCTTGTGAAAAAAGTGAAATAAACTTTGAGGGCCATGATATCTCCTTCTTCCTAGACTTTTATTACTGTTCAGGAGGCCAGGCGAAAATGTATCCCTGTGAAACAGCAGTGACTTAAAGCATATATTCAATATGCAATGCTATATCCTGCCCACTTAAAGGTCACCTATCATGGCAAGTAACACATCTTCCATTCACTGCAGCAAGCCAATGAGATCCTGAAAAGGCTACTTCATAGGCATCAGAAATGATGCAACTCCCAAGAGCCTATCTGTTCACCCCTGCACCAGGAAAACTCATATTAAAAAGCTGAACTGACCGCAGCGAATCACTATACTAATAATGGCATATGTTGTTGACTTGACAGTTTCACTTTTCTTCAAAGGCATATGGCAGTCTTGCAAGAAATGCTGGTCTATGCACGGTTGAGACTTTTACATTGTTGTGAAATTGCTATTATGCTAGAAATAATGGCGGACAATCCCCTCTCTTGTGTAGCTACAGAGCCCTGATATGTCAACCGTACCAAAAACTATTCCTCCGACTGCCTTGACTGGGCGTCGAGGGGTGTATACGAGCTCCTAAGGCAATACCCAGAGGTTACACCTACAGTTATCAATGACTGCTTATGTTTTCATAGTTTATTGTTCACGTCTAAATTGTTAAAGTTGTGTTTAGTTGTAAGAGGATATGGTAAATGTCCTAGTAGGACTGGGCAATCAGTCTGCGTGAAGAAGGGTGAAATGGTTAGCTAGGGCATTCAATAAGTTGACTACTACAAGAAATGCCACGTGTTCACTACCATGAAGATAGTCACATCTTACAGGTACACTTCAGCACACTCTATCCTACTGTGAGACTATCCTGCGTCTGCAGAATGAATGACTCAAACATAAACAAGACAATTTCCTGTCTGACATGGATCTTTAGAGGCCTTAACAACCCCCATAAGTTACAATTGTTGACCTACCTCTACAGGTATCACATAGATATTGTCCTAATGCAGGAGACCTACCAAGATCTGAGCTTAACTTTGCCAGTAGATTGGCCTTCGACTGTATTTCTTCCTTCATTCTCACCCTCTGTTTGCAGAGTAGCTATTCTAATGAAAAAATGGCACACCACTCAAAGTAATTGATTCTATCATAGATGTGCATGTTTGATACACTATATTATGGGGCAAACTTGGCTCTGCTCAAATCACCATTGTAAATTGTTGCGACCTAAATGTCAATGATCTTGGGTTCCAATGCACTTTTTTGGGGCAAAGTACTCTCCACTGCACCGCATTTATTGTTATGGGGTGGTGATTTCAACCGTATGTTGCAGGAACAATTGGGGAGTCCCAGACCAAAGTTAATATACAATCTGCAATAGCTAGTCACTTGAGGTCTATTATGAGGTAAAACAACTTACTAGATGTCTGGAGGTATAGAAAACCATCAACTACAGAGGGAATGTTTTACTCGGCCGTGCATCGTGCATGATTGAGGCTAGACGTCTGGCTGGTCCCCCGGGATGTGAAGCTATAGGTTAAAGAAGTGGGACACTTGACCAGCATGGTTTCCGACCTCTCGCCGGTGCTCCTTAGCCTGGTTGTCTCTGGTATTGTCCCAATTAGGAGACATTAGGGATTAAGCCCGAGACTCTGCTAGATAGGATCTTCCTGATGAGTTAAAATCTGAAATTTTGGAGTACCTCACAATTAATTTTGACATTGTGGACCATGTGAGTACAGTATGAGAGGCCTTCAAGGCAACAGTCAGAGATAAATGTATAGCTAAGCATTATGGAATACATAATGGACTATTACAATCCCTCCAGACACATTTGACTCCACTGGAAAGTGAAGTTAAGAAACTAAAAGGGTCATTCATGCGGCAAAGTGGCGAGCCTATACTTTGTATTGTATTGTAATTGCATTTGTATGGCGCTTACTACCCCATACGAGGCGTCGAAGCGCTTTTCGGCGAGTAGCACGCTACTCCGGGACCCATAGAGGATTAGTGTTGAATTAGTATAGTGAAACATGCAAGTAAATTTTAAGTGGTGGATATATTAGTCAGTTATTTGGATTCGGAAGGATAGCAGAAGGATAGAAGAGGATAAAAGGTTTGTATTTATATAGCGCTTCTTACCCCTGATGGGGTTTAAAGCGCTTTTTTTTTTGTTTTTTTGTTGACTAGCACGCTACTCCGGAAACCCATAAAGGATTAGTGGTGAATTAGTATGGTGAAATATGAAAGTAATTTGAGTGGTGGATATTAGTCAGTTATTTGGAGTGAGAAGGATAGCGGAGGGATAGAAGGTGAAGAAAGGTTTGCATTCATATAGCACCTGTTACCCCTGATGGGTGTTGAAGTGCTTTTCTGGCGAGTAGCACGCTACTCCGGAACCCATAAAGGATTAGTGTTGAAAATTAGTATAGTGAAATATGAAGTAATTTGAGTGGTGGATATGTTAGTCCAATCCAAGCCAATCCAAAATCCTTTATTCGGTCTTAAAATTAAGATCATAAAAGTATTTACAATAATGTGTGATACATTAAAATATTCATAAAATTTACATACAGACTTGATAAAAATAATGTAAACAATCCTCATTATAATGATCACTTCATGTCTGTGTTAAAAATACTAACAGTAGTAAGCACGGCAATAATTAGTCAAAGATCAACCTCTTTCTTTTTTTAACACATAGCCAGAGATAAGATGCCAGAGCATAACATACATAGGGATTCTCCAGCAATTTAAAGTAAAACAGGGCCACACGACAAAATTTGAAATTGTACCTTTTACATATCGGAACTATGAATTTACGACGTTCATCTGAGTAAAAACCACAGAAAAACAAGATATGAAGATCATTTTGTACAGACTTTTTGTCACAAGGACACAGTGCGAGGTCAGAATGTTTGTATTGATTACCTGGGAACCCTAACATCAAAGGTATCATATTTATGCGGAATCTCAGTAAAATATATTTATGGTAAGAAAGTGGTACATCGGCCAAATACAAAAAGCTTCCCTCCATCAATACTGGTGTTAATTCATAGAGACGGGCAACTTGAGAGGAATAGTTTTTTTCCCTTCTCAGATATTGTGCCCTAAGTATAAATGTCTCCACCAGTTTGCTTTTTGAAAAAGATTTGCAGGTGGGGGGATTTTTGAAAAGGAGACTTAACCCAATTGCCGGGAATTCTGCTTCCACGTAGTGCAGCCACTTAACCCAGGTAAAATTTGCTGATTGTAAAAGCAATAATATCAGATTTTGCGTGAGAGGCACTGTTGTCCTACGCCAAATAGAGTGCCACAATAGGAGCGGAGCCAATTTGATAGTGTCAGTGATATATGGTAAATCCAGCTCCCTATGTAGCACATAGTTTGAGTACGACTGTGGGACAGAGGTAAAAGACTTAAAAAACTTAGGGGCATATTACTAAGGGCCTTATCGCCGCTTTAGCGGCACTTTTTGCCGCTAAAGCGGCGATTTTTTTTCCGCCCTATTAGCAAGCTGTCGCTAACAGCTGTTAGCGACAGCTTTTAGGCGATAGCGACCGGGTTGGGTGCCACTTTGCATGCCAGCGATATTTATCGCTAATGACATGCAAAGTAGGCGTTCCCAACCTGGCAGCGACTGGAAATAGTCGCTAACATCGCTATCGCCTATTAGGGAGGCCAGCAAGGCGATAAAGAAACCAGCGCTAAACACTATTAGCGCTTGTTTTTTTACACCTGGTCCAAACCTGACTTAGCCATGTAATCCAATGGGAGGTGGATTACATGGCTAAATCCCCCTTGCCCTATCAGCAAGCTATCGCCGGTCACAGTGCGATTATCGCTGGATTTCCAGCGATAATCGCACTGTTTTCCAGCGACAGCAGGGGTTTCTATCGCATTGGAGATAAGCGTTGCTGTTAGCACGCTATCTCCGCGATAGAAACCGGCGATAGCCGGCGATAATTATCCTAGAGCTAAGTGCGCTTAGCGATAATTATCGCCGGTTATTGCTAATAGGCCCCTTATTCTCTATGGACTGGAGAGTAGCAATGGGAGCCATTCCCCAGATTGCTGCGCCATAAACCACCGCCGCCTTAGTTTTGGCGTGGTAGATATGTTAGTCAGTTATTTGGATTGAGAAGGGTTGGGGAGGGGTAAAAAGGGAAAAAGGTTTGCATTTATATATCGTTTGTAACCCTGATGAGGTGTTGAAACGCTTTGTTGGCGAGTAGCACGCTACTTTGGAACCCATAAAGGATTAGTGGTGAATTAGTATAGTGGAATATGGAATTAGAGGAGTGAACATGTTAGTCTGTTATTTTTATTGAAAGGGATAGTGGAGGGATAGAAGAGTGAAGGATTTCTTTTTTAGGTCATAGCAATAGGAGGAGGCTTTTGGATGAGTAAAAAGGGTTTTTGGAGGGGAAGAGTCCGAGGGAAGAGTTTAGAAAGGTTTGTTTTGGGGGATCGGTATAGTAAAAGAGGTGTCAGATGATGCATGGAGGGGTAGAGTAGGAGAGAGTCAAGAAAGGATTATTTTGGGGAACATAGTAGTGGTATGGGGTTTGGGATAAATGAGAGAGTGGGTGTAGACGATATAATGATAGATGTATAGGGTGAGAGATAGGGTAGTGCATTGGAAAGAGTAGTAGAAAGAAGTTTGAGATGAGTTAGAAAGTTGGGCTAGAAGATATATTGAGAGAAGTATAGGCTGAGAAATAGGGTAGTGCATTGTAAATGCTAAATTAGAAGAAAGTGATAAATTTATAGATCCATAAGTACATTGAAAGTATTTAGATGCATAAAGGAGGTAAGTATACGCAGATTAAAGATATTGATAGAGGTACAGGATGAGAAATTGGGTAGTGCATTGGATATGCTTTTTCAGGAGAAAAGTAGCAGACACACAGATCCAAGTACATGGAGGTACATAGATGCACAATGGAAGCAAGTACATATAGACCAAAAATGTTTTTTTTTTGTTTTTTTTTATAACAACATAATTATTCTACATGTTTATACAAAGAAATACACAAAGATAGGTACATATATATAGTGAAAATAAATGCTTATATACAGAGGGACACTTACATAGGGTGGGTATTAATGAATGGGAAAATGAGAAGCATTTCTGACCCAGGTCCTGACCAGTCTCGAACAGGCACTCACCCTTGTCCTCTCCACCCTTAGCTGAGACGCCCGGGCTGAGACCCCCTAAGCCTCGGACGTTTACAGCCCTAGTAGTCAGGTGACCCCTTCAGTCAATGGGAACCCTAACCCTATCCAATCACAACACTAGCCCTAAAATCTAGAAACAATAGGAGACGAGGACCTTACAGCCAATCTCAGCCCTAGTCCAAGCACCCAATAACTTTCAAAAACCCTGAACTCTACGTCCAATAGAGGCCCTAGCCCTACCAGTAGTCCCAACCCAAGTCCAAGCAACCAATGGCACAGGAAGCCCTAGTCTCAACTTCCAATAGAAAGCCTAACCCTACTCTTAGTACCACACCTAGTCCAGCAACCAATCACACCAAAAGCCCTAATCGCAACTTCCAATTAAAGGCCTAACCCTAGCCATAGTCCCACCCCAGTCCCAAAAACCAATAACACAGGAAGCCCTAGTCCCTACTTCCAAGAGAAATCCTAACCCTAGCCCTAGTCCCAACCCTACATTGATTGAATCACAGACCCAGAAACCAATCAGAACCCTCAAATACCCAACCAATGAGGACACTAACCCTAATCCAATAGAAACATCAGATACAACCTCCAATCAGTGTATACATGTACCTACCACTAGCAGACTATATAAGGTCCCAGCAACCTCAGACAAGGTTTGCTGGCCGGGGAGTTGGGAGCTGCTTCTCTTGTTCAGAATCTCCTAGGAGACAGACAGGCTCAATCCACACTTTGGACTTCTGCAGGTAAGGGCCTAACATGTCCTCTGAAAATAGTGTTTGTATAAAACTTTACTCCCTCTCCTGGACAAAAAACGAAGTGCACAGTCCCTATTAAACACAGTTTAAAGAGCACACAGAAGATCACTGCTGCCTCAGAGCACACTCTGATGTAGAATATCCCTGTTGCTGGGGCGGTGGGGCTGGTTTCACTGGCTTGTTAACACAAAATGGTGGCTGGGGGTGCACTGTTTAACATACAGGTCTTAGCACAGAGACAAGGGGAAATTTGGAGGGAAAACTGATAGTCACCGGGAATGAGAGGGAAAAACTACAGAGATTTAGGACTGCAAATCCCACAATTCAACACGTTAAATGGAAGCAATCATGGGCAGGAAAAACCACAAGTTTGAACACAAAACAGGTAATTAAATATGCAATCACAGGCAGGTTAAAACTACAATTTTAAACTGTAACACCCACAGGCAAAGACAGTAATCACAGATAGGGAAAATCGTGTTTTAACTCTTTTAGGAAAGAGACAGCACTAGTCTGCCTCCTTACCACTTCCTGGACTCTGCTAACTGCAATCTGGGGCACAGGTAGGCTGCAACTCACAAGATGGAGGAGTAGTCTTTTTTCTGTTTCCATTACGTCCTTGCTTCCATTTTAATTAATGTTCCCACTTAAATCCATAGATTTTTTTTTTCACTGTATCTAGCAAAATTGCTATACAAGAACCAGATGGCTTAGCCATCAACAAAATAGCTTGCAATTAATCATCCCCTGCACCGCTCTACCTCCCTCCACCCCCGAGGCCGATCCACCCCATCCCCCCCACCCACCCAACAGCTCTCGTTGGCCTCGTCCCCAGCGAAGAATGATGTAAATGGCCAAGCGTGCTATGAAGTGGCATATTCTTAATTTGAAAGTTCATTGTTTTGGAATTTAAGTGATTAATTTGCAAAATGTTTTTTGAAATAAAATTGGAGACGGAGTATTTTTCTATTAAAATAAAGTGATGTTTATGACAGAGTTGCGTTTATTAAATTTGGTTTTATTTATTTTTCGTGGTCTGAGGTTCTTGAAACAGCCACATTTTTACTAGAACTGTTACATTTACTTGAGACTGTTGGCCTTATGACAATTCTGTAGTTGTAGGGGGGTTGTAGGTGGGGATGTAAGGTTCTGTTCTAGTTGGTCGAGTCTGGACAGTTTCTGGGGAAAAACAAACTGACTCTTGTGGCTTTTGGTATCTGTCTGTTTGTGGGTGTTTTTTTTTTTTTATTTAAACGAACCAGTGCTGTGATCTGATTCTCTCTTCTCTCTTCCACTCTTCCAGGATTATCGGATAACTCTTGTTGACCATGCCCTAAACGAAGAGCTCCGAATACGAGGCGCTGGTGGATGTGGGCCTGTCCTCTTTTATTTTCTGGAGTGATCTATTTATTTTGGTGCACTGGGGTGCAGTCTTGGGGGTGCATCCGTGGAGATGTGGCTTCTAATAGAGTACTTCTGGCCCCTCCTCCTGTTGGGTACCACGCGCGTACAGTGGGTGAAGGGGACTCCAAAACCCTTCTCAACTTACACAGTCCATGACTGGAGCCTTACGCACTTGGTGGTCCATAATAAAACTGGGGAGGTGTACCTGGGGGCCGTCAACCGGATTTACAAACTTTCCAACAACCTTACTCTTTTGGGCACCCATGTGACTGGACCTGTGGAGGACAACGAGAAGTGCTACCCGCCGCCGAGTGTCCAGTCCTGCCCGCATGGGCTGGTAAGCACCAACAATGTCAACAAGTTGCTACTGGTAGACTACTCTGGGAACCGGCTGATCGCCTGTGGCAGCGCCTCGCAGGGGATCTGCCAGTTTGTGCGCCTGGATGACCTCTTCAAGCTGGGCGAGCCCCACCACTGCAAGGAACACTACTTCTCCAGCGTCAATGAGTCGAGCACCATGTCCGGAGTCATTATCGAGGTGCCGAGCGGCAACAACAAGCTCTTCATTTGGACACCCATTGATGGGAAGTCGGAGTACTTCCCCACACTGTCCAGTCGCAAACTCATGGCCGACAACGAGGATGCGGAGATGTTTGGCTTTGTCTACCAGGATGAATTTGTTTCCTCCCAACTCAAAATCCCCTCCGACACGCTCTCCAAGTTCCCGTCTTTTGACATCTACTACATTTACAGCTTCAGCAGCGAGCAGTTCGTCTACTACCTGACGCTGCAGCTCGACACGCAGCTCACCTCCCCGGACTCCACCGGGGAGCAGTTTTTCACCTCCAAGATTGTCCGACTGTGTGTGGATGACCCCAAGTTCTACTCGTACGTGGAGTTCCCCATTGGTTGCGTCAAGGATAACATCGAGTACCGCCTGATCCAGGATGCGTACCTGAGCAAGCCGGGGAAGCGGCTGGCCAGGGAGCTGGGCATTTCCGAGAAGGAAGATATTCTCTTCACGGTCTTCTCCCAGGGCCAGAAGAACCGTGTCAAGCCACCCAAGGAGTCCGTCCTGTGCCTCTTCACCCTGAAGAAGATCAAGGAATAGATCAAGGAGCGTATACAATCCTGCTACAGAGGGGAAGGCAAGCTGTCTCTGCCTTGGCTCCTGAACAAGGAGCTGGGCTGCATCAACTCGGTAAGTTACCATTCATGTATATTTTATTTAGTCGAGGTATACGTCTGTGGTATGCTCTTGTACGTTCCATTAATTTCCACTTGCAGGTTGCTTTCTAGCGACCTCCTCGTGTGAAGTCAGGTGAGGCATTGTGGCTGGTGTCTGCAGTGTTGACTGGTGAGCCAGCCTATGTTTGAACCCGGGTCTTTCAGATTCACACAGAATAACATAAACAGTGGAATGGAATGCTACTCGGAGCAATGCCAGTGGTTATGATATGCACAAGTATTGTATCTATCATTTTATTTCTTGTTGATCAATCAGAGGAACAGCTGCAAATCCCGGCTCTCTAACTACACCAAATTGTGTCTTCCTGGCTATTCCTCCAGATATTGAAGTTTGTTTACATGATTACTCCTAGTGAGGGCCGCGTTTGAGGAAATTAGTATAGTAAATGATATGCAAAAAGTACGTAGCCTGGATCATGGAGCTGATGGTGACGGGGTGGAAGAAGGGCTTGATTTTTGCTCAGTAATGTCAGCTGCCAGTGGTGCTATTTGAGTGAATATTTACCTTGATATGGTCTTTGAAAGACAGTCTGGGGTCAGTGAAAACTGCCAGGGTTTAGAGAAGGGTAAGGAACTGGGGAGAAGTCATTGAACAGATTAGGACCAAACTCTATAAATTCTAAAAAGTTGCATATAGGAAATGTTAGAAATGGGGGTCTCTAGTTGGCAATGGCTGGCCACTGTCCAAGTAGGGACCCTTCTTCCTAAGTCAGAGTGAGAGGGCTACCCTCTTTAATACCCCTGTTCAACCCTGTGGTAACGTAGCACGAGCAGGTAGGCTTATCTCAGAGGCAGGGTGTGAAGCATTTATGACCAAACACAGTAACACAGTGAGGAACACTACAGAGGGACACCACACAAGTAGTTATAAAAAATAAGTATCTTTATATAAAGGCAGATTTATCACAAGACCGATAACTGTAAAAGCCAGAATACTGTCAAAAATAGGATAGCTGTTGAAGGGCTGTCAAAGATAGTTCAAAGGTTGCAAGAATAAGGTTCAAATTCAAGGCAGGGGTCTCTGCGCCCTTTCTCGTTTAGAGGTTGCAAAAATAAGGCTCAAATTCAAGGCAGTGGTCTCTGCGACCCTTTCTCTCATAAGACTGTCAAAAATAGGATGGCTGTTGAAGGACTGTCAAAAAATAGTTCAAAGGTTGCAAAAATAAGGTTCAAATTCAAAGCAGTGGTCTCTGCGACCCTTTCTCTCACAAAGTACCTGGGTTTAGTAGCAAAACCAACAAAATGTCGCAAAGAAGTGGTAGCGATGATTCTCGGCACGCGAGGCCGGCGATGCGTTGAAATCCTTGCCGCAAGGGGGGATGATGCGCCGATCTGCGTGATGCGTGCGGAGACACTGCGACCAACTTCTGCACGCTAGGCCGTCGATGCGATGACTTTCTTGCCGCGAGGGAGAAGTCGATGCGACGATCCTGTTGCGCCGTGCGATTGTGTTGCGATGCGAAGAGATGACGCTCCGCGAGGGAGCGACGAAATCCGGTGCGATGCGATGAAAATGGCGGACGCACGGCGTCCGCAAAGTGATGTCTTGAAGCGATGATTTCTTTAGGGGTTGCGAGCACTCGGCGACAGCAGCGCGATGATTTTTCCAGCGCGTCTCAGCTGCAGCGGCTTGCAAAGGGGCGTTAGCGATGGTTTCGTGTTGCGAGCACCCAGCGGCAGCAGCGCAATGATTTTTCCAGCGCTCTCGGCTGCAGCGGCTCGCAAACGTGCGTTAGCGACGATTTCCAGCACTCTTTTCTCTGAAGCAAAACTAGAGGCCCTGGAACTCACAGGAGCCTCATCAGCAGATAGCCATCCTCGCAGGGAGGAAGCAGGAGGTTGGTGGTGGAGTCAGATGTGCCTGAGACTCCAGCAGGAGGCTAGCTCTTTTCCTAGCCCTTGGGTAATTGCTGTAACAAAATAAAAGTTCTCTCAAAAGTTCCTTTTCCTCTTCTTCAAGGTCCAGTGGTCACTGCTGCAGGCCAGTGCAAGAAACAACACACAAGCACGGGGACAGTCACTTCCTGCAGATTCCTCCAGTGGCACGGACAGAGTTTCCTCTCCAGATCCAAAAGCAATACAAATTGTAGGGGTTTGAGCACAGATATTTATACCCCAAAAGTCTTTGTTCTCAGAAGCTACAAGTCACTGAACCGAGCCAGAACCAGTTCTGCTCAGGCCTGGAGCACTTTGTTTACCAGGCTGCATTCTTCCTTTCAGAAAGAGGGGGTCTGCTAGCAGACACACAGTAGGAGGTGGAGCCAGCATTCACCTTGCCAGGCACAGCCCTATTCAGGTCAAGGAGCCACCCCTCCCCACACTCTAAATGCAGATCTCTCTATTCAACCCAGGTCTGACTCAGCCTGCCCTGCCCCTCCAAAACCAGGCAGCCAATACACATAACAGCAGAGCACACTGGAAGGCTTAGGCAAGAAAATACCTACTTTCTAAAAGTGGTATTTTCAAACACAGAATATAAAAATAAACTTCACTAAAAGATGTATTTTAATATTCTGAGCTCAGGCATACTAAATTCGTTTTTCTACCATGTTCCTGGGGTCAGTTAGGACTATAGAATGTAATAGTCAAACTGCCCATTCTAGCTTATGAGGAACAGGTAGCCTTACAGTAGTGAAAAACGAAATGGGGCATAATTCACTACCAGGACATGCTACACACACCAAGGCATGTCCTACCTTACACATACAATGCACCCTACCATAGGGGTGACTTACAAGATGCCAAGGGAAGGTTCAGGGGCTGGGAAGTGGGTGCACTTCACAGCCAAGATGGCAGTTCTGGACTGCACACAGACACTGCAGTGGCAGGTCTGAGACACACTTTACAAGCTGCTTCTGTGGGTGGCACACATCAGTGCTGCAGGCCCACCAGCAGCATTTGGTTTACCAGCCCTGGGCACACACAGGCCACACTACTAGGGACTAACAGGTAAACCAAATAAGCCAATCAGGGATATACAAATTCACATAGTCATATTTACAAAGGGAGAGCATATGCACTTTAGCACTGAACAGCAGTGGTAAAGTGCCCAGAGCCAACAGAAACAGGTCAGCAAAAATACAGGAGGCAGGCAAAAAGTTTAGGGGTGACCCTGCAAAAAGGGCCATTTCCAACACAACCCGCTTCCAGCCAAAACGCAGGGTAGACCAATCACTACTTTGATGGGCTTCCCTGCTTCTGGCGATAGAACACGGAACTGGCCCGCAACTGCAGGGGCATATGGCAGCTCTACTCCAATCTGAACCCTGGTGGATCCCTCTGTCCACACTCCTAGGGCCCACTAAGATAACCAATGGGGAACTCTTCCCCTCACCTGTGGATACCACCTGTGCAGCATCTAACCTTAACTGGCCCCCAGGTGTGTCCCAACAGATAAACAACAAGCCCCAGTAGTCACTGACAGTAGTCAGTGATAAAATCCAAGCCCTATACCTCTCAGGGCTCTCAAACTTTTGTGGCATCAGAGAGTGCGGGGCAGTAACCCCAGGTGTCTGGCACCTTTGTCCACTCTCCCTCCTGTCAGGTCAGGCAACGCGTCCTGACACTGACCCACCAGCCCTGGGCCTGTACCCAACGGCGGGGCCAGCGACGGAGGTGGGCTCCCCACACCCGGTCCTTCTCTTTGGGGCTCGGTACTCCTCCCACTTGGAGCGGTACCCCTCCAGAATTGTCAGGGCTCCTGAGGCAGGTGTCCTGCATAATTCGCCCACCAGTTCAGGGGTTCTATCCTGCAACTGGTATCCCAGCATAGGGTCTGTACCCTTAGACTGGGCGGAGGTCAGGGGTGAGGCTGCCCTCTCCCCACCCCCTTTACTGGGGCCCGGCACCCTCCCACCTGGAGAGGTGCCTCCATAACACAAACCGGGAGGGGCACTGTTAGCAGTTGCCCCTTCCTCCAGATCAGGGGGGACACCCTGAACCTGGCCCCCCAACCTAGGGTCTGTACCCTTAGGCTGGGCCTGTGCCTGGCAACCCAGGACTTCTGGGGGAGTACACCAATTCCCCCCAAGGAAAATACACTCTTCCACTAGTTCAGGGCCTTGTCCCTGCAACTGATCCATCAACCTGGAAAAACCCTCAGGGTGCACCGGGGTCAGAGGCGAGGACTCCCTCCCTCTGCACCCCCTTCCAGCATACTGCACTCTCCCACCTGGAGTGGTGCTCTTGGAAAAATGGTCGGGACACTGCTTACAGTTGTCCCTCCCTCCAGGTCAGACAACTCCTGGACCTGACTTACCAACCCAGGGACCAACCCCTGCGGCTGAACAACTGCCTGGCCAACCAGGACTTCCTGATGGTGACACATACCTAGCGTGTTGCGTGACAGTCTGCCTGGCACAGAGCTCACGACCTCCTGACCCTCTGACAGTGCGTGAAGATGCCCCAGGACAGAAGTGGCGTCACCATGGCCAATCCTATGAGGCTCAGCCCTTCTGGCTGGCCCCTGACCCACTGGTTCTTCCACTGGGGACTCTTTCCCCCTTTCATCCCTCAGACTGGACTTCTATACCCTCCCCTAGGAGTGGCACTGCCAGGCACAAGAACTGATGGAGGCCTGACTACAGGCACTCCCAGCTCACCTAACACTGGGGTACCCCCCACAATGGACGGTCCATCCAGACAGACTAGGCTCCCCACCTGGTGTTCCCTCATGGAACCATCCAGTCCTGGGGACTGAGGCTGGGGCACTTGGGACCTATCCCAGTCTCACTCCTGCTCCCACGAGACAGGATGTGAGGCCCTACAACCTCCTCACAACAAGGGGACCCAGCTGTAACACTCCTAACCTTTCCCAGCACTCTGGGTTGGAAAACTTCTGAACCACTTCTCTTAGGGACATTCCCTAATGCCTCTACAGAGCCTCTGGTACTCACCCAGAGGTCTGCCTCCTGTGCAAGTTCCCTAGGATCAGAGAACTCACAATCTGACAGGTGTTGGCCTAGCTCTGGAAAACAGGAACTCACAATATGCTCTCCCACAATTGGATTACACAGCTCCACACAGGTGCTAACCTTTACCTCACAATCCAGTGCCTCACACATGTACCCCACACCACTCTCTTGAAATGGGCGAGACATTAACTGACTGTCTCTATCACTCAACTCACACTCTTCTGGGCGGTCCTCACACTCATACACCAGGACTTCAACCACGGGGAACCCCTCTCCCTGCACCTCTCGTCCAGAGTCGGTAGAGTATCCCTCCTTTCACTAGGACTATGGGCCCCTGCGCTAGTTCCCCAATCCACCTCAGGGACACTGCACACCAATGGAGCTATCTCAGGTCCTTGAATCCCCTGGTGTAGATCAACCCCTCCTTCAAGTCATGTGCCACATCCCTGGGTGGGTGTACTACACTGTCATCACTATATACTTCAATTTTGCTGCCACCACTGGACCCCACCCTCTCTGGGGAATCCAGACAATTAAAACTGCGCTCCAGGGGTAACCTACCCTCTGGAGCTAACTTCTCCTTTTCTGCTATCTGCGCTAGGTGCGCCTCCAGCTGGGCAATCTCTATTTGGAGCCTCTCCAATTCCAGCTGGTACTCCCTCTCCCTCTGTCTGTCC
Organism: Calotriton arnoldi; assembly: GCA_963921515.1. Taxonomy (NCBI): domain Eukaryota; kingdom Metazoa; phylum Chordata; class Amphibia; order Caudata; family Salamandridae; genus Calotriton; species Calotriton arnoldi. The sequence continues at coordinate 340,031 of CAWUFW010005154.1, forward strand.
AACTCCTCTGGGGACCATGAAGGGATTGGGCACTACCCTGTGCACTAGATCCAGCAAGGGACTCCCTACCTATGGGACCTTCCCGCCTGTCCCCCAACTCCTCTGGGGACCATGAGGGGAATCTGGCACTACCATAGGCACTAGGCTCATCAAGGAACTCCCCACCTATGAGATATTCCATAACACTTTCTTCCTCCTCTTCAGACTCTCCAGAGCCACCCTCAGACCAACTACCCTCTTGGTAGGTGTACTGGGACTCCAAGAATCTCCATCTGTCTTGTTGCCAAAGTCTCAGGGATGTCTGCAGGGATAGCTGAGTCTCCTTCCTACTCACTGCTAAGCCCTTCTCCTCACAGAACCCCTTAGCTCCCCTAGACTGTAGGTTAACAGATCATCTATATAAAAGGTAGGTCTCATTTCAGCAACACCCATTGTAGCAATATCTGGCAATATCAATAATAAAACAAATAGGCTTGCCCGTTGTAACAATCACGGGCAATATCAATAACAGATAGAAGAAAACTTCTCAAGAAAATGTATGCGGGTAAAAAATCACCGGCAATATCAATCACAATATAGGATCCAAAAACTTTCAAAAATGTATGCGGGTACTATCACCGGCAATATCAATAACCAATAGGCTTGTCCATTGTAACAATCACGGGCAATATCAATAAAAGATAGACGAAAACTTCTCAAGAAAATGTATGCGGGTAAAAAATCACCGGCAATATCAATCACAATATAGGATCCAACAATTCTCAAAAATGTATGCGGGTACTATCACCGGCAATATCAATAAAACATAGGCTTGCCCATTGTAACAATCACGGGGAATATCAATAAAAGATAGAAGAAAACTTCTCAAAAAATGTAAGCGGGTGAAAAATCACCGGCAATATCAATCACAATATAGGATCCTAAAACTCTCAAGAATTGTGCGCGGGTGAAAAATCACCGGCAATATCAATCACAATAGGGGATCAAAAACTTTCAAAAAATGGGCGCGGGTGAAGAATCACCGGCAATATCAATCACAATATAGGATCCCAAAAACTCTCAGAAAATGTGCGCGGGTGAAAAATCACCGGCAATATCAATTACAATAGGGGATCAAAAACTTTCAACAAATGGGCGCGGGTGAAGAATCACCGGCAATATCAATCACAATATAGGATCCCAAAAACTCTCAAAAAATGTATGCGGTACGTTATGGTCTGCACTCACTAGTAGTGTACACTATAATTACTGTATGCGATCATAAATGCAAGTCCAGATCCTCACCGCTGCCCACCAATGTTAGAAATGGGGGTCTCTAGTTGGCAATGGCTGGCCACTGTCCAAGTAGGGACCCTTCTTCCTAAGTCAGAGTGAGAGGGCTACCCTCTTTAATACCCCTGCTCAACCCTGTGGTAACGTAGCACGAGCAGGTAGGCTTATCTCAGAGGCAGGGTGTGAAGCATTTATGACCAAACACAGTAACACAGTGAGGAACACTACAGAGGGACACCACACAAGTAGTTATAAAAAATAAGTATCTTTATATAAAGGCAGATTTATCACAAGACCGATAACTGTAAAAGCCACAATACTGTCAAAAATAGGATAGCTGTTGAAGGGCTGTCAAAGATAGTTCAAAGGTTGCAAGAATAAGGTTCAAATTCAAGGCAGGGGTCTCTGCGCCCCTTTCTCGTTTAGAGGTTGCAAAAATAAGGTTCAAATTCAAGGCAGTGGTCTCTGCGACCTTTCTCTCATAAGACTGTCAAAAATAGGATGGCTGTTGAAGGACTGTCAAAAATAGTTCAAAGGTTGCAAAAATAAGGTTCAAATTCAAAGCAGTGGTCTCTGCGACCCTTTCTCTCACAAAGTACCTGGGTTTAGTAGCAAAACCAACAAAATGTCGCAAAGAAGTGGTAGCGATGATTCTCGGCACGCGAGGCCGGCGATGGCGTTGAAATCCTTGCCGCAAGGGAGGATGATGCGCCGATCTGCGTGATGCGTGCGGAGACACTGCGACCAACTTCTGCACGCTAGGCCGCCGATGCGATGACTTTGTTGCCGCGAGGGAGAAGTCGATGCGACGATCCTGTTGCGCCGTGCGATTGTGTTGCGATGCGAAGAGATGACGCTCCGCGAGGGAGCGACGAAATCCGGTGCGATGCGATGAAAATGGCGGACGCACGGCGTCCGCTAAGCGATGTCTTGAAGCGATGATTTCTTTAGGGGTTGTGAGCACTCGGCGACAGCAGCGCGATGATTTTTCCAGCGCGTCTCAGCTGCAGCGGCTCGCAAAGGGGCGTTAGCGATGGTTTCGTGTTGCGAGCACCCAGCGGCAGCAGCGCGATGATTTTTCCAGCGCTCGGCTGCAGCGGCTCGCAAACGTGCGTTAGCGACGATTTCCAGCACTCTTTCTCTGAAGCAAAACTAGAGGCCCTGGAACTCACAGGAGCCTCATCAGCAGATAGCCATCCTCGCAGGGAGGAAGCAGGAGGTTGGTGGTGGAGTCAGATGTGCCTGAGACTCCAGCAGGAGGCTAGCTCTTTTCCTAGCCCTTGGGTAATTGCTGTAACAAAAATAAAAGTTCTCTCAAAAGTTCCTTTTCCTCTTCTTCAAGGTCCAGTGGTCACTGCTGCAGGCCAGTGCAAGAAACAACACACAAGCAAAGGGACAGTCACTTCCTGCAGATTCCTCCAGTGGCACGGACAGAGTTTCCTCTCCAGATCCAAAAGCAATACAAATTGTAGGGGTTTGAGCACAGATATTTATACCCCAAAAGTCTTTGTTCTCAGAAGCTACAAGTCACTGAACCTAGCCAGAACCAGTTCTGCTCAGGCCTGGAGCACTTTGTTTACCAGGCTGCATTCTTCCTTTCAGAAAGAGGGGGTCTGCTAGCAGACACACAGTAGGAGGTGGAGCCAGCATTCACCTTGCCAGGCACAGCCCTATTCAGGTCAAGGAGCCACCCCTCCCACACTCTAAATGCAGATCTCTCTATTCAACCCAGGTCTGACTCAGCCTGCCCTGCCCCTCCAAAACCAGACAGCCAATACACATAACAGCAGAGCACACTGGAAGGCTTAGGCAAGAAAATACCTACTTTCTAAAAGTGGTATTTTTCAAACACAGAATATAAAAATAAACTTCACTAAAAGATGTATTTTAATATTCTGAGCTCAGGCATACTAAATTCTTTTTTCTACCATGTTCCTGGGATCAGTTAGGACTATAGAATGTAATAGTCAAACTGCCCATTCTAGCCTATGAGGAACAGGTAGCCTTACAGTAGTGAAAAACGAAATGGGGCATAATTCACTACCAGGACATGCTACACACACCAAGGCATGTCCTACCTTACACATACAATGCACCCTACCATAGGGGTGACTTACAAGATGCCAAGGGAAGGTTCAGGGCTGGGAAGTGGGTGCACTTCACAGCCAAGATGGCAGTTCTGGACTGCACACAGACACTGCAGTGGCAGGTCTGAGACACACTTTACAAGCTGCTTCTGTGGGTGGCACACATCAGTGCTGCAGGCTCACCAGCAGCATTTGGTTTACCAGCCCTGGGCACACACAGGCCACACTACTAGGGACTAACAGGTAAACCAAATAAGCCAATCAGGGATATACCAATTCACATAGTCATATTTACAAAGGGAGAACATATGCACTTTAGCACTGAACAGCAGTGGTAAAGTGCCCAGAGTCATAAAACCAACAGAAACAGGTCAGCAAAAATACAGGAGGCAGGCAAAAAGTTTAGGGGTGACCCTGCAAAAAGGGCCATTTCCAACAGGAAATGTAAATACGAAGGTAAATAAGCACAGGCCAGGGCATATGAAATAATGAAATACCAGCATTTGTAAAGCGCACAGCTACCTCCAAAGAGGTGTCCGGGCGCTGGGGGCCCTCGGGAAGATTAAGCGAGCTATAGCCCAGAGTCACATGGTGCTGGGCTAACCTGCCGCCGGCATCGGGGAATCAAACTGTGAACCCGGTGGTCCGGAGTCAGGCACCCTGGCCGCTGCGCCACACCTCTTCCACTTATGGTGAAGTGTTGAAGGGGAACCCACAGGCAAATACCTGACTGCCATAATGAAATGCCCGTGTGTAGCCAAAGACATACTAGAAGTAGAAGACACTGTTGGTGTTCTGTTCTCCATCAGGACACTGCTCAGATTTTGGAGTTGTTCTCAATATACTTTCCAAATGTATACATATCTATGGATTTGAAGTCCCCAACTCAGGTAGCTGAATATCGAGAGGACTTTGTGTGAGGCTGGCTGGGTTATGCACACTACCACTTATTCAAGTAGCCGGTTCCACTAGATGAAACCATGTTGTTATTAGGGAACTTCAGTCAAAAGTACAAAGAACTGGAAGATTAATATATAATATTATATTATATTATATTATATTTTTTTTCAATGTCACTGATTTAACACTTCCAGTTGTACAGAAAATTGAAACACAGAATGAAATCTGAGTTTGAAACAAAACAATATGATTTGCCTTTCCATGAAAATGACTGTCAGAACTTTCAGGCTGTTTTTTTTACACATAACGATGTGGGGCAGCAAGAGAAATAGACCACTTTGATGTTAAGAGTCAGCGGGTACGACCACGTGACTGCCATCACGTGCACCACGATGAGCTTAAACTGAGCGTGTCAACTAGAGCAGGTAACATGCGGAGCTTAGCCGAACCAATAAGGTGCAGACGGTTGGAGTCGCTTGACGAAGTAAGTAGGTTTGAGAGCCATTTTGCAGGTTAAAAGTATAATCATGCTCCGAAATTACATTCTGATTTGAATTGACTGGTTTACAGGCAGTGTGTCACTACAGGGTCCGCCCACCTCTAAGACTATGGGGCATGGAAAATCGAGAATAAAAGTAAGACTTGTCACATGTGTGCTTTATGTGCATGAACCTGCACGAAAATAATGGCTAACTTGTACTAATTTCACAAGGCAGGTTGAACAGTCCGGACACAGACAGTTCTTCCTAAGAAATCTGAGTAACAGTGCATGTGCGTGTGTTTGTCACCGTGTTTTTGTTTGCAGTGTCCTCATTGAGTTTGCACAGCATAGAACACACGCTGTGCGTTATAGATATATAAAATGGAGATCAACAAAATACGGATACTAAGTCATTGTGTCTCTTTTGTCTACAGATGTAAGACACTTTGCAAATGCGTCAGTTGGGTTTGGGTGCATTGCTTGCCTGAATATGCATAAACAACTGTGAAGATAGACTGCACGAGAAGTGCAGCTACACTTATAGGACTAGGATTCTATTGTCAGCAAAGAGATTGAAGAATTGAGGGTTTAGGTCCTGAAGAAAGCCATATGACCATTTATGTACAAAGACATGAATGAAAAATGTGGGCCCTACTGATGCCGGAGTCATGATAATTACCCCTGCGACATTGCCTTGTGTTTTTATTCTTGCCACAGGATACTGTAATAGACCAGATTTTGAGTAGTCCTGTAAGTAATTTTACTTTTAGAATCCCACCCCATAAAATCAGAAAAGAGCTCCCTTCATTTTCAAGGTTGAGCCCATCCAGATACTGTGCACTCTAGTTATTAAAGGGCACTTTAAAACAATTACTGACACCCCCCCATCCCCCTACAGGAATGGGGAAAATAGACAAACTGGTAAACTTTCAAGTAAGCTCTCTCTCTTGTCTTTTTGATTGGGTTATTAGGGAACTCTCAACTAGTAAAGCACCTGGCTCAGACGTGCTGCCAGCTACATTTTATAAACGATATGGTGACATTCTGCCCCCGACCAGCTTGCTAGAGTGCACTATTCCCTCCCCACCTCAGTACTCATCACATTACTAAATCCAGAGAAACCCGCATACAAGTGAAAGCTTTACCGGTCATTGTTGCTGCGGAACTGTAATGCTGTAATCTTTCCCAAATGCATCACAAACCGTTTGACACTCCTTCTGCCTGACTTATGAAACCAGCCCAGTCTGGCTTTATTGCAGCCGTTCAATGACTCACAACTTTCTAACTCTGGGGCATATTTACTAGAAACTGGCAGAGTGCAGTGTTATGCTAAAATTGGTAATGCCACGCTCTGTCAGTTTAAAAATGCAGGGATGCACCATATTCACAAGAATGCGGCGCACCCATGCGTTGCCCCTGGTGCTGGTGCTAAAGAAGCTGCCTAGTGCCAGCGCACGCCACCCATGCGCCATGTTGCAAGTGTGCCTGCGCTGCGGGGGTGATTGTTTATTTGCAGGAAGGGACACCTTCCTGCACATAAACAATCTTTACAGGCGATTTGCTGTTTCTATGTGTGCTGCAGAATGCAGCACGAATGGAAAGAGCAAAATACGAGGATAAATTAAACATTTCTCCTCGTAGCACCTGCTAAGACCAGGCATTCCCTGGCGATATTTTTGGCACTGCCCAAGACCTTGTAAATATGGGGCAGCTTAAAAACCCAATGGGTATTGCGGTTGAACGCCCACTGCAACACCCATTGCACGCCCCTTTCACGCTAAGTGCTGCGTGAATAGAAGCATTATTTACAAGGTGGCGTTAAGCCACGTTAAGTGGATTAACGCTGCCTTGTAAATAAGGCAAAAGACTTAACGCCACCAGAACGTCAGAAAATGTGATGTTCTGGTGGCGTTAACTCCTTGTAAATATGCCCCTAAGTTTGCCCTCCTAGAAGACTTGTACCCAGACCTAGATGCTACAGCCATGTTTTAGATGCCTCTTAGGCATTGGCTCTTTAGAATGAGAATACCGTTTTGCTGTACTGTGAAGGAAGGGATTACCTCACTCATTCATAGCTTGGATAAGTTTACTTTATATCTTCCTGGTGGCATGGATACACATGAATCGAATCTCCTTGTCCCCTATGGCCATCTAGCGGGGTACGCAACAAGGATGCCCCCTTTCTCCTTTTCTGTTGGATTTAGCCATAGAATCCCTGGCAGCATAGCTCCACCAGCATTACTCAGGACTGTGTTGCTATACACAAGCAGGTGTATATTAGTATCACTGCATTCAGACGATATAACCTCTATATCAGAAACTCTGACAAATGCCTCAACATGATCATGAGGGAGTATGTCAAATGTGGGGTTCTCTCAGGCGTAACTGTCAACTGGAGCACATCCCAAATCTTCAGTCTCACTAACTGAACTACAAAATTTGTACCAGACTTTTCCTGAAGTGATGTGTGGGGTCTTTAAAATATCTAGGGACACGAGTCAATCGGGATAAAGATACTGTTGTGCGTCAAAACTATGGTATAACAATTAACTGAATCACACACTGGTTGTCCCTCCTGATGCCCGTAGCTGGCTAAATAGGACTAATAAAGATGGTAATCCTTACAAAACTGCTCCACCTATATGTGAATATACCATTGCCACTCACAAAATCCATGTTATTGCCTGCTCAGGACCCAATTAATCAGATTCGCCTAGTCGGGTAAAGGACCTTGGATCAAATGGGATACACTTGAATTTCCCTTCCTCTGGGGTGGTTTTGAAGCACCGGTCCCAGAACTGACCTATCAGCGTGACTAGACCCATTTTGATGTATATTGGTTTTGACCATCACCGTACGTGCTGCACATCAAGGTCAAAAAAGAAGGTGTGGCTTCCATTCCACTTCAACCCCTAATTGGCATGACGACCCCAAAGCCTACATGAGATATAGCAACCATCACATGCACTTTGAGACCATGAGAGACTGAGGAAAAAAGTGGGCCTATATATAATCTATTCCCCCGTCTACCCAGAAGCTACCACCCACTGCTGCCAGTGACCCACGTAGCCAAGGTGATCTTTCAGATGTCTACTCGGGAACTGCTGTGTTGGGGGAAGCTCTAGCAAAATAGCATCTTTCTTAAACCACCAACAGAATATGAGAAACCTGCCATATACACCGCTCGTTGTTTTTCTGTATCAATTAAGGCTTGTGTGCAAATCGGTTCTTCTGGCCTACCCCACAGAGTCAAGCTTTTTTTGAACACTGGAAAAACTTTTGTAAGCTACCACCACCTAACACCTAATATACACTCTGTATCGTTCAGCCCAGAAGGAGATAACCGTGGCAGGGTAGACAGCCTGGACGGAATGGGAAAGGGCCTTGAAGTACCAGAGGACATATGGAGTTTTTGCTTTACACTGATTGCCATGGTCCTCTCAAGTAGCAGACTGACCATTACTCACTATAAATGTATTCAACTGACCTATTACAACCCTATGTCTCTCTTGAAGTTTGGCCTTAGGGAAGCTTCAAACTTCACCAGATGTGGTGCAACAGAGGCCAAGTTCTCACTTGCCTTGTAACAGAGTCCAAGCATATTGGAATAAGATAATGCCCACTCTGTCTACAATTGTGGACTGTCAAGTGCCTATATACCATAGGATCAGCCACCTGGGCTTGTTGAATGAGATCAGCACTCTAGTGTTAGCTAGGTAAAAAGACAGGTGGCCTGTGGCAGGGCGAGGTCCCCAAAATTTAAACAATGCATGGATTCTCTGGTTTATTTCAGTGAGCATCGGGAACTCCACGCTAAATTCATGCCGCCATCCAACAGACCTAGAGACATCAGGGGCCGCCTCAAAATATACTTATTCAACTTGGTATCTTAATACAAAGGCTGCTATTATAGATGCAGGATCTTTTTGGTTCCTCCCTGTTAAATGGCTAACTACTTTAGGTCATTCAATATAGCATTTGTGCCACATATCTGGCTAATCGAACTGCACTTAATATCTCCTGTGGTCTCTGGTTATCCGATGCTTCATTGCTGATGTACTACATATAATTAAACTAACATGTCTTTTAAATGCTTTGTAATGCTGAAATGTGAAACTATATTTCATATGACCCTTTTGCCCTTCTCTGGACTTTACGATCTTTTTGTACCACTGCTCTTCTGAAAGGTTTTCTCTTTATGTATTGTTAATTTGCAAAATGACAAATAAAGAAAAAAATGCAGAGGGAATGCCTTGCAGCACAAGTATTTCTTGTTCCACCCATCAAAGAATACACACAATGAAGAATATTTGTGCAGTCCAGCACTGTATGTAGGTAATTGCACTGTTCGACCCCTGACAGTGCTTGAAAGAAAGCTGTCCAGCAGGGGTATTGTATATGGTGCCTGCCTTCTAGAGAGCTAGGAGGACCCTGCAGGCAGGAATGTACACAGCCTTACCTGCTGGGGATATTGTTTTTAAGAGCAGGATCAGGGGTACTGGTAATGCCTTTACCTTATTGCAGTTATCATTAAGAAGGCTATTATATTGCTCATCTCCTGAAAGTTTTCCCAAAAGCAAGTGTGTTGGACTTCGAGTTCAGTTTTTTCACCATTATTCCACCTCACAGGCAGAAAAAAATAGACAAATTTCCCCTGTTTAAAAATTTGCCCAGAAGCCACTTGCCCGGAAACCACAACAGATGACTGTCACCCAGTCTGAAATTCATGCAAACAATTACGAGTAGCAGGGTAAAGCAGTCTATAGACACATTGAGCTCCGCATGAAACCTCATAAATACGAAAGTGACACAAACAGCCTAAAAAGAGTTAAAATATGCAGTCTGTAACAAATTGGGTTATTGGCTGAGGGAGGTGGAAGCCCCACACAGTCAACAACCACAATCCTTGTCAGGGTGAAACATAGAAGTTACTAAATTAACCTCTGCTTAACCTAACCTCTGGTAGATTGGCACAAAAGCAGTCAGGCTTAACTTAGAGGCAATTCTAAAGTACGTTAGCAGCACTCAAACAGTAATAAAGTGAAAACACTACACAAAAATACACAAAAACATATTAAATACAATCAGTAGAAATAGGATTATGAATTTGTAAAGTTTCTAGCACCTACAAGATCAAAGATCCAACCGTGGGCATTTGGTCGCGCGAGATCGAGTCAAAGTCAAAAGTGAAGGTCAACTGCAATGTAGTGTGTTTTGGATACAAGTGGTGGATTGGGCCCGGTCTTGGCTTACCTTCAGACTTCAGCATGGTTCTCAATGAAGGTAAAGCTTTCAGTGGGGAGAGGTACTAGTCTGTTTCTGAGGATGAGTCGTCGACAGGGAGCTGCTGGGCGAGGTCTCAGCAAAGCCATCTCAATGAAGTCGTCGACGAAGTTGAGAAAAGCTCTGAGCGAGAGAAGCTGGATATCCAGGACAAGGAGGTAGTCTTTGTTGGTGTGGTGCTGGCTGTTGTCGAGCTCAGTGAAGATTTCTACTTTCATTTTTTTTCAGGTTTTCTTGAGCTCATATTCACTGAGCAGGACGAAGCTTCAGGAGTAGCCGAAGATGGTTCTACGAGACCAGATACCGTTGCAGAGAGGTCCAGCTGAAACATATTTGCTGCTGCAGAGAAGAACGTAGCAGGATCTTTTGCGTAGTTGGGCCAACTGGCGAAGTACGTTGTCTGGATCGGTTGGCAGGCAAGTCCCGGTCTTCTGTCAATTCTCCAAGCTTTGGGGAAATACCACCAACACCATTACCAAGGATCCCGTGCTTGGGGGGCACCCCTTAGATGGTTAGGACTCGCTCCAGCAGAGGCCAGCAGCAGGGTTCAAGGCCTCAGGAGCTTGTTGTGTCCTTATGGCTCTCACAGGAGGCCAGTCAACTCTTGGAGTCACTCTGGTGGTCCTGGGTTCAAGGAGGAGAACCCGTTCTCCTTCAAGCAGCAAGGCAGTCCTTCAAGTAGCAAGACAGTCTGGCTGGAAGCAGGGCAGTCCTGATTGTTCCACAGGTCCAGGAGTGTACTGAAGAGTTGTTCTGAGGGGCCAGTATTTATACTTGCTGCCTGCCTTTCTGTGGGGGAAACACCCTGTAGTACTGACACATCTGGTTCTGGAAAGTTCTTCCCTTTCTCTTGCTAAGGCTCCAAGAAGGCTGGGGTGGCAAAAGGCAGGCAGCCCTGGTGTCAGATTAATTTGTGTGTGCTGGAGGCAAAGTACTTTGAAATGTAAGTTGGGCTGGATGCAGCTCCGCCCCAGCCATCCTGCCAGGATGGTCCATACTGCCCACACTTAGTCACCTTTGTGTTACTGTCTGGCAGGAATACATAAATCCCAACAGCAGAGCCATTTGAAGTGATGTGATGAAGGACACTCGAGTAAGGCATAAACAAGGTAAGAAAATACCAACTTTCTAAAGTGTCATTTTCAGAATTATTTCTTAAATTTCAACTTTGCCCTTAAGGAGGATTTTCAGTTACTATTAATCTGAGTCCAAACAGCTCATCTCTACCTGCTCCCAATCAAAAGTTAACACTTATTAAATGTAATAAGATAACCCAGTGTTTGTCTAGGGGAGAGATAGGACTTACAGTAGTGAAAAAAAGAATTTAGGAGTTTTTCACTAATGGGACATGTAAAACTGAAACTTACATGTCCAACTTTTTAAATACAATGCACCCTGCCCTATGGGCCTTTAGTGCGTACCTTAGGAGTGACATATGTATTAAAAAGGAAGTTTTAGGCCTGGCAAAAGGTTTATTTTGCTAGGTCAAAATGACAGTATAAGACTGCATGCAGGTTATACTGGCAGGCCTGAGGCATGTTTAACAAGGCTACTTAAGTGGGTGACGCAATAAGTGCTCGAAGCCCACTAGTAGCAATTAATTTACAGACCCTGGGTAAATGTAGTTAGGCCTGGGCAGACTCTGCGGAGTGCCAAAAAAACTCTGCGAGATTCCACGGAACTCCGCCAGTGGGCAAAAGTGCTCATCTGCCCTTTCGTGTTGCTTTCTTACATGCCAGAAGCACAATCCGCGCTTCTGTGCTGAAAAAATAGCGTGAATGGCACCACACGGTCCGTGTCCATTTACTTTTACCTGCTTTCTGTTCTGCACATGTTGCTGGGCCTGATTTTTCAATCCAATCTAATCTATTCAATTCTCCCTCTATCCCCTCATCCACCCCTCATGTACTTCTATTTTATCAGTGTGTGTCCTTGTATTTGTTTATTTTATGTTTTTGTCTTTTTTTCTGACTTTTTGTACTTTTTGATTTTCCCTTTACTTCCTTAGTTCTTTATTCTTCTCTTCCTTTCTAGTTCCTTCCTTTTTTCCTATTCCAGTCTTTTTTCCCACCCAGCGCCATGTCAGAGCATTGAGAGAGTAGAAGCGGCAGTGCCAGTGCATCTCCTAGCTGCACACCTAGCGGTCACCGGCACCGCCATTGTGTGCAGCCCTACCCCTTTTTTTCTGAGGTGAAGGTGGGCGCACTTATTTTTCTTGTGCAACGCCACCTCCCCTCCAATGTGGCAGCAGGCGGCAGACCTGTGAGGGGGTACACCGTGCAGGAGCATTGGCTGCTGTTGGGGAGGGTGTACCGGTGTATGCACCGGAACACTGGGGTACAGCGAACCATGCAGCAGTTGACGCACCGTTCAGCCGATGTCCTTGATTGGGAGCAGGACCTGCTCAACCTGCTGGGCATCAAGGTTGCAGGCTCGGTAAGTAATTGTTTATTTGCTGTGTTCTACAACACTAATTTCTTTTTCAAATAGCATGCTGCTCACACACACAGGTAAGTTAAGTTTAGGTTACGAATATATTGGATCCAGTTTAAGCTAGCCAGGTGCTCGGTGCTACCTAATGGTACTCGTCGCGTCGGCGCTCGCTTCGGCTGATTATTTAAGAAGTCATGCAGACTCCTCTGTCCTGTCACTATGATAGGGGTAGTAATAATATCAGTGAGTTAGCATTCTCTGAGCCTTTCTTTATGTAGCTCATACAGTCCCAATCTAGCGATGTTTAGTAATACTATTCATCTATGCATTGAAAAGGGAGACTAAGTTGGCCCATCAAAGGTGGTTGAGAAGCAAACATCATTCACTGCAATGCATTAGTAGTTCCAAATGTAGTTTAGGAAATTAGGAATACGGTTTAGGTTTAGGAAAGTAGGAATAGGTCAACGGAACTCAATACTAGTACTACAGGCGAACTGATTTTAAAAAGTACAATGTTACTGCGTTTGCCATTGCCTGTCAAAATGTTTTGTGGGAGATTAACTGTACTGCTAATCAATTGTTTTTATCTTCTATATTTCTTATTACATCAGCACCCAAGGGCAAGCAGAAGAGCGCATCACCAACGGCGGGTCAGGACGGGTCTGCCACCACCAGTGCCGCAGCGATTGGCAGTACCACCACCAGCTCCATGGCCAATGGCTCTGCTGGCCCCAGTAAGTCTTGTTGTTGTTATTATTATTATTATTATTTCCCTAACTTTTACCTCTCCCCACTATTAGAATCATTTTGCCTTGTTTATTCTTTTTTTGCTGTCTTCTTTTTTTTCAACTCCTCTCCTATCTAATGTTTGTTAAATTCTTGTTATCCCTGCATTAGTCTCTTTTTCTATATTTCATGTTTCTGTAGCTGACTTCCTCTGTCTGTACTAGTAGTCTGTAGCTTTTGTCTGTTTTTTTAGTAAGCTTTCCCTGTCCCCCTATATATCTTGTGGACTGGTACTGTAAGACTAAGATAACAGATTCTAGGTACTCTACTGTGAAGATTGCAGGCCCAAGTAAGCTATTTTTCTCTACGCCTGTTTGTTGAGAAGGCTTTCTTTTTCTTGCTGATGCTCAAACAGCAAAACAAGAGTGCCCATGGTCATGGTGGACCCCCCCCCATGCTGTGTGTGTTATCATTCATTCTATACCAGCAGTTTCCATGACAGTGCAAAATGTCAGGAAATCAGCATGGCTGCGCAGTATGTGTCAGCTTCAGTTAATGCAACATTTACAGAGTTTTCACTGCATTGCAAACCAAAAACAACGTGTGTTGTCCTTCCCTCCATGTGCCCAGTACTTCACTTCTTTATTCTTTCCTAAGTTATGTCCCAGCCTATCAAAAAAATAAAAAAATTGATTCTTGGCATGAGCCACATCTTTCTAGCCAGGTGATTAATATATTTCATGGCTTCCATAACGGATTTATTCCTGTTCAAATTTTTCCCCATTTGACTTACGTCAACCACAGTGACTGACTAAGCCAAAGCTTAGGCACATGCTGATGATCAGTGACATCCCACTATTCTATAGCAAAACCTCTACCTAACTGGCCTATTTCCTCTAACTTACCCTGCAGTAGAGTAAGTTAAGATTCCTTTCCTTACTGCCAAGCGGATGTATTTGTTGAAAATGATTTGTGATGGAGGGCGAGGCCAGGGAGTAAAGTGGGAGTAAGAGCCTGATTTCAAGTTTTGTAGATGAGATACTCTGTGATGAACATGCCAAATAAAATCTAGATCCTGTTCCTTTCCCTGTACTGCAGTGCATCGTTATTCCTACGTCTACTTGCGGCAGACAAGATACCCAGATTTTATACGTGATGTGTGCGACATAGTATCATTATTATTCATCTGCCTCTTTGGAGTCAGGGTAGAATTGAAAGGCATTTGGAGAAGAACAGGGTCATTGCAATTAAAGTAAGATAATTGTCCATTACAGCTGCCTCAGCTGCAGATGGCAAAGTACCCGACGCTCTAGCTAGCATGCCTCCATTAATTTAGTACAGCAACAATACTTGTACTCCATAGTCTATAATGCCTTACTCATTAATGAGAAGTAATTTATTTTTATTTTTCCACACAAAGTGGCTGTTTAGTATTCTACTAGGAAATCCTTTAAAAGAAAAAAGACTTCGTTTTTTTAATTAGGTGTTATTCTGCGTTAATTCCTTTCAGCCAGTTAGTGCTCTTATGTGAGGCATGTGTATCATGATTGCTGGGCCCGCTAAGCTGAATATGCGGGCCGTGGCAGAGGAGTATAAAACTCTTCTAATCCCACACTAGAACGCTTCGCCATCTAGCGTTTCAGGACTTCGTTCAGCCCCTTCCGGTCCACTCACCTTCTGTCCTTCTGGGTTCGCGGTGGGCTCTTGGCATCCCTCGGGGATCCTCTCGTCTTCGGCCCGGTCCTGCAGGCGTCTTCTCATCTCCGGTCTGCTCCCGCCTGCTTCCTGATCTCGGAACATCGGCGGGATCCCTGACATCGTTTCCTGATGACTCTCCTCTGAACTCAACGTAGCGTGCTCAACTCCCTGATTCGTGCTAAAAAAGCAAAAAGAGAGAACAACAAGCATCAGGCACTCACAGTAACAGAGCGGTATGCGCTGCTATAACATTAGTTAGTGATACTTATCTGAAATTAGGAGATCTGTTTTTTCTTTTGGGCATTGTTCTGCCTGCAAAATATGGAATACCAGATTACTTCTCCCTGAAGTTTATAGGGAATTATATAGTCATTCTAAGTTATTTGATGCATCTAGCAAGTTGCTAAAGATTAGTTTTCGTTTGAGTTTTCCGGACTACATGGTCCATATCCAGTGGTGCTTAGGTGGGTGTTACTACGCTTTAATTTTCACTATATTTGTCCTCCATGCTATATTATGGTACTCTAATTGACGCCCTTCTTTTACCCTGTTTAGATAGAAGCCCTAGGCGTCTACCAGATAGTACTCTGATACAAAGAGGAAGAAGGGAATTATTAAGGTAGATTAGAAAGACACACTTACTTCTATACAATCATTACCCTACAGCACCTTTCTATATACTAATGTCTTCTGTCTCCTCTATTACGAAATCTCCTGGCTGTTGGGTCCTGTCCTAGAGTAGAAAGCATTGTGGGACACTTTCGTTTTCTCCTCCTTGTGTTTTCCCTCCTTTCCCTAGTTTGCTATTGGTACTTTGACTTTGTTGGGTATGATAAGTGAACCGGGAACGTTGGGACCTTTCGTCTTTCATATCATTCCTCCGGAAACACAGGTAAGAGCCTGACAATGTGTGGGTAAAAAATAGCCCGGTGACTCTCCTGATCGCATCAAATCCAATGGCCCTCGGGTACCAGCAAATTCTTTCCTGATATAGTTGCTCCTACTGGTCCACCATTACCACCTACATGGCAAGAGATAGCAACCCAGCTGCAGAGGTTGCAGGCCATCCAGGCTGAGTACCGTCGCCTGGTGGCTCTGGTGGAGGAGAAGGCTGAGGTGGCAGCATCTGCCACTGCCCCGAGCCCCAGTTCCTCCAGCCAGCCTCTCTATCCTCTAGGCAACAACATTTCCATTGCCGCTGGCAACCGCCAGAACCACCTGCTATGCCCCCTTCACCCAGACTGCCAATTCCAACGCTGCATGCTGTACGAGCTGGCACAGCTTTGCTGTGAGATGGCACACCTTGAGGAACAACAGGAACAACTCCAGACCCGCATCGATAATGCCCACTTCTGAGCCCTTTTTTAATTTTTTTGTTTTAGTGGGAGGGACATTTGTCATGAGTAGAGACGGTGGGAATTGGGAAGGGTATTTGGGGAAATTTTTGACTTTGTGGGGTGGGACTGTTTTGGGTGGAGAGAGTGGGTTTTGTTGTTAAAAAGTAAAGGGAAAAATGATTCTGATACTTTATGCCTGAAGTTGTTTTTTGTGTTTTACTCTTACTTTGCACTGCTGCCTTCTTGAGCAGCCTGTTTTTTAATCCGCTTATCAAAGTATATAGCAGTTAGTTATAGTTAGTTATATCCTTATCCTACTACCCTGTATCAACCATTAGTAGGGTATGCTGCCAATGCCTATATTGCCTACGATTACCTAGATAAACAAGAATGTACTTAATCACAGTAGAAGTTAGTTGCTTACTAACTAAACAAGTTCACTTCACTCCATAGTTCTCTTAACTGAATAGATGAAGCAATGACTGCTACCCCTTTCAATTTTCCAAAACCTTATTGCAGGGTTTCCCAAGGTGCCTTCTTAAGAGTAGTGGTGGTAGAAGCAGGCTTGTGCGCTAACAGGGAATGCATTAAAGGTGAGGTCCCGCACCCACCTAGGTGAGCTCCAACTGTAGGATTAATCAAAAGGGTTATCCATCACAGGCAACTAAATTGAAAAAAATAAATAAAGAGTTAGTAGGTTATATTTATATCATAGTTTACAAAGACTGAGACCAGACTACTATCACCATGACACAACAAAGAATACCTGATATTATAACAAAAACCAGCAATAGTTACTTCTTCTGACCCATGGGGAGCTAGTATTTAATTAAAACTAAAGTTACGAATTCCTCGAGTCAGGAGATGTGGACTCAGAGTCAGGAGTGGACAAGGTTAAGCGTTTATGCAACGCAGGGCCTGAATGATGCTGTTGACGAATTCTATATCTAAAATATGGATCCTTTTATGCGTTGGTGGATAAGTGGGGCTGGTGTGGGCTTTTGCTCAGATAATAGAAAATTCCGCAGTGAGTTGGTTTCCCTTTCACCACATCCACCCCACCAAGTGCATGATACCTTTATGGTGAAAATTAAGTCACTCCTCAAGAAATTACACAGCCCAGGGGAGGAGGGTTAGGGGTTTGATGAATGAATGGGAAAGGGGATTTGGGAAAGGTATGACAAAGGCAAACACTACACAACAGCAATATTCATCAGGGCGATAAGCAGCACAACATCATCAATCTGTTGTGCAAGGAAATGAAGGAAAGACACATTTATGTTAAATGCAATGCAAAACGTCCTTTAGCCCCAGAGACCCAAGTTATTATATATCTAAATGTTCTGTCATCTAGGTTTGAAAAATACAAATTATGGATTAGTGAAGTGAACCCACACAGTTCTAAAAATTCTGATTATTAAAAGAAAAATGATACTATAGTTCCAAATTGGGCGGTGCAATTGCATTCTATTCCGGCTGTCTGTCTTGGGTGTCAGGCTGTACCAGTCCAGTAAGGTAAGCAGGAGTGTTATGGAGCTTTCGCTTTTCATGCAGGAGAAGAGAAGGCCTGCGGATTGTAAAACAAAAAATATATTGCAGAGTCAAGAAGGAGAACAGAAGGTAAGCTTCATGAAGAGTGTACCAAGAAGCCTCAGAGAAGAGCAAGAGCATTCACTACTGCAATCACTAATTTTATAACTCACTTGCAATCGATTAACTGAGAAGTGAGAGCAATTTACAACCAATCACGGACAAGTAGCTGCATGTACCGGGCTGATAAATCTCACAACTGTCATCATAACATTTAGCCGAGTGCGTGCATCGTGTGATGGTATATCTCAAGTTATAAGCAACAGGCTGCCCCTGACCACAACCACATAAGAGGAGAGCAGCATTTCCCAAATCAATGCACCTCACTCCAGTCCACAGAGTTGAATAGGCCTCAGAGTCATCATCATCATGGTTTCCTTCCTTCTTCTGGCTGCTGTTGAGTTAGTCCCACCCTGAGTCCTTCCATCCTCTTCCTGACTCTGAGAAACAAGTCAGCCTAACTCTGTCACAACCCGAGCAAGATAGACCTGTAGTGCGCTGCTGTTGAAGAACAAGAAGATAAACAGAATTTAAGTATTTTGTGTAGATTTTTATTTGTTCTAAAGTGACTTGTCCGGTCTCTGAAGACCTAAAAAAGGAGTGGACCCTGCAAGTAAATCTCACTAAATGTGAAAGGACCAATCACCTTCAGGAAAACTGATCACCCATCAGGCCTCAAACATTGCAAATCATCAAAATCAAGCTTACAAATTAGTTGAACACCCTTCCTTACTGTCTGCCACCACATGAATCATCAATCACTAATCACAATCACTAATACATCACTCATTGGTGCAATATTTACCTGTTCCAATCCAAGCACGGTGATAGGTACACAATTGTATCTCCTCTTTGCTGCAAGCAACACACTGGAATTTACAGTCTTGTACATCAAATGATCTTCTGCAGCAGCCCTGCTAGGTGATGAAAAAAAGAAGGATAGGAATGAGAAGGAGACAGGTATTTTCTCCAATGTCCTAAAGACAATGGAGAGGCTTCTTTGCCTCACACTGGTCCAACTGCAATCTGGCCGTACATGTTCCTAAAAATGGTGGGGCTGTATGAGTCAGACACAAACATAATGTTCTACTAGCTATAACCTTTTATTTTTGGCAAAGCTATTAAACGATAAATAATTAAATATTTCTATAGTGGCCCATGCAATCAAGGAGAGTTCATCCTCAAACTCAAGTGGTTCTCCCAGAAGTTGATCAGCTAACACACTTAGTCTAACTAATCACCCATCTTCCTCCTCCTCCCCCTCCGGTGGAATTTCAGGAACAGTGTAATTGTGTGGTATGAAGTGTTGGTTCATTTTGATTATGGTCAATCTCTCCACGTTTTGAGGCGAGAGACCGGTCCTTCTCACTGTGGCAACTGAGCCAGCTGCACTGAACCCACGCTCAGCAGGCACACTGGTCAACGGACAAGCCAGATACTTTATTGCCAGCCTGCTGAGCTTTGTCCAATGGCACATCTTCCCATACCAATACACCAATGGGTTTTGATTCACATAAACCTCTCTTGTCTCAACCTGATAGTCCTGTAACATCCTCTGAATGGTCATTGGTGCTGCCACTTGCTCGACCTCTTTTGCCTTCACCTCTGCACTGGACTGGCTCTATGGCCCTATCACTTGAAACCAAGCCAATGCAGAGGTTAAATACCAATTCTTCTGTTCCTGTTGTTATGGTTGTTACCGGTGTTCTTGTTCCTGGGATTGGCTGCTGCCAGATAACAGCACTGCCCTCTCTGGAAGTTGAAGAAGGCACCCCAGAACTTCTGCCTGGGACTGGGACTCTAATTTCCAGCCATTCTTCTTCCAGGTCTCTGGCTTGCTCAACAATCCATGTCTTGTATTGTAAAGCATCCCTTCTGAAAAAGGAATTAAAGTGGCCAGTATTTTTTTGTACCGTGGCTCAAGTATTGTGGCACAGATGTACTCTTTGGATGACACGATGTATCTTTGCAGCCTTATATTAACAGCCAAGTAAAGGATTAAGCTCTCAACTAAGCCATGTGTTTCTGCGTTTTTGTTCACACCTGCAAATCTCTCAGGCACCTTTTTTAATTGGTCCTGTAGCAGATGCAACAACGGGATAGCTTGGCCCATCGTACTGTCCTCTTTGCTGACATCCTTTGTGAAAGCCTCAATAGGAAGTAGCATCTGTGTCAGGCATTTGACTAGGCCCCATTTGTCCATCTCCATGGTCATAATTTTCCCAGTTGCATTTCCTCCCCTGCTCAAGCAGACGTTGCAACATGTAAGAGGTCTAGTTCCAATGTGATGGCACCTCCTGTGTGAGGGCTTTAACTGGTACTCTATTAACACGCTGAATGATCCTCAACTGCTTCCAGACTTTAAAAGAATGGCTGAAATGAGTGAAGATTCTTCTGCAGGTGGTCAGTAATTTGATGACTATGTCTTTTTTAATGAGAAAGACCTGCACAATCAGGTTGATGCAATGCGCCCAACACACGACCCTGAAATAGCCACCATCAGTCACGGCCTTATTTACATTACTGCCACTGTCCGTGGCAACAAATCCAATTATGAGACCTCTGGGTCACAGCCATTCAAGACCTCGCTGTTAAAGTCTTCCAAGATGTTTGCAGCTGTATCTTGATTTCTCCATGGCAAACATGTCTGCTGTTGCATGCCGCTAGACACCTTTAAAAGTGTCTTCAGCATTGAAACTTGTAGATAGCACAAAAGAGAACCAGTGTGCAGTGATACACATGTAATCACTGGCTTTACAACTGGTCCACATGTCGGTCATCAGGTGGATACAGTAAACAGCACTCTGCTGCAAAGCTTGTCTAACCAACTGCAGCACATCTTGAAGGAGCGCTGGAACAGCAACTCTGGCAAAATAAGTCCGGCTGGTAACCTTCCATTTCAGGTAGATGGCCACCATAAATTGTAAAAATCCACTCCTTCCACAAAAGAAAAAGGGAGAAGGTCCAGAGCTAAAATTTTTGTCAGCTTCCCGTTGTACAAATGTGCTGTTGAGTGGTTGCGTTCACAGGTCCTCTCCTGCCTAAACATGCCCATAATAGCCTGGATTTATTTGTTTCGTTGTACCACTGACACGGGCGACGTCCGGAGAGAGCTAAGAGGTGGTAGACTCAATGTGCGTCATGGGGCAGTCACTGTATGCAGTGGTGTCTCCATCTGGCTTTTGTGATATTTTGAGTTGCTGAGGCAGGTGATACTGCCGCTTTGCTGAGGACAGATCTGCTTTGCATAAAGCTTTCACCCTCTTCTTCCTCATCACCTTCACTTCCCACCATGATCAGAGCTGATTCCCCTCTCTCATCATCACCCCCAACACCTGAAGTAATTGTTTTTAGGGTGCGACTCCCACCAGATTGCGTGGTTTTTTCATGTGAGCCTTGTCTACTCACCTGAAAGGCATGACATCTGCAGGGGTGGTGACTGATCCCCCGTCCTCCTGCAACACCTCTCAACACTACTGGGTGGTATAGGAGTCTCTACAGGTTTCCTGAAAGGGAAGGGGAATTGGAAGAGAGAAGAACAACACACTGCTCGCCTTGCCGTTTGGTCCAGCCAGACTCCCACTTCTCTGGGACACAATGAAGCAGTGTTCCGTCAATATTGATTCTATGGGCGTAAAGAAACATGCTATTGGTCCCTGGGGCTGGGTGCAACACTGTACGACTTTATGGAAAGGCACACACACACACTAATCACCCTAAGTGATGTTCATTCAGTGGAAATCACTCTCTTCTTTGGAGGACGGGAATGATTGCTTTCATCCAGTGGGGTTCAACAAATCCACTTTATTCAGGCACTTGTGCGGGTACTCAGCAGCCCTGCTGTACACTTTCCAAGTTCTTTGAGTCCAACTACTATCACATAATGCAGGTCTGGATGAATATGCTCCCGCACTATAGCTGAAGACACTCAGTCTATATCACAATGCTTAACACAACAAGACTACAGTGCTACTATACATGTCTACTACTTAACATGAAGCACAATACTAAAAGACACCAGTGCTACTACAGATGTACACTGTTTAACATGAAGCACATGGCCAACACAATTAGCAATTTTTTAAGCTGGAGGGGTTCAGCTCTTTGAGTTCTGTGAAGTCCGAAGTGAGGAGTCCGATGTGCGTTGATTTCACGACGTGCTGAAACACCAACAAGGTTATTCCTGCTTTCTTGCGTTAGAGCCAAAGGCTCACTGAAAAGAGCCAAATCAGGAGCGGGAGCGGTGGCCAATCGAAGGTCAAGGGCGACGGCCACAGCAGGAGGAAAAACCCAGTGCGGAACAGGGAACTGCAAAGTCAAGCAAGATGTTGGCAGGGGCTCGGCTCTATATAGCCAATCGGAGCGCTGCACGTGGCCCTTGAGAACACATGGGATATGTGTTTGACAGGCAACGTGGGAGCATGGTCAACATGACAACAACTCCAATGCGCTCTTAGAAACATAGCACAAGTATGCACAAGTCAATAAGGGTTGCAAACTGTGACCCTCGACCCAACAAGCATTGGGAACTGTAAATGCAACAGGTGGTCAACAAGCTTTGGCAACGCTTGTGGTAAAACACTAATTGGGATTTACAGCAATATGATTGAGGCATGATCCTCATGGGTGGTGACAAATCACACCGATGACACGCGAGGTGTCCTGATAGGTTGTTTGCCCTCCAGAACCATAGTGTAAACCAGGCTTACCTCAAGAACACGCGAGCGGCAAACAGCATATTGCAATGTTTTCCTCCTGCTTGCCTAATCATAAAGAAGTTCCAACCTGGGGATTTGAACTTTTTCAGTGTACCACCGGTGCCACGGCTAATGCCCAAAGAACTGGAGGTAGGTGAGTGTGTTGACGATTGCCTCTCTGCAGTGAATACTTCGACTGAGGTGTTAGTGGTGGGTACAAGTCTCAGCGGGGGCCTAACAAATATAGATGCTGGCAGTGGTGGTGGTGGTACCAGTGTCACATCCCTCTGAGCAGGTTGATTAGGAGGGCTAATGGTAGTGTCCTTTGAGCCAGCTTCCATGACAATGACTGGCTCGTCATCCTCATCCCCTTCCAGAATTGTAAGGCTTTCAGGAACTTTTCTTTTCCCTTGTCTCTCCTAGCATGTCTCGGACTAAGTCAGGATCCAATCCATGTCCCGATCATCAGAAGGAGGGCTTGGAGAAGATGGTGGAGTACCCTTCCTTTTTCTTTCTGGAGATCTTGAAGCCAATAGTTCTAAAAGAGACAGTTCTTGCTCAGCAGGAAGCTCAACCTCCTGTTCTGCTCTTACTTCAGGAAGATCTACTATTGCTGTCTGCGGCTGTTGTCTACTTTGCTCTGTTTCCAGCAATGATTGGGTACTACTTTGAGAAAGAGACAAGTCCAATTCATAGTTACTGCTCATCTGTGTCGCTATAATTGCAGTGGCTGCCTCACTGAGAGACATGGGCTTGGGCTTAGTTTGGGGTGGTGCTGTACATGTGAGAGTGCTGCTCCCAGCTTGCTCCCCAGAGTCCAGTGTAGCAGTTATACGTGTCCCAAAAAAGGTTTTGGTCGGTACCCCAGTGGTGGAAATCTGAATCTTCTCCTCACTGGCCACTTTCTTGGCAGCACCCTTCTTTGGGGCCATCTTGAAGCTGTCAGTTGGGAGTGGCATTTAGCTGCACAAGCGGAAGAGATTGGAGCAAGAAAAACATTTAGTGAAATGTGGCATTGTTGCAGTTTGAATTAGTACAGACAATGAAAATATAATTTAGTGTGTTTACTAGTCAGTTCTTATCCTAAATAATTAACAACAGTGTATCAATTCCAAAGTCGAACCACACCGCCACCATAAAATAATTTTTCATTTTCAATAAGGATATAAACAACATAGAGATGTAAGTGTTTGCTTTATGTGCATCTAAGGGAGACACCTGTGGCAGTTAGGGAGGTGCAGGGGAAAATGGAATAAGCTTTTAAAATGAATGCTAGTGTGTGCCTATGGCAGGCAAGTGGGTCCAGGTGAAATGTAATAATCCTTAAAAAAATTAATGCTGGTGTGCGTGCACGTATGGCAGGCAGAGGGTCCAGGGAAAATGGAATAATCCTTAAAAAATGAATGCTGGTGTGTGCATTGTGCACCTATTGTAGGCAGGGGGTCCAGGGGAAAATTGAATAATAATACTTAAAAAATTAATACTGGTGTGTGGTGTGCATCTATGGCAGGCAGGGGTTGAATGGATAGAGGGAGAATGCAAAAAAATTACAAAAGATTTTTTTTTTTTTTTTTTAAATGTAAAAAAATAGATTACATTTTTTTAAAATGGGGGGCGTGGCTTGGAGCGTCAAGATGGCGGTCGCACTCTAAGAGTACTCCGGACCACTCCGTCATCCGCCCAAGTTTCCAGACCCATCGGCGTAGAAACATCAGCCTTGCAGTAGGATACCATCCCGCTGGTGCCTTTGGTGAACTCCGGCGAAGTGCGGGATCGATGGACGACCGCACATGACCAGACTCAGCTCAACTCCGGGTGGCGTGGCTTGACAAGATGGCGGTGCAACCTGAGGCCTGACGCCGCAGAGTGCCTGTGATCGGCCTCCCCTGCAAAACCCCTGTTGAAGGCAACTCTTGCACCCCCGATCCCCTGGTGAATCCGAGGCGCAGAGGAACAGAGAGCGTGGCCTCCGGTCTGTGAGGAAAAGGCCCGGGGTCATCCGTTGCAGGATTGAGGCGTTGGGGTCTGCGGCCTGGGCCTGATGTGAACACTGTCGGCCCGGCGCGGCCCCTTCAAGTGTAGCGGTGAGCTGCGGAGCTTGATTGGGGGTGGTGCGGCTGCCGCAGCCCCGGCCCCGAACGGGTACCCTGCATCAGATGTGGCCCCTCTCAGAGGGTGATGGACCCTTAAAGCATAGCCCTGAACAAGACATCGTGGCACGGACCGAGTGCAAGGGTCCACGGCTGTGAAGATTCTCCCGCGGTGCTTTCCAGCAGGTGCCCCTCAGTGGGAAGGAGAGCGGGCCCGCCCGCCTGCCCCAGACCCTGCATGGCTCACTCCTCTCCAGGAAGGAATTGTCGCACACTGCACCGAGGCCCTTGGTGGAGGGCAGAAATCCCCAGTGGACACCCGGGCAGAAGCTGAAGCCTCCGGCCCACGAGGAGCGGGCCCGGGGCCACTGACGCGTGGCGGAGGCAGTTGGTGCCCTTGGCCAGTTGGGCATGATTTTCCTCCAGCACAGCCCCCCTTCGGGCAGACCGGTAAGTGGAAGGGCCTGGGGCCGGGGGTGGTGCGGCCGCGGCAACCCCTAACCCAAATTAACCACCTCGCCTTGGGTCAGCCCGAAGGGGGGCTGTGCTGGGCCAGAGGAAAATTGCGCCCAACTGGCCACGGGCACCAACTGGGGCCTAGGACAGTACCCCGGGATGCGATCCAGGTCCCGCTTTGCTGCAGACGGATCGAGGGCGAGTCATTGCTAGACCCACACGCTCCTCCCATTGGTGGTGGTAGACAGCTGCAGGGCTGAGATTCGACGGAGGTTCCCTGGGTCTGAGGGAGCGAGATGCGGTGCAAGCTGGGGGTGTCCTAGTCCCGAAGGAGGCCCCCCTCTGAGGGAACGTGGAACTGCTGAGCTACACTGCAACACTACACACCATCAGTGCCGTGGCGCATGGGGGCCTGGACCGACCCCGACATCCCGATTTGGAAGCCGTGAGCTTGGAGGTGTCCTGGGTGGACCCGCCTGCTTCCCTACCTCTCCTGCTGACCACAACCATGGAGGCCCTTCGAGCTCTCGGAGCACAATCCAAACCTGAGCCCTTGGGGCCCCATTCCAACAGACCACGTGCCCGCTCCCTACATATCAAACACCGGGGGTGGAGGGGGGCTCTGGATCACAGTGACCCCCCCCGGAGAGTGCTTCCATCCCACCTGCCTATTAATTCACCTGCATCCAACAGCACCACTTGGGAGCCCCACTGGACGAGCCCCCCACCACTGGAACCTGCGGACTGAACCTAGGCAGAGCGGGAGATATGCCCCACCCCACACAGGCCCTATCCATCCTCCACGCACTCACCTAAGGGTCGGGCAGAGACTAATCTTCCCCCCAATAAAATAAACATCAATACCCCAGCATGGTTGGAGCTGAGGCGACCCGCGCCCGACCACTGCCATGGGGAAGGACCGAGGGCCCAAGCCACATCCAAGATGGACCAATATACAACAAATGACCCGGGACCAACCGCCAGGGCTGGCGAGAAACCCGCTCCGGCTGGAGCAGACATCAACACAATCCTACAAGCCATTAACGCCTCGCAGGCCTCAGTCGAGAACAAGATCGGCGAGGTCTGAGTGGATGTGGCTCTCCTCTGGAAGGACCTCCAAAACGCGACGGCCTGTATCACGGAAGCTGAATCCCGTATCTCTTCTGTTGAAGATGACGTAACCCAACTAAAAGAGCAGGTAGCTCACCTGCGGACCCATACCAGGGAGTTGCACAAAAGGGCAGAAGACGCTGAGAATAGATCAAGGCGAAGCAACCTCCGCCTGGTGGGTTTCCCAGAAGGAACAGAACAGGGGCAAGTGGGGGCGCTTATTGAGCAATGGATTGTATCCTGGATGCCTAAAGACTATCTGTCCGCATGGTTCGCGGTGGAGCGGGCCCACCGCTCCCTGGCTCCCAAACCTCTCCCGGGGGCCCGCACAGACCAATAATCGCTAGGATCCTTAATTTTAAAGACAGGGACTCCATCCTGAGAGAAGCCCGTAACCAAAAGACCCTGACCTACCACAACCATACCATAATGATTTTTCCTGACTACACACAAGAGGTCCAGACTCAGAGAAGCTCATTCACCAAAGTCAAACAGAAGCTACGCGCTCTTAATCTTCAGTAAAGATTGCTCTTCCCAGCCCACCTCCGAATTGTGTTTCAGAACAAGACCTTTTTCTTCAACACCCCCAAAACAGCCTGGACCTGGCTGACCGAGGAGCATCCCCTCGGACTCAGTGCCATGGTTCCGTCCTCTGGGGCCCGGGCCGGGGCTGCCCGGG
Organism: Calotriton arnoldi; assembly: GCA_963921515.1. NCBI lineage: Eukaryota > Metazoa > Chordata > Amphibia > Caudata > Salamandridae > Calotriton > Calotriton arnoldi. The sequence continues at coordinate 366,870 of CAWUFW010005154.1, forward strand.
CGGGGTCGCCTAAGACGAGCAGAAGACGCAAACGTTCCCGCAGGGGTAGAGGTGTCCGTCGAGCCATGTCGGGCTCGCCCACGGGTGCTGGCCGTAACCCCGGAGATCAGGCAATGCTGAGCAACTCTCGCGCCCTGCAGCGCTCCGGCTCCCTGGATCGGTTGGCCTCCAGAGACAACTCTCCTAAGACTCTGAACATTGAATCCACCGACTCGGACCTCTCTCGCAGTCCGGCACTTCTGGGATGACCGGCCCAACCAAGAACCCTGTAATCCAGTGCGCCACCGAGCCGAAAGAGACTCACACGGTCCTGTTACAACAGAACTTTCAGATAACTCTGCAGATGCAATTAAATATCCTGACTTAAGGAGGGGTCCTCCACGCAACTCTGAAGCTGAACGTTCTAGTTTGGCCTGTTAACTCTAGCATTAACCGGGGCGACAGATGCTTCCGTTCTCAAAGTATAGGGTGGGGGGGAGGGGAGTGGGTTGGGACCGTTGTCCCATGTTTTTGTTGGACTGTATTGTTTTGTTACCACAGCACTCCATTCCTACACCACGGTAGACACGCACTTAGACCACACGACAACAATAGAGGTGCCGCTCTGCGGCCAGAGAGCACCCAGACCAATCCCACATCCAGATCGAGCCCTAAAGACTCTCAGACTCGCCCAAGCAAAACATGACACAAACACGAAATAGCGGGGACCCTCTCCGAGTACTGTCATGGAATGCTAATGGTCTGCTCGTCAGGGTCAAGCGGACCGCAGTCCTGCGATACGCCCAACAACATGCATCTGATATACTCCTGCTCCAGGAGACCCATCTCATGGGCAATCACTGTCCCTTCCTCACAAGATACGGGTATGATAGGGTTTGGCACTCAGGCTTTGCTCGAGGCTCAAGCGGAGTGGCAATTCTCTTGAGACACAACCTCCCCTTCGTGCTCACACATGCCACCAGCGACTCCCAGGGATGCTTCGTGGCCTTGACCAGAACACTAGGAGGGAAGGTCCTCAGCTTACTGTCCATCTACACTCCTCCCACGACACTCACACTGACCTTGAAACAAACTAGCAACATCACTGCTTCCCTACACCTGGGTGAGACTTCAACGTGGTTATGCAGCCAGAACTCGATATCACAGGTATGCCCTCCACCACGAGGATGCTACAAGCCAGACATCTAGCAAAATGGGCAAGTACCCTAGGCGTTTGCGATGTCTGGAGGACATGGCACCCCCATGGCAGGCAATACACTCACACCTCCGTGGCACATCACACACACGCGAGAATAGATATGAACTTCATGCCCACCCCCGATTGCCAGAGGATCAGAGAGATCACTATCCTCTCCCAGGGCATCTTGGATCACTCACCTCTGCTCCTGAATGTGGGCGACCCCTCTGACACACTCCGCCCCATGTGGAGGATGAATGCATGGTTCCTCCAAGATAAAGACTTCAAGAAAGCAATTGAGGGGGAGCTCCAGCAATATTTCCTCACCAACCGTAGCTCTGTCCCCTCCCCGGGTACTCTCTGGGAGGCAGGTAAGGCCACCATCCGTGGCTTTGCTAAAGGCCACCTCAAGCTCAAGCGTTTGGCCCAAGATAGCCGGGTCACCCTCCTCGAGGCCCAGGCAACCTGTCTCGAGAGGTGTACACCTGAGGAACAGGATGGCCCCCAGGCACGGTAGCTCGCACTGTTGAGAGATGAGATCAAACAAATCTCTCCGGAGTCCGCTAAGTTGCTATGGAGGTCTTCCATTGCCCGAGTACATGGCTGGGGGGATAAAAATGGGAAGATTTTACACAGACTGGCCACATATCCTCTAGCCAATCGCATAATCCCAGAAATTCACGACTCTGAGGGACTCACTCACTGCGCTCCCCTGGCGATGGCCCAGACCTTCGCCGACTACTACCACAGACTCTACTCGGCTCAACGACCCGAGTATTCCCTCTCTGAACTGATCGACCTGGAGGGTCTCCGCCTTCCCCGCCTTACAAGGCTGAGTCAGATGGAATTGATCTCCCCATTACACACAAAGAAATCAACGAGGCCATATCGCGAATCGCATCGGGGAAGACACCAGGTCCCGACGGCTTCCCACAAGAACACTATGCCGCATACCGAGATGTACTTGTCCCTCACCTCTCTGACCTATTCTCTGAGGCTACCGATAAGACGCGGCTACTATAGCTGTCATCCCCAAGACCCAGCCACCCTCATCAGACTGCGCAGACTACCGCCCAATCTCTCTCATGAACACAGAGATCAAAATATATGCCTCTGTCCTGGCTCAGCGTTTAAAACTGTACCTCTCCAAACTGATCCACCCCAATCAGTGTGGCTTCATGCCGACACGAGGGACTAGACACTGTCTCAGGCACCTCCACCTGGCTGTAGCGAACCGCCAGTCGCTATCTCCATACCTAGCACTCCTCCTAATTGACTTAGAAAAGGCTTTCGACTCGGTCGATTGGCATAACCTGGAGATGTGCTGGTTGAAATGGGCCTGGGCCAACATTTCCGCAGCTTAGTTAGGGTCTTGTACTCCAGACCCAAAGCGCGGGTGCTCATCAATGGAGCGCTCTCGGAGATGTTCCTGATTGGAAGAGGCATGTGACAAGGATGCCCCCTCTCGCCCCTCCTCTTCGCCCTGGCGATGGAGTCCCTGGCCTGCCTCATTCAGTCTGACGATCGGATTCAGGGATGGAAGTGGCAAGGCTCCTGCGAAAACAAGATCGCTTTATACGCGGACGATGTCCTGCTTTTCCTCGCGGAACCGGCTCAATCTGGACCCCGATGCCTCCAAGTACTACGCTCCTTCGAGCAGGTCTCTGGCCTGCGTCTGAATTGAAATAAGCCCACCTTGGTCCCCCTACATATATCAAGGGACTGCTTCGACTGGCAGTCAACTATTCCCATCAGGTGGCAATCATTTAAATATTTGGGAATCTGGGTCGCACTACTCCCCAAACTATCTTGGTCACTCAACATCACCCCATTAGTTAGGAGGGCCAGGGAGGACCTCCGAAAGTGGCAAACCCTGTCCCTTAACCCCCAAGGGAGAGTCGCCCTCTTCAAAATGATGATTCTCCCCCGGTTCCTATACATTATCCAAAAACACCCCATTCCACCTTCCTCGGACCTGGTTCAAGGAACTAGATAGTCTCGCCAACAAGTTCCTTTGGAACGGAATGAGACCACGAATGGCTCTATCCCAATGCCAGATCCCACCGTTCGACGGGGGCATGGGCATGACCAATTTATACCTGTATTATCTGGCAACCCGCCTACTCACCTTACATGATTGGTTCAGCTGGGCTGGTCTGACCCGGCATACAGAGTCAAACTGAACAAACTGGGCCTTCCCAAAATTCAAACAATGATGTATGGAGGACCAATACCCAGAACTCTGCCTGTGGTGGCACGTGCAGTTCTGCTGGCTTGGCGCGCCTCCCTGCGCCATACCCAGTGGATAACCAAACTAACCCAACACACACCTCTCTGGCAGGGCACCTGGCTTAGGGAGGTGAGTGAATTGGAGGGGTTCCAGGCATGGGACCTGATTGGTATTTCTCAATTAGGTGACGTATGGGTTGGTGATCATATATGCACATTCCATGAGTTGCAGACTCGCTGCTCCCTCCACCCATCGCAATTCTACAAATATTTGCAATTACACAATGCTCTCTACACGAAAACACTCCCAGAATACAGCCCCCCAGAAGTGCAGACCGTGATGGGAAACCTGGGGAGGGGAGGGGTATCACGTATATATCGCTCCTTTACTAACAACACTCCAACCACACTGGACCGACTCAGAAGTCAATGGAGATCTGGGTGGGTCCCCTCGAGGAGGAAGACTGGAGAGGTGCCTTGATGGCACCCAAAACCATCACTACCTCAGCCAGGCTCCGCCTGGTCCAACTGTTCTATCTCCACACTGCCTACCTGACCCCACAGCGTCTCTGCAAAGCAGGCCTATAATCTACTCCGTCTTGTACACACTGTGGCCAGGATCAAGCAGACTTCTACCACATGGTGTGGACTTGCCCCTCCTTGCCCAATACTGGGAAGCACTAGAAAAGTAACTCACTGAGGTCTTAGTCTGAGAGGTCCCGCACAATCCCCTGAATATACTCCTGGGGGTCACGGATGGATTAGAGGGGTCTAGAGCCAATAAACTGTTCCTAGGTACAGCCATGATGGTGGCCAAAAGGGATATTAGTGACACCTGGAAAAACCCAGCCCCACCTAGTATAACTAAATGGCGCAGGGGGGTGGACTGGTGTGCAACACAGGAAAAACCTCTTTACGTAGCCAGAGGGTGCCCGGCCAAACATCGCAAGATTTGGGGCAAATGGTTGGGTCAGATAGAATAAACATACTTCTCACCTCATTGTCCCTAATTAATCAGTATGTGATCTCGTGGGACTATGGATTGCAGTGTATGCGGAAACCCTGTGGACATAACAGTTGTTACTGTTTATTGACATCGCAAATGTGCTGTACTGTTTCTTTTGTTCACAAAAAATCTATAAAATTGAGTATAAAAAAAAAAAAAAAAAAATTAAAAAAACTAATTAAATGCTGGTATACTAGGGGACTATGAGAAACACACTGGGGAGGCAAAGAGGTGCAGAGGAAAAATGCAAAATAAATGCATATAATATAAAACACTGTTCATGATATATATATACTATAATGATCCTCAAGCATATTATTAAACTGATATCAGAGAAAAGTAAAACAAATTGAACAAAAACAAAAAGACAGCCTCTCTTCTATCAATCTCCATAGAAAATTGTTTTAAAAACTGGAAATAGGGTGGATGCACAAAATGGCCGCCGGCCACATGGTCAACCCACAACAACAAGCAAGGAGGCATGGCCACAACAAAGAACACACACAGGTCTATGGCAAATGCAGACAGGCTGGCTCCACAAACTTGTTGCAGGCCACATGGTCAAACAATAAGAGCAAGGAGGCAGGACCATACCAAAGAACACATGCAGGCCTATGGCAAAAGCACACTGGCTGCACAAAATAGCCACCAAGCACATGGTCAAACAACAACAGCAATCAAGGAGGCATGGCCACAACAAAAACACATGCAGGCCTATGGAAAAAGCTCACTGGCTGTCTGGCTACACAAAATGGGCACTGACCACATGGTCAAACAACAATAGCAAGCAAGGAGGCATGGCCACAATAAAGAGCATCTTCTGGCCTATGGCAAAAGCACACTGGCTGGCTACACAAAATGGCCACAGGCCCCATGGTCAAACAACAGCAAGAAAGGAGGCACAGCCACAACAAAGAACACATGCAGGCCTATGGCAAAAGCACAACAGCTGGCTGGCTACATAAAATGGCCACCGACTACATGGTCAAACAACAACATCAAGCAAGGACGCATGGTCACAACAAAGAACACAAGCAGGCATATGGCAAAAGCACACAAGCTGGCTATACAAAATGGCCACCGGCCCTATGGTGAAACAACAACAGCAAGCAAGGAGGCATGGCCACAACAAAGAACGCATGCAGGCCAATGGAAAAAGCACACTGGCTGTCTGGCTACACAAAATGGGCACTGGCCATATGTTCAAACAACAACAGCAAGTAAGGAGGCATGGCCACAACAGATAACACATGCAGGCCTATGGCAAAAGCACACTGGCTGGCTACACAAAATGGCCACCGCCCCATGGTCAAACAACAGTAAGTAAGGAGGCATGGCCACAACAAATAACACAAGCAGGCATATGGCAAAAGCAGTCAGGCTGGCTACACAAAATGGCCACCGGCCCCATGGTCAAACAACAACAGCAAGTAAGGAGGTTTGGCCCCAACAAAGAATACATGCAGGCCTATAGCAAAAGCACACTGGTTGGCTGGCTACACAAAATGGCCACCGACCATATGGTGAAACAACAACAGCAAGCAAGGAGGCATGGCCACAACAAAGAACGCATGCAGGCCAATGGAAAAAGCACACTGGCTGTCTGGCTACACAAAATGGGCACTGGCCACATGTTCAAACAACAACAGCAAGTAAGGAGGCATGGCCACAACAGATAACACATGCAGGCCTATGGCAAAAGCACACTGGCTGGCTACACAAAATGGCCACCGCCCCATGGTCAAACAACAGTAAGTAAGGAGGCATGGCCGCAACAAATAACACAAGCAGGCATATGGCAAAAGCAGTCAGGCTGGCTACACAAAATGGCCACCGGCCCCATGGTCAAACAACAACAGCAAGTAAGGAGGTTTGGCCCATACAAAGAATACATGCAGGCCTATGGCAAAAGCACACTGGTTGGCTGGCTACACAAAATGGCTACCAACCACATGGTCAAACAACAACAGCAAGCAAGGAAACATGGCAACAACAAAGAACGCATGCAGGCTAATGGAAAAAGCACACTGGCTGTCTGGCTACACAAAATAGGCACTGGCCACATGTTCAAACAACAACAGCAAGTAAGGAGGCATGGCCACAACAAATAACACATGCAGGCCTATGGCAAAAGCACACTGGCTGGCTACACAAAATGGCTACCGACTACATGGTCAAACAACAACATCAAGTAAGGAGGCATGGCCACAACAAAGAACACATGCAGGCCTATGGCAAAAGCACACTGGCGGGCTACATAAAATAGCCACTGACTACATGGTCAAACAACAACATCAAGCAAGGAGGCATGGCCACAGCAAAGAACACAAGCAGGCATATGGTAAAAGCACACAGGCTAGCCTATGGCAAAAGCACACGGGTTGGCTGGCTACACAAATTGGCCAATGACCATATGGTGAAACAACAACTGCAAGCTAGGAGGCATGGCCACAACAAAGAACTCAAGCAGGCATATGACAAAAAGAAACTGGCTAGCTGGCTTCACAAAATGGCCACCGACCACATGGTCAAACAACAACAGCAAGCAAGGAGACATGGCCATAACAAAGAACTCATGTAGTCCTATGGAAAAAGCACACTTGCTGTCTGGCTGCACAAAATGGGCACTGACCACATGGTCAAACAACAATAGCAAGCAAGGAGGCATGGCCACAACAAAGAACATCTGCTGGCTTGTGGCAAAAGCTACACAAAATGGCCACCGCCCATGGTCAAACAACAACAGCAAGTAAAGGAGGCACGGCTACAACAAATAAAACATGCAGGCCTATGCCAAAAGCACACTGGCTGACTGGCTACACAAAATGCCCATCCAACCACATGGTCAAACAACAACATCAAGCAAGGAGGCATGACCACAACAAATAACACAAGCAGGCATATGGAAAAAGCACACTGGCTGTCTGGCTACACAAAATGGGCACTGACCACATGGTCAAACAACAATAGCAAGCAAGGAGGCATGGCCACAATAAAGAGCATCTTCTGGCCTATGGCAAAAGCACACTGGCTGGCTATACAAAATGGCCACAGGCCCCCTGGTCACACAACAACAGCAAGAAAGGAGGCACAGCTATAACAAATAACACATGCAGGCCTATGCCAAAAGCACACTGGCTGACTACACAAAATGGCCATCCAACCACATGGTCAAACAATAACATCGAGCAAGGAGGCATGACCACAACAAATATCTGCTGGACTATAGCAAAAGTACACTGGCTGGCTACACAAAATTGCCACTGGTTACATGGTCAAACAACAGCAGCAAGCAAGGAGGCATTGCCCCAACAAAGAAAATCTGCTTGACTATGGCAAAAGTACACTGGCTGGCTACACAAACCGGCCACCGGCCCCATGCTACAACAACAACAGCAAGTAAGGAGGCTTTGCCCCAACAAAGAACACATGCATGCATATGGCAAAAGCCCACTGGTTGGCTGGCTTCACAAAATAGCCACCGACTATATGGTGAAACAACAACAGCAAGCAAGGAGGCATGACCACAACAAAGAACACAAGCAGGCATATGGCAAAAAGACACTGGCTAGCTGGCTTCACAAAATGGCTACTGACCACATGGTCAAACAACAACAGCAAGCAAGGAGACATGGCCACAACAAAGAACACATGCAGACCTATGGACACTGACTACACAAAATGGCCCCCGGCCACATGGCATGGAGAACAAAGACAAATGGTAGCCTATGGCAAACACTCACACACACACATTCAGCAGACAAAGGAGGCATGATAACACTGAAGAAAGCACTGCCATTGATTCAGCAATGCTACAAATGAAAATTAAGCGACCTATACAAATTTGGCTACAACACACATCCTCCCAAGGCATCAAATATTACCCCACCAAAATACACTTTTTGAAGAACAAAATGTAAAATACAAAAAATAAACCCCACATTTTTTATTTAATCCAATGCCATCCCTGCCCTAAATGATGTGTTAAAACAACATATACCACAGAAACAGTTCTTTCGTGTACCCATGACTAGTACTGGGCCTGCTGGCTTTATGGCCCATGAGCAGACTAGGCCTAATAGTCAAATAAATGAATAGTGCAAATTTAACAAACATGGAGAAAACGTACTGAACTGTGCAGACCTTTTCCTTTACAAAAGATTTTTTTTTTAAATACAAACAAATAACTATGGTCTAACTCCAGGCCACTCACCACAATAAAATTTAAAAATTGAATAAAAGTACAGATAAATACTGGTGCATGCCCTCTATCAAACAATCAACACCTCTATACAAAAAGCTTTTGAACCTACTTGTGATATCACAAAAAAGGCCTTAGATCCAATGGCATATTTGCAGCATGCAAAGATATTGATCCTTCCACGTGGAAATCCAAATGAAAAGTGACTAGGAGATGCACAAGGCACTGGGAAGAGCCTTCTGGACAGGAACAAGAAGTTGGAGTCTCTGTTACACTTCCTTCTTGTTGAAAAAAAAAAGAAAAGAAAGCCTTCACGCACTAAAAAACAACTTGAAAACATCTTTTCAAGTAGATTTAGTTGCTTCTTGAGTAGAAAATCTGCTTGAGGTACAGCCGCGGTCCCTCGCACTCACCAGCATCATGAAAATGGCGCTGGAAGGCACCGTCATGACCAGAAGCTACGCTAGCAGCTGGCAAATCTCGTACACACTCGCGAGTAGCTCGCACCAAAACAAATCTTGTGCGTGCCAACGGAAAATATCCTGCCACGCTCAGATGGCGGAATTCAGCAGGATCTCCACGTTACAAATTAAATGTGTCAATTAGGTGTAAGCCAATTTTACCATGCTTAAAGAAGAGAGCACAAGCATTTCAGCAATGCTTATTAGTGGTAAAGTGCAGAAAGTCCGAAAAGCCAACACAATCGGATTCAGAAAACAGTAGGGGTGAAGGCAAAAAGTTTGGGAGTTACCCTGTAGAGAAAACCAATTCTTTCAAGCTAAGATTGATAGATGCTTGTAATGTAACTGTTGTTGTATTTATGTATAACGAAGCAAATTAACTCTATGTAGATGCCATAAGTATAATGGAGATCATTTATTGGTCGCAGTTGAGACGCTTGTGTTTCCCTTTAGTACCTTTGGCACTAAGCTTGCAACTCCTGTATTACAGCTCATCTGGAAAATATCAGGGTGAGAGAACAAGTAGAGCGCTTCAACAGGAATGCTTTTTTGTGCGGTTCATGGTCCACTTAAATGACACTTCTGACAACACATCCCCTTTTTATATGGAGGGGGTCACTGTATCTATATGAAGCAGGAAAGGACATGACAGGCGGAAGCATTATAAACACCCCTTCAGGTTCCAGTATTCATGGCAGCCTTAAAAGTCAAGAACAGATATAGCAGCTGTGCTCATAATTCTGCTGCGGGAAAACAGGACCCAATGGGCCCCTGCAGCATTGGATGAAGGACTGTCAGGGGTAGGCTTTGTGCACCTTTGGTTTTGGCAGGGTCGGACTGACCTATAGGGCAATCAAGCAGTGCTTGATGGTCTGGTCTCATAAGTTAATGTGTTGTTCAGCTTTTTGGCTGTTTGTGGACTTGTTTTATGCTCTTGCCAGAGCACTGAGCCGACTGTCCAGATTGCCCTGCTATGGACCTTTTTAGGTGCCCGAGAAATAAAGAGGAGTTAAGAGCATCCAAAAATTAAATGTAAATTATAACCCATTTGGCTACACAGTGAGGGACCAAAGTCGATAAATGAGATTAAATGTAGGTTTGTTACAAATTCAAAGCCAAACTGATGTAAACAAGTCTCAAGAAAATATAGTAAAAATACAGAATAACTACTGGCAGACCAAATCGTCGGACCAAGTTTAACCTCAGTAGCATAAAGCATACAAGGAATTCAGTAATAGCATTATAGAAAATAATAATAATATTTGATGATCGGTTTATGATTTCCGGTCCTCTTGCCTATACATGAGTACATCTAAACTGCCTAAACTAAGTTACACTAATTGGGGTAAACCCTATTTAGATCCACCCTAAGATGGTGTCAGCATTGTAGAGACTTCTGTAGAAGTTCTCCAAAACCAGGAGTATTATATTACATAAAGCCACACCATAGAAATATAGCAAAGAGGTCTGTACCCCTCTAAGTCTCAAGGGATTCTGACTAAAACTAAAGTGTGAACACTAGGTGAAGCTTCAAAGAATATTAGAGAATCTCACATCACTTGTCTCAGTGCTTTTCCACCTCCTCACAGTAAAACTTGGCTGTTTCATTGGCTACTCCCATCTCTTGGTCTGAACATAAGGATGTCCTTGGATTCCTCCCGTCTCCATTAATCAGGGTCCTTCCTTTGTTGTTTAGCACATCTCGTCCTTCGCAAAAGTTCTCCTCCCAAGCCTCACTATCTTTCATACACAATGTGCCTTTCACCAACTATGAGATCATGTAAATTGAACCTGCAAAGAAGAAAACACTGCAACCAAGCAAACTTTCACATTGAAGGTTAAACATTAGAGTCCCAATGCTTAAGGCCTTTGGTCAAGTTAATGTGGCAAGATACTTCTATACACATTTAAAATGCATAGCTATAGATAGATATATAGTTATAAAATAAATGCAGGATACTATTCAAATGAACTTGTGAGTATATATAGAGTTAACAAGATTACTCAAACTACACAAATGCAGATATATATGAAAACTGCAATTTGGTATCACTATAAGAAAAACATTAGTATGCACACTCATGTAAATGTACATATACAGCAAATGCACCTTCAGTATTTCGGTCAAGTGCACCACTTTACGTTAATGATATAAAAGTACACAAATATATGGTACTACATTCACGTATATGTGACATAGTAGTGACATTAAAGGGTGGAGCCAGAATTACCCTGCTCCTGTCCCTCCTCTGATGGTGAATCAAGCCATCACAATCTAAGATCTAAATCTTATTAGATAGACCATCTGCAACCTTGTGGTCTTTAACATTTTCCTCCTAGATTCTTCCAGACATTTCATGTCGTAATATTATTTACTCTGGCTCTCCTCTAGCTCTACATCCACTCTCTTCCTCTTCACTCCCAGTTTGACTTTCATGCACTTATATCCCTTGAAGACCACAATTAGGACTATTACACAAAGGGCAATTATCAAAAGGGGTTTCAAGATTGCACCTAAACTTCCACTTCCCATGTTTCTAAACCATTTGCCTGCAGCAGCAAATCCACTTCAAATCGCTTCCCAATCACTCCTTGCCTCCAACTCCTTCAAATCTTTCTTTAGATCAGTAATATTCTTAATGTATTTCTTCAAATCCTTACTGTTGTCAGGAATGTAGGTGCAACATTGTTGAACCTTGAACATCCGACAGACTCTGCTCTCCTTGGCAAAAAGGATATCTAACGAAAGTCTATTCTGCAAAACTTTAGACCTAATAGCTACCATTTCAGTATCTACAAGTAACAAAGCTCCGTCAGTGCTAGTGGAAAACTCATCAACTCCAGTAGACAACTTCCTAACCTTCATATCATTCAGGATCACGCCTACAGATGGAATCATTACACCAAAAATATCTCCCAAAATTTCACCAGCACTAGCTCCTAGCTTGGATTGGGACTTTTTCTCTCAAACAAGATCCTCAAAATGTTCCACATGACAAATCTTTGGAAACAACACACCTAACTAGCATGTACCATACCATTTCTTGGGCAATTTGAAAGAGGCAAACCTTCCACAAATAAAGTAAACTTCAGAAATCTCACCATCGTTTCCATCTAAAAATAATTGCCACTTTCCACTTACCGTAAATGTATGGTCACATTCACTCTTTCCCACACATATTGTCACAGTTCATTCTTATTATTCTGCACACAAAACTTCCCTTTATGTTGCCAATCTAAAGCCAATTCGCCTTGATTTCCTGCTTCCCGATGATCAATTTATTCTTCAGTCCATTAAGGTATCCTAGTGAGATTTGATGATTTAACCCTTAGCTCCCTCCTCATATCTTCCACTAGGTTTAGGAACTTCTTCTCAAATTCTGCCAATATGCAAGTTAAATTATGTCTATGAGCATAGGCTGTATCTAGTGTTGTGATAGCTGTAAAAAACCTTTTAGCTGTGCCAGTTATTTGGGCATTAGAATGTCAATTCAGATGTTTAAACAAAGGAACTTCTGATAGTCATAATTTGAAAAATAATATTGGATGTGACCCTGTCCATGGTAAAGGCTTATCAGAAGACTACAAGTGACACCATATGTCAAAGGTATGTGATGATAGGTAAAACTTTTAACATAACAGTTCCTCTTATTCATAATGTCAACATACTCATAAAGCAATTTAGTATAAATGTTTAAAGAATAATCTCCTCTGGAAAAATCTACATGTATCTCCTTCTCATCCAGTGGGTACAAGCTGTTATCGGCAGAGCGTGAGGATTGGGTGTTAGCATTGGGTTTATTATCCACTGAATTAGATGTGGGTAGATTTAATCCTATAAGCAAAATAATTAGTACTACAACTACAATTACTAGACTACCTTCTATTATGTACCTGCGTCTATGGGCATTAGGATTGGTTTCCATTAGTTCCTTAAAACTAGACCATTAGGCAGAACGTAACAGCAGCAGAGTCTTCTCTGCTGGATTCTGCTTGTACAAACTGCAAAAAGAAAGTTCAAGGCAAATGGTATGCAGTAGAATTATGTACAGAGGTCTTTGTGAGTCTTCCTTAGCTCTACTTCCTGTTCTTCTAAGGGCCAACTTTTGCCTTGGGCCTCTGTACCCTTCTCTCTTCTCCCACCAATATATGTAAATGTCTCTAGTAAATGCACAGTTAAAAGACACTGATAGTCACATCCCCCAAAAAATGTCTCAGTCTTTTGATGACAATGTAAGTTCTAATTGTAGTTCAAACTAAATGTTCAGTTCAAGAAGGTTTAACTGAATCTGCACTGTTCGCCCAGTATTGCCAGAACTCTCTCTCTCTCTGTCACTTGTAACAAAGTAAGTCCTTTTTGGGGGCATGTACCTCCAACAGGGTACTCTAGCTCATTTCGATCTTCTGAAAGTAATCCCTTCACCTCCTTCATCACTCGAATCAGAACTGTCAGTGTCCTCAGGAATAGTCTAAAGCTCACCTGCTGCTCCTCGCGGATTCAGTCTCCCTCTCTCTTGCAGTCTCAGAAAAGGTTCTCCGGATGCACTCGCGGTTTGACAGCATTAGGCCCTTCGTAGGGTCTGAGTCTAACTCGGTCGTCACTATGGAACAAGACTCTTTGTTTCTGCTCCAGCTGTCGACTCCTCAAGACCCCCCTTAGGCTGAACAAGTGCTGCCTCAGGTTCTTGTCAGTCCCCCACAGCTTGACTAACCAGCTACCATGATTTCTTGACCACCACCGGCACCTCTGAGAGAGGTGGTGTTACATCATTAAAGGGACACAGAACTCAGCGAGTGTGGACATCATGCACCCAGTCGTGGAGACCTCCGCACTTCACAGCAGTTGTTGTGACCAGAATAACCTGGAAAGGACCACTCCAGCAGTGCTCCAGACAACTTGCTTGTACAAGCTTCTTCACCAAGACCCAGTCTCCATGACTAAGGTCATGGCACTGCTGCTGATGAGGTGGTGCTGTGGCGGCTTCAACCTGATTTGACACAGAATGCACCACGTCAGCTAGTCCTCAAGTATCATATCTGTAATGTTCAGAAGCGTGTTTGCAGGTACAGCTTGCAATTTCATAGGTCTGCCCATAATGATCTCATGGAGGGACAATCCTGTCCTCCGATCAGGTATGCTGTGAAGACTCATCAACACAAGAGGCAAAGCATCAGGCCATTTCAGAGATGTAAAAGCACACACTTTTGCAAGTCTGGATGTCAATGTTCCATTGACCTGTTCAATTAGACCTGAAGCCTCCAGTCTATAGCTACAATGCAGTCTCTGATCAACTTGTAAAGCTGCACACAACATTCTCAAGATTTCATTGTGGAAATGGGTTTCCCAGTCTGATTCCAAAGAAGTCGGAAAGCCAAACCTAGGTATTAACTCCCTCAAAAGTAACTTTACTACTGTGAGACTGCCATTCTTCCTAGTCGGGTATGCGTCAACTTTTAGTGGAAGGGTGCACACAATAACTAAGACATATCTCAAACCATTTCAGAATGGCATTTCAATGAAATCTAACAGTATCCTGTTGAAGGGAACACCTGATATTCCTATGTGGCTCAATGTTACTGCAGTTCTTTTCCCTACATTGTTATGTTGACACACAACTCATCTGTGGCACAATGCTTCAGCCATCAACCGAAACCTAGGATTAAACCAGGTCTCTCAAAACAGTCTGACCTTGGCATCTCTCACTACAGGTGTATGACCGTGATAACGCATGACCATCGGTAGCAGCAGCCTATTAGGGAACACAGGTCTTCCATTTCCTGAAACCCAGACATCATCCTCATCCCTCTTGACACAACCTGCCTTAGTACAACTTTGCTGTACTGCCTCTGACACTTCATCCTAAATCCTCCTGACCTCCTCCCACGTATCAGCAGTTGTTAACAAAAGGTTTAAGTTTGCCTCATCTGTTCTTTCATTTGTCTACTCACCATTAAAGGTGCAAGCATATGAGTACAATACTTTGCAGCCTCGTCAGCATATCCATTGCCAATGGTCACATATTCATACCCCTTACAATAAGCAGCGCAATGCTTCAAGAAGCTTTTGTACTTGTTTTCCGTTTTGGATGGGAAACCCTCTCTGAGACCATAAATGTCAGAAGTCGTGAACGACACCAAAGCCATACTGATTATCAGTGAATATGGTCACTCTCTGCTGGCCTGAGACACAGTATGCTCTCGTAAGAGCACTTAATTCAACCACTTGTGCTGAAAATATTCCTTGGCGCCATGAATCTTCAACTACTCCTGAAAATGTACGAACTGCATAGGCAGATCTTGGATTTCCTCCATAGTCTCACAAACACGAGCCATCCACGAACAATGCAGAATCAGATCACACCAATGGCTCATTCTGTACATCTGACCTGGGCTTGGTGCACAGTTCAGGAACATTGAGACAGCCATGCCTTCACCATCCTCATAGTCACTCTCAGGAAGGGGCAACAAGGTGGCAGGGTTTAAAACAGTGCATCTCTTCAATGTGACATTCTTGGCCGCAAGTATGATCTGCTCATACTGGGTCAGGCGGCTGTTTATCAAGTGTTGCGTACGAGTGCGCGTCAACAAGATCTCCATGGAATGGGGCACATATACAGTTAGAGGATGACCCATAACAATACCTTCTCACCTTTGAATGCTGACACCAGCAGCAGCCACCGATTTGAGACACCCAGGCAAGCTGCAGCTACTGGATCAAGGTTGGCAGAAAACTAGGCCACAGGTCTGCGGGCACTTCCATGTGTCTGTGTAAACACTGAGAAAGCACAGCCCTCCCTCTCACTGCAAAAAAGTGAAAACTATTTCTTTTAATCAGGCATTCCCTGTGCCAGGGCACAGCAGAGACTTTCTTTCAACTCTAGAAAGGCGACCAAACAATCGTTATCCCAGGGTACCGGATCTGACACATCCTTGTGTGTGTTAGCCTCTGTAAATGCTTAGCCACTAGTGATACATTGGGTATTCACTGGCGACAGTAGCCCACCATTCCCAAGAACATTCTGATTTCTTTGGGGGACATAGTATGTCCATTCTCAGCCAAGTGGTTCAGCAAAGCAATAGTATCAGTCTTGCAGCCCTCTTGAGTATTTGACACAGCCAACAGGTCGTCAATATACTACCCCCGGACAGAGTTACGGCCCATAACCAAAGACCCCAGGTTCATTTTAAGGATCAGGTTGAAAATAGATGGACTCTCCGTATACCCTTGTGGGACTCTGGACCATGCCCAAACACTACTGCCGAACCGAGATGCAAAAGACTGTGCTCATGCAACATTAGAGAGAAGAAGGCCTGACAAAGATCAATGACAGTAAACCACTCATCTTCACATGGAATCTGAAAACAAAATCACAGCAGTATTCGGTACCACGGGCAAAACAAGGAACTACAATATTGTTTCTCTTTTGGAGATCCTGAACTATGAGGTACTTCCTGCTAGGTTTCTATAAGCCCATAAGTGGTGAATTGCATGAACTCCCCATAATCTCCTTCATAATGCCTTGTTGGATCATTGTCTCAATGACTGGAGTAATTCCAGCAATCGTTTCAGGGGTCATATTATATTGCAGAGTTCTTGGGTACTCAACATTAGGCTTTATCTGTATACGAACAGGCTCAACTCCTTTGACAAGTCCAATGTCCTTCCCTGAAAAATCCCAAACTTCCGACCTCATGGTATCACTGAGGTCTAAGGGTAACTCTTCACTTGTCATTATTGGAAACAGTGCAGCTGTTGGGGTTTGATTAGCCAAGTTAACAGCAACATCTTCATCATGAGTTTTGGAAATCCACACCCTTTGGGGTACAATAAATGGTGCAATTCAGCTTGCACAACAAATCCTGTCCCAAAATACTCACAGAACTCGAATCACATACCACCAATTGATGATTGTCCTCAGCATTCCCAATTTGTACAGGTACATCCTTGGTTAGGGGTTTGACATTTGTTTATTTGCAACTTCTACAACTTGGATTCTTTTCGCAAGAGCAGTAGAGCAGATAGCACCAGTATCAACCAGAAATGATACTTCACTATCTATAAAAAGACCACTCTGGTCAACCTTCAAAACTGCACCAAGCACACAATCTTGCTTCCTCTTCAGGCACCGTCAGGCGGACTGATCAGAGCCATAATTGTCAACCATATCAAACATGGGAAACTGCGGAAAAGCATTGTTTTTGTAAAGTATTCTGATTCATGCTTGGAACTTGGTTCAAAGTGAATCTCGGCAGAGCAACATCTTCACCCAAATGCATGGCAGCTAATAGTCATTCAGCAAACGAACCGTCTACTATAAACTGCATTCGATTCCTTTATTAATTTTTTCTTATAACGTAATTAACAATGAAACTTTTTATCGATACATTTTGTAGCAATGGTTTTAAGTAACTATGCTAATAAAAATAAACTTGAAACTTGAATCTAGGGCTATTATCAGCTTGTTGTTGAATCTGGGGTTGTGGAACTTCCATCACTGGGGCTAGGGGCACATTGAAATTTTGAGACCTAGGTCTTAGCAAATATCTTGTGACTGCACAGGGTTATTATTCTTAGGCTGTGCAAACCCTGAATTTTGACCCTGATTAGCAGGATTAAGATGGCATTCCTGCTTCCAAATGCTCCACCTTATTACAATAGTGACAGGGGTTGGACTTTTTTTTTTTTTTTAAACAATCTTTGTTCATTTTCCAATTTCAATCCCCACCACCCCCCACCTTCCTCCCCACTTCAGACAGGTATGATTATAATACACAGCTATATTACAAGAAAAAGTTCATTACATTCTTTCATAAAGTACAATAAGTTTATCCTATCAACTACTGATTAAAGTGACATGTGCAGTATCTTTCGCTTATAATAAAAAGCAAACAATGTACGTTCTTTCTCACTTTCTTTAAAACCCACAATGCACGTTCTTACTCACTTTCTTTAAAACCCACACCCTTACACACCAAGTGGGGTAGGTGTTCTTCTTACATTATTCCCCACTTTGGGTTTGGATTCAAATAAGTAAGGGGTTCCAAATTTTCAAACCTCTTCTACGCAGGTTGCTTCCTTTTCGTTTATAAATGGCAATTTCTAAACTAAACATTGCTAACAACCTGGCAAGCCATTGGTGGAACATTGGTGCGTTGGGGTCCAACCAGGCGGATGCAATACACATTCTTACAACTGCCATAGCGATAAAAATCAATTCATGTCCTGTTCTTACAAGATTAGTTTTAGAAGCCCCTAGGAAGATTACTTCATCGGTCAATATTATGTTGGTTTTTAACACTTCGGTTAAAAATTTCGCAATATCTTTCTTCAACTTTTTTAACCCATTACATGTTACAAAGATATGAACACTATCTGCATTAAACAGTGTGCATCGAGAGCAAAATGTTCCCTTTCCACTCCCCCATTTGGCAATTTTATCCGGGGTGTAATACAAAAAGAAGCAGGTTTTATAAAATTGTGCCTGTAATCTGGTAGACATTAAAATAGACTGTGACATGTCATATGCATACATAAAGGTCTCATTTGATATCCCTACTTTCACCTGCCACTTCTGTGAATATTTATTCAGGTCATCTGGCAGGGCTTCATTTTTTAAGTGTGTATATACGTCACCAATAGAGCTTACTTTATCCTGAAGTACTCTTTCAATAATTCCGACTTTCTCAAATTTGACCCGTCCCCACCCTTCCGTAACAGAAAATCTCTAATCTGTAGGAACTTTAAAAAATCCCACCAGTCTAGAGTAAAATCTTTTTTCAGTTCTTCAAAAGATAGGATCCCTCTGGGGGAAAAGAAGCAGCCAATCTGATCATTTCCGGCTCTCTTCCATTTTCTCATACATGATTCTCTAAAAATCTCTGGGAGATTATGATTATTATCTAACGGCGTATAAAAAGATAGTCTGCCTATACCAAAAACTCTCCTTATGGCACTCCATGCTTTAAAACCACTAAAAGGGGATTAAACTGGACTTTTTTGTAGTAGCTGTTGTGTAGTTGATGCCACAGACAACTACTGGTCTCTCTCCCCAATAAGAGTTCAAAAATAGATGGTATTTTATCTGTCCGTATGTCATCCCTTTTAATCTGCAGTAACTCTCGGCTATACGTTAATATGGATGCCCAATAATATAATTTTAAGTTCGGGAGTGCCAACCCTCCCCTGTCCCTAGGTAATGTAAGAAATGTATACGCCCGTCGTGGTCGTGAGTAAGCCCAAATAAATCTGGAGAATATCTGCTCTATTGCCTTAAACCACTGTGGTGTAAATTCCAGACAGATTGCCCTAAAAAATATAAGATCTTCGTAAAAAAAAACATTTTAATAGCGTTACACCCTCCTCCAATAGATAGGTGTAGATTATTAAGCCGTTGGAGATCTTTTTGGATAGTATCCATTAGTGGTTCCACATTAACCTTAACCACACTATCTAGCCGAGAAGATATACAAATGCCTAAATATGTGGCCTTTTCTACTACCCGTATGTCAGTCATCTTAGCCTTGTCATTAAGGACAACCTGAGTTTTATCCTGGTTAAGTGCATAACCAGAGACTTGTCCAAAGCGTCCTGCCTCTTCTTCGATAGCTATTATGGCGGAGTTTGGGTCAGCCGTCACCAAAGCAATATCGTCTGCATAGGCCAAGGTCTTAGTGACCCAATTCTGAGACCATATTGCTGGTATTTGAACATTATCTTCTAATTTGCGAATAAACGGATCAATGTAGATCGCAAATAAGAGCGGGGAGCAGGGGCATCCCTGCCTCGTACCCCGGGAGATTGGAAACTCCTCGGGCAATATGCCATTTACCATGCTGTTGGTTCGACATATAATCTTTTGACTGCTTGAATGAAGCCATCCCCTATTCCAATCCTAGACATGGTAGCCCATAAATATTGCCAGGAGACCCTATCAAAGGCTTTTTCTGCATCCAGCAAAACCAAGGCCATATGGTCTCCTGCAACATTGGTGATGTCAAACAGTGTGATGACTCTCTGAATGTGGTCTATAGTGGATCTCCTGGGAACAAATCCATGCTGACGCTCAGAAATAACTTTATGTATAATAGGTGTTAATCTGTTCGCTAGCAATTTCGAATATATTTTTGAGTCGCCATTGATTAATGTGATATGGCGGTATGAACCCAATTGTACTGGTGGTTTATTTTTTGTCAAAAACATTACAATTTTTGCTCGTGACCATGATCTCGGGGGTCGCCCGCCATTGAATATATGCACCATTAGATCAGTGAGAATGTTTTTCAGCTGACTTGCAAAAGCAACATAACATTCGGTCGGAATACAGTTTGTTCCTGTCGCTTTCCCCCTTGCCAGACCATTAATGGTCAATAAGATTTCCTCCGGTCGGGTGGACAGTCAAGATCTACCCGATCCTCTTCCTCGAATTTTTCATGTGGTATGAGATCTAGATACCCTTCAATGTCACTCTGCCCACTCCCATCATTTTCTGTGTATACATTACGATAAAACCTCCCAATGGCCTCCCTTATAAGTTCTGGATTAGTGGTCTGGCCAATCACCGGGTCATTAATCTCGCGATTAGGTTTAGTGCGGTTTGCTGCCTAGTGCGAACCGCCAGCTGGTGACCAATTTGTTCATTAAACTCATAAACTAATTCTTTCTGGGCTACAGCTTTACTCACGGCTTTATCGGTAAATACATTAGTGATTGCCGTCTTTGCAATTGCTACCTGCCGCTGTACTTCCTCTAGATCCTTGTTTTCTCTAACAGCCCTCACCAATTCCTCTTCGGCCACCCCCAGATTATCCTGCACTGTCTTCATAGATTGCTTGGCCCGTTTATTAAGATTTAGGGAATACCGTAAGGTATCTCCCCTAATTCCAGCCTTCATGGCGTCCCATACTATTTCAATAGCGGTACTCCCTAGGTTGTCCTCCAAAAACCTTGGGATCCACTGCCTCATGTGTGTACAATAATCCATGTCTGAAAGCAAAGATCTCTCAAATGTCCAGGACCTTATATTAGGGTTGGCCATTACTATTTCTAGACTACATACCAACGGGTTATGGTCCGACAAGACCCGTGGTAGATTTTCTATTCGACATTTTGATTTTAGAGAGTTAGAAATAAACACATAGTCTAATCTGGCATGGGTCAGGTGTGGATTGGAAAAATAAGTATACCTTGGATCACTTGGTTTTACTACCTGCCAACAGTCGACCAACCCATGAGTCTGACATGTTTTTTAACACCCTAAATACCTTTGGCTTTCTACCCACATATCGCCACCCCTCCTCCATAGACCAATCACTGGGCAGATTAATATTGTAATCACCGCAGACAATAAGTGGGAGAGGCCAATGAGCGAGTTCGCTCGGAATAGCATCCAACACAGCAGGATCATCACAGTTACTTCCATTTAATGTACAAAGCGTGAGTTTCTGCCCCACACCATATTGACATTCGGTGATCGCCCAGCTGCCATATTTGTCCGAACTTGATAGGTTAAACAGCATCCCGCCTCCTTTAGCCAAAATCACCACCCCCGAACCCTAGCCCCCTGTGTCGTTGCACTTATCTCTCTAAAGCCCAGTGTCTTCAAAATATGCATTTGTGTGCCATCTATATGTGTCTCTAGGGGGCATATGATATTAACACCCATCGATTGTAACCCAACCGCAACTTTCTGCCTTTTTTCGCATCATTTAAGCCACATATATTAATAGATGCAACTTTCAATACCCCATACGATTTTGCGCCATATGCCTAACACAGATGCCCCATAATGATAAAAGATACAAATACTTTGTCTCCCATACATCACTACTCTTTTTGTGAGAGATACTACACCACTGTTTATTTCCTCTAAAAAGCTATGTGAATTTATCTTGACCCATCTTATCAACTGTCTGAAAACCCACCCCCCTCCCTCTACCACCCTCCCTCCCCCCACCAATAACTAGGCAGCCAGGCTCAACCATGAGCCTGTGTGAGGACGTCTAAATCCTTCCACCTCTCCCCCCTCCAGTTACTACACCTTGATATACCCCTATCCCGTGTTAAACCTGATATCAGCCTTAAGCCACTCCATTATTTGAGTTTGATCTATGTTTTCAAGCTTTAGTACCCATAGTCCCTGTTGTAATGTCATCCAGCATCTTCTGGGCTTGGAACTCTGAGTTAAAGCTGA
Source organism: Calotriton arnoldi (assembly GCA_963921515.1). Lineage (NCBI taxonomy): Eukaryota > Metazoa > Chordata > Amphibia > Caudata > Salamandridae > Calotriton > Calotriton arnoldi. The sequence continues at coordinate 389,134 of CAWUFW010005154.1, forward strand.
AGTTCTGACCTTTATATATCACTTTGAGCCTGGCCGGATTTTGTAGAAATACAAAGGCTCCTGCCACTTGAAACTGAGTCATTAACTGCCTAAGCCGCCATCTCCGTTCCACCGTAGCATGGGCAAAGTCAGGTTTGGCGAAAAAGAAGAATCCTTCAAACTGTCTTTTGGCATTGGGTCTGGCTATATCGTACACGGCCTGTCGAAGTAGAAAATTGCCAAAATAGATCAGTATGGCACGGGGTGATACTTTTCCTTCGGATACGTGTCTTGATGAAGTTAACGAGAATCGGTGAGCCCTTTGAACTTCTTTATCCCAATCCCAGGAGGACAGTTCGGGTAGGGAATTCTTCAGCATATTTACAACAAACTTCCTCATATCATTACCCTCAAGGTTCTCAGGTACCCCTAGCAGCCTCAGATTGTTACGGCCCTGCCGGTTCTCATAGTCTTCCAGCTTCCACATGACATCCTTGAGAGCCTTATCCTGAGAAATGGATTGCACCTGCAGGGTTTCCACTTTGTTTTCAAGCACTTCTGTGTGTGACTGTACCATATTCATCCGTTCTGCAACGTCAGAGCAGATTTTCCCCACTTACTGTACTGAGCCTTGCAGTTTCTTGGTAGCTAGTCTTGCCTGTCAATTATCAACTTTGACATCATCTTGGAAGGCTCTTAGAGATTGCAGAATCAGAGCTAATGATGGTTCGGTTGAATTCCCTCTCTTAGTATGATCCGGGCCCCCACCGACATCAGCCATTGGCTGTTTCCCATCTTCATTTGACACCTCTGGGGACAGCATTAAGGTCACAGAGTAATCCCAACCCAGCTCTTCCACCAATTCTTGCTCCTCAGGGGTCTTCCGTCGCGTCTTTCTCCCTGATATCCGTTTAGATTTTTTTCTAGCAGTGGTAACTTTTTATGCTGGGCTACTATTGCTCAAGGATGAGCCAGCGTCTTCATCACTGCTGATAAGTAGACTGGTATCCGACACCTCTGACTCTTCCGTCAGAGAGAAGAACTTTTCCCCTGGCACATCGGGGGGATGCTTTGCTTGTCGTGTCTGTTATTCCATTATTTTGCTCATTGTTCCCCAAACCTAGATATCTGTATCCGCCACAGGGGCCCGTCCATCCTTCATTGGTGGTTTTCCATCCAGATTGATACATGGGGTATGCACCAGAACCTCTGCCATAGCACTCCCAGATTTACTCAGCCCGGGAGTCACATTTCCCCCATTGGGATCCTCTGCCGGAACTATGGATGTTGCCATCTGAGCTGCCTCCAGCGTTGGGTTATTTATTGCGCTGACTGCTGTGCCCTTATTACTGCCCTTACCCAATTTTTTCTTTTGACTTTCAGTCTTAGTGTCGCCTATGGGTGAAAATATACTTGAAATAGCAGGTTGTGTATTCCCGGTTTCACTGAGCAGTCTTGTTCGCCGAATATTTGGCTTCACTGGAGGCTCATTTTTCTCTGGCTCAGTTTTCCCTTGTTTTTCACCCTTATTGGCCCACAAATCTCCCTTCTTAATGTCAATTTTGGGGTCCGACCGCTCTTGCCGTAATGAGGCAGCCGAGGTAGTTACTCGCTGCTTCCCTTTTTCCCGAGCTGCCATTGTAGCCGATTCTTCCAGTGCTTCTTCCGGGGACGCATTGCTGTCTCCAAGCAACTGCCGTGGGACGTGAACGCGCCGGGCCCCGGCAACCGTGGTCAGGAGAAGCCGCGCCAGAACTCCCAGTGACCCTCACAGGAGCCCCCACGAACGTGCGCTCTATGCCCGATCCAGACAGGAGTCAATCGGGGCCACTCGAGGACACCACAAATCCCGTTAATGCCAGCAAATCCTCCACGCATACCCGCGACCGCAACACGGGACAATTCTTCCTCCAAGGAGGAGAGGGGTAAGTGATGGTCTCTAGTCAGACGCCATCTTGCCTCGTACTCACTACCATTCTTATGTGGGTTGGACTTTTTCAAAGTAGCTACCTCAAGTCCAGTAATCGGGTCAATTGGGACACCACGACCTCTACCTTGTGGCTGGAATCCACCTCCACCTTGCGTCACAGGAGCTCCCTGCTGGTGCACTCCTTGCATAGAAGGAACATTCCCTACGAAAGTCTGACTCTGGCCTCCTCTCTGAGAAGCCTTCATTTGTGCCACCATCAACTTCTCCCTCAATTTCTTCTGCTTCATTTCTATTTCGATATTACATTACTTAGGATAACTCAAAATTTCGTCAACCGACTTATTCTACCAACAAATCAAATGCTGCTGAATCATCATGCTAACTTCAGGCTTCAGTCCGGTCACAAACCTGGACGCAAAATGTCCCATATCCTTAGGCTCTAGCATCTCCATCCCACTATACTGCTTAAATGCCTGCAGCAATCTCTTACAATATGCATTAATTGACTCTTTAGGTTCTTGGGTCATTCTGTCAATCTTGACCCAGTCAATATCTTGAGGCAATACCATCAGGGACATCGTAAGGATTTTGGGGGCCTGGGGCCAAATGTATTTTGGTGGCCCCTGTTCAGAACAGCTTTGTATATATTATCAAATTTCAGCTCTTTCATGCCCTCTTTGGCCAGGTCACTGACAGTGCACAGACACACTCGTCCAAATTCTAAATGTGTTTACATGCAATATGGGGGATAGTGATGTGTGTTTTCAATATTGTTACACAACAGCAGCTCACTAATATTACTGCAAATAATCTCTGTGACCTCCTCCCATTTCTCATATGTGAGGTCCTGTTTTGATGGATGTTGCTTTAAACATAAACACAACATTTTTCTGCAAAATGTTTGTAATAGACTTCTACATATCATCCTGATTAAAAATAAATTAAAGGTAAATGTATTTGAAACAATCTGTTTAAGAACTATTCAAGGTCACCAGGGTAAGACTTTCTGCACAACAGAGCCGGATCAATCAGGGGGCCCCCTGAAAGGCTGGGGCCCTGGGCCAGAGCCCACTTTGCCCACACCTTAAAACGCTTCTGGATACCTTAGATTTCAACCATGTCATCACCTGACTATTTTTTTCATTACTGTGGAAGATGGACCATTAACTAATGGATCTCTTACCAGCTCTCTCTCAGGCCATTCTGTGGGTCTTATACATTCGGTCCACAAGTCATTCGGAGCCACAATATTGAACAAGGTATTCAGATCATGATTTTCACAAACTGCTCAACTTGTTTGTACCATTCTTCAGGCTTCTTTGTGAATGATGCAAGATCACTCCTACTCCAAAGGACATGGACATATCCTCCACTGTGTATTTCCCGTACTGGGAAACCTGTCGTACCCACCCCCCCTCCTATGGAAGGAGGCGGTTCTCCCATAGACCTCTTTGGACCGTTCCTTTTTGCCCATTTATTTCTCACTTATATAGCGCAGTCCAAATTTGAATGTTTTAATTCAATTCTCAAATTTGCTATTTCATTGTTGGTATTCTTATACACTCTAGGTCCTTATAACTAAAACAGAGTTGGCAGCTTTTCTGTAAGGCTTTAGTCCGATCCAGATATACCTATTATTTCTGAGCTGCTTCAGATAGTTAATCGTAGACTTGGCTCGCCCGTCTGGTAACATCCTTACTCATAAACAAAAGTTCACTTTCTTGGCAGGTATCTAGTTGGGTCAATTCAAGTTTTGTACATGTGTAGAGAACCTGAGATTTTCCTCGAACCAGACGCCCAGGTTCTTCACTGCCTGTCCCTAGGATCTGGGAAGTGGATATTCTGGTGGCCAAAGTGCTTCTCTGAACTGAGGGGGAAAGGATCCAAATAGGAGGATTTCGGACTTGCCCTCATTGCACTTTAACTGGGCGGCTGCCAGCCATTTGAAAACTGCTGATAAACAGTTTTTAGCTTTCGCTGGAGAAATATCTGAGTCCTTCCAAGTGAAGAGGAGCTGGGTATCATCTGCATAGGCGATGATTTTTGCTCCCAGCTCCTCAGCCAGATAGACCGGAGGGGTGACATAAACATTAAAAAGGAGGGGGCTCAGGGTAGAGCCCTGAGGTACTCCAGTAGTCACCTTTTGTGGATTTGATTAGAAAGGAGGTAGCCACACTTGCTGTGATCTGTCAACCAAAAATGATTTAATCCAATCCCATGCAGGGCCGATGACACCAATATTTGCAAGGCGCGCTAATAGCAGTGAGTGTGGCACTGTGTCGAAGGCGGCAGAGAGGTCTAATAAAATCAGAGCCACTCTCCCGCCCCCATCCAAGCATTCTCTAATGGCTTCTGATATTTCCACAAGCGTCGTCTCCGTGCTATAAGTAGCTCTGAACCCTGACTGAGCGGGATGTAATGATCCTGAGGTCTCTACAAAACTGGCCAGCTGCTTGAAGACCGCCTTTTCACATACCTTAGCTACCGCTGGAAGGAGAGAAATAGGGCGATAGTTGGCAGGATTGGCCGGGTCCAAAGAGGGTTTTTTAAGCAGAGGGAGAAGTTTGGCCTTCTTCCATTCGGGCGGGACTATGGCAGATCGGAAGGACATATTGATAAGTGAATTAACTTCAGGATTAACAACTTCTGCCACAGCCGCCAGCAAGCGGGCATGGCAAGGGTCGGTTGGTGAGCCAGATTTCAGGGATTTCAAAATAGTCAATGAGTCTTGGTGGGCAACAGCAGAAAATTCAGACAGGGAGAAGGATGGATTAAAACCATCATGATTGGGACTGGCCATGTTCAGCGGGATAGGTAGTTCCTGTTCATGGTCAAAACTGGCTTGTATAGTCTGGATTTTAACAATGAAGGAACTCGAAAGTTTCTCACACCAGATGGCTGACGGAGGTAGCGCTATCTCCTCTGCCCTCGGGGTCACAAAGCTTTGCACAATGGAAAAAATGTCCTTGATGTTATTGCGGGACTGGGCTATGCGTTCTGCATAGTGCTGACTTTTGGCTATGTTTATGGAGGCATAGTAGCCTTTCTGGGCCTTCCTAAGTGCTATTTTAGCAAGAGGGCAGTAGGCCACTCTCCGGTTCCGTTCTAGTTTTTTGCAATATCGTTTTTCCTCTTTAAGCTCCTTTGTAAACCAGGGTTTGGATGGAGAGATTCTAACCCGCTTTACGGAGCCGGACGGAGCTAGCTGTTCCACAGCCTGTGAAATCCAACTCTCAAAATTTTCCACCGCTCCCTCCAAGCTGGTAGAAGGGGGAGGACGGGAGTCTATCAAGATTGAGCAGAAGACTGAGGGATCAATTTTATGTATGGGCTTCCCCTGGACCTGCTTGCTAGGAGCATGAGGCGCCTGAATGGTCCAAGAGAAATTGATCAGAAAATGATCGGACCATGTTACTTGGAGGGGTTCAGAAATGCATACAGGAAAATTGCTGCAAATCAAATCTAAGGTATGCCCTCCCTGATGTGTAGGGGCATTCACCCATTGAGTGAGTTGAGCGATGTTCAGCGAGTCATATAGCTCCTTAGTATCCCTCCCCTCTTCACAGTCAGTGTGAATGTTAAAATCTCCAAGGAAGAGAAACTTAGAAAATTGCAACGTTTGAGGAACAACAATTTCATCTAAGACTTTTAGAAAGTCTCCAGAGGGGCCCGGGGGTCGATAGACCACCATGCCACCCAGCGTAAAATGCGGCGAGATGAGAAGTCAAGCGCTTCACCTTCTCCAACTATAAGGACCTCGCCCCGCCGAAGGGTCCAATTATCTCTGAACACAACGGCAACACCCCCCCCTCTTCCTGTTTTGCGGTCAGCCCTGGAAATCTTATACCCCCTCGGGATCGCGAATTCAATGGTGGGGTTAGAGAACTCACTGAGCCAGGTTTCTGTGATAAAAAATAAATCCAATTGTTCATCTGAGAGCAGTTCAAATATTTCCTGGGCGTGTTTAACCATAGAACGAGCATTAATTAATGCAGCCTGGATGGTGTGCACTCTAGTAGGGTTAGATGCATGAGGACCCTGGGATTTGGGATTAGTCCCATTAGTATGTAAGCGGTAATTACAATTATCGCAGGTCATGTGCAAATCATCTTTAATAACCCATCCTCCGGCACAGTTACCGCCGCTATAGCGAAGAGCATTCAGCTCCTTGTGGCTGTAAGTGAGACCTGGACAAGGCACCTCCAAAAGCAATCCGGCAGCATGGCTGGCGCTGGTCGCTCCCGGGGCGTGGACGGGCGCAGACGGGCTTGCCTTCAGCGCGCGTCCGCGCAGCGCGCCTATTTGTGAGCATTCCCCTGTAGCAACTAGAGCGCTGCCTGCCTAAGATGGCGGCCTCTAGTGTCACCCTCTAGCCCGCCCGGAAGAGTAGTAGGAGACTGCTCTTCAAAACGATTTATGCACGAAGAAAGCAGAGTGTAAATGTCTGCTATAACTAAAATGAAATTCGTTTTTTCGTTTTACATATCAGAATTAGGCAAAGTGCAGATTGAAGGATCAATTTTTTTAAAAGCAGAAATAGCAATAATATTAAATGTTCTGACTTCTCTTTTCTGGTTCCCTTTAACTTGTCACTTTTTTCTTTCCTTAACATCTCCTTCCCTTTCTCAAATTCTTCACTGGTTAATGCAGGATATAATTTGGCTCCCTCTATCACGTCAGTTCTTTACTTCCTCTGCTCTGCATCCCACTCCACATCAGCGTAAGTAAGCTCCTCTCTAATAACTTACCTTCTCTCGTGCATGAGCCACACACTCCCAAGCATTGAGCGCTTCAAACTGTGTAGGTCTACGCTGTGGTTTCATCTCATATAATGTCCTCCTCAAATTTTCAATGATTCTCACATTACATATACCATAGCATGGGACCGCCAATGTACTTTCTGTTTCTGTAATTTTGTGCCATTGTTTTACCCAAATACATTTGGGAAGCCCTACATTTATCACCAGATAATGACCTGGAGTACCCTCAGTTGGTGCCTCTTCTCCCTCTCTAACAGGTATTGTCATATCTCCCCTCAAAAGTCTTGTGCACCTTTAAAGCATTTTATTTTCCAGCAAAACATCTATAATCACAAATAGAATTTAATTTCAGAGCAGGAAATAATGGTGCACCCACAATCCTCATTCAGGATCAAGGACCAAGTGCCAGTGTGACACTCTATGACGTAGATAGCCAGTAGCAGCGCAGTTTTACGCTAACCGACCAATCTCAGCACGGCACACTGTGACGTCAATCTCACTTCTTGCAGCAGTTCATCCTCCTTTACAATTTTCACGAAAGCAATTGCAACAAATAACTTTGTCTGCTCCACTAACGAAATCAACAGTATTCAATCATAGAAGAAATGATTCGGAATAACACTTTCTGACCTACTCAGACACACTCGAATGAGATCTCGTCCTCTGGGGAATCACCCCGATGAGTACAGCTTCCCCCTGCGCTAAGGGTCCACCACACTAATCACACCTCACTTTCACACACAAAGATACATTTCCCTATCTCAATTGTGCTGTTGATGACGTCTCTCAACAGGCATCACAAAACTTTAGCAGACAATTACAATACAGTGTCTTCCACACTTGTGCATATCATCCTGGGATTTTTAGCCACATGGGACCCGATAACAACTTCAAATTCTCCACGTTAAGCAGCACATTCACACACCATTCAAAACATCTCCACCAAACATTACACAATCCCCTTGAACACCACAAGCCAAGGACAAGCCATTAGAATATGTAACCCCATTAATACTCACAACTCTTTCTTGAACTGCTTGAATTCTGCCAATTCTTCAGAGCAAAACATGGGCTCTAGGGCTAGGATTGGGTTTGACTACTCTAACAAAGTATCCTAACTCCCCTATTCCAGGACCTAACCATCTTTGTTTTGCTACCATCTGTCAGAGCACTGAGACGAATATCCAGATTTCCCTATGATGGACCTTTTTAGATGCCTGAGAAATATAGCGCAGTTAACAACATCCAAAAGTTCAATTTACAGTGTAACCCATTTGGCTACACAGTGAGGACCCAAAGTTAATAAATGAGATTAAATGTAGGTTTATTACAAATTCAAAGCCAAACTGATGTATACAAATCTCAAGAAAATATTGTAAAAATTCAGATTCACTACTGGCAGACTAAACCATTAGACGTTTAACCTCAGTAGCATAAAGCATACAAGGAACTCTGTAATAGCAATGCAGAAAATAAGGAATGCAATCTGATGATCGGTATATAATTTCCAGTCCTCTTGCCTATACATGAGTAAATCTAAATTTCCTAAGCTAAGTAGCTCTAATTGGGGTAATCGCTATTTAGATCCAGTAAAGCAGGAAGGTGGCAGCATTGTAGAAACTTCTGTAGAAGTTCTTGAAAAATAGGAGTATTGTACAGCATAAAGCCACACAACAGAAATATAGCAAGGAGGTCTGTACCCCTCTAATTCTCAAGGAATTCTGACTAAAATTAAGTGTGACTACTAAGTGAAACTTCACAGAATATTTGATAATCCCACATATCGTGTCTCAGTACTTTTCCACCTTCTCACAGTACAACGTGGCTGTTTCATTCGATGCGCCCAACTCTTGGTCTGAATATCAGAACGTCCTTAGATTCCTCCCGTCACCATGAATCAGGGTCCTCCCTTTGGTAGTTAGTGCCTCTCGTCCTTGCCAAAAGTTCTCCTTTCAAGCCTCACTATCTCTCATACACAAGGTGTGTTTCTCTAACTATGAGATCATATGAACGCATCTGCAAAAAAGAAGAAAACACTGCAACCAATCAAACTTTCACATTGAAGGATAAACATTAGAGTCCAAATGCTTAAGGCCTTTGGTCAAGTTAATGTGGCAAAATACTTCAATACAAATCTTAAACGCTTTATTACGGATACATATATAGCTATACAATAAATACAGGATACAATTCAAATGAATACATGAGTATATATAGAGTTAACAAAATTACTCAAATTATACAAATGCCGATATATATGAAAACTGCAATTAGGTTTCACTATAGGAAAAATATTAGTATGCACAATCATGTAAATGTCTGTATTATACAGCAAATGCACCTTCAGTATTTCGGTAAAGTGCACCACTTTACGTTAATATTATTAAAGTACACAAATATATGGTATTAAATGCATGTATATAGGACATAGTAGTGACGTTAACGGGTGGAGCCAAAATTACGCTGCTCCAGTCTGCTGAACCGATTATTAATGGTGATTCTCAGATATTTAAACAAACATTACCTGCAGCAAGCTCAAATCCATGCAGTCTTCCATACCTTGCAAACATTTATGCAAACTGTTTTTGCAAGTTCAAAGCTGCCCCAATTTCCAAATAAGGGCCACTTTTTATCTATCTAATTCACTAGCAGAGCCACTTTTATTTTGGTGCCCTGGCCGCTGTTCTCTCCTAGTCCAATCCTGGATATCAAGCAGAGTTTGACCTAGTAATCCACCTGCAGAGTGCAGTTCCAACCAGCACGCAAGCAGGAGACTGTGCAATCCACATAAGGAGAGTTAGTTTTACTCGCTCTGCTTTTGTGGACTGCATGTTTCCTTAGTTCTTTGGAGTGAAGAAAACCTGTCTTAGATTCTGTGAGTGTGGCTAGAGGAGAGTGCCAGTACTAATTGTGAAGCAGTATGGTGGTTTAGGTGTAAGTGCAATTGGAAGGCCAGCTTCCCTTGTAAGTCCCATCTTGGGGACTTGCACTGCAAAGCCTCATTATATTTAAAATGCCTGTTTTAAATCAGCAAACGACATACAAATGATGGACAGAATGCAGAGCAAATCAAACATTTACCCCCGTCAAGAGATCTGGGTTTAATCCATTGTTCTTTTACTCACCATGCTAACGTTTAGACCTAACTATATCTCGCCCTTTCTCGCCCAAAGTGCGCCGGGTATGCCCAGATGTGGGTCCTTGCTCACTGCACCACTGAATTCAAGCTAGTCTGGCTGATGAAGGGTGATACCCCGAAACCGTTCCCAGGATGCTTGTTTCCGGTCCAGGGAGGACCCGGCTTGGCAGTTCGGTCTGGACTGTTCCCATGGAAAGCAGGGTCAAGACTGATTTGCATATGGCTAGGTCCAAACTGGGGTGACGAGGTGAGCAAAATAACAATGGATTGAACCCAGATCTGTGTCTGGGGGTGAGTGTTTGAAAAGTTTCAACACTCCATCCATAATTTTATTTTGTAATGTTGCTATGTTTTAAATCAGCAGCAGAGCACTGTGCGTTTACGTAAACATTCTCAGATCTCTCCTGCCGATATCAAAACATACATTTGAAATGTGTACAGATATGGTTCATGCTACATTTACTGTATTGTTTCACCAACCATCACTCTGCTCCCACTAAAACCTCTTCTGCTTCATCTGTTGGTTTCCCTATTTCCTTTGGCTATATCCTGATCTCTTAATCAGCTGTTTTCCTCCTCCTCTTCATCTCTTCACTCCTCATGTAAGTCATGCTGTGGAGTTGATTGTGTCTGGGGCCAAAGCACTATCACAAGGAAAATTAAAATGGGCTGCACTGTCCCTTGTTTACATTTTAAAAGACAGCCACAATTGAATGCCAGTCAAAGGACATTTCAGCCCACCGGTCACAGGTGCTACTGCCACTGCTGCACTTATTACAGCAAGTCTTCTTCAGTCAATTCGATCCCTCCTTTTGTAGCCAAACATGGGTGTTGGGAGTTTTAATTGTCAGGAATTCTTTTAAAAATGATCAGAATAAGCTGGAAATGTATTGTGCATGAAAAGCTCATCCAGCACATGTGTTTTTATTTGCATCATGGTACTTGTATATGTGTGTACAATGGTGCAGAGTGGACTACAAGTCCCAGAATGAAAATTTACATTTTTTACTTCATGAGATACTCAGGCAACTATTCAGGAGACTGGAGAATTCTGAGTGTATTGGAATATGTTTGAAAGCTGGGCATTGCATATATCATTTGCTAATCTGCTCATTACTGTGGAGGGTAGACAGAATATCAGAAGAAGAAATATCGTGGTACAAAATATTGTGTCAAGAATACAGAAGACAAAAATATGAAGGTAAGTGTCTGTAGTTAAGCAAAGTTTTACAATGTATAACTCTGCATATATGTACTTTGACGATGTGGAGTTAAGAATAGTAAATTTTTTCTTACCTATTTTAATTTACCATCTCGATATTCTGGTCCTCTATATTTTTGACACAATATTTTTGTTTCTGATATTCTGTCAGTGATCCCAATACTGTACGTCAAAGGACGTTGCAATCTGTGATTTCATTATGATTCAATATTCATATTGCATATGTCATTCGTTTGCAACATGCAGTGTGATCCTCAAGAAAAAAGAGCATTGCGCATCCCACGCACACTATGTGCTTGCAACACTGCTTTGTGCAAATATTAAAACTGGGAAGTAATTATGACTTTCAGACTGTAGTCCATGTAACAAGAGTTTTCAGGGTACAACTTGATATCCTCTATAGTTGTAAACCCTGATTTCCAATCACAGGGATGGGTTTGCACCGACGTGCATTTCGGTGATGCCAAAATGAAAGCCACCTTCTTCAGGGCGCTAGACAAAAAGCAAGAAAGAAATGTCAGCAACCATGTATGTCAATGAGGGAGGAGGGGCCTGTCCCACAGGCAGGAGAATGTCTTAAAACAGATAATGACTGTATGAAATCCAAAAACACAAAAACAGTTCATGGGGAGCAATAAAACAAATAATGTATTCCGACAACTAGTGCTGATAGTGCAATCAGAGAAAGTGTATCCAAAAGAGCAAGAGATGATATACACCTAATAGCTGTGTATCCCAAGTTAGATATTTCACTCATACACTATGCACTCCAAATGATTGTCATGCAAAGAGATGGTGTGCAAAATGCTAGATACTTTAATCCCAGTAGAGGAGATGGAGATAAACTTACTACAATGCCTAGGGGGCCGAAGTCCTCCTTGTAGGAATGGCATTCACGAGAACAAAGTACGCTCTAACCAAGAAGTACACATGATTTTCAGGAGTGCGATCAGGCTCTCTCTTATTTAAAAAGAAAAGCAAAATGAAACATACAGTTGTCCTCAAGGTAATAAGGCATAGATGCCCACAGTATATGCGGTGTTACTTACCTAAGGGACCCCCAGGGCCAAATTCAGCAAGGCCAAGGTAAGATTAACTCCAGAGGGAACGTAGGATAGACCTCTGGGGCCTAAGGGTCTTGCTGTGGGTAATAGTATAGTAAAGGGCCACAGTTGGAAATTTGTCATGGATGTAGGGACTACTGCAATCAGAGAAAAAAATGAAGGGCTAAACCGGTCTGATCCAGCCAAGAGGCCCATAAAGATAGGTAGAGAGATTACGGGAGGGCGATAGGAATCTCACAATATGGTGGGGGGGTCCATGTCTGGACCACAGATAAAGACAGTGAATAACTCACTGGATAAAAGATTAATATACCAGCAAGAGGTTCCCAAACGGTAGACTAGCAGAACATTGAAGCACCGGCTTCCCCGAACTGCTCAAACAAAAGTTTGCATATGGGGAAATGACATGAGCTTTCGGGGCTAAGCTCACCATACTGGGATAGGATTCTCCAACAAAGGAAGGCGGGCTGCGCAAACCAGATACACCCAAAGGGCACCAATCAGAGCTACACCACGGGCGCAGCAGTGCAGGAAACACACGGGCACTAATGCGGTAAAACTGCATCAAGGGAAACATCTGCAAATTGCCCATGTAACGAGTTCAGAAAAAGACTATAGGCGGCGTCTCACCTATAATACAGGGTGCAGAGAGGCATCATGTAATGAAGACAATTAACACACAAATCAAAATCTAAGAGAGGCCAAACATGTCTAATTGGATAAGATTCCCGAGGTCAATGAGAGCAGCAGCCACACAAATAAGGGGGGCTTACCTCTGCAAGTTCTGGAATGTCTGAGGGAGCGACTGTCTTGAACAAAGAGCCAGGAGACAGTACGGGCTCCATAAAGTGTGGTCTAAATAGGTGGAGAGCTAACCAGATACACGTGTGGAGATAGAGTTTAGAACGTTAACCAAAAGGGTGCCATATTGGGGATGGGTCAAAGTTAATTCATGAGCTTAATCGGGGTTCCCGCAGGGTGCCATGATGTGATGGAGGGAAGCTCCTAAAGAGAAAACTGCAGTGCAATACGCAAGCAACATAAAACAGCAGTTAAGATAACATAAACAGAAGGGAAGCTTAAAGCGTTTGCTATTTAGCGTATTGGAAACAACATTCATCCACCAAGATAAACAGAGCTACGTCCAAGAAGGGTTCTCAGAAGCTCGTAATCAAATGTTCGGGACTGCCAAGAGGCCCCATCTTGGGAAGGAACAAAGATGCATGTAACAGCAAGGAAAATCACCCAGATGCCAATTTGGCTGAGGAAAACAAAGTCAGCCCAACATAGAGTATATAATAGTGGGGACTAAGAAGGAATGGGGGAAAAACCACCTCTAGAAAAATTGCAAGACATCAAAAGAGACCAAAGCATGATATGGGGAACCCCAAAGAATAAAACTAAATCACCAGAAAACAACTGGCGGGTGGGGCACGGTTGGCACTAAGACAATGATATAAAACTCAAGATTGCACAAAATAAGGAATGAGAGAAAAACGCTGCACATTACTGGGGTCCAACTAAGTGAGCTCTTCAAATAATAAGGCAATCCAAAATAAGGGGAGCAACACAAAATTCTAAAAGGAAAACAGATACTCTTACGAAAAGATTATAGTAGCTAAAAAAGCAATATATGGCATTTTCCCAGGGTATTATTTAATTAAGTCCCTGTTCTTGTGTTCCCAGTATAAATATCCAGAAAACTTCTCTTTTTTTACTCTAAAGATCTACATCCATCCCCCTTCTTGCCCTGACTTTTTCGAGGATGGTCCAGGAGAGGCCCCTTTCTGTGTGATTCTTTGAGATCCAGTGTTTAACTTATGGTGCACCTGTTCTTTTGTATTTGATCGCTGATTTATGCTCCCTGAATCTTAACATGAACTCGCGGCTCGATTCGACAACATATCCTAGTTGGCAAGCACACTGGATAAGGGAGATGACATTAGAGGGCCTACAATTGGTCATGTCTGACAGTGTGAATTTCTTACAACCCAGGACAAGCAATCAGTCACCATAGCTCTTTCACAGACATGGCAAGAACCAGATTTGTGGTTGCCATTTATTGGTCTTTCTCACATTATACAGTAAACACAAAGTGAATTTTTTTGGTGTAGAACTGTATATAAGAGATGGTAAGATACACAGCAGACTTTATCGGAAGCCAACTGCGTGCACTGCAGTATTGCACGCGACAAGCGCACATCCTAGACATCAAGTTAAGGGAATCCCTAGACGGAATTGCAGCTATGATCCTGAATTTTTGGAATTTTCACAAGACATGGTTGCACGATTTAAGAGGAGGGCCTATGACACTCACACATTGGATAAAGCTTTACGAAGTATCAGAGATATTGATAGATGTACAACGCTAAGGGAATGACCAATAAGTAATGTACGGGATGAGAAGGTACGCATGGTTCTAATTATACTAGATTGTCACAGGTTCTAATGCTTAGTCTAAATAGGCATTGGCACATATTAGAGTTGGCTAAATCCCTGGAAGGGTGTATTACTCACAGACCAGATATTACTTTTCGTAAGGGCACATGTCTCAAAGATATATTGAGCCCCAGTTATCCGATTGCTAAATGGGGGAGCATTTGGCTTAGCTCTCGCACTCAGGGTTTTTATAAATGTGGACTATGTGTAGCATGCAAATGGGCAATTGATAAGGAAAAATACTTTGATGGCCCCAAACTCAAGAGACACATTATTACCTCCAATATTAATTGCAACACACGATTTGTCATTTATGCGATTGAATGTAAATGCAGGAGGAGATATGTGGGCCTTGAAGGAAAGAATATGTGAGCATATGAGAGCGGTCAAACAGAATGATATAAGATATCCAATATCCACCCATATAGCGGAATGTCCATCACAGGATAAGAATAAGACCTTCTCCTTCTATGGCATAGAACAAGTACAGGTACATCTGAGAGGAGGCAATAGGGAATTGACGCTTCACAGGAGGGAAGCCCTTTGGATCATGAAATTGCATACTGTTGAAACTGGTTTAAATGTGTACCAGGAATTACACTATTCTTTGGGGAAATAGTATGTTACCAGCAGTGAAATGAATCTATGGTAATATATCACGACACAATGAAAGAAATGTACATCAATGTCAACTATATTGTGTCTGATATAAGCAGAAATGTGACAAGTATGGCATTGTTGAGTGTCTGAAAATTGGTTTTAGGCCCTGAGGGAGTACACACTACTGAGATACGGTTGAGTAGAGAGTATTTAATTTTCTGTAGAATAATTATATTTACTATGATGTATTCAGGTATGCTGTTGGATTATCTGCAAATATTACAAGAACAGGACACAACTGAATTATGTACATTGTCATGTGGGTGTTATATCACTACTTTCTTTGTGTATCAATGTTTGGGTTAATTGCTAATACACCGTGTCTGCACTTGTTGTGTTACATGCATATGATTAGTAGTGAAGACCTTAGTGATATGGACCGGCTACATAGTAATCTCGACATCTGATTCATTTCTCGACATACTAATATAGGATGCCATTTATATGGGAATAGTTATGCCAGACTGGAACTTGCACACTACTCTATTAGGAATTATGGGGACTTGTCTATGGGACAATACTATATTGGTTTTAATTGTAACATATTATCTTGATAGGCTAGACGGGTATTCAGAGTGTTATTATTTGTTTATAATTGCCGATGCAGTGGAAATTCATTTTTTGTTTAAAGTTGTTGATAATTCTCTCTTTCTGAATATATTGCACCTTTATAAGAGAGTGACTGGATTGCTGGATTCTGGGATTGTGTCTTTCTAACATGGAGGTCCTTTTTCACTTTCTGTTCTTTGAGAGACAGCCCGGGACCCGGAACTGAATGGTCCTTCTTTACTTTTTAAGCCTCCGGGCGCTAACGCGTCTGCTTTAAAACTAACAGTGCGCTCGAAAGAGCACTGAATGAGGACATGTACACGCCACCGCAAAAGTTGTTCGGAATATCAAACGGTAAGGAGGATATTGGGGGTTAGGTTAGGATAAATTCTGCTTCTGATAATAGGATAGAAACTTATTTGGATATTCTGAATACTTTCAGATAATTTGTAAACAGTGACTCGAGTACTTTCCCGCGAAAGTTACCCCCAACCTCTCAATATATTTTTGTCTTGGGGTAAGGATCTTTATTTTTATCTTAGCTATTCACTGTCATTGAATTTCAGTGCTACTAAGTTCATGAGTTGGCATTTATAATGTTAGACACGTATTACTGAGGGGTCCTTTGATTTTTTTAGGGACAAGGGAGATTTTGGAACAGTAGCAATCAGACAGTGACAGACTACGGGTTGGACTCATCACCATAAGCGAAGTAGATATATTATTACCACTACTGTACACAAGCTCCTTCTTGTCTTTAGTTTCTCACTATTATAGAGAAGATGATAGTTAGATGAACATGTTTTCATAGTGGTTCCTTCTCCGTAGGTAAAATACTGGAATTTATGAGGTATATACGACTTTGAATATAATTTTATGATTTCACCTGTAACAATGCATGGTGGGCATATTTGACCTAAGTCCATGGGACACACTACCTGGAGACACAGGTTAACTGGCATGACAGTGTTTTTTGTGACATTACAACTGTGATTCTTAGAATTGTGATATTATGCATATGGTGAAATCTCTATTCATATCCTGATATGAATAGAGATAACGGTTTGTGGAACACATTTATTGTATTAACAATTAGATGTATTAAGATTAATTATGTATAAGGGTTTCCACAGATTAAGCACAACCAAATTTGTTAATTATAATTGCCTTGGAAGATTGCACTAAAATCACTGTGGTGATTACAGATATGTTGGATGTGCAATCATTATATAATCATTTTATGTTACATATGATTTCTCAGCCCTGAAGAAGTCGTGGGATTTGATACCCGATTAACGAGGAAACACGTGTTGGCTGAAATTGGTGTTTTCACGAGAGAAGAAGAATAAAGAAATTGTAGGGGTAAGTTCCCTTTATTTGTCTGTGCGCCTCTCTCATTGACCTTGGGAATCGTATCCAATTAGACATGTTTGGTCTCTCTTAGAATTTGATTTGTGTGTTAATTTTCTTTGTTACATGATGCCTCTCGGCACACTATATTATATGTGAGACCCCGCCCATTGTCTTTTTCTGGACTAGTTGCATGGGCCTTTTGCAGATTTTTCTTTAATGTATGTTTCCTGCATTAGTCCCCATGTGTTTCTTGCATTAGTCCCCATGTGTTTCCTGCACCGCTGTTCCTGCAGTGTAGCTCTGATGGTGCCCTTCGGGTGTATCTGATTTGCGCAGTCCCGCCTTCCCTTGGAGGAGAATCCTATCCTGGTATTATGAGCTAATCCCCGAAAGCTCATGTAATTTGTCCATAATTAACCTTTTGATTGAGCAGTTTGGGGAAGTCGGTGCTTCAATGTTCCGCTAGTCTGCTGTTTGGGTACCTCTTGCTGGTATATTAGTCTTTTATCTAGTGAGTTAATAATTGTCTTTATCTGTGGCATCTGACATGGACCTCCCCACCTTTTTGTTGGATGCCTATCGCCCTCTCGTTATCTTTCGGCCTATCTCTATGAACCTCTTGGCTAGATCAGACCTGATTAGCCCTTTGTTTTTTTTCTGTAATTGCAGCAGCCCCTACATCCTTGACGAATTTGCGACTGTGGCCCTTTCCTATCCTGTTACCCACTGGAAGTCCCTTAGGCCCCAGAGCTCTATCCTCCATTTGCCCTCGGGAGTTAATCTTACCTTGGCCTTGCTGACTTTGGTGCAGGGGGTCCCTTAGGTAAGTAACACCACATATACTGTGGGCATCTATGCCTTAATACCTTTGAAGGCAACTGTATATTTCAGTTTGCTTTTCATTTTAAATAAGAGAGAACTTGATCGCACACCTGAAAATCATGTGTATTTCTTGGTTGGAGCGTACATCATTCTCGTGAATGCCATTCCTAAAAGTAGCACTTCGGCCCCCTGTGCATTGTAGTAGGTTTATCTCCATCTCCCCTACTGGGATTAAAGTATCTAGAATTTTGCACATCATCTCTTTGCATGAAGGTTTCACGATAGACTTAATCATGTGGAGTGCATAGTGTATGAGGGAAATATCTAATATGGGATACACAGGTATTGGATGCATATCATCTCTTGCGGATACACTTTCTCTGATTGCAGTATCAGCACTAGTTGTCAGAATACATTATTTGCATTATTGCTCCACCGTGAACTGTTTTTGTGTTTTTCGATTTCATACCGTTGTATTCTGTTTTGCAGAAATCCTCCTGCCTGTGGGATAGGTCCCTCATCCCTCGTTGGCATATATTTTTGCTGCCATTTCCTTCTTGCTTTTTCTCTTTCACCCTGAAGAAGGTGGCTTTCATTTTGGCTTCACCGAAATGAGCGTCAGTGCAAACCCATCACCGGATTGGAAATCAGGGTTTACAACTATAGAGGATATCTCAATGTATTAGTACTCCTAATGTTCTGTGAAGAAATGTATTTGAAACTATATAGTTAGTGTCTACCTGTTCATAGTTTCTATAACCAGAAGATTCTGAAAGAAATATAGGGTTCATTATTCAGCGCTATATCATGTTATGTTTTTAATGTGTTGAGGTGTGTATGGTTGGGTATGGCTAAAGTTTGCCAGATGTCAGTATGAGTGTGAATTTTTAGCTTGAGTGGAAAGACGGGGATCCTGTCATAATAATTGTATGTATATTTCAATTTATAGCCACATTTCCCTTTGAATTTCAATCAGGAAACAGTTGATATTCTTGATATGAAATATTTTGATGTGTGCATATATTTGAAGAAATGGATAAAGTAAGTAATATAAGTAAAAAATTGATTTAATAATTAAACCTTTGAGAATGTCTGACTTTTGAATTAATATTTTTCAATTAAACTAGTGGAGTTATCCCCAGCAAAATGTGTGGAATTATACCCAATTAATTTAGTGGAATTGGCAACTTGGTATCTTTACGTTAATGTCATTCACTACACCACGTTTTACACACTTGGACATCCAATCTGGGTAACATTTAGAAGATGGTTTATGTCCTCTCAATAATTCGAAAGGAGAACCTTTGGTAGAGGAATGAGAAGTTGTACGGTAAAACCACAACATAGACTGTATAGCAATAGTTACAACATACTTGTTCGCAATATCTCACTGAACACATTCAACCAAAACATGATTCATGTGTTCAACTAACCCATTGTTTTGAGGGTGATAAAGTTAACTTCCAAGATGCTCGAAATCACCTTGCTGGAGAAATAATTGAAATTCCTCACTTACAAACTGAACTCCATTGTCTGAAATGAATATGGATGGAAACACTTCTCTCAAAAAATAAATCTCTCAAAATATCAATTTCATTTTTCGAACTAGGCTTTTAAAAAAAATTAACTTCAGGCTTTTTGTAGTGGTAGTCAATTCGGACAACTGCAAACTGTGAATGAGTTGGTAAAGGCCCAAAAAGATCAGTGTCTGCTTTTTCCCATGGTTTAGATGGTGAATCAGTTAGTTGTAAAAGTGGATCAGATCAAGGTATGCACAATCCCTTGATCACAACATATATTATGCCATAAACGTTTCTTTCTCTGAATTCTAGTATGTCCTCAACATAGCCAGTCAACTCAATTTTGTCCCCTTCATATGAAACAGGTGGCCTATCAGGTGGTGCCAATGGTCTCTTATTCCCTATGTCCCTAAGTAATTCCTTGGTAATCATAGTGATCCTAACCCCAGAATCAACTAGTGAACTTAGGGGCATATTACCAACAAACTGCGATAATTATCGCAAAGCGCGCTTAGCGCTGTTTTTTTCATCGCCGGCTATCGCTGGATTCCATTGTGGAGATAACGCGTTATTAGCAACGCTTATCTCCAATGCGATAAAAAATCCAGCGATAGCGGCGAAATGCGTGAATATCGCTGGAAATCCAGCGATATTCACGCATTAACGCCATGGTGGACTTAGCCAGACAATCACCTCCCATTGAGGAAACAGGTAAGTCAAGTTTTTAGCAGGTGTTAAATACCAGCGATAATCGCGCTTAGCGCGACTTTTTTTATCGCTTCGCGAGCGTTGCTAATAGGGGGAAGATGTGTTAGTGACTGTTTTCAGTCGCTTTTAGTTGGGAACGCCTACCTTGCATGTCATTAGCGATAATTATCGCTGGCATGCAAGGCAATAGGAAAACCGGCCGCTATCGCCAGAAAGCTGTCGCTAACGCCTGTTAGCGACAGCTTGCTAATAGGGCGATAAAAATATCGCCGCTTTAGCGGCAAAAAGTGCCGCTAAAGTGGCGATACTGCCCTTGCTAATATGCCCCTAAATATTTTGTCTCCTACACCAATTTCAATGTAAGGGTCAACACACTCAGAAGGATCACCATTCACAACGACATCTTCTACAACTACCATGATCATGTGTTTGAGATCATCTCGGATCTTGTCTAATTCACCACAGTCAGACTCGGCCTCACCAGCACCACTACTGGATAAACTATCACCACTACACTTAACACTCCGACAGACTTTTGCAAAATGGTCAATCTTTTTTTTTTTTTTACATATTTTTATTGATTTTCAATAACATAAAATTCAATAATCAATGACAATATAATACTTATATTATTTCTGTAATGAAGAACTCCTATTATAACCCGTTTCCCTCCCCCACCCCCTTGCAGTCCCAATGTCATTAGCCATTCATATCTTTGTTTATTTGTCAGCATTACAATACACCGTTTCCCATTTCGATTCCATCACATCCCATACCTTGGTACATGGTGACCCGTACGTACCGTTCCCCTTCTCTCCTGTGCACCGTGTTTATAAAAGCTTCTAGCAATCAAATATCTCTGGGTTTACCCTGTCTGTGGGTCTAGGGCCACAAATTCTTCTAGTAGCATATGCCATTCTAATGAGATAGATGTCTTACGCAACCCTCGTAATTCCTCTTGTTTAATTTCTGCCCCTTCTGCTCTCCCCCATCTAATTACTTTGTTATACCAATCTAATACTGACGGCGTTTTAGCAGACTTCCATTTCATAGTAATATTTCTTTTAGCGAGGATCAGTGCCAGACTCAGGAACCTACCCGTTGGGTTGCCTTTCTTGCCCTTCAATCCCAGTCCCAACAAGCAGCATTCCAGTGTGTCTACATGTCTCCCCGACGCAACCTGACCCAGTGTCTCGTGTATTGTGGACCAGTAGCATGACAATCTCGGGCACTCCCACAGCATGTGCAACAGGGCCGCATTCGGTGACTGGCAATGTGGACACACATCTGCTGTATTTGGAAACATTAAATTTAATTTGTGCGGGGTCAAGTATGCGCGGTGAAGGATCATGAGTTGTATCAGCTTAAATTTGGGATTCCTGGAGACTTTCTTTGGATATTCCAACAGCGCTCCCCATTCTTTGTCAGTTAGTACCCGACCTAGTCCATTTATCTCGTGTGGTCTGCAGCGGTATTGTCACGTGCGCGCGGATCCCCTTGTATAGCCATTTTGTCAAGTGTCTCCCTTTTCCCATTAAATATTGCATGTGTGTGAGCTCGTGTGTTGTTGGTTCCGTCCCTCTGGGGCCCAGACAGCTCGAATGTAGTGAGTAAAGTGCGCATGGAGCAGAAACAATGTTTCCGGGACTCCATTGGCTCTCACAAAAGCTTTGTGGGTCATCAGCATACTATCTGTAAAGAAATCGCCCACTGTGTGCACCCCCGCCTCCGACCAAGCAGCCACTTGTCCCAGCGATACTTTCCCTGTCGAGATTGGGAACCCAAGCAGTGGAATGTTGGGGGCATAAGGTGTAAGTTCTTTTGTGTAACGCAGTGATCTCTTCCAATACCCCAGCGCCGGCAAAATGGTCAATCTTGTTACACAACCTACATGCAATATTCTTAGCAGGACACATTTCGTTTCCCCTGGCATGTGTACCCCTGCCACTTATAAAACACACTTTAGAATGTTTGAAGAATGATCTACTGTCACCGTCTGCTGCTCTACCAGTCTTGTCTTCCTTTGACTTAACCACACCAATAGTTTCTGAAGACTTGTCTTCAAGTTCTTTTACTGACACTTTAGATAGTTCGATACTTTTTGCAGTCCTAATGGTCAAGTGATGGATTACCTGTGGAAAATACCTTTTGTTGTATTGACTTATCCAAGCACTTACAAATGAATTGATCCCTCATCAACAGTTTAGAATATGTGTCAAATTGACAATCTGCAACCAGACTCCTCAAAACTGAATTATAAGTGTCAACATCTTCGCCACTTCTTAGCTTTCTTTTAAAAAATGTGTGCCTGAGTACCACCAGATGAGGTTGAACATCAAACCTGAGTTCAAGCTCCTTTACCGTCTCTAAAAATTAATTGACTTCCGAACCCTCCCTTCAAACCCCAATTAATGAAGAAGAAGGAATTTTCTTCTTTCACGATGAAAACTTGATGCTCCAATCGCTCCTAAAAAACATTTCAAAGGCGCCAAACTAGTTCTTCCATGGAATAGGTGGGGTTACCTGGTGTTTCCAGAAAAGGTGGAGGAGGAGTAATTGACTGCATTAGTACAACACTACTATCCAAACATTTGACAACTCAGTATAAAAATACACAAAATGACTTGGATGACCATGAACCTAAGTGGATCCACTCCAACCCCAACCAATATGTCAAAATTCATAATATGAAAGAACATTTGAAAAGTGTGCGCAGACAAACATTTGTTCAATTATAGGAGTGCGTTTCACTATTATACCCTAATATGAAAAGCGTGTGCATCACTCATTAACATGACTATATTCAATAATATGTACAATTACAGGTGTGCACATCGCTGCGATGCACTAGAAAGGAAAGGGAGTGCATCACTGATGAACTCAACTATGTTTAGTACAGGTGTGCGCATCACCCCGATGTGCTGATAAAGAGAGTTCACCTATAAAGTACTTTTAGTTTGTGCTGTCTTTCTCCCCAGGTATCCTCAAACTGTACTTTATCTTCCCCATGAAGCATTAGGCTTGATTGAACAGGAGCCCAAAGAAGGTGGCACACGTGTAAACAACAGAAAGATGCATTCCAGTGCTGCATCTGTGCACAGTTCTACGCGTTCTAGCTTTACCTCCAAGATGGCAGAGGCATGCATGCACATTCACCAGCAGTTTGCCATGCAAATTAGCCACCAAAATCCTTGAAAAAGTCATCTGGTTTGCACCTCACCACAAATTTTCAAATAGGCTGGTGCATTTCAAACAAGGAGGAGTCTTCTTCTCTGGAGAGCACATACTCAGACCAGGGGTGGCTCCTCCGTAATGGCGGAGGAGCGTCACCCCACAGCCCGCGCCAGCAGATAATAAATAAAATAATAATAACACAATGTTGTTATCATTTCATTTATGCTGTCTGAGCCCTGCAATAAGCATAGGGCCGCGCCGGGCATGACAGCGAGGAGGAGTAGTGTGCACTTATAAGTGCGCATGTGTGTTTGTCTGGCTGTCCCAGGCCGGCCAACACACATGCGCACTTATGTTTCTCCAACCCAGCTGTGCTACACAGCCTGGTTGGAGAAGAGCTTCAGGCTCCAATGCACTGTCTGAGTGGCAAACGAGGCCGCTCAGACCAATTCTAGCACTGCTCTCATGCTATGAGAGCAGCAACAGGAGTTGGTATGGAGCCTTTTCGGCCCAACAAGAGGAGCAGTGAGGCAGCCATCAGTGGGAGTGGAACGGAGCGGCAGGTAAGTCTTTTATTTTTTTACTATTATATTATTTTTTCCCTTTCAAACCCCCCGCCTCCCCCCGTGGCCACCCTACCACTTTAGATAGGCTTCTGCCACTGACTTAGGCAGACACCGATTCATCTGTAAAGTGAGCTCAGTGATCTAGCTTGTCGTCAAACATTTTGTAGTAAATCGGTCAGGAGCCAGGCATGTTTAAAATAAGATTTATTGTGAGATACAGCGACCGCTTAGTAGTGCAGCCTTTTTGGTAATAGTCTCCAGCCAACTGCTCTTTTCCATTACAACTCAACCCCCACATTCCATCACAGAACGTGACATCATAACTAAAAGATTACTACACTTTCAATCTGGGTTATATATGCCACATTGCATTGCTCAGTTTATGCTCTGAGCGTACAATATTGTACATCATTTTACATGTCAACACCTGTCATATATTTAAGGCATTGTAATGTTAATGGCTTCTAAATGAGCATTTTGTTTTGTGTTTTAGGTGTTGAATTATTCCTTTTTAAATGGACAAAATGTCATGTAGTTCATAATGAAAACGGGGTACTACATAGCATGCTGTCTTGTTCATAGCTACACCAGCATTATGCCTGTGCACTTTCACATGGGACTGATCACTGCATTGTTCATTTCTTTTAACTGTGTTCTATGCATATCTCTCAACTTGTCTTTTTAATTAAGCGTCTTATTCAAATGTAGGTGAATATCTAACTTATTTAGGAAATGCACTGGATCAATACTGTTTTTTTGAGGATCGCAATAACAAAATCAATGAGGGCCACTTGATAGTTGGTGTGTCAAGCTTGGAGAGTTGCATTATACTGAAATTAGAGGACACGCCACATAAAGAGCAATTTCACTGCACTATTTTACACTGTTCTGAGTCTAATTATGCGGCCCAGTTTAAAATAATTGATCAATGAAATGTGTGAAGCAAAACAAATACTGTTTGTCATTGACTCTTATGTGCTTAGTGCATTGTATTTAGCAGTTTCTTTAAACTGAACAAATGCCAACAACTTGTTGTATTGCATTGGAAATTTCCACAACTGGATACAAAGTATGGACCTGTAAAGAGGGTTACTTTTACATTTTATTGTTGGTCCAATTCAAATTTACTATTCAAAATAATTGGAGAGAGTGATGGCTAATTGAGAGTCGCAGCAAGAAACTTAAGGGCATATGTATAAGAATTCCAAAATTACTAATGCCGCGCTCTGTCACTTTAGAAACACAGGGATGCGCTGTATTTACAATAATACGGTGCACTCCTGCGTTTACTGTGGTGCAAGGGTGCCTGCGTTGAGGGAATGATTGTTTATGTGCAGGAAGGTGTCCCTTCCTGCACATAAACAATCCAGAATGGCGATTTGTAACTTCGATGTGCACTGCATTGTGCAGCACACATAGAAGTTGCAAATTGTAATTGTTTTAACGGACACCTTCCTGCATATAAACAATCATTCATGGTGATTTGCTCTTTCTATGTGTGTTGCACAATACATCACACATAGAAACAGCAAAAACGAGGAGAAATAAAGCATTTCTCCTCGTTTCACCATGTTAAGACCAGGTTTCCCTGGTCTTAATTTTGGCTCTGCCCCATATTTACGCCACCCTTGCAAATAGGAGGCAGCGTCAAAATCAAAGGGTGTTGCGATGGAACACTCACAGCAACACCTATTTCACGCCCCTTTCACGCTGAGAGTAGCGTGAAAGGGGGCCTTATTTACAAAGGCGGTGTTAAGCCACGTTAAGTGGCTTAACGCCACCTTGTAAATAAGACGAAGGGTTTATTGCCACAGGAACGTTACTAAAAGTGATGTTCCTGTGGCGATAGGGGCTTGTAAATATGCCCCTTATGTTTTTAATGCAATTTACAGCAAAGTTTAGGCAAAAAAAGGGTCATCATGCCTCTACCTGAGATTATGCCATGTGCAGGGCTTTACACTTTACCTCCTTCAACAAATGCCCAGAATTGCATTTAAATACACCAGCCCAGAACACAGTGTCACCACACACTAGCAGTAATTTAAAGGTCATGCAATATCTCTTTCTGTAAAGTCACAAGATCAAAAATCACGTGTTATAACTTCTTGTGATGTCATTCATAGACCAAACAGCATGTGATGTCTCTTCCGCTACCCCAGGCATTTTGGTGAATTGACGTCCATGATGAGTACTGATAGACATCTATCTTTTATTTTCCAGCAGTCACAAGTCGGAGAGGGGATCAGGTCCACACACTGTCCAAGTAAAGGATATCGACACCTCAGGATCAACTCCCAAGGCCCTCCTTACACTCAGTGGTGAACTGTGAGTGACCGAGAGTGCTGTTGGGTGGCCCTCTGCCACGACAAAGAGACTGACCAGAGGTGGTGCTGTGCCCAACAGGACAGAAGGCTGACCATGGTGAACCTGTGAGCCTGGGGGGAAGCTTGAGGCCCCGCCTGGCATGGGGGCCCAGAACTATAAAGCAAGCAGCTAGGGGTTGCTGCATAGGTGAGACCACCAGCCAGCCGTGCCTCGGGGAATGGGGGCACGGCCTTAGAGGCTGCAGCCTGCCCGTGGAAGACTGAGGACCACCAAGAGGGGCCTTGCAGAGAGAGTGCTCCGAATGGTGAGACATGGACTTCTGATGAGGAAGGTGGTTGGGAAAGATGCCTCTACTGAGAGTCAGCGACGCAGGAGTGGGCCACTGCCTGGACCCTGCAGGGAAGTTGGACATGAGGAAACAGTTGGCAATGTACAACCTGCATTACTGTGGAACTGTGTGATGATACCCCCCTATCATACACCATGATGAGATGACTGTTGCTTGGCAGTTGTCATGACAGTGTAACTGGTGGCGACGAGCTATAGGAAAGGGACATAGATGAAATTGGGCTTGGAGGGTATGGAACTAGATTGTGGGGCCTTCAACTCCTAGCTGACTCTGAAGGCTGTTCGCTACACTGGGACTCCTTCCCCTCCCACCATAAGACATTGAAACACGATAGGGGATAAGACAGAGAGCAGCCAATAGAGCAATGGTTAGTAATTGAAGTATTTAAAGCCACATGGGCGTCAACATGGGCAGCACAAGATCCTCAAAAAATGCACAGTTGGAGGGTCACCCAGGCGCAGAATGTGCTCCATCCCAGTGAGGGGGGCTCCTCGGTGGGGCCTTAGACACCCGATCGGCGACCACTAGACACCTCCCCAGCAGACAAACTGGACCAGATTCTGAATGCTGTCAACACCTCCTGCAATGTCCTGGATCATAAAATAGACCAAGTAACTATAGATCAAAGCATGCTTAGCGATGACCACGCCAAACTTGCACATAAGGTTAAGCGCAATAAAGGCTCCCTTAACAAGCTACAAGACTAGATGAGTGAGCTCACCAGGGATGTGAGGATCTCAAACAGGGAGCAGAGGATTTGGAAGGACGTAGCCATAGAAACAATATCAGAGTAGAGGAAAAGACATGGTTTCCTGGAGGGGTGGCTGTAATGGGAAGTGGCCCCACAGGGCCTATTGTCTTTGTTTGCACTGAAAAGGGCACACAGGGTAGTGGCACGGCCCCCAATCTGGGGCGCAGCCTCACTCTGTGATTGCGCGCCTGCTTCACTACCGGGACAGGGAATTAATACTGCAGCAGGCACGCACAACTGGTTGCTTCCAGGTAGAAAACGCCTCAGTAGCAATCTGTTCGGACTTTACTATCACTGTGCGGCAACAAAGGGCATCCTATTTTGCGGTGAAGGAGATGTGTGATGCAGGCCTCAAATATATGCTTCTGTTCCCGGTTCGGCTAAAGGTGATAATCAATTATCGTTCTTTGTTCTCTGACAAGCCTGCAGGCGCTTGGGACTGGATGGAACAATGTAAATCTGAAACAAATGCCTGGGGATAGAGCAAACCCCTGCTTCCAAGGCAGTGGGGAAAGAGGAGACAAGACACTACACAGCCAAAAAGACCCACTAGGAGTAAATTTGAACTTGAATGAGCAGCTGCACTTGAAACAGCAACTAATTTTACCGCACTGAGACGATCAACCTCAAATGACATTAATTCAAACTCCTCCTCTAAAGGGCTGGAGCCAGGGCTGCAGATAACACCCAGGAAGGTGGATGACTTGTAGTGGGTATTGGTGGGTGGGCAACACTTGGAGCTGTTGACACAAATCCTTCCTGACTGGCGCTCAATAAATACTTATGCTGATAGTGTGGAGTTCAACAGTAATTCACCTTAGATGTGAGTTCCTGTTTCATTGATGAGCTCCATCTCCTGATTTGTACATCATATTCTAATGCTGTCACTTAGGAGGAGAGGCGGGGGAGCATGGAATGGCAGTGTGCAGACCGACACCCCCAAGCCAGCCCTGTGCTCACTGGAGTTACAGGGGTCTGGTTCAGGTTATTTTTGAATATTGGTTTGCTGGGTGGGCAACCGTTGCTGATCTGACCTGAGGATGGGAAGTTGGGAATTGTTTAGTTCACATCCAGTTCCAAAGCTACACCGGCATGATACATTGTGCTGGGTAACTGTGATATAATCTAGAGGGCAGGACATTGGGTCTAGTTGGGGGTGAAGACCCATGACTGTCTGATGCGGGGGAGACGTTAAACCCCCCATAATGTGGATATTGCTATGATTACGAGCATTCCTGACATGAAATTTACGAAGTATGGAATTCACCAGTAATCCCTATAAAATTCTGGTGTTTCTGAAGCAGAGGGAGTGGTGGGGATTTCCTACAAGCAACCCACTTATTGGATGGGGAGACATCCAATTTGAGGAGAAGATGGAGGAGTCGGATCTATGCTCCTGGCTATTCATCATTTGCAAGAAGAGCATTGATATGGGAAAGACCTGGGACACTGTTCGAATCCACTAAAATCTGTATCGACAAGGAGGGTAGATATGTATTTGTATAGGGGAGACTCAATGGGATACAATTGACACTGGGCAGTATCTACACCCCAAATACGGGACAAGCGCGGTACCTAGAGTGACTGGTCGCCTTCATGTCTTTAGATGTCCAGGCCCGGTATGACTATAACTGCGTGGCGGACATACATTTAGATAGGTCAGTATCCCCAATAGTGGACCCCCCAGTTTTAAGGCTACCCATGATTTCCAAGATTGGTTGGGGCACGGGAGATAGTTGGAGAACGAGAAATGCTGGGTAGAGGAAGTACTTTTATTACTCCCAGTGCATGATTTGCATGTCCACCTTGACAAACTGGTGTGTTTCCCAGGGATTGATGAAACATGGCCCACATGGAGTACCTAGGATGTAGGCTACTGACCACAACCCATTACTCATGTGTGTCAATTGGGGCAGGAGCGAGTCCCTCATCCCCTCCTGGAAGCTTAACTCTTCCAACTTGCATGAAACCACATTAAGAGATCCATTAGCTGACCTGATCAAACATAACCATCACACGATGGCACACATGAATATTGAATGGGATGCTTTCGATGTCGTGGTGCAAGGCCATTGCTTTGGCTAATCGGTGGGAGTTAGAAAGTCACTGGACAGAGACTTGACCCACTTGGAAGACTGTATCCAAAGATTATAGAGGGAACTTCATGGAGGGTCAACAACTCAAGCTTGCTTGAGGAGAGGCAAAAGCAGGCAACCATGCTGGAAAGGTTGTGGGCCCTTAATTGGTGCGAGTATCTGACAACCACTCATACGGAGGGAGGCAGGTTGGGCAGACTGCTTTCCTCAATAGTTCAACCTGCATATAAGTACACCCTATGACCTGAATACGGATTTAAGTTGTTGGAGAGGCAGGCGCACATGTTTATGTCCAGCATGATATACATGGGGAATTCACCCAGCATTATCAAGAATTGTACAGTGAGTCTCCCTCACTCCTGCAGGAGCCTTAAAGGCCTTTCTGGAGAGCACAACTATCCCACAATTGATGCTGAGGATAGGGAATTTCTCGGAGGCCCTTTAATTGAACCTGAGGTAAGGGAGGTCATAAAAAGAATTGCACACAAGAAATCCCCCGGTACTTATGGCCTACCTGCAGAATTTTACCAAACATACGAGTCTCTTCTGTCACTAAAGTTGGCAGAAAAGTATGAAGTTGGGAGAAATCTATGCCAGAACACTGGACTGTAGTTCTCTCCCTGGCACCACTAGAGAGGCTCTTATAGTATCAGTACCCAAGTTGTACGGAGACACACTTAATGTGGCATCCTATCGGCTGATTTAGACCATAAAGTATTCAGCAAGGTATTGGCCAGCCACCTCCTGCCTCAACTACAATCCTAATCCCCCCAGATCAAAATGCCTTTATTCTCCAGCGCAATAACTCTGGCAACATTAGGAGATTTGATGAGACCTCGAAACCACGCTGCCCAGATGTGATAGTGTTGTCCATTGACATCAGTACAGCATGTGACACATTACACTGGGGCTACCTGAGGGCAGTCATGCTATGATAAACTTGGGTGCCGGATAGGATAAGTGGATTAATTTGCTATATTGGAATACGCATGGGCCAATTTATATCAGAGATGTTTACAATACACCACAACACTAGTCAGGGTTGTCCTCTTTCCCCAATGTTGTCTGCCCTCGCAGTGGAACCATTTGCAAGTATACTACTTAATGATGGGCTGGGTAGAAGTATACCAATTTCATTATATGTTGAAGACATGCTATTGTATCTGCAGGTGGCAGGCGTGGGAGTGCCATTGAGCATGGAACTTCTGGATGAACTGGTGGGAGTCTCTGGACTATGGACCAATTGACAGAAAACATATGCCCATACTTGCAAAGGTTGCAGCAGTGGTGCAGTGCTTAGGAAATCAATGGGAGCCAAGGGTCCTCAAATACGTGGGTGTTAAAGTCTTTCATGTGGCTGTGGACCTACTGAAGGGTAACCTGGGAGGGACTCTACGAGCCCTGAGGAGAATCGTAGTGTTCTGTTGTACTTTGAAACTGCCCATCATGGTTAGGATTGCCACATTCAAAATGATAATCCTCACAAGAGTCCTATATTAATTTGCTAATCTACCAGTCTGGAGCCTGCAGAACTGTTTGAGGTCACTAAATGTCTTGCTCCGGATTTGCTCTGGGATGTGAAGGTCACAGAGTTTCATTGCATATTCTTCAGTGGCTGACTCGGCATGGGGGTCTCGGAGTGTCAGACTATGAATTATATTACTTGGACGTGCAGCTACGGTGGCCCCCCAGATGGCTTGCAGGGCTGAATATAACGGAATTGGGAGAGTTTGGTGGCCCACAAAGAGAGGGGCTCCTCGTGGCAGCTCTGATGGGGGCAACACTGGGACCAGCACAGAAACTGAAGCTTCTTGCCATAAGCCTCCGCTGCTGGAAATAGGCGGTACAGAAGAGTCAAGGTTGGATGAAATATGCTCCGACACTGCCCTTAATGGGAGTGCCCACATCAAAGGGAGGATACTTCTCAGCCAGACACATGAGAGGCTGAACAGCAGCAGAGCTTGTGACTCTTGGGGATCTTTATTCTGAGGGAGCTCTTAGGAGCTTAGACAGATTAGTAACTGAAAATGGGCTACCTAGAGAACAATTCTTGGTGTGTGGAGTGGTAGTACAGGCATTACGTAGAATGATAGGAGCGCCAGAACTAGAGTTTTAGGTGAATTAATTGTTGCAGACCATGCCTACCTTCGGAAATGGGTACTGGCTGATTTTCTGGCTATACAAGATGGAGGTGTCCATGGCATCCAACAGCAAACAAGGGGTACATGCAGGGGCGGCTGCTACCTACAGAGAGTGGTGGGGCGGACAAATGGGTGGTAGGGGCATACATGCAGCGTAAAATCACATTAAATTGCCGACATGCATTACATTATTGTTTTACAGTCAAAACTTTAACATTTAAACGGTAATGTAATGCATATCGGTGATTCAATGCACATTTAAAAAAGAAAATGAACTTACCTTGCTGCACGCCATCGCTCCGGCACGTCCTCACTCCGGGGTCCTTTTCTCCTACAAGCAAGCCCCAGCCAACTCCTGTATCCAATCCTAGTGCTGCTTTCATGCTATAGACCAGCATGAGAAAAGCGCCAGGATTGGATAGAGTGGACTCTCTCAGCGCTCCTAAGAGCACTCGAGGCCTTTCAAGAGACAGCTGGGTTGAGAGGTTAAAATATGCATGTCTGGCTGGCCATCACAAGACGGCTGGTAAAATAGATGTGTGCATTTTAAACTGACTAAGCCAGCCCGCCACTCCTCCCTGATGCTTCTACTCAGCAGCAGCTCAGCCCTGTCCTGACGCTTGGCTCGGGAGGCGGGTTATTGAAAAATAAAATGGCAATAAATCAACTTATTATTATTTTATTTTTCAATTCTGGGGTATGAGGGGCATTTTAACCAGTGGGGCGACGCTCCTCCGCTCAAACAGAGGAGCCGCCCCTGGGTATATCTTCAATGGGAGGGCATACTAGGGTGGCAGGTCAGGGACAGAGAGTGAGATCAGATTCTAGAGCATACACACATGGTCTCCAGGAGCAAGCAGTTTAAGTTCACACAATTTAATTATGTGCACGCTACATACCTTATGCCCCGCAGGTTGAATGCGCTATTGCATCGCATCTGACATGGGGAGAACCCTGAATAGGCGTAATCTGAACACAGTGGAAATCTGTCAACTCAGTATGTATGTTTGACAGACAACAAAGAAGGCTGGTAATAGATTTGTTGACCTACTTCTGAGTGTGGCCTGTAAGGACAGAGCATGGCATTGGAAGGCTCAGGATGGCCCACCTGATAATCGGTGGAAAAGTGGAGGACTGGGCAATGGCAGAGAGGGAGGCCATAAAGATGGAGGAAGCTAGGTGCTTACGTAAAAAGTCACCGCCTGCAGCACAATGGATGGACATGATCGGACACTGGGGAGTAGGGGAGTAGGATGTCCTCTCCCCTCATCTGGTACGGAGATACCCCAGGCAAAGATTGATGCCCTGGTGCTTGAAGTCAGCAATGTCCTGCCCAGTTAAGGACTCTGCCCCTCGCAACACATGGAAATGGGACACCCTTCATAGGGACCCTTTGGACACTAATAATACCCCAAGTGCAACCTGCACGGTATGAAGTGTGCTAGAACTGTTAAACAGTTGCACATGCTGTTTTTGTGTTAAATGTTCTCCTATGTATGCTACTGTGCTAAACACTGAGAGGCAGCGAACCAATTCAACTCTTGTGTTGTGACCACATAACCGAAAGTAATGACATCAATTGCACATAAATTTGGAATTTTGCTTTAACCTAACGAAACAGATGATTGTATTAAAGTATACACAGCTTTCCTTGTATAACAGCTACTATATATAAACATTATTTTTTAAAAATGGCCTGGTAGAATTATGTTGAGATGTTCATAACTGTGTAGCAGGGCTTCGAAGCAGAAGGCTCGTAGACACTGAAACCTGTCATATTTGTTGTCCTCCAGCACTGCACCACTTTCACTTAAGTGAAACACATGCCCAAAACATCATCCTTAACTTTCCCTCCACCTAACCCCCACCCTTTACCTATCTCCCCCAAGTAAAGGAGCAACGTCAACACTATGTATCCTGTGGAATTGTGGTGCTGAATTATCACTGTATTGTTTTGGTAGGGCCTTTTGCTGCTATTGTGTTGTACTGCCTTGGTGATATTATTTTGTGTTCTGGTTTGATTTCCTTGTCAATTTGCGATCTATTGATTTTTGGGTTATGGTTATGCTGTGTGTTGTTTTGTTGTGTTTGAGTTGCACTATTCTTATTTATTTATTTATTTATTTTTGAATTTATAAAGCGCAAAACTGTCACCCTACGGGTATCCTGGCGCTGTGACTTGCCCAGATGACATTGTGCATAAAGAAGTCTGTACGATATGCTTGTAACACTAATTCTTAGGGAAAAGCCACGTTTTTGTCATGTTGGTTTTGTTATGTTGCTATGTTGTGTTTGTTATGGTTGTTCTGTTGTGCTGTAACTTGTCTTGTTGTTTTGCTGTGTTACTGTGTTGTGGTATTTTGCTGTCATAGTGTTCTGTTCTTTTATTTCTCTTTTTCAAACTTTAACAATCGTTGCTAGTTTGCAGCAAAAACCAGCACCTTTCATTAAAGTTCCAGCACAGGAAAGCAACTAACCTCTGCAAAACAGGGGTGCTACTGCTACACCTTTATTACTCAATAAGATGTCAAGAAATCTAAAACCACGATGTAGACCATGGATTATTTAGATATGGGAGCCTATCAGCCCCCAAGTCTGCAGAAGTTATGGACTCCGTTCCCTTGCCCTTGTTTGAAATCCTCGCCTATCTGGCAGGTATCTCTGAGCCTTCAAATCAACTGCCGCTGTGGTGGCTGCTCTGAAGACTAAAGGGTATTTCGAACAGATGTCATGTTTCTTTCGCTCAAATGGAAAACATTCTCGTTATTCAAGAATAAACTCCCAAATTGAGAGTTTGTTCTTGAATAACAACAAAGCAATGGCATTGATGCTAAGGAAGTGTTCTGTTTGTTGATGTTTGCCACAGATGGAATTGCCTAACCGAGACTGCCATGTCTAATATTGTGGACCTATGCAAGAAAATCTAGGCCAAGATGTACTAAGATGTTGTGTCAGGGTTGCCTCACTTTTCTGGTGAAACCCTGACACAAAATCAATTTTGGGATTTACAAAGCCACGCAAAGCCCAATTTGTATGGCTTCGTAAAAAAAAAAAAAGTTAACGCAAGAGAACGCATAGATCTGATGTGTCACCTTGTGTTGGGGAGATGATATATGGGTAGAGTATGGGCATTCTAGTGCATCCACTCATGTATTTTGTCACGAATCCTATTTGCTAAAGGCAGTAAACATAGTTTGCACCAAAATGGTGTGCCTGCTCGAAGCAGGCTTAACAAGGAGAAATATCTTTATTTCTGCTTGTAACTTCCTCTTTGCATAAGTGCTGCATTCTGTAGTACATATACAAAGAGGAATAAGACTCAAATACTTTTCGTGTAGGAAGGTATGCCCTCCTGCACAAAAACTATTCTGGCCACAGTGGAGGCACCCATTGTATCTTGGCTAACCAAAATCCAAAATCATCACACCAGTAAGGTGTAAGATTTTAGATCTATCTGAAAATGTTTGCAATGAGTGATTTAAAGAAATAAGAATGGAGATCAAAAGTGGACTGATCCAAGAGATAATGAAACAAACAGTGTTGCAATGAGAAGTTCGAGTACAATTCAATTTACTTTAAAATGAAAACTATATTAATGATTTATAATACTTTTTATATCAGATTATTTGAAGAACATGTTAATGATCCCAATGTGCCTGTGTATGAAGGAATATCCTTTCAAACCAATATGGTCAAGAGCAGATCTCAGAGAACATCAGGAGAGAATTAACATAAGAACACCCTAGAATGCAAACAATACATCTTACCACATTCCAGAAAAATCTTCACAATTTACCAGGATGACCAATATTTACTACCAATAATACTCTGCCACAATCAGTTGATACATATTTTGATCATCTTCTTCTGCATCTGGTTTGAAGGATTCAATCAGGAAGAAGATACCAGTAAGGTTTTACATAAGATGTGAACAACGATTGATAGAGATTAATATTTTAGCATATGATTCCTCTTGAAAGGGCCGGGCCCATAAGTTCTAGATCTGTTCTAGAGTCACAATTCGATGGTTCTTTTTAGAAGCATGTAAGTTTAGAGGGGAGAAAATCGTTAATAACACCAATCAATTCAATGGGAATTTCTCTGGACACATAGTAACCACAGAC
The DNA here is from genome assembly GCA_963921515.1 of Calotriton arnoldi. Taxonomy (NCBI): domain Eukaryota; kingdom Metazoa; phylum Chordata; class Amphibia; order Caudata; family Salamandridae; genus Calotriton; species Calotriton arnoldi. Next base: position 424,805 of record CAWUFW010005154.1, read on the forward strand.
AACTAAGTAAGGTTAGTTAATCTATTACAAACAAAAAATAACTGGACATAAAGACACCTCAAAAGGAGAGTGCAGAAATAAATTGGAATCAACATAAAGCCAAATCTGCGAATAAAGTTGAGTTGATGCAACATGCACAAAACAATCAACTCGAGAAATAGGATGCAGAGGATCAAAAGCATGAGTCTAAACTTCCCTGCATCGAGGGTTGATGAATATAAAGCATCAATCTATCCCTACTCTAGCACTAAAATGACATCCCTTCTTAAGCATCCTTCAGGGTAAGAAATAAAAGGGTGTCAGCATGTAGAGTCTTCTAAGAAGTCTCTCCACCATCGATGGGTCGAATAGCATAAAGCTATCAAGACAGAGCTCATTCTGAGATGCTCTCTCTCTAAAGGCAGAGAAGAAGTGGGCTACTTTCCCTACTTGTAGCATCCCAATATTACAGGTATCTTCCCAAGAGTCCTTGCAGGTCACGCCATCCATTCCGACCACAATCTCACAGGTACTTTTCCACAGGACAGTGATGTTCCTGAACTGTAACATGTTGACCCTGATTCCCAGGCCTTTTCCGGTGTGAAAATACAACAGTTCTCTTTATTGGCTTTAGCTCCTGATGTATCCCCCTTCTTTCCTTACCTGACTAATAAAGCAAAGAGATTATTCTAACTAACAAGGGCGCTTCTTCCACCTGCAACACAAACATGAGAAAGAACGAAATCCACGGCACACATAAAATTCAAACTGTTAATTCTAAAGCGAGAGCTTCCATGGAAATGCATTTCAGGCCTACAAGATTCAGCTAACATAAGAGAAATGGCATTTGAACTTTACAAAATTGCATAGGGAATAAGGCACGTTCAGTTAATATTCCTACCCACATGGAAAATGACACAATTAAAAACGCAAATAATAATGAACGATTGTCAGTTGCACAACACGAGTTAGTGTTTTCTGCTAATTACATTAACTTTCCACATTAACTCTTCACGTTTTCCATTCAATAAGCTAAATACATCACACTTTACGTTATTACATTTCAAGATCCTAACACTTATATTAGCACGACAAATGATTATATGTGGGTGCACTCTACATGTGTGATTATAATGCACCACTATAAATGAAATTAAATTTTCGCTACATCACTCTTAAACATAAATTTAGATATAAATTAGTTATCTGCATCAATACTTCACAACAAAGCAATGAAAGATTGGACTATGTGATTATTCAAACTAGTTTGACTAGGGTGAGCAATTTATTTTTGTTGTACCTGCTACATTCTACCTTTTCCAATAATTATTTACTATACTAAAAGTACTATCTAAAGATCTTAGGGTCTTCTGTATGTTCAGTTGGAACCCTAGCATATACCAACATTTTCATAGTTGAGTTTCAAAAGAAAACATATTGAATAATCCAAAATGGCAAAACAACTTAAAAGTGTGTTTCTCTTTTGTTGACTAGATATTTGTAGTATGCGCAGCTACACAAGAAAATTTATGATGAAATTGAATTCTAGGAAAATATAAGGCAGGATTTGACGTAGCCAACCATGCAGATAAAATATGTCAATAGGGAAAGAACAATGCCTAATGATAAGCCCTGAAGAAGTAGTTGTGTATGCCACAAAATACAGGTTGGCTGAGGTTGTATTCGATATGTGGGCTGAGGCTGTTTTCAACATGTGCTACTACACAAACTACAAATATTGCAAATCAGAATAGCTTTTTGATGTCAGACAAGAGTTGTTTGGATGTAATAGTTTTTATAATTGAGAAGGTGCAACCAATTTGAGAGATCATGTTTTTATGTATATATATTTTCCCAATAAAATATGAATGTAAAATATGATATGTAAATACTGTTTGATAATTGAAATATAGTGGGTTACTGGCCTAGTAGCTAGCAGCTAGCCCAGAGCCAATGTCACCTAATTACCCAAATTAGTTAGTGTTAAAATGCACAAAGACAAAAGTAGTAATCTTACAAAAAAATCACACCCAGCATAGCTATTCATGATAATTAAGCAAGACATGGCTTAATTCAACTACGATTTAAAGAAGTGGACATTGTATCCGCAATAGACAAACCGAGGAGATCAATATAATTTATTGCCTCAAAGGTAAGCATTTGTATATGACGTATGGACTAGCTGTGATTTAAGGGGTATATTAAATGTTTAGATTTTAATTTTTTTCTTTAACCTATGGAACTTTTTGTAAACTGCAAGAGTGATAGGAAAGAAAACTACAAGGTAAAATGCTTTCAATTAGAAAGCAAGAGGGAATTGCTGAGATGACAAGAGAGATGCTAAACCAAGGTGAAGAACACCAAAGACAGTTTTGATTAAAAATAGATCAGGAGTCAGATAACTTTACCAAGTCTGATATAATAGTTTATGTAGATTAATTTAGTAGTGTTGTTCTTTCGTATGCAGAAAATTTATGGATGTGTGGGATTTGTTTGTGTCAAGGAGTTATCAAAATGTAGTAGGAACATTTGTGAAATTAAGGTTGAACTGAAATACATTTGGATAATCAAATTGATTTATAAGAAAACGTACTGCACAATGAGTTAAGGCAGTTACTACTTAAAGATAACTCTGAGGAATAACTGGCAAATTATTTAAACCAATGAATGAATGAGTTAAGAACAATGCACAGACGTTTGGCAGTCTGATATGCACAGCTTAACACTGGAGTCACACTAGAGTATTTTCGAGTGCCCTAATACATTACTTGTCTAACGGATTCTCCATTGATGAATCAATATCTCTGAACTTAACCTCATTTAGAGGGTGCCACTCTCCAAAGAGTCATCTTCAACCTCCAAACAATCAAATTCCCTCCTATAAACATAAATAATATCACTCACACTACATACCTTTCTCATCCTGTAAAAATATTCAATCCAATCTCAGATGAATTCACTAGTTTCACCCTCCCTCCAAATCCATTTCACTCTCCCTCCATGGAGACTACAAAGGTGCTATGACACTACATTAATTGAAGAGATGCAGATGCACATATAAGAGCTGTCATTCATACATAAAGGTCTCCATCTATGACACACAAAATGCATATTTTGACTTATTAAGTAACTTTATTTGTGAATTTGCAAATGAGCTCCTCTCACCCACCCACTACCATCTCTTGAGTTATACTTAATATGTCCACACATAGTATGTATACATGAACTTACAGCTCACAGGTTCAGTCCTATATCCAATTGGCATGGGGAGGGGGTTGTGCTCCATTTCTAACCTAGGCACGACTCATTATACAACCTGCAAGAAATTAATCAGGTAGTACGATGAAATGCATGTGAATCACGACCGACTCGTACGGAACACAAGCCGAACGACCGAACCGCACGGAAAGAAGCCATCCGGCCGGAAAACCACGCAAATCGAACCGACCGACACGCACCAGGAATGAACCCGAACGAAACGTACCCGCGAACTCCGACCCGCGCAGTACGATGCAATGCGTGGAAAACCAGACCGAGTCGCACGGAGCTCAAGCCGTACGACCGACACGCATACAAAAGCCAACACTCGGAGACCGACGCGTACGCCGCACATGAAACCTAGCAGAAACACAGCGTGAACGACTCGGAGAAGCTCGCACGAGACAACTGCAGCGTCCCACTCGGTCAGAAGAACGTCTCCTACATGCACAAAAAATACAAAGGGAAAAATACAAAAAAAAGGGCCAAACAAGCAATGACAAAGTCAATAAATACAGGGGAAAAAAACATGGAACAAGGACACACCCCCAACTCCACCCATATAAAGGCCACAAATCCCTACCATGATCCTTTGCAAATTCAACTGACCTGCCAGCACAGAACACCATCAGACAGCAACCACAGACACACTCACAGCTCATCCATCACACAAGCCACACACCATTAGCACCTCAACAAATAGCACCCTCACATACACCCAGCAAAACCTACACCCACACACCCTCACTTGCACACCCACACACACATCAATCACCACCACCACCCATCACCATGCCCCCAAAGAAGAATCCAAAGTTCCTAGACAGTGAATTGGAAGTCATGGTAGATGAGATCCTCAGGGTAGAGCCCCAGTTGTTCGGTACATTGGTCCAACAGACCCCCATGTCGCAGAAAACCAAGATGTGGGAGAGGATCGTCGACAGGGTCAACGCACAATCACCATGTTTGCGCACAAAGGAAGACATCCAGAACAGGTGGTATGATGTGCGCAGGAGGGTCAGGGACCTACTAAAGAAGGATTACATCTTGAGTCAGCGCACCGGCAGTGGCCCTCCTGCCAAACCACTATACCTCAGGCCCTGGGAGGAGAAGGTGCGGGCCATCCTACCACCAGTGAGCGTATATGGACTATCAAACATCCCAGAGCCTGGTGAGTACACAACTAATATACCCAATATTGTGTGACAATACACACACATCACTGTCAAGGGGATAGTCAAACCATGCACCCTTAGCAAATCCACAGCAACCAAAAGATAATCACCCCAAGATTTGTCTGTCAGTCAGATAAACACAATACATGCCATCTCATAGTGATATGTAACTGTGTCATGATATGTACAAACCTAACTACAAATACAGCAAGGCAGTGGCACAAATATAACCAACAAACACAATTAGACATTTTGCCACCACTAGAACACCACCTCACAGGGAAGCTCACTGAAAGGAAGGAATTCTGTGTATGCTGGTGAAGTCAGTGTAGCCAATAGCATGATGGGAGTTGTAGTCACAGATATTGCTCACCCTCACAATTGGCCCATCAACACCACTCTGAACCATGCACACATCACAGGGAGTGGAAAACAACTGACAAGATGGCTGACACTGGGTACTGCTGTGGGGAGCACAAGGCCCTGCTGGGAACTGTGCACCAACCAACAGCAGGACACCACTGACTGACATCCTGAAAGACAACTTGCACTCCCTGCAATGGAAGCACGTTCCATGGTGGGATATCTGGCTGGGTGGGAAGGAGGACTGACAGCTCTGACCATAGTTATAAGCAGCTTACCTTACACACCCCTTAACACAAACTCCACACAACTCACCTGGGAGAATGCAATGCCTCACACTCCAATTAAATATCCCACAAAGAACCACCACCCTGGGTTATGCTGTGTGAAGCACAGGGACACTCTTGGGACTTGTAGCCAAACAAACGCCAGGACAACACTGTCAGCCATCCTGTCAGCACAGGCACACTACCCCACAGGGAAGCAGAGTCAAAAGGAAGGAAGTATGGGCATGCTGGGAAGGGGGTGTAGGTAATAGCATGATGGGAGTGGTAGTCACAGATCATTACATCACCCTCACACATTGGCCCATGCAACACCACTCTGAAGCCATGCACACCTCACAGGGAGTGGAAAGCCACTTCAATGATGTCTGACACTGGTGCTCTGTTGTGGGGAGCACAAGGCCCTGCTGGGAACTGGGCACCAACCAACACCAGGACACCACTGTCAGCCATCTTGCCATTGCAGTCACACTCACACACAGTGAAGTCGACTCAAAAGGAAGGAAGTATGGGCATGCTGGGAAGGGGGTGTAGGCAATAGCATGATGGGAGTTGTAGTCACAGACATTGCATCACCCTCACACATTGGCCCATCAACACCACTCTGAACCATGCACACATCACAGGGAGTGAGAAAGCAACTGACAAGATGGCTGACACTGGTGCTCTGCTGTGGGGAGCACAAGGCCCTGCCGGGAACTGGGCACCAACCAACAGCAGGACACCACTGTCAGCCATCTTGCCATTGCTAGTCACACTCACACACAGTGAAGTCGACTCAAAAGGAAGGAAGTATGGGCATGCTGGGAAGGGGGTGTAGGCAATAGCATGATGGGAGTCGTAGTCACAGATATTGCTCACCCTCACAATTGGCCCATCAACACCACTCTGAACCATGCACACCTCACAGGGAGTGGAAAGCCACTTCAAAGATGTCTGACAATGGTGCTCTGTTGTGGGGAGCACAAGGCCCTGCTGGGAACTGGGCACCAACAAACAACAGGACACCACTGACTGACATCCTGAGAGTCAACCTGCACACACTGCAAGGGTGGCATGCTTCATGGTGGGATAACTGTGCTGGGGGGAGAAGGAGGGCCGGATGTCCACCAAATACCACCAATGCTGGCCATGCACACCTCAACATTCACATTGAAAAGCTTCAGGTTGGCAGGACAATGTGCTACCCCAATATCAACCTCTGACTGTGACAACTGAGGACAATGCAATGTACAGGGCCGCATCCAGAGGTACAGTCACAACTGTCAGGTGTGTGAACCATTGATGCCTGTAGAAACATAACATACATTGTGTGTCTCTTCCAAAAACAGGTGATGATGGGGACACAGCAGCAGACGATGAGGAGTCCCTGTCCCAGGCTCCGGGGGACACTGAGCTCACTGGTGTGGAACAGCCTCTGCCCTCCTCGGATGGCGAAGACCTACCTGGCACCTCCGGTGTGAGTCATCATGCAGCACCAGCAGGACCAACATCTGCACCCCCTGCACCCACCCCTCCAACAACTGCCAACACACAGACCACCCCTGCCAACACGGACAGACCAAGGACCGCCGATGACAACAGCACAGGGACCCCGGCCCAACGTGGAGCAACGGACAACGACCCCAGTAACAACCCCCAAGTGGGCCTACGGTCACCTGTGCGTGCCAACGCAGGTCCGGCATGTGTTGCCAGGGGTGGTGGGAAGGGTGGGAGACATAGGTCGCTGTTTGCAGAGGGGTCTGGACTGCATGATGACCCACAACTGGCACGCATTGCTGATGCGTACCAGAATAGCACCGGAGAGGTCAGCCAGGTAGTGGGGATCCTCAAGGACATTCAACAGCAGCAGGCTGCCCATCATGCCCGCTTGGACTCACACATGTCCTGTGTGGAGACACACATGTCCCGTGTGGAGACACACATGTCTGGCATGGAGTCCAAGTGGGACACATTGCAAGAACTGACAGCGGTGCATAGGGACATATTGACATGCCTCCGCCAGATTAGCACCAACATGGCCACACCTCCCTGTGTGCCCACAACATCTGGTGCTGCAACAACTGCAACTGCCACAGGGAGGGAGGATGACTCTGGTGGAGAGTCCTCTGCACCGCAGCAGCCTGCACGTGAGGGTCCCCCCCAAAGAAGAGGGGTCGTCCGAGGAAGGAAAACTGAGAGGTTGATGGCCATGTACATCCCCCAGGAACCCAACACCTGTTCTGGAAAATCTCCTTTGTGTGCAAACTGTTCACCCTGTCGAATGCAACCCAACTCTCCCACATGACATGGGGAGCTTAAGTTGGCCCAATGTATCAGATGACCGTGGACTTTACTCAGGACATTTCTGCTACCAAGACTTCCAACTCATCTGGAAACTTTGGATTACAATCCCAATGTACAGCACCCACCATCCTGTGCACTATCCTCACACATGTATGGAAATAAACTCACCAATACACCATACTTGCCTCTGTTGTGATTCCAACGTGGTTTCTGTCATGGAGATGGTGATCTGCTAAATGACACTGTGCATGCTAACTGCTACAGCAAGTTCAACACCGTCATGTGAGTCATGGAGACGTGACACATATGAGGGAGACACACCACTAGGGCTACACAACACATACACACCAGGGCCATCTGACTCATCGCCTACACTGATGTTGCCAGGAAATACAGTGCAATGCACAGACACCACACCTATTCACAGTCTTTGTTAACTAGCCCACAGGTGCTGTAAGCACATGTCAGTCAGATGTGTGACCACAGACAACGCACATCCCAAAGTGAAGCACAAGTTTATTACACATTTGCAACATGTTGTTTCCACTACAGATGCAAGGTAATCCTACGTGGCAGGGGACACACAGTCAACACGTGTAGAAGAAAGAAAGTCCAGGGGTGTGTGGCACATCACCTGTAGGGAAACGACTGCTTCCACCTTGGAAGTTGAATCATGGTGTCGGGGGGGGTCACAGTTCACCAAACAACTCTGAAAGTACCCTGTGAAGGACAGACATGACACACAGTCAAAAGCTCCGAAGAACAGGACAGAACTGCAATACTCATGGCCAATACATGTCACAAGATACTCACAGAAAAACCAAGTTAGCATGTCAACACTGTTGGGGAGAACAGACTACCTGTAAGGACACATCGCTGCACGCTTCCAGTCAAGTAGCACATGGCCACACTCAAACAGCACCAGAGCACCACCAACACATATCACGCTAACTCAGATCATTGGCATGACAACTCTCTGGATACTCACATTCAGCTGAAGAAGTTGGTGATGAGCTGTGTGCGGACATCACCATCATCATCATCATCACTGGCATCGTGCGTGGCCCAGGCCAGGATCCTCCACAGGTGGCGGATGTTGGTCATCGTCATCCAGGATGAGAGGCAACTCCTTCCGCACTGCCAGGTTGTGTAGCATGCAGCAGACGATGACAATCTTGCACACCTTTGCTGGGGCATATGGGAGGGCCCCTCCTGTCTTGTCCAGGCAGCGGAAGCGGCTCTTCAGGAGACCAAATGTCCGCTCGATCACTCTCCTGGTCCGACCATGTGCCTCATTGTAGCGCATCTGGGCTGGTGTCACAGGGTTCCTGAGGGGTGTCAGCAACCACGGCATGTTGGGGTATCCGGAGTCACCTACAGACAGACAATTTCACATTAGCTGAGTTGGAAAAGAGGGCGGAATACAACATAGCAGAACACACACAATGTTATGTTATGTTATTTAAGCTTGTATAGCGCACGGTTACCCTAGGGTGTCCTGGCGCTGATGCATGCCTGCTGGTCAACTGAGAATAGAGATTACTGTAAAAAGCCAGGTTTTCAACCCTTTCCTAAAGGAAAGGAGATCAGCTGCGTTCCTCAGGTGGAAAGGGAGCTCATTCCATGCCTTAGAGGTGCAAGTAATGAAGCTTCTACCCCCCAGCTGGCTCTCTTGATCCGAGGAACTAGAACTTGTTTAGTTCCCAAGGACCGAAGGTTTCTAGCGGGAACATACCATCTGAACTTTGATCTCAAATGGTCAGGACCAATTCCATTTAGGGCCTTAAAAGCTAAACAGAGGGCCTTAAACGTGCCCTTAACTTCACGGGGAGCCAATGTAGTTGTCTCAACTCGTTCTTTACCGAGGCAAATTTGGGGGTACTAGTAATCAGTCTGGCTGCGGCATTCTGTACAATTTGCAGCCTATTAACATGCTGTTTTTGAGCATTTAAATATAGGCTATTACAATAGTCGATTCTAGACATGACTAGGGCTGTGACCACTGTCCTAAGGCTGTTATCAGGAAGGAAAAACTTAATTTTCCTTATAGTTCTCAGGATACGGAAACAGGCCGACACCACCGAGTTTATGTTGTCACAGAAAGAAAGCCTATTATCCATAATCACCCCTAAGTTTTTTGCTTTCGATGTGGGGATAGGACAGGGCCCAACTCAGCTGGCCACCAATCAGGTGTCCACATATTGGGGTTGTTGCCGAATGTGACAACTTCTGTCTTGCTCGAATTTAGTTTTAGGCAGTTGGATGACATCCAATCTGAGATGGCCCTCATGCAGTCGTGGAAGCGAGCCCCCGTTTCCTTCTCTTCCCCTTCTCTTATTGACAACACTATCTGTGTGTCATCTGCATAAGAAGTGATTTTGAAACCAAAAGATCTGATTAGGCTTGCAAGAGAAATCACATACACGTTGAAGAGGGTCGGGCTCAACGATGATCCCTGCGGCACCCCACACGGGAGTGAAAAAGGTTTAGAGCTGTGATTGTCCAATTCCACTCTTTGCGATCTGCCCGAAAGAAAAGATCTAAGGAGGTTCCAGGCTGTCCCTTGCACAATGGTACAAAGTCAGTACACACCGACAAGCCAGGCACGCTGGTTCTGCATCTGTAACATCATCCTCGGGATGCGACTACTCCTCATCACGTAGGCATCGTGTGCCGAACCAGGGAAACGGGCACACACATGTGAGATGCACATATCTGCAAGACATACCACCAGAGCATTGATCGAATGATAATGTTTCCTGTTCCTGTATGCCTGCTCATGTGCCTGTGGTGGCACCAAAGCCACATGTGTCCCATCAATGGAGCCAATGACATGTGGCATCCTCCCCAGGGCATAGAAGTCACTCTTGACGTCAGTGAGTTGTTGACGTTTAGGGAAATAGATGTACTGGTTCAGGGATCTCAACATTGCCTCCAAAACATGGAGTAGCACACGGCTGAACATAGTCTGTGACATCCCACCAGCAGACGCCACAGTGTGTTGAAAGGTACCGGTGGCAAAGAAGTGTAGGGCTGCCATCACCTTCACCTTGGGGGTCAGCGCTGTAGGGTACGGCCGGCCAGGTTGCAAATGTGGGGCCAAGCGCACGGCCAAATCATCAATCAGCTGCCTGGTGAAGCGGTACCGTCGGATGCTGTCACGTTCCACCATCGTTGCAAGGTCAGGGAATGGTCTATGGACAGCTGGTGCCCTGCAGTGCATAGGTGAAGAAAGAAAGATTGTCAGTCACCCCACATATGTGGCATTGACCATACTCAATATCACATGATACATCATTACGAGACACAAGTACTTGATGTGTGTGCCGTTCTGCATGGACATATGTGGCACCTACATGGCCATCATCTAACATCTCAGTTCAACATGTGTTGACAATAGGTTCCAGGTTGTGCTGTGGGAAACCATTAGGCTGTGTCACAGTACCCATTTACTGCTGTCACATTCCAAACACACACCACAGTGACATGTCTGGACAGATGCGCCACAGGCATCACAGCTCATTGACAGGTAGATTCCCAGGGACCCTGTCTTGCCACATGGACTCTGGCATGACATGGCGTATCATGTACATGTCAGCAAAACAAACATGACTCCCACAGGTAGTGGCCCCTGTTGCCTCCGCAGGACAGACATGGACGTCTGTGACACACACACGCACAACATCAAAGTCCATGCACAAACAACATGGATGTGGAGACTGTCTCCCATTGTGCACATGGAATCAGAGACATCGGAAACACAACATGCACACAGACTGTGGCAATGGGTCACCCTGTGACGTACATACCTTCCCACATGGGACTCTGGGGGTATGTGACATGACATACACATACACAACCTGGAAATGTGACCATGCCACATGCAAAGAAATGAACAGTTGCACAACACAGTGGTCATGTGCACAACACACAAAGGATCCTGTCCCCATGAACACATGCACAGCCTGGGAGTGGCTGCCCCCAAGTGCCACCACAAAAACCACATGTTGACCCCCATACACAGATAAGGTAATGCAGCCTTACATGCCTTAGGATACAGTGTGGACAGGCTGTGGTGTTGTAGGTGTGCCCCTGAGTCCCTGGCAAGTATATGTCACTGGCATACGTTCACCAGTGACAAGCATGGTGACATATGCGAGTGACCTGTACAGGGACGCGTCGTACAGCAATGGACCGATCGGTGTGCACGCACTGGCCATTGAATCTGTTATGTGCGGGTACGCGTTGTACAGCAATGGACCGATCGGTGTGCACGCACTGGCCATTGAATCTGTTGTGTGCGGGTACGCGTTGTATCCCGGAATACGCGTTGTACGGCAATGGACCGATCGGTGTGCACGCACTGGCCATTGAATCTGTTATGTGCGGGTACGCGTTGTGCAGCAATGGACCGATCGGTGTGCACGCACTGGCCATTGAATCTGTTGTGTGCGGGTACGCGTTGTATCCCGGAATACGCGTTGTACGGCAATGGACCGATCGGTGTACACGCACTGGCCATTGAATCTGTTGTGTGCGGGTACGCGTTGTATCCCGGAATACGCGTTGTACGGCAATGGACCGATCGGTGTGCACGCACTGGCCATTGAATCTGTTATGTGCGGGTACGCGTTGTACAGCAATGGACCGATTGGTGTGCACGCACTGGCCATTGAATCTGTTGTGTGCGGGTACGCGTTGTACAGCAATGGACCGATAGGTGTGCACGCACTGGCCATTGAATCTGTTGTGTGTGGGTACGCGTTGTACAGCAATAATAATAATGACATTTGTAGAGCGCTTGGTTACACTAGGCTAGTGTGTCCCCGCGCTACGGTACAGTCGAGAGAGACATCATTCCCAGGCCACCCCCCATATACGATACGGCAACTCGAAAGCTACTCAGTGGGGAATAGAAAAGTTTTCAGCTTTTTACGAAAAATCAACTCCGAGGCCTCCATCCGAAGCCCCCACGGGAGTTTGTTCCATTGCTGAGCTGCCCTGAAACTAAAGGATCGCCCACCCATCCTTACCCTCCTGACTCTGGGAATAATAACCTGTCCCGTCCCGCTAGATCTTAATTGGCGGGAGGGGACATACGGAGTCAGAAGGTGATGTAGGTATGTGGGCCCCTTCCTTTGTAGAATCCGATGGCTCACACAAAGAGCTTTAAACAGGATTCGCTCCTTAATCGGGAGCCAGTGAAGGGCGACCAGGGCCTTCCTGGAAGAGGCTCACCTAGGTAGCATCAGAACCAGGCGGGCTGCTGCGTACTGGAAAAATTGAAGCCGCTGTACATTAGCCCCCAGGTAAAGCACATTTCCATAGTCCAGCCTCGATGTTACCAAAGCATGAACCATGGTCTTCCTAGCTACGGTAGGCAGGAGGTCCAGGGTCTTGCGGAGTCCATGCAAGATTCCAAAACAAGTTCCTGCCACCCGCCTTGTATGATTCTCAAACGAGAGCTTAGGGTCAAGCCACACCCCTAGGTTCTTCACCTGTTCACTAGGACCGGGGATAGGACCCAGGGTCTGTAGCCACCACGCCGATGTCCACACAGAAGGTGCCTTGCCAATAACCATCACTTCTGTCTTGCTCCCTGTTAGATTTGGGGGTCTCTAGTTGGCATAGGTAGGTACCTGTGACAAATAGGGACCCTTGTATCTAGTCAGGGTGAGGGGCTACACTCCTAAAATAACCCCTGCTCACCCCCTTGGTAGCTTGGCACGAGCAGGCAGGCTTATCTCAGAGGCAGTGTGTAAAGCATTTGTGAACACATACAGTAATACAGTGACAACACTCCAGATGGACACCACACAGGTTGTATTATAAAAATAGTATTTTTATATAGACTTAACACAAGACCAAACGACAGAAATCCACAATACTGTACTCAAAAATAGACTTTAGAATGTTATAAAATAGTTCAGTTCTCTCAAGTTGTAGATGCGACACTTTACTCTCAATGTACCTTGAATGCGTAACGCAGAGAAAACAAAAGGGTCGCAGGGAAGGTGATGCGTCGGTTCCTTACACTCAGGGGAGTGGATGCGTCGGTTCCTTACTGCTGCGCAGGGGAGTTGATGCTCGCTTCCTTACTGTGTGGGGAGGTGATGCGTCGGTTTCTTACTGCTCTCCGGTGCGATGCGACAAGATGGCACCTTGATGCGATACTCTTCTCCGCTGCGATGCGACAAAATGGCGTCTTGGCTGCGATGCGACAACGTTGGTGCGATGCGTGCATGCCCGGCGCCCGTGCGGCGACTCGATGATCTTTGGAGCCGCGACAGGCCCTGCGACGTGCTTCTCCGGTGATGCGACGATGTCCTCTGTGGCAGCGTCCCGCTTCTCCGGCGATGCGCCGCGCTTCGGCGATGCGATGATGACAGCGGCAGCGGCGTCTCGTTTCCTCGGCGATGCGATGACAGCGGCTGCGGCGGCGACACGCTTCTCGTTGTTGCGTCGCGCTTCCAGCTCCCAGCGACACGCAGTCTCTCAGAAGGCCCAGCACAGCAGCAGGCACTTCAATTCCCAGCAAGGGAATTCAGGGGGGAGCTGGTTGGTGAAGTCTTGTATCCCTGAGACTTCAGGCAGGAGGCAAGCTCTAGTTCAAGCCCTTGGAGATTCTTCTTCAAGTTGATAGAAAGCACGCTCAGTCCTTTTCTCCTTTCTTTGGCAATGAAGCAACCACTGCAGGCCAACCCCCAAACACACAGCACAGGGGTAGTCTCCTCCTTCAGCTTCCTGGTTCTTCTCCTCAGCAAAGGTTTGTCTTGATTCCCAGAAGTGATCTAAAGTTCTTGGGTCTGGGTCCCAATATTTATACTACTTTTCTCTTTGTTCTCTGAAGGCAGAGAGGCCTTTGCCTAGTCCAAAACCAGTTCTGGTCAGTCCTGGAGCACTTTGTTGACAAGACTCCTTCTTTCCTTTCACAGTGTAGGCCAGGGACATCAGACACACCACAGGAGGTGGAGCCAGCATTGTGGAGGAAAGGCACAGCCCTATTCAGGTCCCAGGTGCAACTCCTCCCTCCTAACTGCATGAAGATCTCTCTATTCAGCCCTGTGCTGGCTCACCCTGTTTCCTGGAAGCCCCCAGCCCCTGTCACTCAAACTCCAGACAAGGAATACACAACCTAGCAGAGGCAGGCTTGGATAGTTAGGCAAGAAAATACCTACTTTCTAAAAGTGGTATTTTCAAACACAGAATGTTAAAACCAACTTCACTAAAAGATGTATTTTATCATTCTGAGTTCAGGCGTACTAAACTCGAATTTCTACCTAGTTCCCTGAGTCAGTTAGGATTATAAGATGTAATAATCTAACTGCCCATTCTGGCCTATGGGGAACAGGTAGCCTTGCAATAGTGAAAAACGAAAATGGCTGTAATTCACTATTAGGACATGCCACACACACCAGGGCATGTCCTACCTTTTACCTACAATGCACCCTGCCCCAGGGCCTACCTTAGGGGTGACTAATATGTATAAAAGGGAAGGTTTAGGGACTGGCAAGTGGGTACACTTGCCCAGTCAACATGGCAGTACCAGACTGCCCACAGGCTCTGCAATGGCAGGCCTGAGACACACGTTACAAGCTGCTCCGGTGGGTGGCACAACCAGTGCTGCAAGCCCACCAGCAGCATTTGATTTACAAGCCCTGGGCACACGCAGTGCACTGTACTAGGGTCTGACAGTAAGCCAAACAAGCCAATCATGGAGTCACTAATCCATACATCAATTTACCGTAGGGAGCACTTGCACTGTGGCACTGAACAGCAGTGGCACAGTGCCCAAAAGCATCTAAAACCAGCAAAAACATAAGAGGCAACAGCAAAAAAATGGAAGGGAGACCCACGCCAATTGTGCCAGGTCTAACACTCCCGTTCAGTTTAAGGCAGTTGTTAGCCATCCATACCACTAGTTCTTGCAGGCAGGAATTAAAATTAGTAGCTGCCTTCTCGTCCGACTGTGTTAGAGACACCACCAGTTGTGTGTCGTCAGCATAGGACACAGCTTTGACCCCAAACTTTCCAGTGATGTCTGCCACTGGGGCAACATATAGGTTAAATAGGGTCGGGCTAAGGGTGGACCCCTGTGGCACCCCCTGTTTAAGCCCAATGCTCTTAGATAGATAAGGTCCCTGCGCTACCTGAAAACTGCGGTCCTGCAGAAAGGATTCCATCCATTCCAATGCCTTCCCCCACCCTCCCCTCCTGAGACACTGAAGCAACGTATGATGAGCAACAGTGTCAAAGGCGGCACTCAGATCTAATAAAATTAAGGCCGCCGTCTGACCCTCATCAACGTACTTCTGGATGGTCTCAGTGGAGAGGAGCAAAGCCGATTCAGTTGAGTACGCCGCTCGAAAACCGGACTGAGTGGGATGGAGAAGACTATGTTTGCTAACATGGGCCGTCAGCTGGATGTTCACAACCTTCTCTGCAATTTTCGCAAAGTAAGGGAGTAGCGAGATGGGACGCAAATTGTCTAGCTGGTCCATGCTGACATTCGGCTTCTTCCTCAGCGGTAAGACCACAGCCTCCTTCCATTTTTTTGGCAATGGACCGATCGGTGTGCACGCACTGGCCATTGAATCTGTTGTGTGCGGGTACGCGTTGTATCCCGGAATACGCGTTGTATGGCAATGGACCGATCGGTGTGCACGCACTGGCCATTGAATCTGTTATGTGCGGGTACGCGTTGTACAGCAATGGACCGATCGGTGTGCACGCACTGGCCATTGAATCTGTTATGTGCGGGTACGCGTTGTATCCCGGAATACGCGTTGTACAGCAATGGTCAGAACGTTGCGCATGCATTGACTAGGGCCTGGCATGGCAACGGACGCGTTTTCGAAGCTTCAACGAGTCTGATGCAGTGAATTCAGTTGGCCAGCCACAACAATGTTGCAAATTAATGGGTGTCATGAAGTTTAACTTTTGAAGGATGCTGTGGGCGTGTATAAGTGGTGCAATTCCATGGATTGGCCAGATTCAGAAGATGCAAACTACTTGGACCTATCACTTTGGACACATGGGACAGTATCTGCCTCTGCAGCACACATATAATGCTGGCTGTTCCCCTGAGAGCTCACTTGCCTGCACTACATGCTCCAGGACGACATCTGCCACCAACACTGCTGCTGTCTCTGCATCCTCTGGCTACTGCAATGGCACGTACTGTGGAGAGAGCCCCAGCCTTCAGCCTTGAGGAGAACCAGGCCCTGCTGGACAGCCTCCTTCCACAGTACAGCAAGCTGTATGGGAAACCAGGGAGCAGGTGAGTGTGCTGTCCACTGCCTTACTAATTGTGCATGTTGTCTGACTAGCAAGACTTACAGTGTGCACACCACTGGCTAGCATGCTCACTGAGTAGTTCTCACCCCCCAAAGTGTGTAGTCACATGCACTGAACAGGTACAGTGCAGTAACAGTGCATTCCAAAAAGCTTTTACTTCCCAGACAATGATACCATGTAGTGACTGCTGGCAAACTGTCCATAGCCATAGTTGCACTGCCTGTGTACATCATATGCCCCTGTGATTGAGACATGTATATCCAACTGTGCAATGCACGTATATGTTGCATGTGTAGTAATGGCATTTTCACTTTGTCATCCTCACAGGTTGATGCCCCACAGAAGCAGGAAATTTGGCTGACCATCGCCCGGGCAGTAAGATCCGTGGGGGTCTACAAGCACCGGATCCGCAACTGCCAGAAGAGGTGGCAGGACCTTCGGGGCTGGACCCGGAGGATCGCAAGGGTCCAGCTGAAGCTGTCGCCTCCTCGCAGGAAGGGCGGACACCGGACCCTGACCCCCCACATGCACCGGATCCTGGCGGTGGTCTTCCCTGACCTGGATGGGCAGCTGAAGGACAGACAGCAGCAAGGAGGGGGTGAGTCCATGACTGCACTGTGAACTTTGTCTGACATGCTATGTGCCCTCCTCTGGCCTGGTTAAACTTCCACAGTACATCAGTCTTGTGGTCCAGGACCCGTGTCCCTCAATTGTGACATGCACACTCCTCATCTGATACGCAGGTGTGGCCCATACAGTCAGGAAATTGTGTCACTTGGGTACTGTGTCCTTGCATTTTGCTTCGCTCAAGGTGGGGGACAGCATTTGTTCCTGTGACTTTGTGGTGGGAATCATGGGTGGGTCAATTGCCTACACAATGCCTAAGTTCTGACATGTAATCTGGGTGTAACTTTGATATGTGGTCCACTTGCTGATCTGAATCACCACATGTCCCTGGGGTATTTGGCACACCCCCATGCTGCGGGTGGGAACAATGTTTGGGCCTCAGGAGTATGTATATGAAGTGTGTCACACATGCTTAGCCACCTGCCTACTATCCAGGGCTCATCCCTCTTTCAGGTGGAGCAGGACAGTCATGCCTACTCCAGGGCATACAATACACTCTGTACTCCCACTCCCGTGTATCAGCTGACATGTTGTGATCAGTGAAATGTTCCCTCTGTGTCGTTGTGCTGTGGCTTCGTTGTCAGGACTACTGGGATGTTTATCGTTTAGGGCTCAGCATGCCATCTGAGATGTGACCATGAGAGATGATACTTCTGTGACTTATAGGTGTTTGACCACTTGCTGTGCACACAGGTGTATGCGACTGTGAATTCCAGGCAGCTGTTTTTCATTCACAGCAGACTGTGAGGTGCTCAGGTTCATAGAGTTGTGTTTCATGTCTCCCATATGTCCATGACGTGGACAAATAAGAGTTCAGATGATGTGGTTTGTGGGGGATGGACATGTGCACTTGTCAGCTACAGAACTTGCATTCCCCATTACCTAGGATTGTGACACAGTGCAGACTGTTGTTGGCTGGCTGCCATGGCCATGTGACTGGAGACAGTGATGTATGACTTTGCAGGCATGCCTGTGCCATGGCATTAAACTTCCTAAGAGTGATCCTGCAGGGGAGTGACATGTGCAACATGCACCCCATTGTGGCATTGACTATCCGGACATGGGTGCATCATGGTGTCTGGTGCTGGTATGCATCACATGCATCTCTAATTAGACTCTGGCCATCCCTTTATCTGGACACCTGTACTGACTCAGTGGCAAGAGATGTGATGTGTGCATGTTCACATACTTCACCGTGTTCTATGCAATGTCCAACAACTGTGTACGTGGTGCATGTGTCCACCCTGGGGTCTTACCATCCAACATGCACCAGACAGATGGGTGCAAGGGCAGGAGGGGTGTGAGTGCCATGGTTGACCATCAGACTGACAATTGGCTTCTCCTAATCTGTGTGAGCACTTTTGGCACTGTTCAACTAAGGATGCCAGGGCTTGATCTGTAATGTGCTGTACTTACTGTGGTGTGTGCGGTCAGTGCAGGTGACTGATGTTTGTCTGTTTCCCTAATTGTTTGCAGATACATCCACGGCCACAGGAGGGGACAGCTCCACGGACCAGGAGGAGCAGCAGAGCCAGACTGGGTCAGGAGCCTAGGAGTGGTCGGAGGGACCCAGTGGCACGGAGGGTGAGGGGAGCCACACCGAGGAGTCCTCAGCACCATCCACCTCAGCTGAGGACCACAGCAGCTCAGAGGATGACTCCCTTGTGGAGGCGGCTGTCAGCAGCCACCACACCCCGGCTAGTATGTCTGGCCCCGCCTCCACCACCACCGCCCTCCCATTGGCTCCCATTCCAGTGGTCCGTGGAGGCTCCCGTGTTCGGGAGCGTGTCTCCTTCGTGCCAGGCACCGCAGCCCCTGCCCCTGCCCCTGTGTCCCCTGCTGCCCTGAGTGAGGAGTCTGTGTACCTCCTTCACCAGCTCCATGTAGGGCAGACAGCAATGCTAAGTGTCCTCCATGCACACACCACTCTGTTGACACAGCTAGTGTCGTTCATGGAGGGCATCTCGACGGGCATGTCTGCCCTACAGAGGAGCAATAGGTCCCTCCTCACTGATGGCAGCAGTGTCCCTCCTCCAACAGTCCATCACCCCTCCTACCTCTGCCCCATCCACACTTCCTGGCACCCTACCTATCCCAAGCACATGCACACCTGCACAATCACCCAAACACACAGACACGAGCAGCACCGAAACACACAAAACAAGAGCAAAACGTGCACACAAGCATCCTCAGGGGACTGATACCACACCCACAGGGGATGGGGAACAGACACACACACAGGCATCCACAGTCACTCCGCAGACCTCAATATCCTCTCCCTCCAAGACCCCTTCCCTTGCCTCACCTGCAACCCCACCTACAAAGCAGCTCTTCCTCTGTGACCTCGGCCTCTTCCCCTCCGATCCTGCTGATCCAGCATACAGGGAGAAGAGGAAGTCCACCCACACAGAGGGAGTGCCCTCGCCCCCGGACACCCTCCCCCAGGCGCAGACAGACTGAGGCCCCCACCCGCAAGTCCCCCGGGCCCGGAAGAGCAAGACCCCGCCGCCGCCCTGCAGCTCAACCACCAAGTCTCCTTCCTCCATCCCTCAGGCCCCCACTCCACAGGTTCCCCCACCACACCCTGCCCCAGGTTCCCCACCCACAGATACACCATCCCCAAAATGATGCGGCCTTCTCCACCTACCACTTGCTCTCCCAGCCCCACACCCCCCGCTGCACATGTTTGTGCCACTGGTGTGGAGACCGTGTCCTCCCCCTCTGTCCTGCCCACCTTACCTGAACCCCATTCTACTCCCCTGGAGATGGGCACTGCAGTGGAGTCCACTACCACCCCGTCTGACTTGGGCACTGCAGTGGGGAACCTGTCCACTCCATCTGGCCAGCCCACTGGAGTTATGCCGGCACCCACACCATCTGACTCATGCCCCCCAGTTGTGCCGGCACACACCATGTCAGACACCTCCACTGCAGTTGTCAGTGACTCTCCAGCACCAGCCACCCCTCCCCTGCCTCCTTCTGGTGAGCCCTGATCCTGTCCCTGCGGTGCCTGGCCTGCCCCCCCATATGCCCCTCCGAGGGGAATGTCCCTGCTCCATATCAGTGCAGGCAAGCAGAGGGTGACATCTGCCACTGTCACCCTGTTCGGACTGAACTGTTGGACTGGCCATTGGCCTTTGTATTTTTTCTGGACTTTCATTTTTCAGACACATATGCTGAATAAAGCTCCTTTCTGTTCTCTGGTGGTTTAGCTTCAGATGTACATGATGTTGATGATGCTAACCATGCCCTTGCTGCAGTGATGGTGATTTTTGATATCAGGTAAATGAAGTGTTACTGTACAGGACCCCATGTGGTCCAGGGGGAATGTGTCCTATCCTGGTGTGTATCCATGTCATCCTTTGCAGCAATGTGAGGGTGTCATGTTTTCAATATTTGCCAATGGGATTTCCTACTTTTATTTACAATATCACATCTGTGGCTTACCCCCCTGCACATCTGTTGTGCTTGCCATTGTTCAATTTGTTTATTTCCCTGACCATGTGACCATCTCCACTGGACATGCAAGTTTGGGCATCAATGGGGAAGGACTCATCTGTGTTATCAGTGCAACTTGCTATACATGTGTGTTGGTTCTGTGCAGATGATTTCGGTGACACTCCCATGACCAGGCTGATGTGACGAGAGCCTTCATTTTGTGCTAATTGTTGACTGAGTGACCAAGTGTTCTAATGACATGATAGAGCCCTGCAGAGACAACGTATGGCACAGCTTTCCTTACACAGGAGTGGAGTCCCCTCATGGCAGTGTGTAATTCCGTGACATTGCCTGAGCCCAAGGTGTGTGTTGTGTGAGCATGTCTGTGTGTGTTCGCTTCCATTTCGCTACGCAGGCTGGGATCCCTAGTGATGTTCCTGTTTGTGATGCTTGCTGAGTTGACCTATGTTCCCCCAAAATCTTCGCCCTGGGTTCTCTGGGATGTGGGTGCATGGCACATTACTGGTCATCAGGGTGTCATCCATAGGTGTGTTTGCTGTCAGGGCTGAGTTTGTGGGCAAACGCAGATGAGACACAGTCAGGATTCCCCTTGGCACTTGTTGGTTACACAAGTCATGTAATTTACAGTTTGTGGTAGCTTTCAGTGATTGTGACACGTTGTGTGTGTGAGACTGCTGCCACTCCTCAGTGTCAGAGCTGCAATGTTGGAAGTTGTCTATGTGTGTTCTTTGTGGGTGAGCTTGGCTTCTTCATTGGTGTGTGACTGTGGCCGGGATCCCATTGGTTGTTGTGGATTTGACGTCATGCCCATGTACAGCGTACTGTGCAGTGTGTCAGACATTCATGAGTCTTGTTGACTGGCCATGTGTGATGGGTTTCTGCACCTTACTTCCCACCACCACCCCTGGGATTGTCATGGGTGCATGTGCAATGTCACCAGTCCATGTGAGCTTCACTGCTGCACATTGGTGGAGATCAAGGTGTGTGGTGTTGAGTGTGTGCAAATGAGAGTTGTTGCACGGCTAGACCCCTACCTCCATATTGGCCTTGGCTGACAGGCCGTGCTGGTTGATTTGTGCTTGTGTAGGTGTGATGGTAGTTTGTTGCTCAGGACACATGACTGTGGTTCACAGTGTGAACGACATCTAGCTTTGTCATCACAGTGGGATTATCATGCAGGCCAGTGTCACCACAATGTGGTGTCCCTGGGGGTAGTGCCGTGGTGGGTCTGTCTCTTGCTGTGTTAGTTGCTGTTCCTACAAGCTTGTGTGACATGTGTAATTTGGGCTCCCTGTCATCTAACAATGCCTGATTGCCCACATAGGGGAATCCGATCCATGAGTTACTTTTGTGTGGCACTGTATACACATCTGTGTAATTGGGATTCAGGCCTCCTCGTGTGTTGTGTGGTTGCCTGGGGACACTGGCACACCCCCCATCACCTGTTGTGTTTGATATGCAGTGTGAGGCTGCCTGTTTGTGTTTGTGCATCTGCACCACTGCATTGGCATATCTTTAGTGTGCCATTGGCTGTATGTTGTTTGGTGGGTTTCCCCTGCTGTCCCTGGGACTCCTAGGTCATCAGTCAGCACAATAATCATGGTTTGTATGTCCCATTGCTGCCATGGTATGGTATTTGTTCACCTCACATCTACAGTCTCCACAGGGTATCTACATTTGTGTGTCCATTGGTGCAGATATGTGGGTCTGCATTATGATGGTCACTTCTGTCATTGTGTTATTGATGAATGTTGACAATGTCAGCCCCCATGGGTGATGTTTGTCTGCACATGGCCAAAGGTATGTCTTATTTGCACTGCACTGTTTGCCTCACCCAATCTATGTTGCTATGGGACACAAGCACTACTATGCCACTGATGTGTTTGTTGTTGTGTGACCAGGAATCATCCATGCTGTTTGGCATTTGCAGCTTTTTCCATGACAACACTTACATTTTGGTCACTGTGATGATGGGGGTTTGGACCCCATTGCCACAATGTTCAAAATGTGCTTCAGCTATGGACCCCACACTTACATTTTGGTCACTGTGATGATGGGGGTTTGGACCCCATTGCCACAATGTTCAAAATGTGCTTCAGCTATGGACCCCACACTTACATTTTGGTCACTGTGATGATGGGGGTTGGACCCCATTGCCACAATGTTCTAAATGTGCTTCAGCTATGGACCCCACACTTACCTTTTGGTCACGATGATGATGGGGTGTTAGACCCCATTGCCACAGTGGTCATGGTCTGCTTGCATTGTGGAGGCCACACACATTTATGTGTAACACATGTGATGGGGGTCACATTGTATGTTCAATGTCATGTTCAGTGTTGTAGGCATTTGACACAGACTACACACGCTTGTCATGGTGTTGGGGGGATGTGTTTTTCTGACATTCCTTATGTTGGAGTGTGCTGGTTGTGTCATGCACTACCCATCCTATGAGTAGGGGTGGTGTTGGTGGTAGGCATCCATCCCCCTATGAGTGGGGATGGTAGTAGTGACAGGCATCCAGCCCCCCATGAGTAGGGGTGGTGGTAGTGGTAGGCATCCATCCCCCATGAGTAGGGGTGGTGGTAGTGGTAGGCATCCAGCCCCCCTGAGTAGGGGTGGTGGTAGTGGTAGGCATCCAGCCCCCCTGAGTAGGGGTGGTGGTAGTGGTAGGCATCCATCCCCTATGAGTAGGGGTGGTGGTAGTGGTAGGCATCCAGCCCCCTGAGTAGGGGTGGTGGTAGTGGTAGGCATCCAGCCCCCTGAGTAGGGGTGGTGGTAGTGGTAGGCATCCAGCCCCCTGAGTAGGGGTGGTGTTGGTGGTAGGCATCCATCCCCTATGAGTGGGGATGGTAGTAGTGAGAGGCATCCAGCCCCCCCTGAGTAGGGGTGGTGGTAGTGACAGGCATCCAGCCCCCCCTGAGTAGGGGTGGTGGTGGTGGTAGGCATCCATCCCCCTATGAGTAGGGGTGTTGGTACTGGTAGGCATCCAGCCCCCCCTGAGTAGGGGTGGTGGTAGTGGTAGGCATCCAGCCCCCCCTGAGTAGGGGTGGTGGTAGTGGTAGGCATCCAGCCCCCCCTGAGTAGGGGTGGTGGTAGTGACAGGCATCGAGCACCCCATGAGTAGGGGTGCTGGTGGTGATAGGCATCCAGCCCCCCCTGAGTAGGGGTGGTGGTAGGCATCCAGCCCCCCCTGAGTAAGGGTGGTGGTAGTGGTAGGCATCCAGCCCCCCCTGAGTAGGGGTGGTGGTAGTGACAGGCATCCAGCCCCCCCTGAGTAGGGGTGGTGGTGGTGGTAGGCATCCATCCCCCTATGAGTAGGGGTGGTGGTAGTGGTAGGCATCCAGCCCCCCCTGAGTAGGGGTGGTGGTAGTGGTAGGCATCCAGCCCCCCCTGAGTAGGGGTGGTGGTAGTGGTAGGCATCCAGCCCCCCCTGAGTAGGGGTGGTGTTGGTGGTAGGCATCCATCCCCCTATGAGTGGGGATGGTAGTAGTGAGAGGCATCCAGCCTCCCCTGAGTAGGGGTGGTGGTAGTGACAGGCATCCAGCCCCCCCTGAGTAGGGGTGGTGGTGGTGGTAGGCATCCATCACCCTATGAGTAGGGGTGTTGGTACTGGTAGGCATCCAGCCCCCCCTGAGTAGGGGTGGTGGTAGTGGTAGGCATCCAGCCCCCCCTGAGTAGGGGTGGTGGTAGTGGTAGGCATCCAGCCCCCCCTGAGTAGGGGTGGTGGTAGTGACAGGCATACAGCCCCCCCTGAGTGAGGGTGATGGTGGTGGTAGGCATCCATCCCCCTATGAGTAGGGGTGGTGGTAGTGGTAGGCATCCAGCCCCCCCTGAGTAGGGGTGGTGGTAGTGGTAGGCATCCAGCCCCCCCTGAGTAGGGGTGGTGGTAGTGGTAGGCATCCAGCCCCCCCTGAGTAGGGGTGGTGGTAGTGACAGGCATCCATCCCCCTATGGGTGTGTATGGCATTGGTGATAGCCATCCCGCCCCTATTGTTCTGCTGTTGCTGGTGTACGTCATTTCTGCATCCCTATGTGTGTGTGACATATGTTGGGTACGTGTTGTTTGTTTGTGTAGTGGGTGTTTGACTTACCGTCTGCGCCGTACGCGTCCGTACCGGTCACGGTAATAGATGTAGAGTATTGGTAGGACCTGCGCGATGGGATTCATGGTTTGTTCGTCTCGTTCGGGTTTCTCGTGGCTTGGACTCGTACTCGTCGCTGGCTTGTCCGTCTCGTCGCCGTGGATCATCTTGTGGCGTGAATCGGAGCTTATGTGCAGCTCTCCCGGATGCTCTGACGTGCCGGACATAGCGACGGGTTCGGCGCGTACGGAAGGCGCATCGTACTCGTCCGGCCGGAAGGTGCTGTGTGTTTGCTTCCGTGCGACTCGATTCGGCGTTTACGGATCAGGCTCGGACGGGGAACAGGAGCTGGATTTGGTGAGTACGGCTCGCTCGGAATCTGGGCTGTTATGCGCATCGTACTTGTTCGTTCGGACGACTGTTCGACTCGGTCGGGAAACACGCGTTCGGCTTGGTTTTTTTCCGGGCGAATACTGTTGGGTGCGCTTCCGGACGAGATCGGAATCGACCCCTTAGTCTCATAAGTATCTGGGACAACAGGCGTAAACCACTGTGCCCAGCAACATCAAAATTTTATTATGTTGTGTTAACCCATAAATAATAGTTAATTCTTTGTTTGTTCCATGATGGTTTGGCAAAACAAAGATGTTGTCAGAAATAAGAGCCCTGCTATAATCACTATTTTGTAACTTGATATCATTCAAAACCTACCATGATGAAGTCTAACAGTGTTTGAACCATGGCAAATCCTGTTCCAGACCCAGGCTATCTGCTTTTTAATGACTATGGAGTCCCATGACCACATAGAGGATCGAAGCCTGAGTTCTTTTATAAGGTCATGGAACTCCATGGTGACTCGTAATATCCTTTTAATGCACAATAGAGTTTATTTTATCCCTTATAGTACATAGTCACACCATCACCTTTCCCACAAACTACTTAAATCCTTGGTGTATTCAGTGGCGGCCAGCACGGGTCTGGGGTGGGGGGTGATGGGGTAAGGAGGTATAAATATAAATAAAAGAAAAATTCACTTGCGTCCTCGCCGCTCTGTCCCGCGCCATCCCTCCTCCGCCAAACAGGAAGCATCCAGACTCGCCTGAGGCAATCACAACACTGCACTGCAGTGTTGTGATTGGCTCCCCTAAACCAATCACAATGCTGCAATGCAGCATTTTGATTGGTCTGAGCGCCGTGGTTTGGCGCTAATATGGGTACTGGGGGCCTGGGCATGTTCTCCATGCAGGCTGTAATGCAGCCTGCATGGACAACATGCTAAAGTGCGCATGACTGTTTGGCCGGCTATAGTGTGCCCACCACTCCTACCCTGCTCTGTCAGCAGAGCAGCCCTGCCCCGTCCTCGTGCTGCCGCAGCAGGGAAGAAAAAAATAATAATAACATTGCATTATTTTCTTTTACTGCTGCACAGCAGCAGTGAGGCGACGCTCCTCTGCCTTAGCAGAGGAACCGCCACTGGGTGTATAGCTTTCATGTTCATTTCAGACATGAAGAAGAAAAGCAAAATCTGTACTGCAAAATTAAACACACCAAAAAGCAGCTAGTAATGTTTAAAAAAGGATATTAGAATCCGTTTAACGTAAATCAGATTTTAAAATGTTGTAGCTCTGATTATGTAGTTTGTATTTTACATTTACATTTTTTTTAATAAAATGAAGAGATTCTATCTTTCCAGTAATGACCCATAACAGGGAAATAGACATGTTGCCATAAATATCTCCTTTCTACTGATATTTGTTTCTTTATAGAACAACATACCAGACGAAGGAAAAGCTGTTTCCATTTTCCTTGTTTAAAATGCAGCTCTAATTATGATCTGTGACCTGGCTTTTACCTGCTGACTCTGGCAGCAGGCATTCTGATGTCAGAACGTAACTGTACCATCTTCCTCCAATTGATCAGCTACATAATTTCTTTATGCAGGTCTGTAATAAGGAAATTAGAGATGGGCTATTATACAGGGAGTGCAGTCTCCCATGTTTCATATTTCATACCTACGAACAGGAATTTTAATATGCTGAGTGGAACACAAGCACTTACAAAATACTTAAGATTGGGCACATATTCTGTACCTATGTAGCACAATTTTATAAAACTGCAACAACTACGCTTTACCTAGTATGGGCCTTTATGCTGGAATTACTGAATTTACAGTTAACTTTCAATGGCCTAAAGATCAACATATTTAAGGCTGCAAAGTCGACATATATATTTTTCTATGAATATACTATTTTTGGGAGTTTGATTTCCCAATTCTAAATCACCTGGTGGACATTTGAATTTTGAACATCCTTTAATTATCAGGTACGTATTCCCTGCTACACTTATAGATGTAGATAAGGCGGCAAGACTCTGCGGAAATATACGTTATTTTGAATTATGTGCTTGTTTCTGGGCCGGTAAATGCAAAATGATAAAAGTTGAACCTCGGCCAAAATCTGGCCTTTCCATCCGAAACGGATCATGCACCATAAGGAGGAAAGAAACAAGAAAGGAAAGAGTCTCTCCCTCAATCTCAGCCTTTAACATCCCCTGGAACTGAGTTTTACAAACACGCCTTTGCATTTCTGTCTGCAGTTGTAGATCCTTTTGACAAATCCCTTATTCCACTTATAAAAGATGTTCTTCGATGAGAGAAGGGAGGAAAGGATTACTGCCTTCTGCCAGATTTGTGCTGTCTACAGCAGATAAGAGCACAACTCCCTTGTATTGCCATAGCAACCTGCAAGTTTGTCTGGAGACAGGGATCAGCAAAGATGAGCCTTGGAAGCACAGAGACGATGGACCCTCCTATGCAGAATAAATCAGTGACTTGTAGGCCCCGGACTTTCTCTCATACAATTTATGGCTGTTTTATGTGCACCCCTGCTCATTTGGCCGCTGGATACCATTTCAAGGTTATGGATGGACTGTCGCTGCATCTCAGGAGAGTTTGCATTTTTGGACAGTATTGGATTAAAGAAAGTGCGCAATAAGTGGACAGTAACAGATTTTCAAACGATGGTAAAAATGCGTATCACATTCTCGTATTTACTAATTGGAGGCCTGAGACAGGGAACGAAGACAAGGCGGAGATGCGGCCTGACCATAGCTGCACATATTTAAACAGGGGGAGCCATGTTGCAATCCCGGCTGCGGCTAAAACCGCCTGTGATTCTGGGCGAACCACTTTATTCCCCCGTGCCTAAGAAAATGAGTAAAATAGACCGGTTCATTTGTGTAGCGCGCCGAAGCCCGTGGGTCAAGTTTGTGCTAATATAAAATATAGATAAAACTGTTGCGTTTCCCCACTGGGAAGCGTCCCTCAGATGCACTGCCCGTATCCAATTGGAAGTGTTTTAAATCAATTTAGTTCAAAACTCAGGTGTGTTGATTCCATGAAACTTATTTATTTTGATTCACCATGATTGTCTTTCAATTTCATGAATTAACCACATCATTCATGTCGAAAACGTTATATTCATTACTGATGAAGCATCAAGAATAGGGCGCAAGTCATCCCCAATGCATTTCGGGCATAATGAATGCCCTTCGTCAGGGGGTATACTCCTACAAAGTCAAAGAAAAGCAAAAATGAAACGACTCAACCAGGGTGTGGGCTCACCACTTTCCCCAGTGTACGATGAAAGGTGCTCAGATGAATGGTCCACGTGTGTTTTCTACAAACTCCTGTGTGACTTAAGTGAAATACATGCATAATCGAACGCCCGTGCAAAGACGCGTAGTACGGTGCCAAAAGGCATGCCACTGGGTTGATAGAGTGAACTAGTAATGTGAAAAATTGGAAAAATGTACTAATTAGCGCAAAAGCTAACTATTGTATATAAACCCGTCTCAGGTATATGAACTATACGTATGGGAGACGACACGCAGTCGTTATGAGTGTAACAAACATGCAGGCAAAGCGCATAGTTAGCCAAAAAAAAGTGACAAGTATCCCAAGTGTAAAACAACCCATACTAAACAATGCCTGAACGCAGGTTATAGAAACATATGCTGACGACCAGCATTGAAACTGTACCCCCGGTATTTAAGAAGGAGCATGAGTGAAACGAGGCGAGGAACACTTCAGAATATATGACGACGCGTCGCTGTCAAGAGTGAAACGAACATGTAAGCTGTCAAATGGAAAAAGGGAGGAAAAAAGTGCTCCCGGGTGCAAAACGACCCGCTTTACAATCATGCAGTGTCGGTCACTAAGGAAAATGTGAAGAGAACAAGAATGTAATATGAAATAGGCAGTAGCGGCCCATGGTGGGAGTGCTGCCGGGCGGTGACGTGGGGCGGGGGAGGGTAGGTGGGGGGTAGTAAAGCACGGAATACGGCTGTATAGAGGTAAGTAGACATATAAATAAATAAAACGAATTTCGTTGCGCGCTGCATCGCCAAATGCGATGCAGCGTGCGCAGCTAAATGCGTTTTATTTATTTATATGTCTACTACCTCTATACGGCCATATTCCGTACTTTTCTACCCCCACCCTGCCCCTCCCTCGCCCTACATCACCGCCCGGCAGCACTCCCACCATGGGCCGCTACTGGAAATAGGCATGCACGCTGTACCTTGTTCGATCTCAGGTGTTTGCGCGTCTAACTCCGATCACGAACGCCGGTGGAGTGTTCTGATCGGGGTGGTAAAAATAGAAGAGGCCACCAGAACGGCCGCCAACTTGAAGTGGTGTTTCATGCACATGAGTGAACATAGAAGGTGACAAAGGTTACGAATATTGGTAAACGGGGCCCATGGGGGCATCAATATATTAAACAAAGCATATCAGTGTAGGAAGGTGATACGAAGAGGAAAACACGTGAACAAAATTAATTGTGGATCAGAACATTCCCAGTGAAAAGTCAAAAAAAAGGAAAAAATTCAGGAAGAAAAAACTGAGGAGGAAAAAATTAAGAAGGAGAAATGAAAAGTGAAAAAAATCGAATAGTAGGAAAGCGCCAATACTGAAAAAATAAAAAATAATGAAAAAATAATAATGTAGGTATAGTGACAGTTGGTATAAATGAGAAAACGAACAGAAAGGGTGAATCACCAGAGTAGAAAAAGAAGTTTAAAGGAAGACACACCAATTGAATATAACAACTGTATTCAATGCGGTCGTTCAGACCGTGAGGCATCGAAGTGTTCATCTGCCTGATCCAGAACGTTTCACGCTGTATGAGGAATTTACGATTGTCTCTTCCTTCTTTTAATTCCACCATCTCCAACACCAGGAAACGCATGATTATGAACCAAGAAGTGTGCCGCCACGACTGATTTGGTGTTTCGGTTACTAATGTTGCTTTTTTGCTCGTTTATTCTCGTTTTGATTTTCCTTTCAGTCTTGCCTATGTAGGCTAGACCGCACGGGCATTTAAGCATATACACTAGATTCTTAGAGTCGCATGTGGCAGTGGTGAAAAGTCTAATTTTATGTCCTTTGGTGGGATGATTGATGGTGTTACCTTTGATGGTGTTGTTGCAGTTGCTGCAATTGAGACATCGAACGGTGCCTTTATATATCTCCACACTGGTGTGCGGTCTTTTGATTCTTAGCAGCTCATTAAGGTTTTTGCTCCTTTCGTACGCAAATAATGGGGGATCCGTAAATGAATCTTTAAAATCTGGCTCCAACTGTAGCATTGGCCAGTATTTGAGGATGATCTTCTTAAGTCCGCCACTTTCTGTGGAAAATTTGGAAACCATAACCATTCTGTTAAGTTTCATTTTCTTATTTGGCGTGGTCAGTAGTTGCTTGCAGGGGACAGCTAGTGCATGGTTGGTGGCTAATGTAAGTACATCGGTGGGGTACCCTCCATCTTTGAAACGGTCTGTCATGTTAATTATGCTCGAAGACAGTTTTAACCCTCAGAAGTTGGGAATAGGGCAAGTGGACCTTGAGAGCATTCTGATGGAAGCTGCTGAAATGCAGCAGGTTGTTGCGGTCTGTTTCCTTCCTGTATAAGGTGGTCTCCAATCGTTGATCACGGATGTAAATAACTACATCTAAAAAGTTGATCTTCGAATCGTTGATTTCGTAAGTGAACTTGATGCGATCATTCACTTGATTCAAAACTTCAATGGCCTGTGTCAAGTCTGTCTTAGACCCTTGCCACACGACAAAAATGTCATCAATGTACCTTAAGAACGTCACCAAATGTTCCTTCCAGGCTTCGCTGTTAAGAACATTGTCCAAGTCAAACTTATGCATGAAGAGGTTTGCATAGCTGGGAGCTGCGCAATTTCCCATGTATGTCCCCGAGAGTTGTAAGAAAAACTTGTCATTGTGCACAAAGTAACTGTGATACAAGGTAAATTGGAGCAGCTCCAGGAGGAAGATCTTCAAGTCTTGCTTCATGTCATATTTTAGTAGGAAGAATTCAATTGCTTCAATACCCAGGTCATGGGGGATAGAGGTATAAAGAGCTGTCACATCGATGGTGCATAAGAATACTTCTTTGTTCCCGTTAATTTTGATGGCTCTGATATTCACCAAGAAATCTGTAGTGTCTTTAATATATGTAGACATGCCTTGTACGAATCCCTGCAGGTGTCTGTCAAGATACTTGCCAGTCGGTTCGTGTATTGAACCCCCTGTGGAAACAATGGGTCTCATTGGTGGCTTCCACAGATCCTTGTGAATCTTCGGTAACATGTGTAGGGTGGGACTTTTCAGAAAGTCCTGTATCAAATATCTCCGGTCGGTGTCTGTGATGGTACCCGAAGCTACTGTGTTGTCAATTAGCACTTTAAGCAACCGTCGAAAAACCTCCGTTGGGTTGTGGCCTGATTCCATGTATGATGTCTGGTTCTCCACATGTTCATTGATTCTGTAATTGTAGTAAGATGTGTCCATTATAACTAAAGCGCCACCTTTGTCCGCTTTAATACATTTGATTTCTGGATTGTTGGCCAGATGTTGTATGACACTTCTTTCTTTGGTGGTCAAATTGGATTGTTTTGACCTCCTGGTTTTGAACAGGTCTTGTGCATCGTTTTTAACAAGAGTTTCAAAAGTGTCCAAGATCTTGTGACTAATGGGAGCCATGTATGAACTCTTGGGGAAACGCAACAGTTTTATCGAATTCCACGTCCAGGCTCAGAGGACGATACCTCACTGCACGCCCATTACTTTATCAAACTTGTTATACAAGATGAATTCAAATTTAGGATCACCTACGGAGTGCGGGATCCACAACCTATTGATTAATATAAAATATCGAACACAACAATCCTGCCAGGAATTGCTATCAGAAACGTCGCGTGTTTCCAAAGGAAGTGGAGAGGTGTAGTCTGATGACTCCACTATTGGCAAATCCCTAAATTAAATCCTTGTATTCAAATTTGACCAATGTGTGTTGGTGTTGGGAAGGTTGTTGTAGCTCTCTGTGCCTCAATTCTATAAACTGTAAATATTGACAGTTTGATACTCTTGGGTTGTACTTTTCAGAATATCGATCACAGAAAATTCGTCTAACTTAAATATGGAGCTTTAAATATCCTTTACAA
The DNA here is from genome assembly GCA_963921515.1 of Calotriton arnoldi. Taxonomy (NCBI): domain Eukaryota; kingdom Metazoa; phylum Chordata; class Amphibia; order Caudata; family Salamandridae; genus Calotriton; species Calotriton arnoldi. Next base: position 457,133 of record CAWUFW010005154.1, read on the forward strand.
AAATAATGTCCCATTGGGTGTATCTTTCATTTAATAACTCCATCTGGGCAATGCTTTTGTAGACATTATTTAGCGCCCAGTGTTTGTGTCAGCCGATATTGTTGCAACAATCATAATACACTGGTTTTAGTGCAAGGTAGAAGTGGGAGCCCTCTTAACAATGAGACCTGGCATGTTTCAAGGTAGGATACGTCTCCTTTATTCAGCTGACTCACTGACCATCGATATAGAGCGTAGGTCTTAGCATTACTGTCAAACCTACATAACTGACAACACTCGCACATCGACATTCCAAACACCCTATTATCCACTCTCGCTGTTGCAATGTGCCTCACCCACAACACATACAGACAAAGAAAATCCATGACACTACATCTTCCAAGTACAAATCTTAAAAACTTCCATTTGTTCTGCCCGCACCTCGTGTACTTTGCTTAAGAGATCCTCCCACCCCCAATTTTGCCTTCAAGTCTCCTTGTTTTCACACTATTTGTTCAGAGTGAGATACTCTATATTTGCATTTACAGGTATATCCATAGGGTGTCAATATATTTGCTTGTACGTATAGAAACACTACAAATCTAGATATATTTGCACTTTCCAAAAAGTAGTAAGCCAAGGTGGATCAAGGTATACCTTTTACAAGGCACACTGTCAGACCCCATTCAGTGAGCCATGGGGTAGACAGGGGCTACTGGGCCTAAACCATGGGGACTGAGGACATTTGCCACTGATGTCCCTGGGTTTGCCCTATTATGGATCTGAAAACTTGGCCAAGTACAACCCCCCCAGCCCTTAACTTTCACTGGTTGTGATGGCGAACATTTACAGGCTTCTCACAGAGGTAGCGTGAGAGTGCACAGCACTCAAGAAACACACATCAGTATAATAAATGATCGCCCAGCCAAGTGCTTGACTTTCAAGAAGAAAAGTAATTTCATGCACACAAGAACCAAATACTACAAACAGGTATGCTCACAATGCAATCTTAGTGGACTGGTACTAGAGAATGTTGGTGCCTCTCCCCACAATGTCCCCCGGATGGGAAGCAGCGTTTACATCGCTTGCGGTACAACGCATGCGATTACAACGAGGTTGTTACAATGACCGCGTTGTTAAAACGCTAACCATTACAACGCAAGTCGTTTCGACGACTTGCTGTAGGGGGCGCTCTAAACTAAGGAATAGTATAATTTACTATTCCAACACCCTTCCCTACTGTTGAGCAGGCTGGAGTTGGAATAGTAAATTATACTAGTCCTAAGTCCAGCACGCCCCCTACAGCAAGTCGTAGAAACGACTTGCGATGTAATGGTATGAGTTGTAACAACGCGGTCGTTGTAACAGCCGCGTTGTAATTGCATGCGCTGTACCGCATGCGATGTAACATCGCATATTCCCCCCGGACACCCAATTTGGTCCAGGTGGATCTTCACTTTGAGAACGCATAGCAAGATTAGGCTTCGGTGCAGATGCCCAAAATACTATATTGCAATAGTGATCAGTCTTTGGCTTTAGTTACTATTTCACAAACAAAAAGTCTTTGTATCTGAGCCTCAGGCTGGCATTTTAGTGGCCACACTGATCTTTGTGACTCAGCCACTCCCCCTCTTCTCGGGCTGAGCATGAGCAGGCAGTTCCTCTTGCCCTCCTTTGCAGTTGTGTTTGCACCTTCACTGGGATTTCTGGTTCACAGCTGGTCTAGTGGTTTGCAATGCAGCCATACCCAGAAATGTCAGGCCTGGATCGGTGTGGTCATTCACATGCTGGGCTCTGGCAGCAAATAAGACATCAAGCAAGCCTCACCAGGTGGGTTGGAGACCATGGCTCAGGGCATGCGGTGGTCTTAGGTTGACTGACAGTTTTGGACATGAGTCCGCTTCACTTGTAGATCACAGCACCTCAGGCCACGCCTTAATTGTAAACTTTGGGTGCAACAGCTCAGGCCACACTGCCTATCTACAACTTGGGAACAGTGGTTCACGATATGCCACCTTTGCACACTTTGGGCACTGCGGACCAGGCCATGCTGCATCTTCATAACTTGGGGACGTTGGATCCAGCCTGCCGTAACTTCACTCTTCAGGCAAATTGGCTCAGGACATACTGTAAACTCATGTTTCATTACAGTGGCTCAGAACCCAGTGCTTTTCACGATTCCCAACTGGAATTGCAGAAGAAAGTCTGCCGCCTGCCAACATCAGGGCACAAAACTTACTCTGAGTAGTTCTTGCAGGGTGAAGCTGTGCATCACTCCTCCTGTATACTCATTACTCCTGAAGAGTTGGCAGGCTCGCTCTCACAACCTACCACAGCAAAGTATTTTGCTTCATTATCTATCAGGGCAACTAAACGGTAGTACTAATACTTTGCGAGCATCATATTAGAGGAGCTCACATCCTGGGCAGAGGCAAACCAGATAATACCGCTGAACCAGACCGGCTTCCACAAAATGGCTGGCACATCAACAAATATTCTCACAATCTCTTTACTGATTGACGCAGCAAAAACCTCTAACCTACCCTTACATCTATGTTATATCGACTTTAGTGCTGCTTTCGACAACGTGGAGAGGGGCAGACTGTGGGGGAAATTGGCGCTCTGGGGCATCCCACAGCCTATCTTAAACATTCTGTCACTTCTCCATACAGACACCTGGGTGCAGGTGAAACAAGGCGGCGGCACCCACCTCTCCGCAAAAGTCCCCACAACAAAAGGACTGAAACAGGGTTGTGTGCTCGCACCCACCCTGTTCAATCTATTCGTGGCCGACCTCCCAAAGGCACTCGATGCCTGTAATTCCCACTCACCCAAGCTAGGTGGCAAAACATTGACCAATCTTATGTATGCAGACGACGTAGTTCTGCTTAGTCATACTTACATTGGTCTTCAACATCTATTAACGGAAATGCAGAACTACGCCATAGAAAACAACTTAAAAATAAATCTGAGTAAGACTCGGTCAATGACAATAAACAAGAAAAAAAACCCGCAAAGGAAATGGTTTTTGGGCGGCACTAAACTTGAACCAGCTCACGACTACAAGTACCTAGGAGTTAGAATCGACAAGGAAGGGTCATTTATGCGCCAGAAAGAGGAAATAAGAAGGAAAGGGATGTTAATATCTCTATCGATGAAAAACCTTGCAAATAAATTGATGGGGCCGACACTGAGCCCGCTTCTGAAGGTAGTCCAGGCTAAACTACTCCCCTCGATTACCTATGGCAGTGAGGCAATGCGGGGGAGAGATGCCGAGGTACTGGACAGCACACTGGTCAAAGCATATAGGACCATGTTCTGCCTCCCGCATTATACTTCACAGCCTCAAATAAGGCTGGAGTTCGATCTCTTACAACAAGTCTTGGCCAGGCACGGATCTTACATCATCTGCTGGCATAAGATCAGAAGCGCCACTACAAACACCTTAAATTATCTGCTGTGGCACGACATCCAGCATAGGGAATCCTCCCAAGCGAGAAGCTACCTTCAGATAGCCCTGGAAACCACCAGGCTCAAGGAACTCTGGGACACACAACTCGGCCATCTAACCTTTAAAAAACTGGTCTGGAAATGCATAAAACAAATTTCCCTGGTGGAGGACAAGGCAAGCTTCTCAAATAGATCTCATGCTTGGATGACCTTGAACTCCTACAAATCACTTGCCCCACAAGCATTCTTTAATCAAGGATATCCAAAAGCTATAAAAATGAATTTTCTAAGGCATAGATTGGGCATCTTTCCGTGTGCTCAGCATCTTCCACCATGGTTGAGGGCAACAGCACAAGACACGTGTAGGCTGTGTAACACCAAGCAAGGAGATATTTTACATCTAATTTGTTCATGCAAGGAATTGCATCAAGAACGGCTACAGTTCCTAAAAGCACCCCTTAAGCAGAAAGGCACCCGCACCAGGAGGCAAGCAGTGCTGGCCTGCCTAAACCCGGAGAACACACAACTGAACTGTAGACTGGTAAAATACCTTATGCTGGCCGAACAAAAAATGCCCAAAATGCCGAACATTTAATATATTTAACATAAGGACGAAGCTCTAGCGTTGCATGGTGGCCTGCAGATGGGAAGAGGATTTTCTTGACCACACCAATGGATGGACCACTAGCATTTTATTGAATAAACTCGGAACAGGCACAAACAATTGAACAACATGCACAATACGACACTGGTCTACGGGCAAGTCCGGTTGGAGCTAAAAATCAGTGACTGCACTTTACCTTGCGAACTGATGACTTTCATCGTCGCCATTACTGTTAACTCTGATTTTAAACTGTACAGTATTTTTCTATCTTGGATTTTAACTGATTTTACTTGAAGATATTTTTCGTATAACATAGTGCTCAAAAAGGTGGCAATGGTTGATGAAATTATACTGAATATTTGTTTTTTATTTGTTTTTTGTTTTTTAAAGCTTGTATTGCAATGGTTTTTGGTAACTATGCAAAAATAAAGTAAACTTGTAAACTACCCCAGCAGGTAGGCTGGTCTATAGGTATTTCAGGAGAGGTGATAAGCTTCCTGCAGAAAGAGGTAGACTCAGGTGATGCCCCTTCATCACTGGGAAGCTGGCTGTCAGGTAGACACAAACTCTGGTTGCACAGGAGTCCTCTGAGTACTTTGCAGAGCACTTCCTTCCTTGGTCATAGAGAACTTCGAACTGGAACAACAAGTGGTTCAGTAGGAGCCACTTTTATAGAGTCAAAGTAGACAGGAGATCTGGATTCACTGTCTGATCTTTCCGAACCAGTTTGGGGTTATTCTCCTTTCAGGTGTCCTCTCCAGGCTTGTCTTCAGACTGAGCCTTTCAGTAGATAAATCCTCCTCGCAGCAGGTTAGTCTCCAGCTTGGAGCACCCACACTAGAGGCTCAAGGAGGTGTGAGCTTTCTGCACATTGCTGCCATCAGCCCATTAGAGTTATGAGGAAAATACAAAACTCTTGATCTCACCTAAGTGTTCCCCTTCACCTTGCACAACAAAGTCTGCAGTCCCACCCTTCTCCCCAACCAACTAACATTGCTTCAGGAACAATAATCAACAGCCCCTTGCTGAGGAAAGGCTAAACAAATTTCCAAAGGAGCCGTTTTTCCTATCCCCTCACATCATTGTCTAAGTCTCCTCCACTGCCTGGGAAAACTACCTCATCGGTGTCTTGAGCAATGAGTTAGGCTAGGCGCATTCAAAATGGGTCTCACAGGCCTCAATTACTCTGGCTCAGTCATACACACAATGCATGTACTCAGCAGGTCACGTACACGCACATGAACTGCATACACTTGGAATGTTAGACTTTGGATTCGTGTTAGCATATAGAAGTGTAACTTTAAATGAGTGTGCCAGTAGTCCTCCACTCCAGTGACACAAATAAAAAGGCCTGGCCCCAGCTACAGATTCACAAAAAAAACATGCTGCCACTCTTGCTTCAGGTATTAAGCCTAACAGAGTCGAAAGTCCACTGTTGGGTCAATGTGTGCATACTTGGTACATCCTTCTAGGCCAGACCACACTCATTTCAAGTTACAGGCTTAGACCTCTGCTCACACACTAGATTAGTGTAAGGCTAGAGTCAAAACAAAAACCAGAATGGCAGATACACGCAGTTGGGTACTCAGGGCAGGAGAATGCGACTGTACACCATAAAGGGACATTGACTTCTCAACATACACTAATCACTTTTTAAAAATTGGTGCCTAATTCTTTAAAAAAAAGTTTTCTTAGCAGTCCACTGCCAGCACTGCTGAATACTAGGGTTTCCGAATACTAAGGCTGCCTAGTCTTGATTACAACTCATACCTCGTTCCTCCACCACCATACACTTCCTATCTTCCTATTTATCCATGAGTTCTTATTAATCTCTCCTTCTACTTTTATCCCCAGTTTCCCATTCTTCTCTTCCACCTTCTTTCTCCAATTTCTGCCTTTTTTTAATCTTACTCTGTGTCAAAGGTTGATGATGAAAAACCAAATGCAGTCCACAAAAATGAGCCAACATAATGTACGCACTGTAATTAATGGTTATCATCGATGAGCTAAAACTAGCGAAACAAGCATTTGCAATGCAATAGGTCTTGCATTCACGCGAGTTTGAGCTATTGGCATTGTAAATGACAAAGCCTTTTATTTATGTTTTGGGTTTTAAAACATAAATAAAAGGCATTGTCATTTACAATACTAATAGCTTAAACTCTTGCAAATGCGAGACCTATTGCATTGCAATAAAGGGTCTTCTCGACCGCTTGTTAGATTGTAAATATCAGAGGAAGAGACCGGCTTGCAACGTCTTCAAAGTATTGATAAATACTGCAGTGAAGAAGATGTGTAAGTGTTGTAAATTACACAGACACAAAGTGTGAAGTGAGAGTTACATATGATCCGAGCTATAAACACTAACAAAGTGCTCCAACACCTTTCCCACTGTGATTACACTGCCCCGGCTCAGGAGGAAGAGTGGGAGAGGGGGCTATTTCCTGCCCTCTCCGTGATTTGAGTGTGCAGTGTGGCATTACGTAATGTCATTGCTATCTTTAGCCTAATAAAACCACTCCAGCTGTAGTAGGGCCCTGGCTTCACCTCCTGGTGCAGGGCAGGCTGTGCTTTATGGCAGGCATGGAGGGAGGGAGGGATTGTCTTGGCTGCAGCTCCAGCCTCGTCCAGTGCCCCTGCTATTACTATTGAGCGAGAGGCGCTGAGGTGGTGGTATTGGTTGTGGTGGTATTGGTATTGGTGGTGGTGGTATTGGTGGTATTGGTGGTGGTGGTATTGATGGTGGTGGTGGTGGAATTAAGGGTATTGGTGGGGGTGGTATTGGTGGTGGTGGTGGTATTGGTGGTGGTGGTATTGGTATTGGTGGTGGTGGTACTAGTATTGGTGGTGGTATTGGTGGTGGTATTGGTATTGGTGGTGGTATTTGTATTGGTGGTGGTGGTATTGGTGGTGGTATTGGTATTGGTGGTATTGGTATTGGTGGTGGTGGTATTGGTGGTGGTGGTATTGGTGGTGGTGGTGGTATTGGTGGTTGTGGTATTGGTGGTGCTGGTATTGGAGGTATTGGTGATGTTTTTGTGGTGGTGGCATTGGTGGTGGTATTGGTGGTGTTATTGGTGGTGGTATTGGTGGTGGTATTGGTGCTGGTATTGGTGGTATTGGTGGTGGTATTGGTGGTGGTGGTATTGGTGGTGGTGGTATTGGTGGTAGTGGTGATATTGGTGGTGGTGGTATTGGTGGTGGTAATATTGGTGGTGGTCATATTAGTGATGGTGGTGATATTGGAGGTGGTGGTGATATTGGTGGTGCTGCTGGTATTAGTGGTGGTATTGGTTGTAATGGTGGTTTGGTAGTGGTAATATTGGTGGCGGTATTGGTGGTATTGGTGGTGGTGGTATTGGTGGTGGTGGTATTGGTGGTGGTGGTGTTATTGGTGGTGGTATTGGTGGTGGTGGTATTGGTGGTGGTGGTCATGGTAATGGTGGAATTGGTGGTGGTGGTATTGGTGGTGGTGGTGTTATTGGTGGTGGTGGCATTGGTGGTGGTGGCAGTGGTATTGGTGGTGGTGGTGGTATTGGTGGTGGTATTGGTATTGGTGGTGGTGGTATTGGTATTCATGGTGGTGTTGGTGATATTGGTGGTGGTATTGGTGGTGGTGCTATTGGTGGTGGAGGTATTAGTGGAGGTATTGGTGGTGGTGGTGGTATTGGTGGTGGTGGTACTGGTGATATTGGTGGTGGTGGTGGTATTGGTGGTGGTATTGTTGTTGGTGGTGGTGGTATTGGTAGTGGTGGTATTGATGGTGGTGGTATTGGTGGTGGTGGTATTGGTGGTAGTGGTATTGGTGGTGGTATTGGTGGTGGTAGTGGTATTGGTGGTGGTGGTGGTATTGGTGGTGGTGGTATTGGTATTGGTGGTGGTATTGGTAGTGGTGGTGGTGGTGGTATTGGTGGTATTGGTGGTGGTGATGGTATTGGTGGTGGTGTTAGTGGTATTGGTGGTGGTATTGGTGGTGATGGTATTGGTATTGGTGGTGGTGGTATTGGTGGTAGTATTGGTGGTATTGGTGGTGGTGGTATTGGTATTGGCAGTGGTATTGGTATTGGTGGTGGTGGTATTGGATTGGTGGTGGTGGTATTGGTGGTGGTGGTATTGGTCGTGGTGGTATTGGTGGTGGTATTGGTGGTGGTGGTATTGGTGGTAGTATTGGTGGTATTGGTGGTGGTGGTATTGGTATTGGCGGTGGTATTGGATTGGTGGTGGTGGTATTGGTGGTGGTGGTATTGGTCATGGTGGTATTGGTGGTGGTATTGGTGGTGGTGGTATTGGCAGTGTTGGTATTGGTGGTGGTGGTATTGGTGTTGTTATTGGTGGTCGTGGTATTGGTGGTGGTGGTGGTATTGTGGTGGTGGTATTGGTGGTGTTGGTGGGGTTGGTGTTATTGGTGGTGGTGTTATTTGTGATTGTGGTATTGGTGGTTGTGTTATTGGTGGTGGTATTGGTGATGGTGGTGTTGGTGGTGGTATTGGTGGTGGTGGTATTGGTGGTGGTGGTGGTATTGGGGGTGGTGTTGTTGTTGTTAATAAAACAGACTTTTGAAAACAATGGTCAGGTGGCTTAGTGCAGATGACATGTAACACAGATGTACTGTTGTCAGCTTCAGCCCATTAGCACACGATTATGTGCTACCTGGAATTCACATGACTTAATTTGCTAATCATTTCTAAATCCATTTTACTTGGGGGCTTGAAACAGACACAAGATAATGCCGGGTTAAAGTGATTGAAAGTGGGCACCCGTGTTATGGGGGCGGCCATGCTGCTTAAAAAAACACAAGCGATTTCAGCTGAAGCAGCGCATGTCCAGCCTGCAGTAAGAGAAACTCAATAAACTAAATAGTGCTTACAGACTAAATAACAGGTCCCATGAAACAACCGAAGTTAATGGGGCCAGTAGCCATGGGAGGTTATAAATGAAGACAAGGCTGTACTAAGGAGGGAGTAACAAGCCAATGAACGAATCCGAAGGCAGCATTTATGAAAGACAATGACACAAGCCAATGAAAAATATGGGCGGAGAGTGAGCGCAGCTTCTCTCCCATACTCTACTACAGCAGTCTCGCAGAGCGAGCAGCGCATGCGCACTGCCGCTAGGCTCGACCTAAAAACATTCCTAACTGGGAAACCTTATGTGCCTGCCAATGAAATGTTCTAGAGATGAGAAAACGGCTACTAGGCTCCCAACAACCTGTTTCATTCCATATCTCAAAATCTTTTGTAGTAGCTTCCCAGGTGAGATTTAAAGGTGAGCACTTATCCATGACAAGACTCACGGTGGGCGAAAAAGTTTTAACTGCAAAATTGCATTCCTTTTTCCTTTCTGAGAAAATGTAAAGCCCTGTGTTCAATGCACATTGAGCTTTGCTAAAGATTTTTTTAAAGGCATTTATGGTTTACCTACATTTGAAAGGTTGGGTTTTTTCAAGTTAACACTGTTTTCATCCATTAATTCTGGCTGCTGCACTTATTACTGGACTATAAAGCTGTCAGCAGGCAGTCTGGCAAGAGCGATGCCAGAGCCTCCGAAGTGCAGTCAGAGTCTGTAACACAAAGCAGCAAGGTAGCCCAGGTGGGTAAAGGGAGGATGTGGGTGGGCAGGTGCGAGAACCTTCAAAGCATCTGTCAGGCATCATGGCACATGATTTTTTTATTCGTAATGCTTACTTTCGGGAAAATGCCCTTGAAAACATGCACATAAACATAATTTTAGATTGTAAAAAATTATACACAGAAACATACAAATAACACATCACAGAATTGCCAAGCTCTTTAGAAATGAATAAACCTAGTCCTAATACTCATCATCTTTATTCGGCCTGATAAGGCATAAAAGTACACAGTAAAAATAACAATTCATATACAATACTTAAAAATCACAAAATCGAAAAAAAGTTTACACCGAAAAAAAATTCTCATGCACTTTACTTCAAACAAAAACCTAAAAATCAGGTCATAAAATAATTTATAGGGTGCCATATCTATTTCTGATCACCAGCGCACGGTGAATAAAATTTGCCACATTAACACGTTGCCATATTAGTCAATTGTTGCAAGAAAAACTAAGGCTTCCTTATGTAGCCTAATACTGGTGGAACACAAAATTGGTACGAAGTAGCACTTTCGGGAACAAGAGTACAACTGACGAAAGAGGATAAATTGCATGGTGCTTTGGAAGAAACATTATCACATGGACACTTTGGCCGAGTAGAATTCCAATCAGCCTGTCTAGTAGATGCCACTAAGAAATGTATCATTCTAAAACTTAGGCAACCTGTCGTGCCTCTACATACCAGACTTTGCCAGCAAGCACCCAAGGTGAGCCCTCACCGGCTTAGCATGCTGCGCCACTGCAGTCGACGCTTGCACTTCAGAAGCCCTTGAAGAGCACACGCTCACCTGTTTCTCTTTTACTGCCCCAGGCCCCCACCCATCTCATACCTGTAGCTGGAACCAAGCTTTACATGGCTGCTAAGCCCTGATGAGCTTCACTAGGGCTAAACTGGTCCTGGGTGCTTGTGTTCTGGAGGACCTGGCCTGGGAGTTCAGGCTGAATTGTTCCCAATGGAGCAGGGTCAAGATTGATTTGCATATGGCTGGGTCCAAACTGAGGTAGCATTGTGTGCAAAATAACAGTGGATTGGGATGTTGCACAAGTGATTACTAGTGACTGGCATTAATTGAAGCATTCCTTTCATCACTTTTTTCTGTACTTTAGTTTGTCACTCTAAGGCCCTGATTACGACTCACGGGGGTGCAGCAGTGGCAGTCAAGCCACAGGCGCACCAGTTGTGCAAACACCCCATTACGAGTTGGCTGGTCGGATCACCCTGGGACCGCTGACACCGCCAGGGAACCTCTGTTCCCTGGCGGTGTTGCGATGGTCAGAGGACTCAATATGCTTTGCGGGACGATTAATCCAAGCATTCCATTCATTACTTTTTTGTATAATTTAATGTACATCTTAACCAAGGGCGTGATTGATACATTGTCTAAAGGTCTCTCTTTTGTCTCCAGTATACTCCCACACTCTTTCAATATCAGGATGATGCTCCACCAATTTTTCCGAAACATCATAATTAGGGCCTTATTACGGGTATGGTGGTCCATAGGACCGTTGAACTCGCTGTGGCGGTCTGATCACCACCACACTGGGGGCCCGCCTACAATATTATGAGTGTGGCGGTCAGACCACCAGAAGGCCAATGCGTCTGCCAGAGATCCAGGATCCTGTGGCTGTCGCGCAGTGGTCAGAGGCAGGAATATTCTGGCGGTGCTGCAGCGGCACAGCTGAGCATATTCCGAGTTGCCTTTCCACCTCCTTTTTATGGCAGTGAGCCCGCCATGAAATGGATGGCAGAGAGGCAACTAAGGGGGCCCTGCTGCAGTCTCTGGGCCTGGGGGTGCATGTGGCGGGGGCACATGCTGTGCTCCCTTGGAATTGCACCCCCTTTCCTGCACAGAGTGGCATGCACAACACGGTGCATTCCACTACGTTCAGGAATGTGCAGTCAGCTCTCTCATGACTGCGGTCTGCATGTTAGGCTCTCCTCTGAGCCTAACAGACCACTGCCGTGAGACCACCACAGCACCGCCCGCCTGGCCAGCCGGTCGCACCCTGACTTTGGCTGTCCTACAGCGGATGCCACAGTGGCGGCACCGCTGGAGGACCGCCAAACTCGTAATGAGGTACTTATAAACATTTTCATTACAATTTCTTATTAGAACAGAGTTGAATCTACAGGTCTTTGAGAAGCCTATATGTTCACACAATCTGGGCATCTCATATCCTATAAGATATAGGCAGTTGAACAAGGTGTGCAATTGTTGAATAAGAAATAATACATCAAATATAAAATCAGCAAGGAGGAGAGTCTGGGGATGGAAGCACTAAGGAGAAACAACAAGATTATAGTCAAACCTGCTGTACTGGACTACAAAGGAGAAATAGGCCCGCAGTTGAGGGTCCATGAACAGTTTGGACAATATATCAAAAACAAAATATTGTGAAACAAAAATATTGTGTCAAGAATATTGGGATATCAAAAATATCATCGACAGGAAGGACTATTGAAGGTAAAAATATCATTTATAGTGTTGTTTTTAATATCTTTGTAAAAAATATCGATGTACAAAATATCATTGTATGTAATATTGTTTGTAAGTGTTAATTAGTGTGTAAATCATTATAGCATGTTTGATTATATATTTGCATTTTTTTAATTTCTGTTTTTAGTTAGATAATTTTGTAGGCATGAAATTCTTGAAATTTGTTTTATTAGTTGTATCAATCTATATAATTAATTATTTGAATACTTTTTTCTAGTAGAGGGATATTGGGGTTTTAGAGGATAAGGGTGGGAAGACTGTTAAAATATGTATCTTTTAAATTTAAATTTTAAGTTAATAATTTTATAGATATGGAAAATCATAATTTAGAATGTTTAAATTAATTGTGTTCTATTATTTTTTTCATATATTTTAATTTGTTTTCAATTAATATTTATAATAATGGTATTACATAATATAAAAAACTATTATAACATTTTAAAACATTTTAAAATATTACAATATTTTAAATAAAGTGGAATATTTAGAAAAGATTTATGTTAAAATTGTAAATGTTATAAACATTTTTTACAGTTTTTAAAAATTGTAAGCAAATTTTGAATTTTTTTAATTTAAAGTTTTCCTTTTAAATAAAATATTTTGTTAATTAAAAAAATTTATTCAAATATTTTTTAATTGTATGATTGTTAATTTTGTATTATAATTTTATTTTCAGTTTATTCTTTAATAATTATGAATGGTAGTAAATATTTTCAACAGTATAATAACTTTTAATAGTTAGTAGAATATTGATGTTGTGTATTAAATGTAAGTATGTCTGTATAGAGGTTTGTAGTTTAGATTAGTATGTTTTTAAATAACATTTTAGTTAATTTTATATAAAAAAAGATATGTATTATTATGGTATATTGATTGTGAATGTAAACTTTTTAATTTGTATTGCCTTGTGTAAAGTGTTTTATTTAGGAGTGGAGATTGTACATTTTACCCCTTTAGTGTCCTTCCCCAAATACATTTAGATTGGAGTGGGAATAGTAAATGTCATCCCTTTAGTGTCCAACACCATCCCAAAATTGGTATAGATTGGAGTGTGAATAGTAAATGTCACCCCCTTAACGTACAACACCTTCCCCATATGGTTAGATTGGAGTGGGAGTAGTAACGTTCACCCCTTTAGTGTCCAACGCCTTCCCCAAATTGGTTTAGATTGGAGTGGGAAGAGAAAATTTCACCCCTTTAGTATCCAACACCTTCCTCCAATATGGTTAGATTGTCATGGGAATAGTAAATGTCACCCTTTTAGTGTCCAACACCTTCCTGAAATTGCTTTAGAATGGAGTGGGAACATTAAATATCACCCCTTTAGTGTCTAACACCTTTCCCAAATTGGTTTACATTGGAGTGGGAATAATAAATGTCACCCTTTTAGTGTCCACCACCTTCCCCAAATTGGTCTAGATGCGAGTGGGAATTGTAATTTCCACCCCTTTAGTGTTCAACCCCTTCCCCAAATTGGTTTAGATTGGAGTGGGAATTGAATGTTTCACCCTTTAGCATCTGACACATTCCCACAATATGGTTACATTGGAGGGGGAATAGTATAGGCCCCCCTTTATTGTCCAACAACTTCTCCAAATTGGTTTATATTGGAGTGGGAACAGTAGGTTTCACCCTTTTAGTATCTAACAACTTCCCTTAATATGGTTAGATTAGAGAGTGAATAGTAAATATCACCCCTTTAGTGGCCAACACCTTCCTCAAATTGGTTTAGATTGGAGTGGGAATTGTAAATGTCACCCCTTTAATGTCCAACACCTTTCCCCAATATGGTTAGATTGAAGTGGGAATAGTAACTTTCACCCATTTAAGGGGCTCATTACGAAGATGGGTGGAAAACCTCCGCCTGACTGTCGGAATCTTCATGACGGCATCAGAGCCTTTCCGACCGACTCAGTCGGTTTACAATCCGACCGCCCGATTACGATGTGTCCGGTCAGAACGTAAACCGGCGATTATTCTGACTCGGTTCCGACCGACTTGCGGAGGACTCCTGGCAGTCGGAACTGCACCATAACCCCCTATGGACATCATTTACGCCGTTGGGATTAAGATGTCGGTTCCTAACATCCTTTTGACACCGGCCTGTCCTACACGGAAAGGCTGTTGGAAAGTGACTTTGGAGGCCCATAGCAGGGCCCCCTTGCCCCTGCGGCCTACGGTTGGTGGCCGAGAGGGTACCTAAGGTAACCCCCTATAAAACCCTGCACAGTGTGGCAGGCACCAAGGGATGCCTGCCACAGGGTGCAAGGTTTTCCACACACACCCCATTTCCCAGTGTGCCTGTGTTAGGAGCCTGTGTTACGGCCGGTTCTCAGGCATAACAGGAGCTCCCATAGGAAACAATGGGAATCTGATCGAACAGTGTTCAGTCACATCATAATCCGGCGGTCGGAACCGCCAACCGCAAGTCGGTCAGTCCCAAATCCGAGACGGTGTCGGACGGACAGCCTCCGCCCGACACCATCTCGGATTTGGGACAGACCGACTTGCGTCGTAATGAGCCCCTTAGTGTCTCACAGCCTCCCCAAATTGATTTAGACTCGAGTGGGAATAGTACATTTCACCCTTCTACGGGGGCGGAGCTTAACCAGGCTGCAAGATGGCCCCTCTCTAGAGAGGCCCAGCCGGCCGAGCCCGCAATCCAAACATTATCTGGTCATCAACGGGCTGCTCACCCGCCTGAGAGCAAAGAATAGTGACCCCGAACTGCAGGGCACACTGTTGAGAGATTTGGCTGCCGTTGCTGGCCCAAGTGGGCTGCTGTGCATGAGAGCGAGTGGGGGCCTGCCAGCAACATGGCTGGGCCTACCCTACGTGACTGAGCCTTATCTTACATTGCCACCAAAGCAGGAGCTGTAGGCTCCTGGCTGGACCCGCAAGGGGCTGCGTTGGACACCACCTGACTTTTCTTTGCTGGGCCCCTCCTCTTTGAGGGGAGGCCCAGGGGGGTTGGGCCAACTCCCAAGGGCAGCTATCACCATCTGTGGGCTCCAGTGCACAGCATAAGGGTGGGCAAAGGATCTAGAAACTGAGGTGAGGAAGAATCCGAGGTCATTTTCTGGCTCCCACCTCTGAGACTGCAGGGGAGTGGGGCGGCTGATGACTAGGAAGGTAAGGAGGGGAGGCCCCGGCTGGTGGCGGAAGACAGATGATGGAGATCTGTGCCCGGGGGAGGGCAGATTATTTGAAACCTGGCAAGTGATGGGCTCGGTCGCCTGGACCTTTGTGAGTCTGAACATCTCAGTTTTGTGGGGGCAGAGATTTCACTGTGGTATTAGCCCCTCGCTGTCTCTTTTTGTGCGCTGGACATGGGACTCTACACACACCCTCGGTGGCCTACTCTGACCACTGCCTGCGCTGTTTGTTACACCCCGGCCACCCAGAGACACAAAGTTCTTTTCCGCAACCGGGACAGAGGTGATTGTAGGACTTTGTCCGGCTGGACGTGCGGTGTGGGAGCCCAGCTATTAAGACCACATGGTGGTGGTGGGTCTGGGGCTGTGGGGACACGGCAGCCTCCCTTGGTGCTAGGGTGCTTGGACTTAAGCACTGGCTCGCCCCATAGTCCCATGCCTTCAGAAATCTCGGGGCCACAGTGTGTCTTTCGTCTGGCACGAGAATGAGAGTCCATCCAATATCAAGCTATTAACCCGTCACGCTATCCAGGCTTCACAATGTCAGTGCAGGCTGCCTTCCACAAATTTCTTCCAGCCAAACAGATTCTTCAGAAAGCGGAAATCTCCTATGCACTAATCTATTCAGCCAAATTGAGAGTTACTTGGGAGGGTAACAGCATTTTTTTACAGTCTCTAAATCTGCCCTGTTGTTCGCCAAGCATGCTACCAAGGATCAGCGCTCCCCTCGCACTTCACCAAATGCAGCCAACAAGAATCTACTGAGTGACAATGACTGATAATGTTCTGCCTTGAGATTTATTTGTAATGGCCACTCCTCATCGGTGGAACCTTCTCTACTGCTCTCTAAGTTTGCATTGTCCTTATTACCTATTAGACAGCAAAGTCTGGATGCACCTTTATTTCTGTTCTTTAATATGCTATTCTAAGGGGAATCACGTATCAGTCACAAATGTGGCCCTGTGATGTTATAGGTTTGGCCACTCAACTGTACTCGATAGAGTTTGTTCGCCAAGATACTCTCTGCTTCCAGGGATGATTCCCATTCAAGTTACTATGTCAAGGGGGAATTGTGGGGGGGCGGGATGGGGATTCTCAACCAAGATTATGGGTTGGTGTGGGGAGAGGGGGGTATGTCTGTTATATATGTTTGCCTCTGTTGTGCTTTGTTGATATTCCAGGGACCCAGCCACAGTACACTAACCATATATCTCCTGTTTGCACTATACATGACACATTGCAGTGACCAATTCAGCTTCTGGCCGCACTCCAGAGATACAATGACCACTACTACTGGTGTTACGTGGAACATACTCAGCCTTAATAAATTACGGGAAGGAGCATATAGTACATGCTTTCCTCATCAGACACAGTGTAGATGTCCGCTTTCTACAGGAGACACACCTAGTGAGCTCATCAGCCTGAGGGTTAAACTCCCAAAGGTGTGGGGAAACATGTACTTCGACATACTCCAACTATGCCAGAAGTGTTGCTGTTCTACTTCACAAGGGGCTCCCTTGTCAGATTTCACAATCCCTCATTGATAGAGAAGGGCGTTATGTCATTCTAGCTGGACTATTATACAAACATCCAGTAATCCTAGCAACCATTTACGGCCCAAATACTGATTACTCCGAGTTTTTCTCTGAAATCTGGAAATTAATTTCTAATCTTGGCCCTCAAGCTCTGATTTGGGGCGAGAATTTCAGTGTTGCTCTTGATGACCAGCTCGACCGCTCCGGAACCTCCAGACGTCTGCATCCTAATGCAGCACAGACACTCTGTACAATCATCCTAGATAACTGTATCAGTGATGTTTGGAGACTTGCACACTAGGACACTTCTGAAGGTACTTGCGTATCTACGCACATTAATGCCTGGTCCAGGAGAGATTACAAGCTACCTCCAGAGATGTCCAGATATGGACCAGTAGGGTGGACCACCGTCCTCACACTCTATCGGACCACACCCCTGTCCTATTGGAGCTGCAGCACCCCCAGGCACCGCCTCATGCATTCATCTGGTGTTTGCCTTTCGACGTGCTGCTTGATGCAGTGTTCCGGGTGGAAATTCGCGAAGCCATTGTGGATTTGTTTGCCAATAATGTGGGCTCCATTGAGTTGCCATCTACACTTTGGGAGGCCTTCAAGGTGGTTATTCTGAGAGCCTGCATATTTAAGCTAACAGGAGATCTGAAGCCCATACGGGCTGCCTCTCTCAAATCGAGGAGAACATTCGAATGTGGGAGATGGAATATTTCCGTTCCAAAGATGCCACCATATTGGCTCACATTCGGAAGGCGTTGTCCGAGTTTCATGAAGAAGCAGATCGGGAACCTTGCTATTTACAACGAGGTGCACAAGCTCATCACGATGGTGAGGGTGACCGCCTGGGTAAGATACTTGAGGGCATGCTCCGTATACCGCGAGGTTTCAACCTACATGATATAACTACTAGATGAGAAGTCTAAGCCTACCTCCTTCCCAGCTGACTTACTTCAAACAATTTCCTCTTTTTATTCCCATTTATATAAGGCCACATCAGTCTGGCATCAGCTGAGCTGACTGCATATTTTGATACTATACAGCTGCTATGGCTTGACCGTTCCCACTGGGCCTACTTAGACTCAACAATCACCACAGAAGAAATAGTACAGATTATCGGTTCCCTCCCTGGTGACAAGGCACCTAGCCTAGATGGTCTGACCACAGCTTTTAACAAAGAATTTGTTTCTTGCTGGCCCCACACCTACTGACTATGTTCCAGGAATCCCTGGATGTAGTGTATTTGCCATCCTTGCTAACAGAGGGACTTGAACCCCCATTTCCCAGCGCCCGTTGCCCTTTTAGATGCTAGCAAGACATTTTATTCGCTGGAATGAGCATACCTTTTTTCTTGGTTGGCACGCCTTGGCTTTAGCCCAAATTTCATTAAGATTAAGCAGATACAGCTACTTTATACTATACCCACGGATCGGTTGGGTTGAATGGACTACTTTCTGAACCCTTTCCCATGACTCGAGGCGCAAGGCAAGGCTGCCTGCTGTCTCTGCTCCTTTTTGTGATGGTGATGGAGCCGCTGGTGGCACAGCTCCAACAATGCCACGCGAATAGGGGCATTGGCTTTACCACCAGGGAGCTGGTTGTCTCAACATATGCTGATGATATCACACTTTACGTGCACAACCCGCAAGAGAACCTGGCCCCTCTCACATATGAAGTGGTGCAATTTTGCGGCTATTCAGGAATACATATTAATTGGGCCAAGCCCGTTCTATTTCCCCTCACGGATGGGACGTTACTTTCCACCACGGAATACCCCCTCGTGTGGACTTCTGAACTGATTCAATACCTAGGCATATGGCTAAGCAGAGACCCTGAAGAACTATGGTGAGCCAACAAAGATTGTGCTGTTGATTAACTGAAGGACAGACTTTCTGTCTGGTCCAAACTTTCACTGTCTTTAATGGGACGCATTGCGATAGCCAAGATGATAGCCCTTCCTAAATTACTATACCTATTGCTTAATGTTCCCCTCCCATTCACTGCCCAATTCTTTAAACAAATCTAATCTACTCTGACCACACTGATATTGGTGAATAAACAGCGGTTCACTGACAGAATATCAACCTCGAAAATATTGATGTAAAAAAACTTTGAGGGAAAATTATAGGATACAAAAGTATCGACTGCCTATACTTAAAAATGTAAGTACAAAAATATCAAAAACAATGGGGCGTGGCAGACAAGATGGCCGAGTAAGATGTGGTTGCCCAGCGCGCCTCCCGAGAAACAGGGAGATCTGGTACTATCCTGCGGTGCTATTATAGCACCGACCCCACGAATGCCGCAGAGGCTGAGTGCTGCCTCCGTGGGCGATAAAAAGCATAATTTCACCTGCTGGGGCCGCGGAATGAACGACAGCGCACAGATGCCGGAGAGATGGGGGCACCATCTTGGGCCGCTGCGGACCAGGACTACTCGGCCAGATCCGAAAAGAGGAAGCGGTACCAGTAATCATCCTTGATGCCGGGATAGAGGCGGGCTGTAGTGTGTTGCTGTCCCTGTCCCCGACACGGGGACGACGAGACCCTGATCCGGGGCTGGCCCTCGGCAGACACCGATGGAGGCGTTGCCTCTGATGCACAACGGGCAGCCGGAGAGGTGGACAGGCGGCAGCAGAGGACCGGGAGCGGATGCCTGAACAGACCCCAGGGCCTGGACTGAGGCTTGCTGACCGAGAGGCTCTAGGTGAAAAGAGCGGCGCCTGGACATGGTTTCCTGTGTCACGATTTACTGTCAGCCCTCGCTGCAGAGACCTGGTGGGAGTCTGCAGGGGAACTGAGGCCTAATCAGATCCTGGCAAGCGGAGACAGGCCTACTCGGAGAAGGCCTGGCGGGGTTCCATGTTGTGGCGGAGGCATATCGGGGCACCCCGGAGCCGCTGGTGAGTGTCTTGTGCCCCTGGGCTTCCCCTGTCCCTGGGGGCTTACTGTCACTGAGTGTCGCCTCCTGGACCATCAGTGGAGGCAAGGTTACTACGAGGGACGACCGACCACTTACAAGACCCCCTGGGGGATGCCGGAGAGGGAGTGTGTATGACTGATCGGACCCCTCAGGGGGCAATTCAATTCTATTTTGGAGGGAGGTACTGCTCCTGTTGAAGACCTCTGGATCTCAGAGGTGGCCCCCGCGCACGTTGATATAACGAGGGCGATTGAGACCGCCGGTGCCCCGAGGTGAGGTTTAACCTGCTCAGAACCTGAGAGGTACAGAAGGGGCCAGATCACCATGGTGAAAGAAAAAGCCAGACAAGCGCAGACCAATAAGATCTCGAATTATGCTCAGCCCTTACCTTCGGTGGCAGGTCAGCAGGACTTAGAGGAGGAAGACAATACTGAGGAGGTTCCAATCGTAGGTCAATGAGACCCTTCACTAACTGATATCCTGACAGCAATTCAGTCTACCAGAGATGACATGGTGAATAGAATAGATGTGGTAGCCATTGATGTCAACCTTCTGCGGTGTGACCTATGCAAGGTCTCTGATAGAGTCAGTACGACGGAACAACATGAAAAGACTCTTCAGTTGGAGGTGAAGTCGCTCAGGGAAATGGTAATAGACCTACAGAAAGGGACGATTAAACTTGATGACCGGGTCGATCGAGAAGGAACAACCTACACTTTGTGGGTTTTCCGGAACGAGTGGAGGGTCCTTCGGCAGAACTATTTCAGGAGGATTGGATCACGAAATCTCTAGCGCCTGGGAGAACGTCTAAGTTCTTTAGCATCGAGAGGGCCCATAGACCACTGGTCCCTGTTCTGCGACCCGGGGCCCCGCCGAGAGCCATTATTGCCCGGTTTTTCAATTACCAGGACTGGGACATGATCCTACAAGCCACCCGCACAAAGGACGCCCCGCTTTTTGATTGTCATCTGATAGCAATTTACCCTGATTATACACAACTGGTGAAAGATCAACGGAGAACCTTTATGGCGGTCAAGAGACTATTACGGGAAGCTGGGTTCAAGTATAGTCTTCTCTTTCCAGCCAAATTACGAATTGAACACAAAGGCAAAGCTCTGTTCTTCTTCTCCAAAATGGAGGCATCAGACTGGTTGGACACTATGGGGGGGCCAGGCACTGGCCGGAAATCACAGTCTAGACTCGTCTTGTAGACTTGTAGGGATTCTGCACATATACAGAGCTATGCACAGGATAATAGGACCTCTGAGTATAGTGGTGAACCAACCATGCACCTTAGTACCCACAATCCCAATCCGACTAGCTTTAGCGTCTCATTAGCAGCGATGCTACCAATGATTAGACAACCCAGAACACGGTCTCTCTCTCTCTCAGGACTCGCGGGAGTAAGAACACTCTTTCAAAACTCACTCATACTTGTCCAGAACGTGCGTAATGAGAGACACAGTATAGTTTAAAATGTTTATTTCAACTATCGTGCTCTAAGATACAGTACACGTGCCAGTACTATCAGCATAATGCATAATGATAAAATAATAAGCATAGTTAC
This sequence comes from Calotriton arnoldi, assembly GCA_963921515.1. Lineage (NCBI taxonomy): Eukaryota > Metazoa > Chordata > Amphibia > Caudata > Salamandridae > Calotriton > Calotriton arnoldi. The sequence continues at coordinate 478,480 of CAWUFW010005154.1, forward strand.
AATTCCATAGAATACAAACGGGAAAGCATTTCATAAAGCAGTGGATATAGGGCTAAATGACCTTACCACCCTCCCTGTGCTATTAACTAGTTTATTATAAAAATAGAAGACCTCTGGGCGTTGTCAGGCGAACCCTCATAACTCAATATCTAGATGCAAGGTTTACATCATCAGACAAGCACAGCTCTTCTCTCTGGAAAGGTTTTTCTCCGAGTGTCTCTAACAGCGAAATCACAATATTAAAAGCACACGAATTTCTCCAGTGCAGCAGCATTCTGTATTATGTCTAAGTGCGAGGGGCTGACCAGATCAGCAAGAACAAGGGACGTTGTTTTTCGACCTTGTACATGTTGTGCAGACGAAACCCACAGGAAACAGGAGAAAAGGTGAAAGGCAAAAAGGCAGACAGTTCTAAAATAGCCGGGCACAAGCAGAGGCTGGAAAAACAAAGTCACAAAGTAACGTGCACAAAAAGGCATCATGGCAGCCAGGCCTAAGCTAACTTAGCAATGTAGACAATGAGGCCACAAACCACACTACAGGGATGCCGGCTGTTCGGGACGTGTCACGGTGTGCGCGGATGGCACCCTACAAATGGCAGAGGGGATATCTGACTGTGATATGGCCTCATTGGATATAATACCTGACTCTAATGTCTCCTAAGATGACACTGATTGGAAGAAATATAAGGACACCTATCGAAACGTTCAGATAAGTAATCATTGGGAACTCACTTCAAATGTGCTTTCAGTGGAGGAATTATAGTGTATTGACCCCGTGACCTGGAAGGAACCACGCCTCCCCGTTAGAGGCTGGGTACTGTCTGGGGAGCTGGAGGCCCTGACCTCGCACCCCGACGAGTGCACAGCCACTTGCAATGCAGTTCTATAAAGAGACGTGGCTACTGCACATTGAAAGCTTCCAGAGTATGCAGTGTACAATTATGGCAGTTGGTGCAGTGGATAGTTAACTTGCAAGGGGATCCAGGGGGGGTTGGAATAGGGCGGGGGGTTTGGATACTTGCTCCCGGAGGTATCGGGAGGGATGGACACGGGCCACTGCCCAGAGGGTGGGGGGAGGAGTTGGTGGTTCAATCAGTTAAGTTTGTTGTGCACCGATTTAGGGGAAATTCAAGAATTATGTGTCTAGGATATAATATTTTGTTGTGTGGCCAATCTCTGTAGAGAGCAGAAGGGTGGGAGCCAAGAGACAATATTAACCATGAATCACAAAGGTTACCCGCACCGTGAAATTGCTTACCTGGAATGTGCGGGGAATGGCAATGCTTGAAAAACAGAAAAGGGCGTATGCCTATCTACAAAGGTATAGAGTATCTATAGCGGTGCACAGACAGAATATCGATGTGCCAGAATATCGATGTGCCAGAATATCGAGTTTTTAATATCGAGGTGGCACAAGATCGACATGCAAGAATATCGTTGACCGAAATATCGACATGAAGGTAAGAAATATCGTTTTTTTAATATCGAAGTTAGTAAGATCGTTAGTAAAAATATCGTTGTTAATAATAGTGACATTTATTTTAGTGTTTTGTATTTTACTATGTGTGTTTAAAGTATGTGATGTAATTATTTTGTATAAGTATAGCTTATTTTTTTAATGTATGTGTGAAATTTTTAGAAGTAATTAATTTTATGTTAATTAATTTTTGTGTATTTTAGTTCCGTAGTGGGTTGTGGGTTTATAAGGGAATAGGGTGGGAAGTAATTTAATTAGAATACATTTATTAATAATTTTTAGGGTTTATAGGGAATTAATTAAATACATAAATAATATTTATGTATTTAATATTTTATATTGTTAATTGTGATAATTAATTTGTTATTAATTGGTTATTAATTGGTTATTAATTATTAATAATTAATTGGTAAATATGTTAATTGTGTTGTTTTTTTCGGAGTGGGTTGTGGGTTTATAGGGTAGTAGGGTGGGAAGTAATTCAATGATAATTAATTAATTAATAATTTTTATTAATTAATATTTACGTATTTAATATTTTATATTGTTAAATGTGGATAGTAATTTGTTATTAATTAGTTATAAATTGGTCATTAATAATTATTAATTAATTATTAATTATGTTCATTGTGTCTTTTTTTTAAGAGCATGTTGTGGGATGATAGGGGAGTAGGGTGGAAAGTAATTACATTTTAATATTTTTTTAAATATTTTTAATATATTATTTATTTAATTTTATTTAATAGTGTTAATTCTGTGAATTAATTTATTACTGATTGTTTTTAATTTGCTTGTTAATTGTTATTAGTTAATTAATTAATTATTAATTTATTATGTTAATTGTTTTTATGTTTTACAACATTGGTGGGGTTATTTATAGGGGAATATGGTGGGAGGTAAATAATTTTTAATTAGTAAATTATTTGTTAATTAATGTTCATTATTTTGCTGGAGTGGGAATAGTAAATTATTCCCCTCCGCTATCCATCAGTTTCACTACCGTTGCACTTGCTGGAGTGGGAATAGTGATTTTATCCCCTCCGCTATCCAACACTTTCCCTACTGTTGCACTGCCTGGAGTGGGAATAGTAAATTATTCCCCTTCGCTATCCAACACTTTCCTACTGTTGCACTTGCTGGAGTGGGAATAGTAATTTTAACCCCTCCGCTATCCAACACTTTCCCTACTGTTGCACTCGCTGGAGTGGGAATAGTAATTTTATCCCCTCCGCTATCCAATCAATCAATCAATCAATCAATCAATCAGGGGTTTGTTAAAACGCGACTACTCACCCGTAAGGGTCTCAAGGCGCTAGGGGTGGGGGGGGTGCAGGTTCCATTCCATCAAGGAGGGGGTCTGTCGAAGAGCCAGGTTTTGAGGTTTCTTGCGAAGATGGGGAGCGATGTTGTCTGTCTGAGGTGGAGCGGAAGGACGTTCCATGCTTTGGCCGCGAGGAAGAATAAGGAGCGGCCTCCCGATCTGGTCTTTCTGGTGCGGGGGACCATGGCATAGGAGAGCTGGGCTGATCGTAGGGTCATTTGGGGTGCGTGGAATTTGAGTCGGCTGTTCAGGTATGCTGGTCCGGTGCGGTGGAGGGCCTTGTGTGCGTGGGTGAGCATCTTGAAGGTGATTCTCGCCTCGACGGGGAGCCAGTGGAGTGTGCGCAGGTGCAGGGAGATGTGGCAGTGTTTTGGCAGGTTGAGGACCAGTCTTGCGGCGGCGTTCTGGATGTTCTGTAGCTTGCGGGTGAGGTTTTTGTTTATTCCGGCATAGAGTGCGTTGCCGTAGTCGAGTCTGCTGGTGACCAGGGCGTGAGTGACGGTCTTTCGGTGTTCGAGGAGGATCCATTTGAAGGTCTTACGAAGGAGGCGGAGGGTGTGGAAGCAGGAAGATGAGACGGAGTTGATCTGGTTGTCCATTTTGAGCTCGGAGTCCAGGATGATTCCCAGGTTGCGTGCGTGGTCCGTGGGGGTTGGCGGGTTTCCAAGGGCGGGGGGCCACCAGGTGTCGCTCCAGGCATCTGGGTTTGGGCCCATGATGAGTACTTCTGTTTTGTTGGTGTTTAGTTTTAGGCAGCTGTTTTTCATCCATTTGGCGATGGCTTCCATGCCTTCTCGAAAGTTGCATCTGGCGGTGTTGGGCTCGTTGGATAGGGAGAGGATGAGTTGGGTGTCGTCTGCGTATGACACGATGTTGAGTCCGTAGGTTCTGACGATGGGGGTGAGTGGAGCCATGTAGACATTGAAGAGCGTCGGGCTGAGGGAGGAGCCCTGGGGGACTCCGCAGGTGGTAGGTGTGGGGTCCAAGAGGAAAGGGGGGAGTCTGACCAGCTGCGTCCTGCCGGAGAGGAAGGAGCGGATCCAGTCGAGGGCCTTGTCCTGGATTCCTGTGTCGTAGAGTCTGCGTATTAGGGTGCGGTGGGAGACTGTGTCGAACGCCGCTGATAGGTCGAGGAGGATGAGGGCTACTGTTTCTCCTTTGTCCAATAGGGTGCCGATGTCGTCTGTTGCGGCAAGGAGGGCGGTTTCCGTACTGTGGTTTTTTCTGAAGCCGGATTGGGAGGAGTTGAGGATGTTGTGTTCTTCAATGAATGTGGCGAGTTGGCTGTTGATGGCTTTCTCGATTACTTTCGCTGGGAACGGGAGCAGGGAGATTGGTCTGTAGCTTTTTAGGTCGGTGGGGTCCGCTGAGGGTTTTTTTAGGAGGGGGTTGACCTCAGCGTGTTTCCAGTCATCGGGGAACGAGGCGGTCGCCAGGGAGCGGTTGATGGTGTGGCGGAGCATGGGTGCGATGGTGTCGGCGGCTCTGTTGAAGATGTGGTGGGGGCAAGGGTCCGTGGGGGCCCCTGAGTGGATTGACTTCATTGTCTTCAGTGTGTCTTTGGTGGTGAGGGCTGTCCAGTCGTCAATCGCTGGTTTCCGGGTGTCGGGGGTGGTTGGTGAGGGTTCAGTGTGTTGGTTGTCTTTGTCGAAGTTGTTGTAGATGCTCTTGATTTTGTGGTGGAAAAAGGTGCTGAGTTTGTCGCAGAGGTCTTGTGAGGGAGGGATGTCGGTAGACTCGCTGGTGGGTTGGGCGAACTCCTTGATGATGCTGAAGAGTTCCTTGCTGTTGTGCACGTGGGTGGAGATTCTGTCTTCAATCGCTTTTTTCCTCGTTTCTCTTATGAGTTGATGGTGGGCGTTGGTGGAGGCTCCGAAGTTGTTGTGGGCTTCTGTGGATTTGGTGTTCCTCCAGGCCTTTTCGAGGCGGCGGCATGTGCGTCTGGACTCTTGAAGTTCAGTGGTAAACCATCTGGCTTTCTTGGCGCGGGTATTGTTGTTTTTCTTGAGGGGGGCTATGGTGTTGGTGCTGTCCGAGATCCATCTATGCAGGGTTCGGGCTGCGGTGTTGGGGTCGTCGTTTTCCCCGATGGTTGGGGTGGAGTTGTTGAGTGAGGAGGTGAGCTGGTCGTCGGTGATTTTGGTCCAGTTTCTTTGTGGGAGCAGGTGCTGGTGTCTGTGGATGGTGGGTGTTCTGAAGGTGAAGTGGACGCAACGATGGTCGGTCCATGGGAGTTCGGTGGTGTGGCTGAAGGTGATGGAGTTTCCTGTAGTGAAGAGGGGGTCAAGGGTGTGTCCTGCTGAGTGCGTGGGCTCAGTCACGATCTGGCGGAGTCCAATGTTGTGGAGGTTGTCCCGGAGGGATGTGGTGTTGGGGTCCAGTTGGTTGTCGAGGTGGAAGTTGAGGTCTCCCAGCAGGGTGTAGTTGGTGGATGCGATGGCCTGCAGGGAGATAATGTCCGTGATGGAGTTGGCGAAGGGTCCGCGGGGTCCAGGGGGTCGGTAGATGAGGATTCCTCGGAGGGTGGTGGTGGGGCTGGCCAGTATCTTGAAGTGAAGGTGTTCCATCAGTTCTGTGGGCTCGTCAGGGAGTGTGCTCAGGCGGAGGCTGGATTTGTGGACGATGGCGATTCCTCCTCCTGGGCGGGTGCGGCGGTCCTTCCTGGAGATCTTGTATCTTTGGGGGATGGCGATGGCGATGTCCAGTCCCGAGGTGGTGTTGGTCCAGGTTTCGGTGAGGAACGCTACGTCCGGGGTGGTGCTGTCGAGGAGGTCCCAGATTTCGGTGGCGTGTTTGTGGAGGGATCGGACGTTGAGGAGGATGCATTGCAGGGTCTTCGGTTCAGTTGTGTTCTTGTGGGCGGGTTGTGCTGGATCCGTGTTCTTGGCGGTGCTGCAGGTGTGCCGGCAGCGGTGACAGCTGAAGGGTCCGTGGTTGTCGGCTGGTGATGCTAGCTTGCAGTTGTTGTTGCGGCCTGGGTTGAGTGCGTGGAGTGCTGCTGGGTCGTAGCGTTGGCGGGGCGGAGGTCCAGGGTTCCTGGCGCTGGTCGCGGTCGGGTCGCGGACGGGCACAGACGGGCTTGCCTTTGACATGCCTTCGGTGTGCCAGCGGCACGCCCGCTGCCCACGGCCGCCATTAAGTAGGGGTCGGGGAGAGCTGGACAGCTGGGAGGCGGGAGCGGGGAGGGGAGCTGGACCGGTCCCTACTGTTGCACTATCTGGAGTGGGAATAGTAATTTTATCCCCTCCGCTATCCAACACTTTCCCTACTGTTGCACTCGCCGGAGTGGGAATAGTAATTTTATTCCCTCCGCTATCCAACACTTTCCCTACTGTTGTACTCCCTGGAGTGGGAATAGTAAATTATTCCCCTCGGCTATCCAACACTTTCCCTACTGTTGCACTTGCTGGAGTGGGAATAGTAAATTATTCCCCTCCGCTATCCAACACTTTCATACTGTTGCACTTGCTGGAGTGGGAATAGTAATTTTTACCCCTCCGCTATCCAACACTTTTCCTACTGTTGCACTCGCTGGAGTGGGAATACTAATTTTATCTCCTCCGCTATCCAACAATTTCCCTACTGTTGCACTATCTGGAGTGGGAATAGTAATTTTATCCACTCCGCTATCCAACACTATCCCTACTGTTGCACTCTCTGGAGTGGGAATAGAAAATTTTAACCCCTCCGCTATCCAACACTTTCTCTATTGTAGCTCTCGCTGGAGTCGGAATAGTAATTTTATTCCCTCCGCTATCCAATACTTTCTCTACTGTTGCACTATCTGGAGTGGGAATAGTAATTTTATCACCTCCGCTATCCAACATTTTCCCTACTGTTGCACTCGTTGGAGTGGGAATAGTAATTTTATCCCCTACGCTATCTAACACTTTCCCTACTGTTGCACTCTCTGGAGTGGGAATAGTAAATTATTCCCCTACGCTATCCAACACTTTCCCTACTGTTGGACTTGCTGGACTGGGAATAGTAATTTTTACCCTCCGCTATCCAACACTTTCCCTACTGTTGCACTCGCTGGAGTGGGAATAGTAATTTTATTCCCTCTGCTATCCAACACTTTCCCTACTCTTGCATTTACTGGAGTGGGAATAGTAATTTTATCCCCTACGCTATCCAACATTTTCCCTACTGTTTCAGTTAATGTAGTGTAAAATGTTGTTTTAAAAGTAAAACATTATTTTAATATTTTAATTTATTATATATATATTTTATTTTTATGTTTAGGTTACAGGTGTATGTATATATATATGTATTTATAATTTGTATTATATTTCTAACATTTTATAATTTATCATAATAATTATTTATTAATATTATTAAGTAAATATATATATAATAATTTTTATATATGTATGTTTAATTTATTTTTACATTACATTTATTATTTATAAAAAAAATTGAAATTAATAATTTTAACTATGTTTTTATTAATTATATGTATTATTTAATTTATTTAAAATTATTTATTAGAGATTTTTAAAAAACGATATTTTGAACAACGATATTTTTAACAACGATATTTTTGTTTCGATATTTTTGTACTTACCATTGTAAAGATAGGATGTCGATATTCTTGACATCGATATTTTGAACACGATATTTGTGTAGGTCGATATTCCTGTCATTGATATTCTGTCAGTGATGCTTCTATAGCATGTCTCCAAGAAACTCATGTCTGGGGGGATACATTGCCTTATATAAAACATAGATGGAGAGGGCAAATATACACCACTTCATATTCAGGATTTGCAAGGGGGGTTCTCATCTGGGTGGCCCCTGGGGTCCCTTTTCAACATTTACACCATGCGGTGGACCCAGAGGGGCGTTGTGTAATTCTACATGGCAGGCTAGATGGCCAAGAGGTCTGTCTTATCAATGTATAGGCTCCTAATTCAGATGACCCGAGTTTCTTTCATGATGTTATGGCTGCAGCAACTCCATATTTAGGCGTGGGGGTGATCATGATGGGAGACATTAATTGTGTACTGGATGAGACATTGGACCGTGACCCTCCCCGACAGAACACTAAACGGGGGATGACTGAGGCCCTTAGAGACACCCTTGAGGGATTGCAGTTGTGGAATGTGTGGAGGATGCGGTACCCTAATCGAAGGGTCTTCTCATGTCATACACCAGCAACTGATACATTTAGTAGACTAGACCAATGTTTCGTATCAGTGGACCTGGTCCCTGAGATGGGGGAGATAGTATACCTCCCGAGGTATATCTCGGATCACTCTCCACTGATGATCTCTATGGGTACTAGGAGGCCCAGGTCCGAGATACCCACGTGGAGGCTGCGGGATGAAGCACTGTCGGACCCACCCTTTGTGGCCACTGTGGAAGAAGAACTTTCTAGATATTTTGAAGTGAACTGGGGTTCGGCATCCTCAAGGGCGGTGGAATGGGAGGCCATGAAGGTAGTGATCAGAGGGTTCTGTATTAAAACAACGTATGGAGTGCAGCAGCAGCTTGAACGGGACATCAAGGTGCAGGAAGTGAAGTTAGAGAAAATAGAAAAGACCCTCCTGATGGCACCACATCTCATGATTGAGTGGCGGGAGGCTTGGAGGATGCTGTTTGTGGCTCTATGCCGCTTAGAAAAGTTTAACTATAAGGCGTATCGGCAGCGTCTATATGTGGAGGGGGATCGGTCTGGGGCTTTGCTCGCCTTTTGGAGGTATATAATGAAGCGCTTGCAGAGCGAACTTTACTGGCCTCCATGAGAGAAGCTCTAGTTGTTATGATTCCCAAGGCAGACAGGGACACCCGGCTACCGGGTTGGTACCGACCAATTTCATTGTTAAATATAGATATAAAAATCCTGAGCAGACTTTTGGCGGCCCGGCTCCTACCACACATGCAACATTTAATACACCCCGACCAGGCGGGCTTTATCCCCAAGCGCAGTACTACCCATAATCTGCAAGGCTTGCTCATATATGACACTCTCCCACCTTAGACCAGGATGATCACGCCTTAGCGTTATTAGACATTGAGCAAGCCTTTGATTCTGTGATTTGGGCCTATGTCTGGGAGGTCTTGCGAATAATGGGAATTGGTACGGAGTTCTTTAGGTGGGCACAGTTGCTCTATTCGGCCCCCTGCAGTAGAGTACGAATGGGGGGGTTAGTGTTGAGCGCTTTTGCACTGCAGCACGGCACGAGGCAAGGATGCCCTTTGTCGCCTCTCCTGTTTGTGGTGGCAATGGAGCCACTGCCGGGGCTCTCAGAAAGGGATTAAATACATGGGGGATCCCGCTGGGTGCCACCAAATCACGTGGTTTCAATGTATGCGGATGATACCCTAGTGTATATCCGACAACCTGCTCATGTGATTCCTATATTATTAAATATACTACAAGGGTTCGGTAAGGTATCAGTATTACAAATAAATCCTGGTAAGTCAAAACTGCTCCCGATTGGACGGTTGGCCCTACGGCCACATGGGGCGCTCCCGGAGGTGGGTCTCCGTGGGTGGAGACGGAATCCAGATATTTAGGGATTAAACTGGCGATCATGCCCGAAAGATATCTGGTGCTTAATATAGAAAAGGTGATTGAGGGAATTAGGAGTTCGGTGCGCTTCTGGTGGGAGTTGCCTCTGTCCCTTATGGGCAAGATAGCCATAATAAAAATGATCATCTTGCCCCGATGTTTTTATGCGATGCAGCACTCCCTCTATAAAATACCCCAGCGTTTGTTTATAACATTGGATAGCCTGTTGGTTGATCTGTTTTGGGGCATCAAGCGAAAAAGGGTGAGCCTGGCCACATTACAGAGGACTTAGCAAAACGGGGGTTTGGAGGTGCCATGTCCGAAGTATTACTATATGGCCTCCCAGTTACAACATGCAGTACACTGGCTGGATGAGGCCAAAAATTGGGAGAAACATTTACTGACAGGAACCTTTACGGAAGGCTCACTTCCTGACCTCCTGATGCTGGGGAGGAGGGTGCCCTCTACATGCCCCTACATAATCCGACACGTTGCTGAGATGTGGGAACACACGATTAGGAAGGTGGTGGGCCATGCACCATATGCCCCAGATTTGCCATTTTGGGTGATACAACCTTTTTCTAAAATCGCGACTTCTATGTCTGTCCGTAGATGGAAGGAAGGCAGATGCCTCATGATGGGAGATCTCTTTGAAAATGCACAATGTATAATACGAGAGCATGCAGTGACGGCCTTTGACTTAGGAAATGGGCAGTTTCTGCAATATGAAAAGATCTCCCAGGTGGCTCGGGAGCTGTGGCCCTCCTTCCCGGAAGAACCTCCTGTCACAAATGTACTGCAAGTAATGCTATACATGGCCCGGGGAAGGGGACTTATCTCACATTTATATCGGGCAATCCGTGATGATAAAATGACCCAGATACTCCCTGTGCAGGCAAGATGGGCGACAGTAGTGGAGGCCCCACTAATGGAAAAGGATTGGATTAAAGTCTACGAAGGGGTCAAACAAGTGAGTTTGAATATCTGATTCAAACTAATACAGTACAACTATGTTCATCAAACTTATATTACCCCCAAAATACTAAATAGAATTTATCCAAATCAATCGGGGCATTGCCCCCGGTGTGGTGAATCGGGTGCAGATTTCGTACATATGTCCTGGTCTTGCTCAAGCTTGGACCCTTACTGGACCGACATTTTAGCCAAACTAAAGGAAGCCACGGGCTAGGTGATCCCTAGAGAGGTCCACACGGTCCTGTTGGGCTTACTCCCCTGACCCAAGATTAAAAACCTTAGCAGGAAGCCTGTGCTGCTAGGCCAGGTACTTGCAAAGAGGCGAGTGGCCATATCATGGATGGCCACTCCACCCAGAGTAATGAGGTAGGTGCGGGATGTCTATAAATGGGCAACGGCAGTAGTGATCCGGATGAAACAGACAAGACATGATGAAAAAGTAGAAGATGATGTACGTGCATGGGAGGCTATGTTAAGAGATGTAAAAGAGACGCAATCGCCTGGGGCTTCCCCATCCCAGAACACAGCCGTCGGGAATACCACATAGATAACAAGGTAACCATAACTAATTTGTATTCAAGATTGTACGGTTATTTCACTCTCAGTTTAGAATGATCTGTAAGTATTCAACCTAATTTCTAAGCCTTGGGAATTTTGAGAATTACAAAAAATGTTTTGCTCTTGTGAAGGTCTTCATTTTTTAATCTTAATGATTGGTTGGTTTTGTCTCTCTCGTCACATTTGCACGGGAACTGGAGGTTTGATTGTTACGGTGAGTGACGCGCTCTTGCAATAAATAGCTATGATGATTTCTCGCTGTGATAGAAACCAAGGAGCCGATTCCGATTCGTGTCGGTAATTTCTCCGACCGAGCCGGCCTCGGAGAGATTTCCGACCGAATCGGACCCGTGCAGTCCGACCGAACGAGTCCGATGCATTCGTATGCCACCGGACACGAGTCGGTCGGACTCCCATTGAACTCAATGGGAGCCGGTCGTACAACGCGTACGCGGGCTCCCATTGCCTCAATGGGTGCGAGGCAGACAAGGGCGCCCCTACAGCGAGTACGCCGCGAGCGCCTCGCGGCGTACACGCACAGGTAGGGGGGACCCATGGGTCCCCTGTGTGCGCCTCGCACGGGTACGCGTGACAGGGGGTCCGACACGGACCCCCAAAGTACAGCTCCGACAGCGAGTTCGAGTCGGACGGCGCGAGTCGGTCGGAGCGGTCGAGGTGCGCATCGTACTTACCCGGCCGGAAAACGTCTCCATTGCGCGGTGCGAATCGGGTCCCGAAGCGAGTCGGTCGGAGCGGTACGATCCGGGAACCAGTCGGTCGGAGCGGTCGGGTCGCCCGGACGAGTCGGTCGGCGAATACGCATCGTACTCGCTCGCCCGGACGCGCGTACGACTCGGTCGGAAAATAGGGCTCCGGATCGGATCCGGTAAAACCGAATCCGATTCGGAGCACTACCGGCCGAGATCGGAATCGGCCCCATAGTTGGTTCTGCTTCTCTCGCTACATTGTAGCAGGAATATTAAGGTCGATTGTGGATTCGGATAGTGACGCGCTCTAGCCAGAAATAGCTTTGACAATCTCACGTTGCGATATAAGAATAGTTCTTGGGCTCGACTTAAATCATAAATATTGTTGCAGGAATAGGAAGTTTGATTTTGAACGCGGTGAGTGACAAGCTCTAGCAAGAAATAGCTATGTCAATCACACTTTTGTGATATAAGAATAGTCTTGGGCTCGATCTGACAAAAATTATTTTTTGAGCCGTACCGGAAAGGAAGTAACGGTAAGAGCAGCATTCCACTTGATGGAACTGATTGGGCAATATTGTGCGAATCAGAGGGAAGTTTGTATGAACTTGCTAGCACCTCTGCGTCAGTATCCATAACAAAATAGCGGTATGAATCCTTAATGAGGTTGGTTGGATTGCATATTATTTTAGAACAATATCAACTTGCTTGAATGTGATTGGAGTACGGACCCGTAATGACGAACTCGTTCAGATCTTTTGACTTTCATGTTTCAGTTTGACGGTAAACTTGTGTATCTTGAATGTTTTTGAGTTTTCCTTAGGAGCGATTAGATTGGGTGATACATAGAGGGGACCAGAGAGGGAACCATAAATATGTAAATAGACTGCCTCTTTTCTTTACTTAGGAATAGCTGTAGGACATTGGGGATTGGTTCACTGTTTTTCTCGCAGCGATTGGCTCAGTGTCTTTCTCGCAGACAACACACTTCTCACTTTTGATTGGTGCATTTAATTTGGACCAGAGAGGGAACTAAGGTTAAATTGTGACTTTTAGCATTTATTTGGTAGAGAGGATCGCATTGGTTTTCTGTTTTGTAATGACAAGAGTGATTGGAGCATCAATGGGGGTGACTTTAATGATATGGTTTTCTTGCCTATGATTGGCTAACTACTTGCATAAATACTCCTGGAAGGTTGATAGCAGACATCACGGTCAGACTAACGATACTTTGGGCACGACTTCAAATGATACCGGGTAAGCTATATAGATGGAGGTGATATCGCGCTTGCTACTTTCCTTAGGGGTTTCATGAAAGGATGTTTGCTTGGTATACTCTGATACTTATTCGACCATATACTTAATTTGTGAGGATTTATGGTAGAATTTGGGTACACAAAATGAATTTGTCCCCTTATTTCTTTATTTTGGTGTTGATTTTTAATGTTAATGTTAAATGTGGGTGTTTACTCAAATGAAGAAGATGGAGTGATGTTTCTAAAGATAGGTTTTGTTCTCCCCCTTTTTATAGCATGGATAGAAGGCAATAATCCTTAGAAAATCCAGAAGATATTGGTGCGATTGGAATATCGATGCATATTAATATAGATCACTAAACTTGTTTGGTGATTTACATGAGCTGTTCCCAAGTGAGTTCTGTTCTTTTAACAATTATCCCATTAGACTTATTAGGTGCTTGTAAGTGTAAACTGGATGGTATATAATTTAAGTGGGTAACAGAAATATTTAGAATAATTAAATCGCTGCCCTCTCATAAGATTAATGGATGGATGTATTGATTATATCCATGATAGATTTTGCTCTCTTCTTTTTAGCTCGGATATATATTATTAACAATACGTCATGAGATTCTTTGCTTTCAAGATTTCACATTTGTAGATTGCTTTGCTGATCTTCGTGATCTGATTCACAAGTGAGTGCTACTGATATGAATATTTTCTTCAATAGACCCTAAGTGGGTTCATGAGCTATTGTTTCTAACCGTCATAATCACCTTCAGTACAGTTGTACTTCAAATCACATGAGTACCCTACTGACCACTTTTTCAGGTACCACAAATAGGACTTAGAATATCTTTATATATTTTTGGATTAAAAATCTTTTTGGATCTGGATTTCCTATTCTCCTTTGATACTCCTATATATAGATCATGCCTTAATTGAGAGTATTTGTAATAACATGAGGATCATATAGTTTGTGGTGATACTTCTCTGTTGATTTTTTGGATTATATGTAGGCTGCTTTTCTATATGAAGAACACAATACTATAATCTATTGGAAACAAATGTTAAGAATGGATATAGGCAGGGAGCATCTTACTACAGAATAATAATTCCATTATTGAGAGAAATTGCCATCATTAGAGGTAGAATTGCCTCATGTCCTTTTTATCATGTTTATGTCTATCTGGCCTTTCTTATTGTATATTGTATAATATAGGTTTTTCTCGAAAAACCTTGAATATATATATATATATATATATTTTTTTTTGTGGATTATTTCTACAATGTTTTTTATTTAACTGTTTTACAGCCCTGATGAAGTCCATCTATTGGACGAAACGGGTTGGCTGGGCTTTAGGCTGGGCTTTATGCTTCTGAAATGAAAATAAAGATTATATTAAGAAAAGAAATTTCAAGACTCCCCGCACTTTAATTTCATCTTAAATTGTATGAATTTGATATTGTTTATAATCTATAAATGTACTATATTCTGATTATATGCTCCTTTTCATTATTTCTTTATTCTAAGAGAAGTTTCTTCTCGTATAGTGTGACTTCTATAGCAGTGGGGTTACGAAAAGTGGAGCATTACGATTTAAATACTCATGGGAACTAATATACTGGTGCAGCCATTCAAGCCTACACTGCGGTTTCTCTAAACATTAGTAACCACTAACAACATTAAGATGTACAAGCACTAAGACACAAGAAATGGCACACACAGAACCTTAGAACAAGAGTAGTGTAGACACACAGACACGGAGGGGGATGGGTGGGCTGGGGGGGACGTAGGGGGGTGTAACCAAGTTTTTGTTGTTCAAGAGGCATTCTTGAAGAAGATACACTGGATAAGTGAACAGGCTAAATGATAATTTGGTGCTGGATAATCCTGTAATGGAGATTGGAACTGTATGTTTTTCATCTTTTTTGTCCTCTAAGCAAATATTTCAATATCTGTCTGAAAGGTATTCCTTCTGATTATGTTCAAAATGCCAATAAAGATATTTAATAAAATATATATATATCAAAAACAAATATCGTTTACAAAATTATAGTTGTATTAAATATCAATTTTTAAATATATATATATATATATAATTTGAAATATTAAAATAAACATATATTAAATACTAACATTCATTTATAAACATAAAATACATTTAAATGTATATTTTAACAAATATAACAAATAAACTTACTTTAAAAAATGTATATATATATATAAGTATATATATACACATATATATGTATATATACATTCACTGAAAAAACCATAGGTTTCAGGCACGTTATAGTTAGAAATTAGCATTTAAAAAACCTTAGAAATTCACTGAAAAAACCATAGGTTTTAGGGAAAGTTATAGTTAGTTGGACATTGCACTCGTACAAAACCCGTGAAATTCCACCGTTATAGTTAGTTCAGCTAACTATAACTCGCGCTCCCGCAATGCACTGCTGATGAAGTCACATATTACATCATTCATGACATGGTCAGTGACATCACTGATGACATCACTGATGACATCATCCAGTCACTGTGTGTTTCTGTAAAGTTTAAATATGTTTTATATATATGCCAAGGTGTATTGAAGAATGAGTGGGTGTATAAGTGTCTGGATGGATGATTTAGTAGGTGCGTGACTGACTGTATAAGTGAGTGATTAAATGTGTCTTACTGAATGCATGGGTTGGTGAGTAGCTACATGAGTGTGTATATCGGTTATTGATTGGTTGCATGAGAATTTTTATGGGAGACTGAGGGGCCGATTCCGATCTCGGCCGGTAGTGCTCCGAATCGGATTCGGCTTTACCGGATCCGATTCGGAGCCCTGTTTCCCGACCGAACCGTACGCGGGTCCGGCCGAGCGAGTACGATGCGAAATCGCCGACCGACTCGTCCGGGCGTCCCGACCGCTCCGACCGACTCGCTCCCGGCTCGAACCGCTCCGACCGACTCGCTCGGACTCGACTCGCACCGCGCAATGGAGTCGTTTCCCGGCCGGGTAAGTACGATGCGCGCCGCGAGCAGTCCGACCGAGCCGCGCACTCCGGCTCGAAAGAGCTGTCGGAGCCGTACTTTGGGGGTCCGTGTCAGACCCCCCTGTATGCGTAGCCACGCGAGTCGCACACAGGGGGGACCCAAGGGTCCACCCTACCTGTGCGTGTACGGCGCGAATCGCTTCGCCGCGTACCCGCTGTAGGGGGCGCCCTTCTCCGCCTCGCACCCATTGAGTCAATGGGAGCCCGCGTACGCGTTGTACGACCGGCTCCCATTGACTTCAATGGGAGTCCGACCGACTCGAGTCCGATAACATACGGACGCATCGTACTCGTTCGGTCGGACTGCACGGGTCCGATTCGGTCGGAAATCTCTCCGGGTCCGGCTCGGTCGGAGAAATTTCCGGCCCGAATCGGAATCGACCCCTGAGTGTGTGTGTGGGTGGGTGTGAGGTGTGTGACTCTGTGCATAGATGTGTGAGTGGTTGATTCACTGGGTGTATGGGTTCAAGAGTGCATGTGAAAACAGCTGTATGGGCGGGTGAGTGTGTGTATGGGTGTGTTGGTGAGTGAATGGTTGTCTCAGTGGTACATGTCCAAGTAACTACATAGGGAAAAGGCTGTATGTGAGAGTTGGAGTATAAATGACTATACGTGAGAGTCAGTGATTGTGAGAGTGGCTGTATGGATGAGTGTGTCCTTGTATCAGTGATTATATAAGAGAGTAAGTATGCGTTAGTATCTGTATAGGTGAGTAAATGGGAGTGTGATTGATTATTTGCATGACTGACTAGGTGTGTGAGTAACTCCATGGAGGAGTGGCGGTGTGTGAGTGTCTGTATAGGTGTATCAGTGCATATGATAGTGTTGTATTGATGAGTGACTGCATGTATGAGTGATTGTATGGGTGAATGAGTGGATGTGTGTGTAGACCTAGGAATCAGTGAGTGCGCATGTAGTAACTGGTTTTGGTGTGTCGATGGTTTCGAAAATGGAAGTCTGTATTTTACAGTGGGTGTATCATAGGTTATATTAGAGTGTGAGGAGGTGCATCAGATTTTCACGTGGATGATGTCATCAGTGATGTCATCAGTGATGTCATTTGAGATGTAGGCACCCCGGGACACTGCAGGAGCCGGCCCTGGGGGGGTGGCGGTCCCCAGGGCCATGGAGGGCTCCTATAGGGGGGGCCCCCCTCCCTTCATTAGTAAAGCCCTGGGGAGGTGGTGGTCCCGGGGCTTCGGGGGTCCGAAACGGACTTCCACATTTCTTTTGTTACTGCCCCGGGGAGGTGGCGGTCCCCGGGGCGTGTGGGGGGGCTGGAGCCCCCCACACAGGTCATTTATTTATTTAAAAAAAGAAGCCCCGGGGGGTTGCGTTCCCCGGGGCTGCGGGGGGCCGTGTGCCCCCCGCCACCCTTATTTAGTTGAAGCCCCGGGGGGTCGCAGTCCCCGGGGCTTGGGGGGGCCTTAGAGGCCCCCCCATACATAAATTTTACAAACCCCCGCATGCCCCCGGGACTTGGCCCACCCGGGGGCCAAATAGCAACAAAGAGCGGGAGCCCGCGCTTCGTTTTTTTTTTTTCCCGGCGGGATCCGCGCACCCTAAGCGCATCCTGCCGATTTAAAAAAAAAAATGCTTTTTTTGGCCCTGGGGTCCTTGTGGGACCCCCTGAGCAGGCCTAGGGGGTCAGGGTGTTTCTACCCTACCCCCTTTTTGCATTTTGCGCACTTGTTTCTGTGCCTCGGTTCTACCGAGGCACAAAATGGCTGCCAACACTTCCTGATTTGGAGTGTTGACAGCCAGTTGACAGCCAATTAGCATGCAGCTCGTGATCGGGAGGGTGCGCGGACCCTACGCGGC
Organism: Calotriton arnoldi; assembly: GCA_963921515.1. Taxonomy (NCBI): domain Eukaryota; kingdom Metazoa; phylum Chordata; class Amphibia; order Caudata; family Salamandridae; genus Calotriton; species Calotriton arnoldi. The sequence goes on from CAWUFW010005154.1 coordinate 496,141, forward strand.
CATAGATATATATGTGATTTTACTTTTGATTTTCTCAGGAACTACTGAACGGATTTACACCATTTTACCAAAAGGCATGACTCTGAACCAAGGGCTACCTTTTTGCCAAATTTGGTGTAATTCCGTTCAGCAGTTCGGGCTGTAGCTGCGACTAAAGTTTCCTATGGAAAATTGCATGAGGAAAACACGTTTTGGGACCCCCCTTTTTTCTTGGCCCCCACTTGAAGAATCACCCGAGACTTTCAGGATAGGAGCGGACTGGAGCGCCCCACGAGTTTTGAAAACTTCGTGAAGATTCGTCAACCGGCGCCAAAGTTATTGGGAATAGAATGTTGCGGATTTCCTATGGAAAATAGGTCCTAACTATAACTATTTACTGGCGACCGCCAGTAGATAATATATATATATATATATATATATATATATATACATATATATATATATATGAACATACATATATAAAAAATATAAATAAATTTAATTTAAAATAAAAACGAAACAACACATATTTTTTAGAATTAAATTACAAATAATTTACTAACAAAACATATATTGACATTTTAAAATATTATTATAATAAATCAAAAATATAGTTATATAAATTACAACATAAAATAAATTATTAAAAATTAAAATAAATACATATAAATTTCCCCTACATTAAAAAGAACATTTTTATACTAAATAAATATAAAAATAAGTACTCCCACCTAACACAACACAACAGTAACAAAATGTTTTACATCACACAAAAATAAGATTAACTACAGTAAATATATAGTTAATTAAAATATAACATTGGAAAATGCTACAATTTACTATTCCCAGTACAATTAACACAACAATAAATATTATAATTAACAAAAAAAAATATTCCCACTCCAGTCAGTGCAACAGTAGGGAAAGTGTTGGACTGCAGAGGGGAAATGTTTAGGGGTCAATTACGATAACGGTCGGAAAGCCTCTGACCGCTAGTCAGATGCTTCCCAACAGCAGTCGGAGGGTTTCCGACCGTCTCGGTCGGCGGTCAGAACATAAACAGCCCGGTCATTCCGACTTGCTCTCGGAGTCTTCCTGTCGATCAGAACCACATCGTAATCCCCTATGGACGACGTTTCCGCCATCGGGATTACGATGTCAGTTTCTCACAGCCTTTCCGTGCCAGCTTTTCCCGACACGGAAAGGCTGTTGAAAAGTTACTTTGGGGGCCACTAGCAGGGCCCCCTTTCCTCTGCGGTCTATAGTCGGTGGTTGAGGGGGTACCTAGTGTACCCCCCTGTAAAACCCTGCACTGTGTGTCAGGCACCATGCGGTGCCTGCCACAGGGTGCAGGGTTTTACACACACCCCCATTTCTCTATAGGAGCCTGTATTATGGCCGGTTTATGGCCGTAACACAAGCGCCCATAGCAAACAGTGGGATTCCAACCGAATAGTGTTAGTTCACACCGTAAGCAGGTCGGTCGGTCCCGAGTACGAGACGGTGTCGGTCGGAGGCAACTCCGACACACATCATAATAAGCCCCTTAATATTCCCACTCCAGCCATTGAAACAGTAGGGAAAGTTTTGGATTTATGGAGGGGCAAAATGTATTATTCCCACTCCAGTCAATGCGACAGTAGGGTAAGTGTTGGATTGCGGAGGCGTAAAATTTACTATTCCCACTCCAGTCAGTGTAACAGTAGGGTAAGTGTTGGTTTGCAGAGGTGTAAAATTTACTATTCCCACTTCAGTCAGTGCAAAATTAAAAACAAATAAAATATATTAAACAAAATGAAAATATATTTTTTTTTAAATACATTAAAATATATGCTGAATAGAAAAATAACAATATATTTAACATAAAAAAATTTAAATTAATTTACTTCCCATCCCATACCCCTAAAAAACCCACAACCTACATCTAAAGTTAAAAAACAATTACATGTACAATTAACATAATTATTTATCAATTAAACAAATATTATTTATGAAAAACTAAATATAAATTTCCTAAAATTAATTAACTTCCCACCCTTTACCCCTACTAACCCCACAACCCCCACCTAAAATTAAACAAAAAAACAAATAATAACATAATTATATTAATTAGTTTACAATTAAACAATTATTAGTATTTAACAAGTAATTAACAAATACAATAAAATAATTTACTCCCCACCCTTTACCCATATAAACCCCACTACCCAAACCTAAAAAACATGTAATTAAACAATTAAGATCATTAATTATCAAGTAGTTAATTAATATTAATTAACAAATAATTATTAAAAAATAAATTACTTCCCACCCTTTACCCTTATAACCTCACAACCTACACCTAAAAAATAAGAAAAGTACACAATTAACATAATTATTATCAATTAATTAAATATTATTAATTTACAACTAATTAATAATTAATTTAAAAAAATTACTTTCCACCCTTTACCCCTATAAATGCCACAACATGCAAAAACAATTGACATAAAAAAAATTATAACACAATTGACAAAATTAAATATCAATTAAATAAACAATATTAATTACAAAAATAATAATTAATTTATTATAATTAAATTACTTCCCACCCTATACCCCATAAACCCACAATGCGCTACAGAACTAAAAAACACAAAATGTAATTACATTAAATTTCATAACTACTAAAAATGTAACTAATATAGTAAGAAACATAAACAATAATTAAACTAAAAATTATGTCATAAACATTTAAAATATATAGTAAAAGCATAACAGAAATTAAAAACGATATTTTAAACAACTATACTTTTACAAACGATATTAATATCTTCTATATTTTAAAAATCGAAATTACTTACCTTTAAATGGATATTCTTGACAGCGATATTCTTGCACTCGATATTTCCATTCCACAATATTTTTCACTCGATATTATGGTTAGTCTAAATTTTTAACTCGATATTCTGTCTCACCACCTAAACAGCTATGCGTCTCTTGGGACCTCCTCACTTTGCCGCCTGCACAAAGCAGATTGGGGGCACCTGATATGAAACTGTATGCCATGTATGCCCAAGTACAGTATTTTCATTATCGGCTTCACCCAACTCCATTCCTTCCCCACGCAGCCATAGAACTGGATCGTGCCTCCCCCTGGCCATTAACAATGGCGCTCTATGGGGCAGATTTACAAGCCCCTTGCGCCACTTTTGCATCACTTTTCCCATGTTAAAAGTGACGCAAACGTGGCGCAAGGGGCTTGTAAATAAGCCCCTATGTGCCTAGTGAAGCACAGAGAGACAATATAGACATTGTAGCGTGTGTGTACTGAGAATTGGAGGGGTTGCGTAGACATGCGCGGCTGGCGTGTCTGCATGCCCCATCTATCCCCATTGCCAACAATCCCCAGATTCCGCTGCTCATGACAGGGGTGCTGTGCTGCGGACACAGTTCCAGATTTTTTCAGACTTTTACCCCAGAGATCACTTCAAAGCTGATTACACCCCATACTCCTACACCCTAGACTGTCTCCTTTTTTACTAACTCTAGGCTACTTGCCACGCTATCCATGCCACGTTCTCTTCTCCCCGCCTCCTCTCCCAGCACTATAACATATCCACTCTTTCCCTTCCCCAAGTAAGCTCATCACTCGCCTATACAAGAGCATGCAAACTTCCTCACCAATAACCTATCCAACAGCAAGCATGGCATGGGACATGGATATAGATCCCCCCTGACAAATAAGCGGTGGGAATTCTGCTGTGGGCAGCTAGACATACATAATTCAGCTATACCACACTCCACTTCAGTTGCTCAAAATTGGGCTGACTCCTGACCCGCATTGCCTACACCGCAGATTTCCCCAGACTAACTATATACATTGTGGATAGATATATTAAGGGGTTTGCCCTATTAATCCCACATAACCTGGGCTAAGGATACAGTGAACAGACAACTGATATAATGCGGGAACCAATTATAACAAAACGTACACCGTGAAAATACAAATTGATCACTGGCGCTGTATATAAATTTACCAAGCATCAATTATTATGACTCATTAGCAAGCAGACTAAACCATCACTCCTGGTGTTGTATTTCTATACACATTGTAGGTACAGGAACCATATACAGCGCCAGTGATCAATTTATATTTTCACGGCATACGTTTTGCATTTTACCAGTTGTCTGTTAACTATATACATTTGGAATGGCTATGTCCAAGGTGGCGTTATTCTGGGGAGAGTTGTATGCAGCCATACATATTATTACAGGTCACCATCCACCCTTTTCCCCCTTGGTTGTGCTCCTGGGATATGTCTTGGACATGCCAGTCTCTTACTGCCGCCTTACTGCCATGTTGCACTTATTAGCCAGAAGCAGAGTGACCGTGCATTGAGGGTGAAGACCTAGTCCTACATACAGGGCATGGCTGCGTGATGTTATACATTGTCAGGAGCAATTAACAAATTACTGGGAGCTAATGCCTTTACACTATGTGGGAGCCCTTCCTTTCCTTTCTTCTCTAACAAGACTCCTTTGTGTCGATAGCTGATGAGTCAGATCCAGGATCACACATTAAATGGGATGGCAATAGGCCACCCAATTCAGCTTCCCATGAGTAAAAAAGTACGGGTATACCTGTTATGCCAAGCTGTTACTGGAATGAGGTAAACATCATTTACAACGATGTTTACACATCGCATGCCATTACAATGCGGTCATTACAACGACCGCGTTGTTACATCGCATGCCATTACAACGCAAGCCTTTACAATGACTTGCTGTAGGGAGCAGAAGGTGTTGGATTTTAAATCCAACACCTTACCTACTGTTGCACAGACTGGAGTTGGAATAGTAAATTATACAATTCCAACATCCAGCGCCCCTCCTACAGCAAGTTGTTGTAATGACTTGCATTGTGGTGGTTTGCGATGTAACATCGCAGTCGTTGTAATGACCGCGTTGTAATGGCATGCGTTCTAAATGCATGCAGTGTAACGTGGCCTATTCCTGAAATGATCATCATGATGTCTGGTCCTGCTTGCTGACCAGACCCCTTGCTGGTTAATATGCTATAATATAGTGTATGTCTATGACATGAGTGTCTTGCCTTGGTCGTTGTATCATTTGTACTCTGTGTATCATACAAAAATGGAAATGTATAGTTCAAAACACCAAGTGGATGTCTGTGACTATGCTCCCTTGTTGCTTTATGTTCTCTTTATTGTTGTTAAATGGCAATAAAAATTCAAAAAAAAACAAAAAACACCCCTCTGGTATCCAGCAACTTCCCCCAATATGGTTAGATTGGAGTGGGAACAGTAAATGTTACCCCTTTAGTGTCCAGTACCTTCCCCCATGATGGTTAAACTAGAGTGGGAATAGTAAATGTCACCCCTTTAGTGTCTAACACTTTTTAAAATCGATTTATATGGATTGTGATAATTTAGGGGCTGATTATGATGGCCACATTGTTTCGTATTTGGGACCGCCTGCCTACAAGGTGGCAGTCCCACAGGGCAAATTAGGATACGACTGCCAACGCGGCGGTCGCACTGTCCATGTTTTGTATAGTGGCGGGTGCTGTGCTCTTCAGCACCCGCAGCAAGACAAAACAGACAGCCCACACATATCCCTGCACTACGTGGCAGGCACCATGCGGTGCCTACAACATGGTGTAGGGATATGTAGGGATAGGTGCCCCCCAGGCCCTATGTCCCTGGGCCAGGGGGTTAGGGGGGCTCGTTACGGTTAACCACCGCAGAACGACCAGCAGAAAGGATTTTTGTAATCCCTATGGCGGTGACTATCAGGCACCGCCGCTAGTCAGGGAATACAGCAAGGTCCGACAGGCAGTCAGATAAAGACCGCCTGTCAGGACCATGGCGGTCGGTGTTTCCGACTGCCACACGTCCACATGCCATGATAATATGGTGGAAGGAGATCCCTGGTGAGATGGCCGAAGGCCAACGGTGGCGGTCCTTCGGCCATCGTAATGAGGCCCTTAATTCTATAATTTATTTAAAAATCATTTATTTTTATTTGTTTGTAGTGGAAATGCTTTGTGTTATTTTATTAGAATTTTTGGTTATTAGCAAAAAAAAGAATAATAGATGTAGGTTTCTAAGCAATAATATTAATAATTACATTTTGCTGCAAAATAAAGACATCACACATTTTTCTAAATCTATTTTTATTTATGTTTTAAATTTGTATTTATTGTATATTTTTACATTTGTAATCATATGTGCTTGATATAAAAAAACAATTACGTAGTTACATAAATAAAAAAAATCATTACTTCCTTATTAATAAAAACATGTAAATTATACTTATATACAATTCAATTGTATATTTTCAGATTTTATTTTCCATTGTTTAACATATTTTTTGCATTTTGTAATTCTTTTTATATACATATTTTCATCATTATTTTTACATATTTTTTTTAGTATATATTAAATGATTGTGTACATTTTCTACTATTATTTAATTTATAATTTACAATTTTGTCTTTTTATATAACATTGTTTGATATGTTTTACATGTTTAATAACTTTTTACATTTTTTAAAATATTTAATCAACATTTTTACCATATTTCCCATTAATTTCTATGGGGAGATAGTCTTTTTTTTTACCGCTACTTTCTATTTTACAATCTACTTGTGTTATTCTTAGTGTTTTTTCTTGGAACAAGGTTGCGGTAAGGAGCTGCTGTTCGTCGGAACAGGCAAGTCCTTTTTTAAGGATTTTTAAAGGGTTTTGAAAATAGAGGGGATTTTGGAAGGAGGTCTAGAAGTTAGTTGTAGGGGCTTATTACAATGTCGGTCGGAGTTGCCTCCAACCGACACTGTCTCGGTCTCAGGACCGACCGACCTCCGGTCGGTGGTTCCGACTGCCCGATAACGATGCGACCGAACACTGTTTCTCTATGGGAGCTTGTGTTATGGTCATAAACCAGCCGTAATACAGGCTCCCATAAAGAAATGAGGATGTGTGTAAAACCCTGCACCCTCTGGCAGGCACACCATGGTGCCTGCCACACAGTGCAGGGATTTACTGGGGGCCACCCTAGACACCCCCTCGGCCACCAACCATAGGCCAGGTAGGCAACAGAAGACGCTTTCCGACAGCCTTTCCGTGTCAGAAAGGCCGGCATGGAAAGGGAAACCGACATTGTAATCCCGACGGCGGAAATGCCGACCATAGGGAATTACAGCGTGGTTCCGAGCCAGTTGGAATCGTGCCAGACTGACTGGTCGGTTCACGCTCCGATCGACGACACAGTAATTCGGCGCTCGGTCCGCAAACCGACCGTGTCAGGCAAAAAGCTTCTGACTAGCGGTTGGAGGCTTTCTGACCGACATCATAATCCACGCCAAAGTGTTGTTTGTGGGGTTTTTGTATATTTAGATGCATTGGCCACACAACCATGGGGACACATTCAGGGGGGCACAACATGTGCGCCCCTGTCTGTACCCCCACAAAGTTCCAGCACGGCATGGACATGGACATCCATGCCGTGCTGGAACTTTGTGCTTTTTTGCTTTTCCCATTGTGGTACCTGTTTTCCAGGCACTGACATGGGAATATCAAAGAACCGCCGACCGTATTACGAGTTGCACATTTGCAACTCGTAATGCGGTTGGCCGTGCTTGCACAGCTTTGGCGCAGTGGAGGTGGCATTGCGCCATCAGCACTGTGCCAAAGTCGTAATCAGGCCTTTAGTGTGGTAATGGTTTAGAAGGGCGGCAGTATGAGATTGGAACAATTCCTTTTTTGGCTCAATGACAGGTCCACAGACATCCAGTTCACTGTCATACAATAACAGTGAGATAATTTTTTTTAGAAATTAAGATTAATGTGGCTGAGGACAAACTATGCACAACACTCTTTCACAAACTAACAGAGTGGAACACATTTTTGAGGTATACCAGCTATTATCTGTGAAGTTTGCAATATATTTCTACCCTATGGACAATTCTTATGAATTAGAAGAAACTGTGCCCGTAGGGTGAATTGCTTTATTGAATCGGGTATATTAATCAGGAAATTACAGGAGCAAAGGGATACTAAAACATGCCAAGAAACACGTGTGGTACTGTCCTAGGGAAAGCCTGTTAGGAACTTTTGCATTTAAAAAAGGAAAAATGTGAAGGCATATGCAGTCACTGTCTTACTACTGACACCCGTCCACCCAGATTTTCTGTCACAATGGAATCTTTCACCTATTGTTGGACACTACAGGTGCGGCAGGTGCGGCAGGTGTAAAGCCTGCGATATGACGTTAGAGACTGAGGTTACCTGCACATGATAACAAGCAGTTCATTTTGAAAAACCATACAAACTGCAACAGCACATATGTTATCTGCATGCTTAAATGCCTGTGCAATTTGACTTACGTGCATCAAACCAGGCAGAAAGTCAAAGCCAGGATTCTACAACACTGTAGCAGAATATACTGCAAAACATAAGGTGCTCCACTTGTGCATTCATCAGTGCCAGTCATAGTCCTGACAGTCTAAGGCGGTTTGTTCTGGAAAAGATCATCAAGAATCCACAGGCTGGGGACATTAACTCGGTGTTGAATCTTAGAGAATGCAAGCAGATACATTTGCTGGACACAGTCCAAAAAGGCTTAAATGAATTTAAGGAGATCCATAGACAGGCAGCTTGTTATACCAGTGGATCATCTCAGTTTTTACTTGGATGAGTACTTTCTTGTATTTCTTTCGGTCATGTACTGTTCCCAGAGGCCTATTCTTTTGTATTACAGTTTTATTCAGAATGTATATTTCAAATTGCAAATAGTGATATGCATGCTTCACGTGTTTCAACAACCATTGTTGACATATTCTATACAGCATCTTCAAAGTGTATGGTAATTGACTGACTGATTCTGAACACATGTTCTAATCATGCGGAAGAAGTTTGCAGAACGTATGAGATCATTAAAATTGACTGTATTAAGGGATTAGTGGACATATGTGATTCCTAATCCATCTTTAAAATTTTCTGTGAATTAGTCTGGTTTGGGAAATTGCATATTATTCATGAGACGCAATGCATGTGGAACACGAGGTAACCAAAGTAATTTATAGCTTCATCTGACAAGCGTACACGTCAACATGTGGGTTCCGCTTCTTCTTTATTTGTACATGGTACGTGGTTAGAAACATGATACAAACGCTGAGGGGCAAACCAGAAGGCTACAGTGGGGAATGCAGGTACAGCAGGTTCAAATAAAGAGATAATTTTCCTCTTAACCACAGTGGCGGTCGCCATAAGCAAAGGGTGGTTAGACGGGTGGGGCCGCGCGGGAGGCATCGCACGGGGTGGAGGGAGACTTGTGAATACAATATAAAATAAAATAAAACTTAAATTCAGCCGCCGGCCCCCTTCGCACCGCTTTTCCTCCTCGTCCTGGGTGAGTTCCCAGCAGCTCCTGGGACGGACTCCCATCTAATCCCCGTCCTGCAGAGCAGTGGGGGGATTGGTCTGAGCAGGCAAGAAAGATGCCCTGCTCAGAACAGGGAGTCTGTGGGGTTTCTCCAGCCCGGCTGCTCAATGCAGCTGGCCTGGAGAAAACCTAAGTGTGCATGTGTGTTTTGGTCGGCCTGAGACGGCTGACCAAAACACCTATGCACACTTAGGGAGTGGAGTGCACTCAGCCCCGCCCTTCCCAATACTGCTGGCCAAGAGCCGGCAAATGTAAAATAAAACGATGCAAGAACATCGTTTTATTTTACTTTTGCTGGCTCTGAGCCAGGCATAGGGGCGATGCTCCTCCGGGATTGCAGAGAAGCCGCCACTGCCTCAGCGTCACAACACACTTATCAGTAACTCGAGATTTACGGTCCTTTCCAATTTTTACAGTTGGTGACCTCGGATACGTTCTAAAATTATTAGAGAAGACACACCTAACCAGTTATTTACCAAACTAAGAGGATCATTACGATGGCGGACGGAAAAAAATCCAACCGCCATGGTAGCGGAAAATTACCGTCCGCAGGTACCGCGGAAACACCGCCGACCCTATTATGATCAACCGCCAAAATATTCCAACCACGGCGGTAGGATGCATCGAAAAAACGCCCGTAGACGGCGGAGAAGGTGAAAATCCAACCGCAACGGTCGGTAGCATAGCGGAAACACATAAACCCGCCGCCAGACACGCGGAGTGACCGCCAATGATATTATGATATCCCCGATGTCACAGCGGTACGTTCCACTGTTTCCATCCGCCACGGTCGCTAACAGTAATGAATGTGAGATACGGCGGAAGGCCTGCAGCATAGCCATCGCTGCGGATGCTCCGCCAACAAAATGGCGGCCAAGGAAAAAAACACACAATAAGGCCACCAAATGCACACAGGCAGCTAGCCCTGCCCCCAAAATAACCTGAAACATCCCAGTGACACACCCCCATGGCAAATTCAAATATACAAATCACAGGACAACCCACACAGCACACATGACAGCATTACACCATCTTGACACACCCACATAGCTGAGCATAAAACCAGCCCCTTCCCTGACCACAATCCTTTGCACTACTCCAGCCCTGAAGGAACCAAACCCTGCAGCACATAGGATAGGCAAAACACCACACATCTCACCAGCACAACAACACACACACACACCACCTACACCACCCACACCACCCTCACAACTGCACCCAAAACATCAGCACACCACACACCATGGCACCACATAAAAGGCCTAAATTCACTGACACTGAGTTGACAGTAATGGTAGATGAGATAGTCAGAGTAGAACCACAACTCTTTGGTAGCATGGTCCAACAGACACCATTAGCCACAAGAACAAACATGTGGGTAAGGATAGTGGACAAGGTCAATGCAGTAGGGAATGTGCCCTGCAACAAGCATGAAATCATGAGGCGGTGGCATGACCTGAAGAGTGTTGTCAAGAAGAAGAGGGCTAAGAACCGTGAGCTGGCTGATGCTGTAGTGTAGCTCCTATTTCCCTAATAGGCTCTGCGCATTGGAATAATATATCCTATAGGTTTGACATAGGACTAAGGTCGGTATGTCCCTATCGAGTATATTAAACTTAATTACTTGTGCCAGCTAGCTCAGAGGCCACTAGAAACTCCTTGACAACAAGAAGGGAGTAGTTTCTGGCAGCCGCAAAACATGACCAATATGTTTTCCTTTTAGAATCAGAACGTGTCCCAGAGTCGTGGAAACACTAGATAACTATTTCACTCAGCTCAGTCGTGCATGCTTAGTTTTCCTTAGAGTTACACAGAAATAATAGACGGGCATTTTCAATAAAAGATTTATTGAACAGTCTTGTTTCTGGTGTAAGTATAATGTGCTGTTACGATCACAAGACAGTATGCGAGATAAATAATGTACAGGGTGAGCAGTAGAAATAAATAATACTGCGATAGCATTATCTTATAGTACAAATGCTGTTACATAAATAACACAGACTAAAAATGCGAGTACTCATACGATGCGGTGCTAAGCTAGTTCTACCCCAGTGTACCTAACCTAACCTAGGTGTAGGACAAGGTATGAAGTAGGTGAAGTATTCCTTACTATGGTATACTAAGAGTATGTTAAGTCTAGTATGCCTAGTATGCCAAGAGTCCCTCTAGGTTCTTATCAGCTCCATACCTGAAGAATGAGAGAGGTTGGAATCTCTTTGCCAGACTCGAACTCCAACACCCCGCAAGGAAGTCAGATCACTGGAAGCTGGAAGCTGGGCTCTCTGCGTGCAGGGAATGGCAGCGTCTTCTCAGTGCGTCAGGCCGGGATACGGGCTCCTCTGAAGTCGAGGTCTCCTCTGATTTACAGGGGCTAGGGAAGGTATATTTATACCTGAGAGTACCTTAGGAATGTTAGCATTGACGTGAATTGGACAACGAAAGACGTCATGAATGAACCCCTAAGGAATAATGGTTCATGCATAATATATGAGTCCTTGAAGAAATCAATAGTCCTGGACTAGGGAAACTCCCGCAGCCTAAGGGTCTGTTCTTCATGAACTCATTGTGACGTTAGGGTGGACGGATGTCAGAGACCATGCCTGTATTTGGAGTGCACGGTTTAATGCCTAAATAAGGCCTGGGATTCTATGCCTATATAAGGGCAGGGCGAATTGTGCCTATATAAGGACAGGATATTGGAAAGCCCGTTATGGACACCCTAAGAGGAAATACAACACCCACTCCTCTTTCGTGTGTATGATAATACTAAAATGCTAAACATTAAAAATGCTAAACATTAAGAATGCTAAACATTTAAAATGGAGTACCGCATATTTCTAAAATTTTTCATAAAACCATTTAAAAAGGCATTTTTTTAAAAAACCTATTAGAATGCAAAAGGTACTGTACATTTGAAGCATTGTTTTTCATTACAGGCATAAAATTCGAAAATAAATGCAATTGAAATGAAATAAGCAGTAATATTTACATTTGACAAAAATTGATCGATAAGTTATTCAAAAATCAAAGTCATTTTATGTCATGAAAATTAAATGAACTGTTTTTAGACACATAAGATGACTAAATGTCTTTGGAAGGACCGCCTAGTCTGTACTATAAGGCTAGTTCTACTTTAAGCAGATTGAAGTTCCATTTTCCTTCGAAAAAATGGGGAAAAAGTTCAATTTCTGGTAGAGTTCCAAGTTTTTGAAAAAATGAAGGCCAAATTGTTGCTGTATTTTTGGAACACTGTATGCTGAATCAGAGTAAGTTTACGGGTCTGGTGTAAACATTAGATCATCTATTTCTATAGACAAAACATCATCCACTGTAGTTGGTGTGAGTTGGAACACCTCGTGAAGTAGGTTAATTGCACAGAGATGTGAAGCATTGCTTTCAATTGTTGCAACGTTCGCGTCCGTTGTTACCTGTGTGCCTGTAGTTCTTTCTCGTACCTCAGCAGCTGCCGGAAGCGTCTGTGAGATCTCAATGAATGCTGTCATCAGGATAGGAAGCCGCTGGGGACAAGACATAGCATGGGCCGTTATCTGGTCCAGCAGAGTATCGACGTCCGTTGGCGCATCCGATGGAAATGTTAGACAGGTGTCCAACACGCATTCTACACCGCATAGCAGGCATCGTAGAACAGGTAAGATGCAATCTTGCCAGATTGGTCTAAAGGACAGAAACCATGTGGTATTAAGGTCCCGTAGACGATTTATGCCCAAAAGCTGTACTATTTGCTCACGGCACTTTCGTTCAAGGAGAGCTTTCTCCATGTCGCTCGGAGTGATGTCGGTGAATTGGCTGGCCATAGCGAAATAGCAGGAAGAGAAATAGAATTCCGGCAACGAGTGCTAGAATTAATGGTATGCCACCAAACACCGAATGTGCAAAGTTCGGGATGATTCCGAGTATTGCCTGGAAGGTGCTAACAGACCCGAGCAGATGCTCTTAAATACATGTACAATTCCTGTTGTATCAGACATGTTGAAAATTCGTCCTATCATTTCCACGAAATGTATAGGGCAGTTTGTACGTATTAAAGACTGTATCTCAGCCGAAGTCCTTGCAATTTGCAGATTATAGGTTTCTTTGGCCGAGGTCAGAGGCACTGTTTGTTGTAAAAGCATGGCTTTCATTCTGCTTAAAGTATCAAATCTTATAAAAGAGACGTTCAGCGAAGGCCATAAAGGCGACTCCCTGACTGTGTCTATTGGGGCAAACAATACTTGCATACAGCAAGTGACCCTGGAGTTGACCGTTACTAGATATGGGATGCCTGGCAGCATGCCACAGCAACTCTGATCATTCAACATGAGGTAACTCCCATTAGAAAGTTGTCCGAACGTTGGATTAATCACAGCAGCTGGTGTACCCTGCTGATGGCAAGACAAATTTGCCACAGAACCATTACAAGCCCCGTGTAAGGAAATGTCCTGACATATAAGTGGACCGCTGAGTGCACGTTTACAGTTTTTACCGCTTAAAAACACTTCACGATCCCCGCTCCAACATCTATATGTATATGGTAAAGCCCAAGATGTCTTAATGTATTCCTTACCCAACCTTTCATATTTGCCTGCTTGCATTTGTCTGAGGCAATACTGAAACTGAAAAGTAGTCACAGGTAGTGTAATTTTGCCATGAATAAGCCATTCTGTAGCTGGTTTTTCTGCCACTGTGAATGGTAACTTTTCCAGTTTTTCAATGCTCAGCACTGTATACTTTGCTCCTCTCTGTGCCAGTTCAATCTGTTTATCAGTTAGATTGTATTCTGCAAACAGAGCTGATGTGTTGATAAAACGCCAAGGCACATAGCCCGCTCGCAATGATTGCAGCGTCCAGCTTAATAACATAATAGAACGTATTTGAGATTGGCCTTGTTGTAACATCGCCAAATCTTGTTCTAGAATGTCGATAGCAGAGGATACAATGCCGTCCAGTGAATATATTCTGGAGGACAAAGTTGTTAACCCATTGTCGACCACAGAGAGTGTTTTCTCTAAATTAATACGATCAAGTTCACGTATTCGTTCTGCGGCCTCTATCTGTGACACCCTCTAAGCTTCATTATAAGCAGCATAAATGCCGGCATATATGAAACGTTTTTGACGCGGTTTTCTTGGTCCAAGCAAGAAATCCCTAAGATCTGCGTCTTTTGCAAGTAAGGATAAGTGTTGTTTCACATCCTGTAGTGTAGATGTATGCAGCCAATCTAGGCATAATTTCCCTACACTGTATGTTGTTACTACCCCCGGATGTTGTCTTTGGACGTATCTTGGGTCTGGTCTATGAATAGTAAAGCCCTGAGTTTTATTCAGGAATCTTTCCTGACAGTTATTCGTGTCTATGGGCCAGATCAACCATTTTTTCCAATCAGGATTAGATCTGTTGAGTTGTAGTATATTGTCGACTGTCACCACTGCCTGTGTTACATTATTTTTTGCAGGAGTTGGTACAGAAGGTGTGTTCATCTCTTTGATCTTGGCTAATCCAAGACAAGATGTTTGTTGGATAGTTTCATTCAAAAACATTATTTGTTCAGGGATGATGCAGGCTCTGAATAAAGCTTCTATCCCCTGTACTTGCCATTCTTTAGTGCCCCACAACGTTTTTGTGTCTATTGTGTCTTTCCAAAAGTCGAAACCCTGTCTAGACAGTTGGGCATTGAATAATGCAGAATAAATCTGTTTTGTATTTGTTAACATAATTTTCAGTCCTGTTTTGTTTACATTTTTATAGTAAAACATTTCTGGATCAGATGTATTGTAACCTGAAAAATATGGAAATTTACTGGCAAATGTTTGTGAACTACCTTTAGGTGGTGTAGGACAATGTTCCCATTGGTAAAACATAAACACATTTCTTGGATATGCAGATTTATGCAAAAAATGATGACCATAGTGATTATAACAATACAGTTCTTCATAGTCTGATGAACCCTCTAAATATAAATATTCATTTTTAGAAAATGCAGCAGATTTTTCTAGGTCAAACATAATATCAGTCACAGTCTCAAAGTCCCAATCATCAGAATAGGTACTGGACGTGATTAGATCACTTAGTGAAATTTTAAACAAATGTGGAATGTTCAATTCTTCCGTTGGACCGAATATATCAAAATCTGTTTTGTCCCACACTATACCATTGTGTATAGGAACAGCTGTGATGTTCACTGATGACAAGTCTCTTGCTTCACGATGGGAAGATTTATGAGGTTTCAAAAGTACGTTTACGTCTTTTCCTTCAGTGTTCACATGGATGTATCTGCCACTTATAAGCACGCTTACTGTTGTTACCAAAGCTAGCCAGAGCAGGAAAACAAAAAGTCCAGATGTAATCCAGAGTTCAATCCATGGAGAAACCAAATAAGTCTTTTTCAGAAAGTGAAGAAAGTCTTCTACTTGCTGCTTGAATTTCAATGACACTGGCGTTGTTTCAGGTTCACTTGGATCTTCTGAGAACGTATCAAAGTTAATGAAGTAGCCAGAAGCAGTTCTGTCAATTGTTTGAATTGCATCAGGATTTGTTGAAATCACTGGAACCAGTTCATCACTTGTTACGTTGGTGTAGACAGGTGTATTTGGACGAACTGTTACTTGTTCTTCAAGAGGGATGAGTTCCATAGCGTTGTTGCATAGTCCTTCATTTGTTACAGCTGAATTCTCGATTGTTATCAGTCTTTCAGTATGAACCTCTTGGATAGTAGCGAGAGGAGTGCGTTTGCTACTAGGTGGGAGTCCACGAGGCCTACTATTTAGTATTGGCCACATACTGTGGTTTGATCATGTCGATGGACACAAATCTTTTCTCCTTTCTTCCAGCAAGGGGCGGCAGTAGTACTGTTCTTGTTCCTTGAACTGCTAGGACAGGTACTGGTTGTCTGTAAGAAGGTCCAAATTCCTTCTTGTCCGCAATTTTTTCTCTGACTAGATCCCCAACTTTAGGAATCCAGACAGGCCTTGCTGGGACAGCCGGTTGATCCCCAGTGGTGGTTGACTGTAGGAATACGTTGCTTTGTTTCGTTCTTAATTTGTTTAAGTCCTGTAAAACAGCCAAACGATCTTTGATATCAAAGGGTTTATTTTCCACCACTGTGCCTACGTTTTCTAAGTCTGGTACCCACATTCTTGTCCCAAATAGGACCTCATATGGAGTGACCCCCCCTAGAGAACTTCTTGGCAGGTTATTAAGTGCGCGTTGAACTCCACTAAGTTGTTTGACCCACCCGTCACCCGAGCCTAATACTCTAGCTGTTATAGACTGCTTTATGTCCCGGTTTTTCCTTTCCACAACCGAATTTCCCTCAGGATGGAATGGAGAGGAGTACCGCAATGCAACGCCCAGACTGGCCATGGCGTCTTTGTAAGCCCGAGAGCTAAACGCAGGACCCTGGTCAGAATGTAGCGTGCCTATTGCGTATATGCCGATAAAGACTCGCAAATCTTTTATAACAGTTCGAGCGTCAGCTGAGCGCTGAGGCCATAACCATAGGAACCTAGATTCAGTATTTGCGGGAATGCCTTTGTCCAGTAGGACGCAGGCGCGTAGATAGTCGAATGCTGTCTAACAGTGGTGTCTGTACTGGGCTGCCGCATTCGCAGCATCGTTTCTGGTGGCTCTCTCGCTGTAATTTACAGTCTAAGCAGTTGTTGATGAATATGTGAATTTCTGTATTCATCCCAGGCCACCAGTACATCTCTTTTAAAGTCAAGATAGATTTAGAGATCCCTCGATGTGTCAGACCCTCCCCCAAATGTGTTTCATAAATCAAGGCTGCTCTACGTTCCTTGTTTGGTATTACCCTATCCCCCACTCCAGGGATTCGAGCAAAAGGAATGTTGTTCGCATCAATTACATAAGAGTACTTGAGTGGAATTTTTTTTGGTAATGCAGCACTGCTGCCTTTGCTTGATGCATTGACAGCCAACATTATCTCACCGTCTATTTTTGTTTTTGAACGAGTGATCGCAGCTACGGAAGCCGTTTGCACAGCCCCCTTTGCGGCTTCGTCAGCCAATGAATTCCCTGCAACGTGAACGCCATCACTTTGATGACTCAGTGTGTGGATCACGTGAGCCTTTGGTAGTTCGTTTTTCAACTGAACTACTTGTTCCCAAAGCAATTTGTGCTTTATTGTGCCACCTTTCGCATCTTTGAAACCATTTTCAAGCCAGTTTTGTATATATTCATTATACGACTGCACACAGTAAAAGGAATCGCACACGATTAGTGTGGGGAATTCTCGATCTGTACTTTCAAGTGCCAGTTTGAATGCTTGTAGTTCAGCTCGCTGAGCTGTACAATCTCCTAGAGAGTGTGTTTTTGTGACCATAGGTCTGAAGATGCCATTTCGCATGCGACCTTTAACGATAGCACACGCTGCACTGTAAGCTTGCTTACCCCTATTGCGGGTTGTGCGGATCCGTCAGTGTAAATTATGAATTCGTACTGATCGAAAGGCAGAATTTCAGTAGGCAGGGGACATTCATGTTCGTACTGCAGGAAGGCTTGTGTTTTTAAATCTGGATCAAAAACATATTCAACATCTGTTGCAGCAAGAGAATTAACCCATTGTATCCATCTTGGATGCAATGCCTTAGCATTTGGAATGCTTGCTTTTGTAACCGCTTCTAAAGCAGGTACTGGGGTTACGATAATAATGCGTTTCCCTGGGCTAAGGCTCTTTCTTTTGCTACAGCGGTTTGAACTGCTGTTAGAATTTTTTCAGTAGAACTGAAGCGCATTTCCGCTTGTGTGTACAAGTGTGATTTATACGCTATTGGTATTTTTTCACCCTCATTGAAAGTTAAGTAGGTGAATCCGCATTGACCCGAAATTATTCGGATCACCAAATTTCGTTCACTTACGCGTGTTTGTAAGTGATTTGTTGCTAACATGTTAGCCTGGAGTGAACGCAAAATTTCTGTGTGTTCCTGTGTCCAGTTTTTGATTGAAAATTAGGTTTGATTAATGCGTAGAGAGGTTTAACCCTTTCTGCGTAGTTTAAAATGTATGTTCTTCCAAAATTTAAGAAACCCAGGATTGATTGTAACCTTTTTAGCGTTTTTGGAGGTTGGAGCAGCGCACACTTTTCTAAAAAAGTTAGCTGCCAAGCTCTTGCCTTCACTTGAAAGCTCATATCCTAGAAATAGGACATTGAGATGGGCAATTCTGGACTTTTTAAAGTTGAATTTGTAACCCTCAGAGGCGAATCCCAGTATAATGGTGCTCACCCTGTTCAAGTGTTTTACTAGGTCATTGTCTGTCAGATATATGTCATCGACATAGGACAATGCCTCATTGTCATAAATTTGTAGTAACTCCATTACCCTCGCTGAGAATAAACCTGGGCTATTCTTGAACCCTTGTGGGAGTCGACAAAAGTGACGCTGGGTCCCCATTATTGAGAATGCTGTTAAGTACCTGCTTTCAGGTGCTATGTTTTGACAAAAGAAACCATTTGAGATGTCTAATGTTGTTTTATATTTTTTATGCACAATGTTATTCATTAATGCTGTGCTATGTGCATTTTGCACTGCAAAAGTTTTAGAACAAGTGTTTAGGTGTCTGTAGTCCAAAACTAGACGATATGTTTTGTCTGGTTTGGAGACAGGAAACAAAGGATTTTTCATTGAGGAGGTGCATGTTTCAATCACCCCTTGGTATTCAAGTTGATCTAAGATCTCCCTGACCTGTTTTTTAGCTTCTTGCTTAATAGGATACTGCCGTTATGCAGTTGGTTCATGTTTCAGATGTATTTTATGGTGAGGTGAATCCTCATCCCATCCTACATGATTTTTATATAATGCTGGGGCCTGGGCCACTGCCCATTTCCTGGCATATGTATATTTTAGGTGAATTGGAATATGGTTGGAGAAGGCAGGCATAATTATGTCCTCGCCGTGTGGGCACTCCCTGACAAATTGTGGTGGCCAGTCCTTTTCTGCTAGAAGTATGTCATAGCCCTTTGATAGTTTTTCCCAAGTGCTTTCACCTGTCTAGGTTTGTCTCCCTCCATCCGGAGTGTTATGTCATATAACTTTTGTGGAGTACTAACCCTGGTGTCTACAGTCTCGACTGTGATGTACTCATTCAAGTCCACTATCTCCAGAAGTTCCCTCAGGTTCTGGCGAACTATTGTGACTTCTGCTGCACTGTCCAGCATGGTCTGAGCCCATTCTCTATTCTTGAGTTGCGTTCTCAGTATTCTCGGCATGTCTTATTTTTAGACCTGCTACTTTCTTTTTGGAGAATTGAGGTTTTACTTTAGTTTTTGGAGCGTGTTTGTCGTCTTTCGATGTCACGCGTTCTTCTCTGTGTTCCGTCCGTCCTCTTCTTTCCGAAGTCTGTGGTGAGATCTGAAAGGGACGAGAGGAACGTGTATCAGTATCATGATACCTAGCAGGTTTTCTCAAATTATCCCTATTCCTGAGGTTATACCTCCTTTCAGAGGGCTCCTTTTGAGGAGAACTACCTCGGGATTGAGAACGTTTCTCGTTTGATTTTTGTTTAGCAGACTCCCACTTCTTTTTAGAAGATGTAGGAGTTTGTTTTATTGAGTCCTTCTCAGGACTTTCAGATAGTTTCGGCTTCAGTGGTCTTCCACCCAAACTATCTCTGCCTAATTCTGCATAAGATTGTTCAATTATTCTGGGTAGCTCAGTTTGATGTTCTGTAACATCGAATTCCTCAATTTTTGGCGGATCGCCACTGCTGCTGCCTCCCTTTAATATTAGATAATATAATTGTTGATACCTGCTCAAAATTTTTTAGTAACTTCATACCTAAATTTAGAGCAGGCTCTGCCCCGTATTCGTTTTGAATTTGTTTTAGGACATCAGGTATTACTGCAATTGACGGAATACCATGTGTTTTAGTATAGATGGCAGCAAAGACTGAGCCCCAAGTGGTGCAGTCTTCCAGTTGTGGTGTGATCCCCATCGGTAAACTGATTGTTAGGATTCTGTGTTTCTCATGTGGGCTAGTATTTGGAAATACTGCTTCGATTTGAGTAATTTTTGAGCTATCCAAAACGGAATTTGCTCACGTTTTGTGGGCATTTTACCCATGACTGAGTTGAGAGTCTGTGGTGTAATTTTTAGTGTATTCCCCTGTTGGGGAGTTGGATTTGGATATGTCAATGGTGGTCGGACTGTAAAAGTCTGCATGACATATTGGACCAATTAAATCAACAAAAGGGTGGGGGACAATAGGGCTTATTTTACTAGGTCCAGCATACATGCCCAGGGTAATGTATTGAAATAGGGTATGCAGTTCCTAAGGGCATGAAGATATACAAGGTCAGAGGGGTGCTAGGTTCTAAGTGCAGGAGCACACGTGAATGTCCTGTGATTCCTGGCGAGAGGGGAAGCCCCTCTTCGGAACTAAAGCCCTCACACACCCAGCAAGCTAGGTGTCATGCTTCATCATTTGGGCCTTCTCCTCGTCGGGCCGGCGCTGCAATGCCCGACGGGCTCCCATAAATGGGGCTCTTTTTCGGAGATCTTTTGTTCCTGCCGTTTTGTGCAGTGGGGGTGAGGGGCCTAGTTGTGTAGATGTGGTAAAAGTGAGTTAAAACAGGTCAGTTAGTCCTTGAACAACCTTTATTCAGCTAGGTAAACTGCCTGATTAAAATGTATGGAGTGGCATAAACCTAGGGGTTATGTGCCTAGATATCTATGTCCTACTCTCAATAGGTCGACATGTTTCTTGCCTATACCGTCAGGGCGATCATTGGCAATTCTTCAGGACCAGATTGAAAAATGTTATCTACACATAATGAGAGGGGAAACCTACCTCCCAAATCGTGGTATAGTGGGCAATGTCCCACCGTTGTCACGTAACCTAAGTGCCTACTAAGTTAAGCTTCATCAGTCTCCGGGGCGATAAAAAGAGCACCAGCAGTAAGTGTCCGGCACTCCTATGCGTGCATGCAGTCTCACCTACCCTCGCCGCCGGAACCGGGTGGTCAAAATTTTTATTAATTTTTATTAACTCTTTTATTTGAGTATGTAATTCCTCATCTGTCATTATATCCAGTTCAGGATGAGGTGTGTAGCCGGCTAAAATCGGCCATGTTGCTCCTGGTCTACCTAGTGGACCGAGCCTGGTAATGTTTTTGTGATGTTTTAGGGCGCCTTTAAACCAGAGCTGATGCTCTTGGTATGTTAATGGAATTTCAATATCCTCGAAAGGAATGTATTCCTCTGGTAGATCATCTTCTTTGTAGAAGTGAAATGTTTGTGATGTTGGATTGCATTCCGGAAGTAGTACCCATGAATAGAATACCTCTGTCTGAAATGATTCATGTGCCTCTATCACGAAAACTGCTCTACCTCCTCTTGGCGATAGGCCATGTTTTATAAGTTTTAGAGTTATGGCTCTTCTTAAGTTTTGAGGGATGTGTACCACACCCTCCTCAGTTTCATTTAAACCTGTAAGGTTAAAAACTGTTACGACTGGGTCAGCCGTAGCTCCACCGGTTTCGGTGTTATTGTCTCCGTCAGGCATTTTGTTTTTTGAAAAATGTAGAACAAGTTTCAAGGAAACAAAGATAAAGTGCACAATATTTTGGAACACTGTATCCTTCAACGTTGAGCAAACCAAACAGCTAATATATAGGGTACTTCCCTATGTAGCCTTGGTGGATACTTAACCCTGCCCACTCCAGACGTCTTTTGGAATATATGGGTAGGGGTCTTTGAGAGAAAATAGCACGGCTGAGTTACTCAGTATCTAAAGTTGAATTACTGCCTAACCAAACCGTTGGGCGCCATGTAGTGTAGCTCCTATTTCCCTAATAGGCTCTGCGCATTGGAATAATATATCCTATAGGTTTGACATAGGACTAAGGTCGGTATGTCCCTATCGAGTATATTAAACTTAATTACTTGTGCCAGCTAGCTCAGAGGCCACTAGAAACTCCTTGACAACAAGAAGGGAGTAGTTTCTGGCAGCCGCAAAACATGACAAATATGTTTTCCTTTTAGAATCAGAACGTGTCCCAGAGTCGTGGAAACACTAGCTAACTATTTCACTCAGCTCAGTCGTGCATGCTTAGTTTTCCTCAGAGTTACACAGAAATAATAGACGGGCGTTTTCAATAAAAGATTTATTGAACAGTCTTGTTTCTGGTGTAAGTATAATGTGCTGTTACGATCACAAGACAGTATGCGAGATAAATAATGTACAGGGTGAGCAGTAGAAATAAATAATACTGCGATAGCATTATCTTATAGTACAAATGCTGTTACATAAATAACACAGACTAAAAATGCGAGTACTCATACGATGCGGTGCTAAGCTAGTTCTACCCCAGTGTACCTAACCTAACCTAGGTGTAGGACAAGGTATGAAGTAGGTGAAGTATTCCTTACTATGGTATACTAAGAGTATGTTAAGTCTAGTATGCCTAGTATGCCAAGAGTCCCTCTAGGTTCTTATCAGCTCCATACCTGAAGAATGAGAGAGGTTGGAATCTCTTTGCCAGACTCGAACTCCAACACCCCGCAAGGGAAGTCAGATCACTGGAAGCTGGAAGCTGGGCTCTCTGCGTGCAGGGAATGGCAGCGTCTTCTCAGTGTGTCAGGCCGGGATACGGGCTCCTCTGAAGTCGAGGTCTCCTCTGATTTACAGGGGCTAGGGAAGGTATATTTATACCTGAGAGTACCTTAGGAATGTTAGCATTGACGTGAATTGGACAACGAAAGACGTCATGAATGAACCCCTAAGGAATAATGGTTCATGCATAATATATGAGTCCTTGAAGAAATCAATAGTCCTGGACTAGGGAAACTCCCACAGCCTAAGGGTCTGTTCTTCATGAACTCGTTGTGACGTTAGGGTGGACGGATGTCAGAGACCATGCCTGTATTTGGAGTGCACAGTTTAATGCCTAAATAAGGCCTGGGATTCTATGCCTATATAAGGGCAGGGCGAATTGTGCCTATATAAGGACAGGATATTGGAAAGCCCGTTATGGACACCCTAAGAGGAAATACAACAATGCGACTGGTGGAGGCCCTCCCATTCCACCAAAACCATTCTCTGCGTGGGAGGAGAAGGTGCTTGCCATACTGCATCCAGAGAGTCTGGAAGGAATACCCGGGGGAGTGGAGGCTGGTAAGTACCTACTAATGTATACCATGATACTGCCATGTACTGTCTTGCACAACTAAAAAGCTACATCCCTGAGGCACAAGTACACTCATCTGCACCCCAAAAACACACACAGGTCACACTGATTTAACATCCACCCCACCTCTAACATCACAAAGGTAGACAACATCAACTGTGTTGTATGTGTCCAGGTAAACAGCACTCCAACTCCCACCAGGCACACCCTGCCCCATCCCTCAGCAGGATGGAGCACTCCCTCCCACCCAGAAGCATGTCTCAGCCATTGTGTTCTTCACCCTCAACTAACAGGTAGGTAGCCATCTTTCCAGGGAGGTGTGTTTGGAATAGGGAGGCCTGCACTACAACTCCCACCAGGCCCCCTTGTCCCACAGCTGAGCAGGATGGACTACTCCTCCCACCCAGAACCATGTGGCAGTCATTGTGTGCTACACCCTCACCTAACAGGTAGGTAGCCATCTTTCCAGGGAGGTGTGTATGGAATAGGGAGGCCTGCACTACAACTCCCACCAGGCACACCCTGCCCCATCCCTCAACAGGATGGAGCACTCCCTCCCACCCAGAAGCATGTCTCAGCCATTGTGTTCTTCACCCTCACCTAACAGGTAGGTAGCCATCTTTCCAGGGAGGTGTGTTTGGAATAGGGAGGCCTGCACTACAACTCCCACCAGGCCCCCTTGTCCCACAGCTGAGCAGGATGGACTACTCCCCCCACCCAGAACCATGTGGCAGTCATTGTGTGCTACACCCTCACCTAACAGGCAGGTAGCCATCTTTCCAGGGAGGTGTGTATGGAATAGGGAGGCCTGCACTACAACTCCCACCAGGCACACCCTGCCCCATCCCTCAGCAGGATGGAGCACTCCCTCCCACCCAGAAGCATGTCTCAGCCATTGTGTTCTTCGCCCTCACCTAACAGGTAGGTAGCCATCTTTCCAGGGAGGTATGTTTGGAATAGGGAGGCCTGCACTACAACTCCCACCAGGCCCCCTTGTCCCACAGCTGAGCAGGATGGACTACTCCCCCCACCCAGAACCATGTGGCAGTCATTGTGTGCTACACCCTCACCTAACAGGTAGGTGGCCATCTTTCCAGGGAGGTGTGTATGGAATAGGGAGGCCTGCACTACAACTCCCACCAGGCACACCCTGCCCCATCCCTCAGCAGGATGGAGCACTCCCTCCCACCCAGAACCATGTGGCAGTCATTGTGTGCTACACTCTCACCTAACAGGTAGGTAGCCATCTTTCCAGGGAGGTGTGTATGGAATAGGGAGGCCTGCACTACAACTCCCACCAGGCCCCCTTGTCCCACAGCTGAGCAGGATGGACTACTCCCCCCACCCAGAACCATGTCTCAGCCATTGTGTTCTTTACCCTCACCTAACAGGTAGGTAGCCATCTTTCCCGGGAGGTGTGTTTGGAATAGGGAGGCCTGCACTACAACTCCCACCAGGCCCCCTTGTCCCACAGCTGAGCAGGATGGACTACTCCCCCCATCCAGAACCATGTAGCAGTCATTGTGTGCCACACCCTCACCTAACAGGTAGGTAGCCATCTTTCCAGGGAGGTGTGTATGGAATAGGGAGGCCTGCACTACAACTCCCACCAGGCACATGCTGCCCCATCCCTCAGCAGGATGGAGCACTCCCTCCCACCCAGAAGCATGTCTCAGCCATTGTGTTCTTCACCCTCACCTAACAGGTAGGTAGCCATCTTTCCAGGGAGGTGTGTTTGGAATAGGGAGGCCTGCACTACAACTCCCACCAGGCCCCCTTGTCCCACAGCTGAGCAGGATGGACTACTTCCCCCACCCAGAACCATGTGGTAGAAAGTCCACCGAAAAGATGACAACTGGACAGGAAAGCAGACAGTGCATGCACCCCAGCATTCCTCAACGAAAGCATTGAGCTAATGCCAACACAAGGCCACACATCACAACAAAATACACCCCAATTACATTCCATTTGATAGAATGCAGACAGCGATGCGTATGTAACTGTGACAGAAACAGAACTGTAACTCAACTAAACCCATGTGTAAGCAAATCAGGGACCATATATGCACTGCACCCAATGCTATCTGTAAATTCCATGGGTGCTGAGTATGAAGGACCATAGTAACAATAAAAAGGCATGGTCTGTTGAGCAATGAAATACAAGCACTGAACATTACAAAGGTATGCATGAGATAACAATGGTACAATGTCTAGTACATGTGTATATGTAAAATTTGTCAGGAAGAGTAATCAGCAATGATGCATTACATCAAGTCGCATAGCAGCCAGTTGTCAGATGACAACCTATCAGTTCAATACAAAGAGCTTCACGTGGGGCATGGTATCCAATGACTTGTCACACCATGGAAAAAGATGTATGTACCTCCACATCATGTCATGACGAACAACACTGTGCAGACATTCAACTTATGAAATACGTAACTGTGTGTTGCATAACATGTAAATAAGAGACATCAAACACAGCAAGCAAGATGGGTGTAACTCAATGACTATGTACCCTCTGTTCCACAGGTGACCAACAACTGACTGCAGAGGATAACAACCTCAACCTGCAGAGCCAGTCTCCTCCCCCGGGACATGCACACTCTGATGCGGAGTCCCTGGATTCTTCGGATGAGCTCCTAGCCAGCCCATCTGGTGTGCCAGGGCACAACCGGTCACATGACCCCACTGCCCCCCCCATCAGCAACAACATCAACGCTGACCCCTGCTGGAACGACCTGTGCCGCCACCACCACCACCACCACCACTACCACCGTTGCCTGCAACACTCGCCCTGCCCCAGAGGATGCCCAGCCCACACCATCAACTGTGGAGGGCAGGCGTGTGGCTAGAGTGGTGAGGCAACAGGTCAGTGATAGCAGGGCAGGTGGGAGGACAAGTGGGACTCCAACACCACTGGACACTGTGACTGAAGCCCTGGCTAACATCACCAGAGTTGTGGGTGCCTATGAACTTTTCCACTGGATTCAAGATAGCCTGGCTGATGAGGGTTTTGAACCCGAAACCGGTCCCAGGATGCTTGTTTCCGGTCCAGGGAAGACATGGCTTGGCAGTTCGGGCTGGACTGTTCCCATGAGGCACAGGGTCAGACTGATTTGCATATGGCCATGTCTGAACTGGGGTGGTGGAGTGAGCTAAAGAATGATGATGGATTAAACCCAGATCAGTTGACTGGGGGTGAGTGTTTGATTTGCTCTAACGCTCCGTCCATCATCCCCTTTGGTATCGCTTTGTTCGCCCTAAGTTGGCTGGGTATGCCCAGACGTGGGTCCCTTGCTCACTTTGCCACTGGATTCAAGATAGCCTGGCTGATGAGGGTTTTGAACCCGAAACCGGTCCCAGGATGCTTGTTTCCGGTCCAGGGAAGACATGGCTTGGCAGTTCGGGCTGGACTGTTCCCATGAGGCACAGGGTCAGACTGATTTGCATATGGCCATGTCTGAACTGGGGTGGTGGAGTGAGCTAAAGAATGATGATGGATTAAACCTAGATCAGTTGACTGGGGGTGAGTGTTTGATTTGCTCTAACGCTCCGTCCATCATCCCCTTTGGTATCGCTTTGTTCGCCCTAAGTTGGCAGGGTATGCCCAGACGTGGGTCCCTTGCTCACTTTGCCACTGGATTCAAGATAGCCTGGCTGATGAGGGTTTTGAACCCGAAACCGGTCCCAGGATGCTTGTTTCCGGTCCAGGGAAGACATGGCTTGGCAGTTCGGGCTGGACTGTTCCCATGAGGCACAGGGTCAGACTGATTTGCATATGGCCATGTCTGAACTGGGGTGGTGGAGTGAGCTAAAGAATGATGATGGATTAAACCCAGATCAGTTGACTGGGGGTGAGTGTTTGATTTGCTCTAATGCTCCGTCCATCATCCCCTTTGGTATCGCTTTGTTCGCCCTAAGTTGGCAGGGTATGCCCAGACATGGGTCCCTTGCTCACTTTGCCACTGGATTCAAGATAGCCTGGCTGATGAGGGTTTTGAACCCGAAACCGGTCCCAGGATGCTTGTTTCCGGTCCAGGGAAGACATGGCTTGGCAGTTCGGGCTGGACTGTTCCCATGAGGCACAGGGTCAGACTGATTTGCATATGGCCATGTCTGAACTGGGGTGGTGGAGTGAGCTAAAGAATGATGATGGATTAAACCCAGATCAGTTGACTGGGGGTGAGTGTTTGATTTGCTCTAACGCTCCGTCCATCATCCCCTTTGGTATCGCTTTGTTCGCCCTAAGTTGGCAGGGTATGCCCAGACGTGGGTCCCTTGCTCACTTTGCCACTGGATTCAAGATAGCCTGGCTGATGAGGGTTTTGAACCCGGAACCGGTCCCAGGATGCTTGTTTCCGGTCCAGGGAAGACATGGCTTGGCAGTTCGGGCTGGACTGTTCCCATGAGGCACAGGGTCAGACTGATTTGCATATGGCCATGTCTGAACTGGGGTGGTGGAGTGAGCTAAAGAATGATGATGGATTAAACCCAGATCAGTTGACTTGGGGTGAGTGTTTGATTTGCTCTAACGCTCCGTCCATCATCCCCTTTGGTATCGCTTTGTTCGCCCTAAGTTGGCAGGGTATGCCCAGACGTGGGTCCCTTGCTCACTTTGCCACTGGATTCAAGATAGCCTGGCTGATGAGGGTTTTGAACCCGAAACCGGTCCCAGGATGCTTGTTTCCGGTCCAGGGAAGACATGGCTTGGCAGTTCGGGCTGGACTGTTCCCATGAGGCACAGGGTCAGACTGATTTGCATATGGCCATGTCTGAACTGGGGTGGTGGAGTGAGCTAAAGAATGATGATGGATTAAACCCAGATCAGTTGACTGGGGGTGAGTGTTTGATTTGCTCTAACGCTCCGTCCATCATCCCCTTTGGTATCGCTTTGTTCGCCCTAAGTTGGCAGGGTATGCCCAGACGTGGGTCCCTTGCTCACTTTGCCACTGGATTCAAGATAGCCTGGCTGATGAGGGTTTTGAACCCGTAACCGGTCCCAGGATGCTTGTTTCCGGTCCAGGGAAGACATGGCTTGGCAGTTCGGGCTGGACTGTTCCCATGAGGCACAGGGTCAGACTGATTTGCATATGGCCATGTCTGAACTGGGGTGGTGGAGTGAGCTAAAGAATGATGATGGATTAAACCCAGATCAGTTGACTGGGGGTGAGTGTTTGATTTGCTCTAACGCTCCGTCCATCATCCCCTTTGGTATCGCTTTGTTCGCCCTAAGTTGGCAGGGTATGCCCAGACGTGGGTCCCTTGTTCACTTTGCCACTGGATTCAAGATAGCCTGGCTGATGAGGGTTTTGAACCCGAAACCGGTCCCAGGATGCTTGTTTCTGGTCCAGGGAAGACATGGCTTGGCAGTTCGGGCTGGACTGTTCCCATGAAGCACAGGGTCAGACTGATTTGCATATGGCCATGTCTGAACTGGGGTGGTGGAGTGAGCTAAAGAATGATGATGGATTAAACCCAGATCAGTTGACTGGGGGTGAGTGTTTGATTTGCTCTAACGCTCCGTCCATCATCCCCTTTGGTATCGCTTTGTTCGCCCTAAGTTGGCAGGGTATGCCCAGACGTGGGTCCCTTGCTCACTTTGCCATAGGATTCAAGATAGCCTGGCTGATGAGGGTTTTGAACCTGAAACCGGTCCCAGGATGCTTGTTTCCGGTCCAGGGAAGACATGGCTTGGCAGTTCGGACTGGACTGTTCCCATGAGGCACAGGGTCAGACTGATTTGCATATGGCCATGTCTGAACTGGGGTGGTGGAGTGAGCTAAAGAATGATGATGGATTAAACCCAGATCAGTTGACTGGGGGTGAGTGTTTGATTTGCTCTAACGCTCCGTCCATCATCCCCTTTGGTATCGCTTTGTTCACCCTAAGTTGGCAGGGTATGCCCAGACGTGGGTCCCTTGCTCACTTTGCCACTGGATTCAAGATAGCCTGGCTGATGAGGGTTTTGAACCCGAAACCGGTCCCAGGATGCTTGTTTCCGGTCCAGGGAAGACATGGCTTGGCAGTTCGGGCTGGACTGTTCCCATGAGGCACAGGGTCAGACTGATTTGCATATGGCCATGTCTGAACTGGGGTGGTGGAGTGAGCTAAAGAATGATGATGGATTAAACCCAGATCAGTTGACTGGGGGTGAGTGTTTGACTTGCTCTAACGCTCCGTCCATCATCCCCTTTGGTATCGCTTTGTTCGCCCTAAGTTGGCAGGGTATGCCCAGACGTGGGTCCCTTGCTCACTTTGCCACTGGATTCAAGATAGCCTGGCTGATGAGGGTTTTGAACCCGAAACCGGTCCCAGGATGCTTGTTTCCGGTCCAGGGAAGACATGGCTTGGCAGTTCGGGCTGGACTGTTCCCATGAGGCACAGGGTCAGACTGATTTGCATATGGCCATGTCTGAACTGGGGTGGTGGAGTGAGCTAAAGAATGATGATGGATTAAACCCAGATCAGTTGACTGGGGGTGAGTGTTTGATTTGCTCTTACGCTCCGTCCATCATCCCCTTTGGTATCGCTATGAACGCACACAGGCACAAATGGGCCAGGCCCACGAAGATGCCCTGGAGCACCAACGACTGCTGAGGTCCATGGACAACCGTATGGGACAAATTGTGGACCTCATGGGCCAGTTAGTGGCGTTACTGAGGGACAGGCCAGTGCCACAGACCACACCTCCACCTCCCCCCGTTGCCACGCAGGATGACAGTTCATCATCCACACCTGCGGGCACGGAGAGGAGTGACTCCTCAGACCCCACTGGCCCAGCAGACGATGCCCCCCTGCCAAAAGAAGAAGGGGCCGTCCAAAGAAAAACTTGGGACTCACCCGTGGCAAAGCACCTGGCAAACGCCAGTCAAAGAGCCAGCCATGATGGCAACACTCTTCACCCAACCATTGACTCTGTACACTGTCCTTACCCACACTGCCATGGTAATGGCATCCGTCTGTTGGACTGTGTCACCACATCAATGTGGTGCCTACCCGATTGTCTCATCTACCATGACTGCCAACTCAGTGATTCACCATTCACACTTATGTAAATATCCACTTCCCTCTCACATATACTCATTGTAAATAAACAACAATAACGCACAAATGTATTTGAGTCTGCTCCATGTTTATCACAGTATGTGCAATGTTTACCATGGTTACAATGTCACAGGAGCATGGATCCTCTGTAGGCAAGAAGGGGCAGAAGGGACCTAGCAAAAGACAACAGAACAAAAGTCACTAGTCAGGTGGTGGCATCACAGCCATCACACAACACATGTTCTCACTGTACAACAATATGCACACATTACAATGTGCAACAGTACCAACATAGACATCCTGTAGCTGTTCCAAACTACCCTGTATCCAACACATAGGCAGCCAGCTCTGAGTCAACAACAGGATGCACTCACAAAGATCACATAGACCTTCACCCAAACAACTACATCAACAGACAATGGACCAGTTGTACATTGTCACTCACCTTCAAGTGAAGTAGCTGTTGATGAGCTGCTAACGCTGGTCGACACCTTCCTCCTCTCCACTATCCTCGTCACTGGACATTTGTGGTATCGCAGGTGGGGGCCTCGGCTGGTCATCATCGTCCAGGATCATGGGGATTCCTTTCCGTAAGGCCAGGTTGTGCAGCATGCAGCATGCTACCACTATCTGACACACCTTTTTGGGTGAGTACATGAGTGCCCCTCCGGTCCGGTCCAGGCAGCGAAATCTCGATTTTAGGAGACCAAAAGTTTGCTCCACCACCCGACGTGTTCTACCATGGGCATTGTTGTAGCGGACTTCAGACGGTGTCCTAGGATTGCGTAGTGGGCTCAGCAACCACGGTCTGTTGGGATATCCAGAGTCACCTAGGTGTTAAAAAAACATACCAATTAAGTAATACAACTGTGGCAGAGGACAGCATGGCACACACAGCACACAACTTGACTCTGCCCACTCACCCACAATCCATGCCCGCTCCGGAAGTAGATTGGCCATCAGCTGGGGCAAAATGCTGTTGTGCAGGATGTAGGAATCATGTGCAGAGCCGGGAAACTTGGCACAGACATGCGATATGATCATATCGTCCTGGCACACCACCTGCACATTGATGGAATGTGAATGTTTACGATTCCTATATATGTGTTCCCGTGCCTGTGGTGGAACCAGGCCAACATGTGTGCAGTCAATAGCACCTACAACATTAGGGATGTGACCAAGGGCATAAAAATCCGCCTTCACTGCCGCCAAAGCCGCCCTCCTTGGAAAACTTATGTATCGGTCTTTGTATTGCATCATGGCCGACAGGAAATCCCGTAGCACCATGCTGAAGGTGGGCTGGGACATCCCCCCTGCAATGCCCACTGTCTCCTGGAATGACCCACTAGCCAGGAAATTCGGGGCATATTAGCAAGACCCACGTTAAAATGATCGCCGTTTTAGCGGCAGGAAACTGCCGCTAAAACGGCGATAATGGGCTTGCTAATATGCGTTATGGAATTCCAATAGAAGCCCAGGTTAGATGTGCAGGTCATCTAACCTGGGCTTCTATTGGAATTCCATAACGCATATTAGCAAGCCCATTATCGCCGTTTTAGCGGCAGTTTCCTGCCGCTAAACGGCGATAATTTTAACGTGGGTCTTGCTAATATGCCCCTCAGTGCCGCCATCACCTTCGATTCAGTAGTTAATGCGGTTGGGTATGTCCTGCCAGCCCGCAGGTGTGGATCCAACATGGCACACAGGTCTTGGATGTTTGTGCGGTCCAGACGGAATCTGCATATCACGTCATCATCCTCAATGTTAGCCAGAAGGGTGACTGGACGATACACATTAGGTCGCCTCCTAGGAGAGATGAAAGGGGACACGTCATTGCAACAGAACATGAGATGTGCACAAATCCGTAGCTTTTGATTGACACAGCGCAAACATTGATTGGCATCACAATGCACCATACAGTGCAAGTCAAAAGACGTGACACCTTGAGAAAACATTGTATTACACTTCTTCAGTATTCGCACAGTGAGAACAACAAACATGGAAACTGTTTCTGTGAATGCTAATAGTCACATTTCAAAATCTGGTGCAAACAGCCCTGACAGTAAATTATACAGGACATGTGTGAAACAGAAACACTGCTGGCTTCAAAGTGGCTGCTGTACCTGCCACACATTCTTGTGCAATCATGACAGGGGACACATGAACTACACAATTTGTCCAGTTCTGAAGGACTCATCATGGAATGTGAGCCAATGCAAATCCACACAAGTTTAGAGACACTCACATACATATTCACAAGCCTGTGCTAATATCCACTGTCATCAGTACACATGCCATACATGCTGGTAATCACAATTCAAAGTCAGTCAATGACTAATAATGGAAAGCATCTGCATATTCAGTGTCGCCGTGGATCAAGACACAATGACACAACTGCACAATATCATCAACAAGCACACAGATTGTCAATGTGGCACACAAAAGTGGATAAGGTACGTGATCCAAAAGGACTGTAGACAAACGTCAATCTGCACTTAAGTTGCACTATGACATGCAGTATGATGGTAGCACTGCCCAGACACACAACTAAAGTACAACAGTTGCCATGGAGCTAATACTCCAGCTGCTTGGAGACACAACAGTGCCACAAAAACAGCCTACAACACCACCAGGACAAAGCCACACCAGTATACCTCTACAAGTCAGCGCATGAACATACTGAGTACATAACAAAGACACAACAGACTCATACACATAACAACAGCGGATGTCATTGCACAACACAGGTACTAAAGGACTACTATCAAAAGCATCCTGACCCACATTCCACACAGCCTGTCAGGAACAACACAGCGGACTCTCAACATTCCTTCGCAGACAAAGATGCTGGCTGTGCATCACTTGTTGGCCTCTGGTACCTTCAATACAACAAAAGTCAGAGTCTGATGGGTGTCACAGCCAGCCCTATCAAGGTATATCTCACCTGTCTTGGATGCCATCATTAGCTTGATTCAACAGCACCATCAGTTCACCCACACTGCGCAGGAACAGCTTGTGCCCCAGAAAAGCAACTACACCATAGCAGGCTTATCCACTCGTGTTGGTTTAATATCACTGCACACGTGTCCTACATGTGCACCCTGCATAAACTGCACTCAATTACTGCAAATGAAAGCACATGCATCACATCAATGTCCAGCCAATTGTGGGTCACCTTATACTGGTCACAGATGCCATATCAAAGTTCCCAGTCAGTGAGCACCATCACCACTTTTGGCTACAGTCCATCACCAAGCCAACAATGTTCATGTGAACAAGGTCAATGCACCTGTCCTTGGTGAGTACCAACGTAACACACCACACACATCAAATCCACTATCAACATACTCACAGCTGTGGAAAATACATGTAACAAAATCACATATGACAGGCAGAACAACATGAGCACATACCCGACACAATGACACAAGTAATGGTGATAACATTTGGCAGATATGGAGACAAAACATACCCAAAGGCACAGATACAAGTCAAAGAAATAAGGAGGTACATAATGCCAAGTGTGCCGGTGATGTAATTAACATCCTTGAGTGTGTAGAGCACACACATGTCCATGTGGACATATACTGTTGGATTTGCTACTGCGAACAATAACCTTACATGAAGGCTGTAATTGGTGATACCAAACAGACAACAGTGTGACATATGTGGTGAGTAATGAAGATAATGCTGAAATGTTTGTACAATCATGTACTGTATAGTGACATATTGTGTGAGATATGAATATGTGTGTAAATATTTGGATCAGATATGAAATTGGGGGTACTTATTTGGTGTCAGATATGAAATTGGGGCCAAAATGGGGTGAGAGACATGAAATTGGGGCTAAATTTGGGGGTCAGATATGAAATTGTGTAGGAGTAATGTGCCCCATTAGTCCTTTCAGTGTTGCATTTGGTGTAAGATATGAAGTTTAGGATGTCATTACTAACAATAGCCCATTTAAGTTACATCAAGTGCCATGATATTTTGCAAGTGACCACTGTTCGAAGTACAGATATGACTCATGACATTGACACAGCACGATGTGTCCATTGCTGCCTTAAACGTGCTCAAACAACACTATCAGGCCCATAGTCAACAATGTCATGCTGCACCCTCGCCGTAGCTACTGCCTGGCACCAGCGGTGTGTCACCGCCATGGCCCAAGACACCATAGCGGGATTGATAGGCATATACACATGGCTAATGGCGGATGGCATGCTCCGACACCCAGATCCCGGTCACTCATAGCAATGTATGGGCCCGGAATCGCGGTAGCTACCGCCTGGCACCAGCGGTGTGTCACCGCCATGGCTCAAGACACCATAGCAGAATTGATAGGCATATACACATGGCTAATGGCGGATGGCATGCTCCGACACCCAGATCCCAGTCACTCATAGCAATGCATGGTCCCGGAATCGCGGTAGCTACCGCCTGGCACCAGCGGTGTGACACCGCCATGGCCCAAGACACCATAGCGGGATTGATAGGCATATACACATGGCTAATGGCGGATGGCATGCTCCGACACCCAGATCCCGGTCACTCATAGCAATGCATGGGGCCGGAATCGCGGTAGCTACCGCCTGGCACCAGCGGTGTGACACCGCCATGGCGCAAGACACCATAGCGGGATTGATAGGCATATACACATGGCTAATGGCGGATGGCATGCTCCGACACCCAAATCCCGGTCACTCATAGCAATGCATGGGCCCGGAATCGCAGTAGCTACCGCCTGGCACCAGCGGTGTGTCACCGCCATCGAGCATGCCCTTCCAGCCAATGGAAGCGCTATCGCGGTAGCCTGATGCAAGTTTGAAAATCGCGGAAGGCGTGCTCCGCCACCACGGGGCCGGTCATTGGATGCACTTGAAAGATGCACCACCGCGGTAACGCATGCCTGTCCCCTGCGGTGTGTCACCGCCATGGAGCATGCCCTTCCAGCCAATGAGAAGCGCTATTGCGGTAGCCTGATGCAAGTTTGAAAATCGCGGTAGGCGTGCTCCGCCACCACGGGGCCGGTCATTGGATGTATTTGAATGAGGCATACCTGAAACACCAATAGCAGCAGCTTAGAACAACAGAAACGAGCCCTGGGGGCTATATATGTGTGTCAGAGAGCCACACATTGCCACAGCTCACTGAGCCTGCTGCCTGAGACCCCTCACCTGCTGCTGCCTTCAGGGACTGCTGCCTGAGACCCCTCACCTGCTGCTGCCTCCAGGGACTGCTGCCTGAGACCCCTCACCTGCTGCTGCCTCCAAGGACTGCTGCCTGAGACCCCTCACCTGCTGCTGCCTCCAGGGACTGCTGCCTGAGACCCCTCACCTGCTGCTGCCTCCAGGGACTGCTGCCTGAGACCCCTCACCACCAACTGCCGCTGCTGCTGTCTCCTGCCCACAGTGATGGCGAGGACTGATAAGATCCGTGCCACTCCCTTCACCACCGAGGAACTGGGGGTCCTGGTGGACGAGGTGCTCAACCAGTATCCAAGGCTCTTTGGTGCGCCATATGTCGTAGTGAGTATCTCAGAGTGTGAGTGAGAGTGCGGGGGGCACACATGAAGTTGATCTGCTGCAGTATGTGCGTGGGAGTGTGGGGTTGGGTCATGCACTGCCTAGCATGCTGTTCCCAGGGGGAAGGTATGTTTAGCCTATTCAACACGTTTCCCTGCCTGCACATCCAGATTTGAGGGAAGTATAATGTCTTGTCAGACATACAGTGAGGCTGCACCTTTTCATTTCACAAGTCAGGACAGTGATTGCCAGTCTGAATGTGTCCCTGATGTCCTTCACAGGCCCATCTGTGGCCTTAGCTAGTGTTGTTGTCCAGAGGGTAGTGAGGGAATTGTTTCTGACTCAATATGTGCCTCATCTCTAGTTCTGCACTATACTCAGGACCTCAATCCCCCAGGGTGACACTCTTGTTGGTCATTCACCTATGACACAGTACATTCCAACATTATTGTGCCCGGACCCTTCCATCACCACCAGCATGTGCACATACTCGCATGTGTTGGCACTGTTTGTGTTTCCAAATAGTCCCTCCATGTAAAAGATGAGATGCCCCACGTTGGACCTCTGTGTGACCCCAAATGGCCTGCACATTCACTGCCCAATCTGACAGTGGCACAACACTGAATGTACAGAGTGTAAAATCTGTGTTTTTCCTCTTGAGTCTCCATCAATGAGCCATTACAGAGATGTAGATTGCACACGACAGGCCTTGTGATGAGGGTTTGCGTTTGTGAGGTCATGTCCCTCAAAGTGACCTCCATGACACAGTGTGGCATTTGAAGGGCAAGTGCTTTGAGGGCTGCGCAGTGTTGGGCACAGTGAGTATTCACAGTGACATATGTAGTGATGTCCTGCATGTCTTGGTATTCCCAGACTATTGCATTAGATGTGGTCAGCATACACATTTAGCTCTCGGCTGGCGTCCTGCATGGCCATGGGATGGGCATGTACTGTGTCCACCCTCATACCTGCATGCATTAATGTGTGTTTCCCACATGATGATGTTTGAATTTAGCAGATTTATTGTCTCTGCTAAAGTAATGGCTGAATTTGGGATGAGTCAGTGTCATGGTCCTGCACTGGGAAATGGTGGTCGGTTACACTGATTGTTGCCCCCTCTTGTCTCCCATGTCTGCAGCTCAAAGTCAACCAGCGCAAGGCCGTGTGGAGGGCCATTGCATGCAAGGTGCGTGTACTGGGTGTCTCAAACAGACGGTGCTCCCACTGTCACAAGAGGTGGGATGACATCGCCCGGCTGAGCAGGAACGTTGCCGAGATGACACTGGGGCTGATCCCTCGGGCCGGCAGGTTGGCGCGGCGCAGCATGACACCACTGATGGCACGCATTTTAGCTGTGACGCAGCCTGAACTGGATGCACATCTGAAGGTGCACCAGCAGCAAGCTGGTGGTGAGTATTCTGTGAGTGTGACTTTGGTTGTAGTTTGGCAGCATGTGCTCCAAGCCTGGGCCAGTGCAGGGCTGTGATGTTGCTAGTGTGATGCAATGGCATGTAAGTGGCCGCGGTGTTGGGTGCAGTTGTCATGCATTCCCCCTACATGTACCTTCCCATGTCGTTGGTGTAATGGCCCTTGACTTCACATTTGTAGTTGTGGCCTTCTGGTATCATCTTCATTGGTGTCGTCACGGACATCCCATGTCAGGGTCCAGCAGAGTGCATGGTCTGAGTGTGCCATCATCAATGTGTGCATTGGCTGACGTCAAATTTGTGCTGGCTACACATCTAACACCAATGTGCAACTGTAGTTGTGCCCCAAGATACGACATGGTGGATGGCATGTGCCCATGGACATTGTGTGTGGATATGTTGGAGTCTGCCTCTGTGTTGGACACTTCTGCTGGCTCAAGATGTGACAGTGGCAACATGTTGTGAGTAGAATCTTTGACCCCTTCAGGCCCTAGGTGTGCACAGAGGGATATGTGTGTCTGGTTAGACGAAGCCACCAACAGGCTAATTGGCTGTGTGTCCATCACATGGGTGTATTATGTCAAGTTTGCATCATGCCACGGTAAGTTCGATGTTTGGATTGAGGTTGCACAATGTTACTGCCCATGGTGTTGTCCAACATGGATGATTGTCCATCATTACTGATGCTTCCCTTGCAGATATTTGTAAACTTGATGCAAATGTACTGATCCTCTCTCTCTCTCTCTCATGCAGCATCTCACATGGGCACGGAAGGACACGGGACGGACACCAGTGGTGAGGCATCAGGCACAAGTGCTGCTCACCTGCATAGTGACACGGATGTCACCAGCGCATCAGAGGGGGACCGTAGTCTTCCAGAGGAGTCACAGGCAGAAACACAGACCTCTATGTCATCTAACAACAGCGGTGATGCATCTATGTTTTCGTCAGAAGGAAACGGGGACTCTGCCTCCTCGTCCACCACACAGCGTTCAGTGCCCACCCTCCCTGCTACTCCCACTGTTGCTGCCCGTGTTCGCACCACAAAAAAGGGAAGAGTGTCCTTCATCCCAGGCACCGCTGCCCCTGCCCCTGTCCCCCCTGCTGCCATCAGTGCTGAGTCTGTGGACCTTTTGCACCAGCTGTGTGTGGGTCAGACAGCTCTCCTCAATGCCTTCCTGGACCATGACAAAAAATTGGCACAGGTGGTGGCTTTCATGGAGGGCGTTCATTCCGACGAGGGTGGGCTACACCGGACTGTACAGTCTCTGTCCTCTGCAGTGACAGCAGCCATTCAACTTGCCCAATCCCATGGTCCAGCTCCAGTCCCTAGGCCCACCACCCTGCCAGTGGACGCATCTGATGATAGTGAGCACACACCCCAGACATCAACGGAAAGATACGTCACACGCAGCACACAGCAGCAGCAGCCCAAGCAGTCCAGGGCGCAGACACCATCCCCACAGAAAGGTAAACCCACACCAGAGCGCAGAGGCAAAAGCCCTTCAGGCCACATCCAGGGCAAGGATGGCAAGAAGCAGGCCTCAGGCTCACATGCCTCAGGGGCATCCCCAGCCAAGGACTCACCTGTACCAAAAGTGTCTCACAGAGACAAGCACACAGTTTCCGTGCCCAGTGACAAACAGGTGCCTGCTAAGGGTACACGTAAGAAGAGCTCCAAGGCAAGTTCACCCACAACATCTACTCCCATCCAGAGCCCTGTGAAGCCGGGAAAGGAGGCCACTGTAGGGGGACACCTGGTAAACAGGTGATGCAGGGGCAGAGGCAATCCGGGGCCAAGCGTCCC
Source organism: Calotriton arnoldi (assembly GCA_963921515.1). Classification (NCBI taxonomy): domain Eukaryota; kingdom Metazoa; phylum Chordata; class Amphibia; order Caudata; family Salamandridae; genus Calotriton; species Calotriton arnoldi. The sequence continues at coordinate 535,512 of CAWUFW010005154.1, forward strand.
AAAGAATCCAGCACGTCCCCAGAGGGGGACCAGCATCTGCACATGATCCAGCTTTTGTGACGAGTGTGCCTGTTGTATACACCCCACTTGGCATGAATCCCAGGACAGGGAAGCCATATCAAATCCCCAAGAAGCGGAAGGGCACCCCTCAAAATTCACCCACACACACTGGGACTCGTGCAAGCATGAGTCCACCTCCACGTGCCACCACCCCACCTGGACCTAGCAGCCCTCAGGCTTCCCAGACCACTGCTGACTCTGCCACACCTGGACCTAGCAGCCCTCAGGCTTCCCAGAACACTGATGGCTCGACCCCAGCTGGGCCTTTCTCTCCCCGAGCCAGTACCCCAACTGGCCCCGACAGACAGCCACCTCCCAGTCATACTGCCAGCCAAGTCTGAGTGTTAGTCCCCCTCACACACATGTCTCTCCCACAGTGGTGCCATGGACTGCCCATTTTGCACACCCTGAGTGTGTTGCTGACCATGGCAGAGTACTGTATCACACATTCACAGTGCTGGCTGTCATGTACTCACTCTGCACTTTTCACTGGCCCTTGGCCTTGCTGTTCACTGCTGTTTGCCCCTTGCCTGTGCAGCTTCTCATGTACCTCACCTGCACTTTGGACTGGCCACTGGCCTTGCTGTTCACTGCTGTTTGCCCCTTGCCCGTGCAGCTTCTCATGTACCTCACCTGCACTGTGTCCTGGCCACTGGCCTTGCTGTTCACTGCTGTGTGCCCCTTGCCTGTGCAGCTTCTCATGTACCTCACCTGCACTTTGGACTGGCCACTGGCCTTGCTGTTCACTGCTGTTTGCCCCTTGCCTGTGCACCTTCTCATGTACCTCTCCTGCACTGTGTCCTGGCCACTGGCCTTGCTCTTGTCTAAATTTTGCTGCACAACTGTGTGAAATGTAAATAAACAGAAATTTACTCCTGTTGTCTGCCTTGTCAGTGTCCTTGCTAAATAAAGGGTTACTGTGTGGGTATGGTTTACTGTGACACATGTTCTATTTGCCACTTCAACATTGCCAATGTCTTGTTTCCTCTGATCATGTTGTTTCAACTTTTGTGTCACAGACTTGTGCATCTGTGTGTGTTGGCTTGGAAGTAGGTGTATTTGCTGTGGACTGATTGACTTCCTGGGTGTGTTGTTGTGTGTGTGATGTTTAGATTGTTGTTGTGTGTGTTCATGGTGTGTCACTCATCTCTGTTTGTAACTGGTATGTGTGTTGTGCACACACTGCTTGGTGTGCATGCAGTGCTGTGAGTGTATGTTGCCTTGTCCTTGCCTGTTGGGCACCCCCTGATGTTTAGCTGTTGTAGCATGTTGATATCTTTGCCTGTGCATGTGTTGTGTCTGATGTGGCTGTGTGCAGTGTTTGTGTTGTGTTGTGTCATGCAGTTGACAGTTGCTCTGTGTGTGGTGTTCTATTTGCCTGTCAGTGTGTGTGTTGTTGTTGTGTTTGATTCAGATGTGTGTTGCCATTGTGGTGTGCCTTACTTGTGTGTCTGTCACATGGACTGAGGTCTGTTGTGGTTCCCGTGCTTGTTTTATGTGCATCCTTGGTGTTTTCTCCTCTCATATTTGATGTGTCTCTTGTCATTGTTGTGCATGTGCAGACATCTGGTACACTATGACACCATTTTGAGTTGATGGGTGGTGTGGTATGTCTGTCTATGTGTCATTGTAGGCCCATTTCTGCCTTTTGTTCTCCATTATTGTTTTTAGTGGATGCACTTCTTATATGTGTTGTGGTATGTTGTCTGTGCATTCATCATGACTGATGTGGTTGTGTACTCCTGTTGTGTCTGTGCTCCCATTGAATTTGCACTGTTTAGCTGCACTGGTCTTGTCTGTTATTGTAGTAGTTCTGTGTGTGTGTTTTGATTGTGTTCTGTTTTTGACTGTTGTTTTTGTGCGTATAGTGGTACTGCCATACCTGTGTGTGTGTGTGATGTTTGTGGATACCACCCAGGGGGTGTGTTTGCTTGTCAGTGTCTTGACTGGATATTATTGGCAAGCTTCTGTGTGTTTGTCACTGGTGTTGTGTACTGCAGGTGTGATGGGTGTGGGGGTTGTGTGAAGGTTCATACTTGTGTTTGACAGTCATGGAGTGTTGCAATGGGCCCTGTGTGTTGTGCTGCTGACATACTCCTGTGATGAATTTGGATACAGATGTGTGGCTGATCAGTGTTAGACTTCATACCCTTCCTTTCATCCCTGTGCCTATACATGGGTTGCCTTGTTGTCTCCCTGAGTTGTTGCAGTGAGGTGACTGTGGTTTGACTTCACTCACTGTGACTGCCATGTGTGGATTTTTGGGCTGGGGTTGATGTTATGTGTTCCTTCCCTTGCATGTGATGTACACATTGTTGGTGTTCAGCTCCTTGCCATTCCATTTGTGTGCACCACACTTTGGGTTTCCTATTTGTTGTCCTCCATTGCTGTTGGCATGTGGTCTGTGTTTGTTGCTGTGTGTCAGTGTGGGGTATGCCAGTGTGACTTGGCAGGCTGTGTGTCCATTGGAGTGTTTGTTCATTGTCTGAGCGTGTTTATTTTGTGCTTGGACTCAGTTTACTTGCCACGGGCGGAAAACAGCGTTTTCTCCCACCGCCAGCATCGCGGAGGTGCATCCGCCAGTCATCATAATGGACCCCCTAAGGGCCAGATTTTCAAAAAAGGGCCAAAGAGGCTGCGCTGCATAGCGTGACAGGGAAAGAGCTGGAGAGCTCCATATCTGCAGAGATATGGCTCTCTCCTCCCCTCTCCCTTGCACCAGTGTTGATTTCAGCTGCCGTGCGCCAGGCATACACCTTTACGCCATAGCAGTCTAGCATAGGTTTTGTACAGGAAGGGTGCTCTTTCTGTACAAAATACTATGCCTAGACAAGTTCTAACACTTTTCCCACTTTGCATGTGCAGCACACATGCAAAGTAGGAAAAGGAAGGAAAAATGAAAACATTTCTCCTCTTAAGACCTCCTTTCAGATGGTGTTCACTTTTGGCTCTAACCCCTGCCTACAATTGTTTGTAGATAGGGTTTTGTTGTGCCAAAAGGCATGGGTGGTTGCATGGGAAGTCCATATACCACCCATGTAACACCCTCTAGGCGCTAAGTAATGCAAAGCAGTGCTCCGCGCTGTTTTGTGTTATTTATAGGGCACTTTCCAACGCAAAACAGGTTTAGCACTGGAAAGTAGATTGGTAAAAAATATGAATGTATAGTTTGATTGTGTAGGACGGATCTTAATAGAATTGCTTTGCACTACAGCAGCTAATTTTTGGGCAGGCCACAAGGGGAATAGGGGCGATCGTTTGGAGCCCTCGACCATGTTTTGCACTTCTGGGTCAAGAGTTTGAAGTCCACTAGTTGAATTAGCGTCTTCTGGGCTTTTAGGAAGTGAAATTCTCTGAGACAAGTTGAGTTTTATCCTAGTTTTCGCAAGTTAATATTTCTACCAATTTAGAACACACAATGGGCTGACAATATGTTGCTTTGGCATGCAGGGTGTCCTTTTCTTTGTTCTGATGAAGGCCCGTCTTTATGTTTATACAGTTCACGTATTAAATTCGGGGCAAAACATTGACAGATCTTGTCATTTTGTCTGTACCTTGATAACCAGTTCGGCTTAGATGTAAATTAGATTGATTCATCAAACTTACTTAGGATACATGACTTTAATAATGTGGCCAGGGTCCAGAACAACTCTAATTTTTGCAAACTTGCTTTTTTTCTACTCTCTCTCACTGTTTTTATGCACTGCGCAAGCACTTTTGTCAGGGCACAAGTCCTAAAAAAAGAAGTGGGGGGACTCTCCAAGTTAGGTAGTATCACAGGAAGTGACATCACGGCGTGTGGCATTGCAGGAAGTGACATCACAGGAAGTGACATCACTGCGTGTGACAGGTTCCTTTACCCAAGGATTGAAAAACTAACTCTGCTGCCAGCCTAACCAGGGGTAATATTCCATGTGCAGCACATTTCCATGAAGATGTGTTTGCTTTAGCTGCCTGGTGGTTAACACATTTGATGTAAAGATCTGTTTTTGTCTAGTCCTTGTTTTGACTTAAAGTAGCATACAGGGTTAATGTGCCTCCTGCAAAGCACATCATGTAACATGCAGATGGCAGATTTTATTTTATGTAGATAGGTAAGTAGGTTACTGCTTTAAACACAGAGATCCTTTTGTTACATGCAGTTGCATTGTAATCCTTCTAGTATAGCACACTGAGCTATGAAGGATGATATGTGACTCCTACACCCAGTAACCCTCACTGTCTTATGTAACACATCCTGTACAACGAGTTACAAACTTGTGTGATTTATTGTCAATATGATATGTATGTTTGCTGTAATGTGATCTGACACCCTATATTGGGTTGAATAGTGCTGTAAAACACATAAGAAATACTGGTATTTAAATTGTTATTTTGCACTGGGACAGAGTAACGCATCTGCACATTCTTACGGTGCATGAACATCTATTATATATTGGGGTCCCAACAAAGTCAAAATCATGCCTCTCTTATGCGCCTTAGAAGTGTTAACAAGCTGCTGCTTTTGATTCCCTTCCTCTGCATTTACATCTAGGTGTGAGGCTACAGGCAGCCCCCAGCCTGGATACTCGGACAAAAGAAGGCCAAATGGGCCCTTAAGTTCGGCCTTTGTTATGGCCAGCTGGAGTCTCAAATGACAAAACCCCCTTCCCCGTCTGCACGTTGCTGCTCCGAAGGAAAGCAGATAACGAGCTGGCGCTGCTGAATGAGTCCCGGTGTCTCAAACTTACACCGGGACGTGTTCAGCATATTTTAGAGTGGGGCTCAACTTCTTGGCAGGGTGGACGGCGTCCACCCTGTGAAAAGAGTGGGTGCACGCCGTCCACCCGCATGTACCCCCGACTCGAGCCCTGACTTTTGTGTACACAGCTATAGCACCGAGCATATTGCCTGTTGATTTTGTTGTAAACAATGCGTAAAATCAGTGCGATAATATATCTTAATTGTATAATATGAACATGTTTCTGCATTGTGTGTTTTATACAATTAATTTGATTGCATAGGTTGACTACTATAATACGGCTTTGAATAGATGACGCAAATCCGACAGAACCATGTATGTTGTTGTATTATATGTAAGGCTCCCTGTTTTCCGTTTTTACTGATTTTTACAGATAAATACAGACAGAAACCATTTATTTTCCTGTCTGTATTTATTTTTAAATGTGGATAAAAACAGAAATTGGGTTGTTTTTAAGTGATTCTAAATGCTGTCAATCATGACTACCAGGTCGATCGATCTGTCGATCAAAAGGTAAGGGGGTTAAAAAAATAAAGGAACTTTTGTAAAGAGCCTTAAACAGCAGTAGATATGCACAACCTTGATATTAAAATGTGCATGTTTTCTTATAAATGCATCTGAGTGTGTTTATATCCCTGAAACCTGTCAGGCGTTCAGGCATGAGTGCATATTTATAGGTTAAATAAATGTAGAAATATACTCGTTTCAGATTCATTTTTTCACAGACCCAAAAGAAAATGGATAAATACAAATAAAATTATCAAAAAATAAATATGGATAAATACAGCCAGCAATGTAAAAAAAAAAAATACTGCAAAACCGGGAGCCCTAATTATATGTAACCCGGGTTCTGAGGAATATAGGGTCACCATATTGATAATAATTCTGCCTACAGTCCAGCCAATGTGTCGCCTTCTTGCTAGAGGTGGCCTAACAGTGCTACCCTACATACTTAACCCCGTAAGACCCGCCCCCCTGCTAAATCCGGCCAATTACTGTCCATGCAATCTGCCGCACTGCACCACCCTCCCAAACACCCCGAGGGCACGCCACTAGCACCGGGTGCCTGCCCAGCTCCCATTCCTTCCCACTTTACAGATAGCAAACTTACAGCTCCTGGGATGAAATGTTGAGCCAGTTGTAGCTTCGTAATGTGGCAGAAAGGGTTAGATTCTGGGGCATATGGACTAATGAAGGTGGCGGGATGCAGTCAGTACTAGAAGACCAGATACTACCGTCATTTTGGGCTACAGAGAAGGCGAGGGGCGTGTGATGGTGGCATAGGTAAGATGGTCATAGCAGTAGGCCTGCCACTGAGGGCTGCACTCCCTCTTCAACCTGGGTGATAGTCTGGCAGCATGCAATTTAGTGCATTTTCAAGCATGCCGAGGAGGTTGTGCAATGAAGTCCACAGTTATCAGCCTGCACAAGTGATAACTGAGGATTCACTCTGTGAGGAGTGGTCCCATGAGAGGAAATATTATGCATACCTGCCAGGTACACTATTCCAGTGCCTGTTTTTTCCCATTGTGTAGGAATAAGTAATTCTGTCAAGTCTAGTTTTAACTCTCATGAATTTTTCATAAGCATTGTATTTCCATTTTGCTTGATAAAGAGAGAAAAACAAGAATAGGAATGCCCTTAGTAAAAAAAAAAACACACGCAAAAAAAACTAGACTAGACACACTCATCCCTACAAATTATACAACACTCTGCCCTTTGGAGACGCTTCGTGGATTCCTCCATTTTTACTTGTCACTCTTGCCTAAGTTATTAGTCAAGCAGTTTGTTTTTCTTTCTTTTTCCCACTTCTCAGGCTCCGGCTCTGTGGCCCGTCTTATGAAAATCATCCTGTCCTCTGCCCTACATAGATCATAAAGAACACTAGCCAGACCATTCTTTCCCTCTTGATGGCGTTGATATATACATTTTAAAAAGAGTAAAATTCATGTTCATAAACAGGACTGACCCCATGGCCTGAGACGACAAAATAATTTGTTTTCAGTGGTAAAGTAGGCGAACGTGACCTGGAAGCCAAGAGAAAAATGCCTCATATGCACTGGATCCATTATCAGAATTATGAATTAGAGATTCGTTCCACTTGCATTTCCCTAAAAGAAACTACACGGAAAGACTAGCTCGGGTGGACATTTTAAGACCGGTTGACTCGGGGAGGGGGCAACTAAATTATCAATTAAGCTAGCCCCCTCTGAGAAAAAGAAGGGCATTCACGAAACTACGGGGACCTTGCTTAAGCACCTCCCTTTAAATCACCTATAATATATTATCGGTTATGTGAGCCCTTTTTTTGTTCTAATAAATTGCAGTGAGCCAATATCTGGACGGCGAGAGTTACACAAGTTATGAATTTTATATAGCAAAATGTATTTGGACGGTAAATGATTCACATATTCACCTAGCGGTGTGTAGAGGTGGGACCATATCACCACATGATGGAAAACCAATGTGATGCTCCGCTTTAGGCACTGGCACGATGCCAGCAATTGGAAATGGTATATTTAAAGTTAAGAAATAAGGATTTTTTTCTTCAAATATGCACATAGGACCTAACGCTATAAAGTTTAAGCAGTGTTTTTGTTTGAGTGGTCCTTTCATTTTTTAGACTTCTTAGAAAAAACAATTTACACAAATGTAAAAAAGTCATACCGAGGTCTTTATAGGAATATTTCAGGTCTGTCCTGAATGTTTATTGAAGAGTATTGCAAGCAGTAACAAATGTTTGTGCACCCTTACATTGCCCATGTGTATAATTTCCATTGTTTCGGTTTCTTTATTGACAGCTGCCGCTGTCTGTCTGGAGACAACATTGTATACCATACTCAACAGAGCGAATCCTCACTCAGGATTGGACATTTTTCGTGTCAGCCTCAGTTGCCTTGCTCCTATCCATTGTTTTGCCTTTCTCTATTTGCCCTTCTCACAGGAGCTTTAGGTTTCTGCCCTCTTTAGATTCATCATCCTTCCTGCCACAAACTCAGAATTTCAAACAAATGCCAACTTTAAACACCTTTTTGCTGCCTTTCTGTGTCACCCAGTGGTCACCTATAAAACTGCACCATAAATTTGGAAGCTACAACACCTAACTTTTCAGACTACTATAAACAAGCATTGGCAATGCCAGCAGGTCTCACTTGTATGTAAAGTAGGGTGACCAGGCGTACCGGATTTGCCCGGACAGTCCCGGGTTTTCACCACCTGTCCCGGCTGGTTTCAGGAAATTGAGCTCATGTCCCGGTTTTTAGAGAGGGTCGGCCGAAAACGGTGGGAGGTATCTTTTTATGTTTTGCAAAGCAGGGATAGTTAGCAGCTGCTACAAGAAAGCAGTTTAATTAACAGGTATGCTACTGCCTTTAAAAATGGCATTTTATGTATCTTCTTACTGCCTCTTCTGTAATTCTCTCCTAAGGAGCACTGTCATTCTGTGCTCTGGGTTGTAGTAAAATTGTAGTCCTTCTTCTATTTTTGGGAAATGTCCCGGTTTTTAGCTTTAAAATTCTGGTCACCCTAATGTAAAGATAAGTGAGACCGATTGGCTGTGCCAGTGTTTGTTTTTAAGACTGCTCAGCCACTTACGCTTTGGCTTAGAAGTGCACTCTGTAGCCACAGATTTGATTGGGCAGCAAGGCTCACTCAAGCTTTCATCCATTTGAGCTTGGTGCATTGGGTTCCAATAGTGTCGGGTCTCACCTTTCACAAATAACTAGAAGCTGTAGGAATCTGGAATAAACTCAGTAGAAAAATAATTAACATTAATATCTATAATACCTTCCAAAACTTACGACCCCTGCCGTTTCTGGATACCCATTCCTTATGTCAAAAGGCTGCATAACTTCTCTCGTTTCTATAATTCTTAAAAATTGCATTTATAGCATTTTGCACCAGTGATTGGTTAAATATTTGCTTTAGTTCCATTCCAGCAAGTAATAAAAGAACAGTTAGTGTTTTAATTACATATCTGCATTTCTATCGCTCTGAGTCCATGCATCCCCCTTCTAGTCATTACTTCATAAAATGAGTCGACCTCCAGTGACAGACACTTTGGGCCTCATTTATGAGCACTTTTGTGCCGCAGGAACGTCACTTTTTATTAACGTTCCGGTGGCGCACTGTGCCCCGGCATATTTACAAGGCCACGTAAAGCCACTTTACGTGGCTTTTCCTGGCCTTGTAAATTTGTACCCCTTTCCTGCAGAAGACTTCATGAAAGGGGCGTTCCATAAGTGTTGCTGTGGGTGTTCCCACGCAAAAGCCATGGAATCTGAAGCATTCTCAGGTTTACAAGAAATCTTAAACCTGGAAATGCGTCTGAATCTATTGTCACTCCGGGGGCGGCGTTAGGGAGGCCCAACAAGGAGAAATGTTTTTATTTCTCCTCATTTTTTCCATTTTCTATGTGTGCTTCATTCTGCAGCACACATAGATAGAGGAAATCGCCTGAATTGATTGATTTTGTGCAGGAAGGTGTCCTTTCCAGCACAAAATCAATCAGTTCTGCAACGCAGACACACTTGCACCATGGTGCAAGGATGCCTGCGTTGGCGAATGGCAGATCATTGTGCACCAGCGCAGGGGAAAAGGACAGGAATGCACTGTATCTCATAGGTATGGCGCATTTCTGCCCTTTTGGTTTGAGGTAGGGCAGCGCAGCAAGATTCCTTGCGGCACTGCCCTACGTCAAAACCTCATAAATGACACCCCTTGTTTCAAGGAGAGGGTGATCTAACAACAGATCTCAGATACATTTCTGCTGGTATGTGAACTCAGACCCTTATATTGGCATTCTGTGCGCATGACGAGGGCATGTATGTGCAGTGAGTGTCATGAGCCTCAATTCACCTGAATGTCAGGGGTAGTAGAAGTGACCTCAGACCCGATTTACATCATAGGAAGTGACTTCATGTGAACATTGACCATGAATCCCGGGAAATTGTGCCACAAGACCTTTTTCCTAATGATTTCATACAAAATTTATATCACTGAAGCCAACTGTGAACTGCAAAGGGAGAAAGAATTGCTAAAAAGAGAGAGGTCAAGCCCTCTAGTTCTAATTTGTAGGGACTATATATTGTATATGACCTATCTTATTGGCTTGATTTAGTCCTTTTCATTGTTAATAGGTTTTCATTTATCATCGATCGTAAGGAACTATCACAAATGTGGGACACAGAGGCGATGGTTCTGTTCAAAAACATATTTTTTCAAGTATTCACAGTAATGACCTGTGGTAACAATTTAAAAAGATGTGTATGTTTTAATGTGTTTAATTTTACTTTGTACTATAAAGAGTCCCTTTCAACTTCTGAATTTATTTAATTTACAGTGTATTCTACCTTTTTGAGCTGGAAGGCTTTGCAAAAAAAAGGCCTTATTATTATATTATGATTTAGTTGCAGGCAATTTTTGCCAGGATTACTAGAGGTGTAGGTTTGTTAGCTTATGGTCCAACATGCAATGTGGAATTCCCAGAGGTTACTTTGTTTGCATAACTTTGAAGGCAACAGAAAATCCTTTATATTGTGAAATAATTTATCAATTTGGAGCAGAATCTACTAGTAGGCTTTCCTTTCTATGCAATTCCTGAGGTGAAGGGCATCTCCCCATTTTATTTTATTTTAAATTTATAATTGTTTCCATGAACTTGAATATTTCCATTATCAATCAACGGAGGCTTAAAGTGCTAATTCCTGGTGTTTGGGGAAGTGACCAATGTTAACAACAACAAAACCTCTTTTATTCACTGTACTTTGGGCTCAAGAATGACAAATCTGAATTTCCAACTAAAGGTTTAGCGATCCTCCTCTACTCTAAACTTACATTCAAATTTTAGAAAACATAAATTTCTCAGGTTTTGGTTCACTTATTTTAATCAAGGCTTTAAAAGACATGCTCACCTTCAAATCTTTAAACACAGGCATTTGCATTCTCTTGTCTTTAGCAGCACATCTCACTCAGCATGGACTTTTGTGAGACCAACTTCCAAACCCTACAAGTAGTGCAGAACTGGGCAAAGTATTTATTGTTCATGAGAATAGCTGTCCTTGGAGCATCAGAGAGAAGACCTACAGCTAGTTTTGGATGTTGAATTCATGCCCCCAATATAGCATCAATGCATATCGATTTGTTTAAGCACTATTTTCACTTGGAATAACTATGAATCAGTGCACAAGTTGGAGGCATACACAGGTGTGTGGAATGCCGCTCTCCTCACAGGGGAAATAACTCAGTTCCCCCTAGCCCAAAAGGTCCGGGAGAGGCTGAGATGTTTTTTCTGGTGTGTCAATTTCTTCAACATCACCTTCTTTGCACACATTTTCGAAAAATGTAAGGCATCACATAAGCATGTAATGTACAGTCAGGGTTTCCTTAACCCTCCATACCATTTGCAGTGTTCTCTGTATGTGACAATTGCCAGGAAGTTATCCATGTATCTCTTAACTGCCCACCAGTCACCCTAACATTATTGAATAAGGTGCTAATTAATGCAGAATACAAACACACTAAGAGGAAGAAGGTTACTTCCTTAAAATAATTAATCAGCACATTTTATTTACTGTTTCAAGCTAATTTAAAATGTAGTAGTCAAGTTCCACAATGCTTACACAATGTTGTCACTTTCTGGCCAATTCTAAGCTCAATTACACATTGATATGTGGAAATCACACATGAGACTTAAAGAGTATATTTACTTAAAAAAATGTTGTTTTCACCTTTTTGCATGATTTTATTAAAGCAGGATATAATAGGGACATTTTGTGATATCATTGCATAGAACATCATTACCTATGCTAATTTGCCCATAGGATATGTTAAAGGGTTAGTACCTTGTTATGAACAGTTCACAAGGCACTACGTTCACAACAACGAAGGGCCTGACTACGATGTTGGGCAGACTTGCGCCCCGACACCGTCTCAGTCCTGGGACCGACCGACCTCCGGTCGGCGGTCCTGACCGGCTAATCACAATGCGACTGAACACTGTTCGCATACTTCCATTTCTCAATGGGAGTAACACAATCTCCCATTGAGAAATGGGAGGTGTTGTTCATCCCTGCACCCCATTGTAGGCACCTCAATGTGCCTGCCACAGGGAGCAGGGGTCAACAGGGGGGCACAATAGGTGTCCCCTCGGCCCCCAACCAGCGGCCCCACACACAAGGGGGCCCTGATGGGGGCCCCTAAAAACACTTTCTGACATGGTTTCCATGTCAGACAGGCCAGCATGGAAACCATGTCGGAAACTGTGAGAAGTTGGCCTGGTATATGATGTCCACTGATTAAAGTGGGCACCTTGCACCTGTCCAAACAACCCTTATGGTGATTTAAGAGGTCAAAGATAACCTTAGAAAGCTATCCAAGTGGTAGCTATGGAGAGCAGCCTTCAGGCTTAGTCTTGAAGGAATGTTAAGCAGCTTGTTTTACCAGAATGTAGCCTTATTGTATTGGTTAAATGAAAGGAGAATCACACAGTAGTTATGAAAATATGCATTTACTATTATAACACACCTTAAATACCTCACAGTATCTGCTACATGCAGATAAAGCACACAATACTGTAGCACAGAAACAATCGTAAGTAGCAGTAATAGACAGTAGGCTCCAGGAGACCAAACCATATACTAAAATAGTGGTATAAGAACCACGACTCAAGTCAAGACAGTGTCTAGAGGTTGTAGAATCGCTGGGACCCCAAGGAACCACCCAAGGTGAGTAAGGAGGGACCCCACGGAGGACGGGTGCAGTGTGAGGACACGACCGCGTGCTACGTACAATTAAATGGGAGAGTCGCGGTTTTAAAGTTTAAGGACCCTTCCCAGTGGATTACGAAGAAACCCTTTAGAACATAGAAGGTTGGAGAGCCACCCCACCTATGGATACTGAAGTACCAGAGTTACCTATCCCAGGGAAGCCGGGTGCATAGGGCTGAAGTGGCGTCAGAAACCGTCGTTGATCTCAATGGGAGTCTTCAAAGAAATGCCACTGCTGGAAAGAAGAAAAGTGTCCGGTGGAACCCACAGGTGGATTCTTGATGGACGGAACCTGAAAGCAGAGGGGACAGAGTCTGGGTCACTCAGGAGTGACCAGGGGCTCAGTAGAAGAATGCCCACCGATGTCGGGTGCTTCAGGTTTGAAGATGGAGACCTGGACTCTGCAGCCACAGGGACCAGGAGATGTTGAGGACAACCAGGAGCTGGATTCAAGCTGTCCCACAAAGGCTGTCGAGTGCTGATGGGTTAGTGTCCGGCGGGAGAACCAACAAGCCTTGGCAGCGGCAACCCACAAAGAAGGTCGAGTAAGGTTACGATCTGGCCCAGCAAGGACCAGGAGACTCACCACAGCAAGGGGAGTCAGGGCAGGCCTGGAGCAACCAGGGGAGCCCAAGTAAAGAAGTGTTGTCCCTCAAATGGACCCACAGGCCGAAGGCACAGGAGTCACAAGGGGACCTCTAGCAGTTTCACAAAGTCACAGCTTGCAGGGCACAGAGTGCAAGGAGGCCTAAGTCCTTTGTATGAAATGTGCGCAGAGGTTGGGGCTATTGGTAGTCCAATGCACTTAGTTAGGGAATGCCAACAAGCATATGCACTTGCAAGAGTACATAGTGCACAGGGGTTCGGGTTATGCGGTCTCCACGAGGGATACTGGCCTCAGACTTGGTGAGAAGGCAGTTCAATCTCAAGGAACATAGGAACCCACCTCCTGTGTTTCTGGAGCCTTTGGAGTCTGCAGGAGCTCAGGATCAGCAGACCAGTCAGGTGCATTATGGTGCCTGTGAATGCATGGGAGTGACTCCTTCACCCCAAGGGAGATAACTTCAGTTGTCCTTGATGCTCCACAGGTTCTGCATGGAGCCTGTATGGTGTGCGGGCACAGACGATGCTCTGGACGGAGAGGGAGACGAAGTCGGGCCCAGTCAAAGTCCAGCAAAGTCCAGAGTGTCCAGACAGTCGAAGATCAGTGGTTTCTTGTTCAGAATCTTGTCCACGTCAAATCTAGGGTCCTACAGCCAGGTAAGCCCTTTTGTACCCACGGGAGAGGGAGACTGACAGGTTTTAAGTGTAGTGACCTATAGATATAGTAAACCTATATCTTTCGTAAGTGGTGCAAGCACCAGCTTACACGGGCTGCACTGGCAGGCCTGTAGTTCCATTTTGCATGGCCTCTCATGGGTGGCATAATACATGCTTCAGCCCATGGGAGGCCTCTGGGGTACCTATGCCCTGGGTACATGTGTACCATATACTAGGTACTGATAAGGGGATCCCAGTATCCAATCTGGAGTGTACCTAAGTACATGGCATAACATTTTAGGGAGAAAGCAGATAGGCTGGGATCCTGATTAGCAGGTTCCCGGTCAGACGAGTCAAAAGCAGTGCAACATCAAGCAAAAAGTGGGGGTAACCATAAGAAGCAGATCCTACTTTCCTACAGAAACCGTGCATCGTAATCCCAAGGGTGGAAAGGCCTGCCCTTTGGGATTACGAGCCGGCTCCATGAGCCTGTCGTAAGCCAACCGGAATGACCAGCTGGTTTAGTTTCCAACTGCCAGCATCATAATGAAGCGGTCGGAAAGTAAACCGAGTACCCCATCACGATGCGGCCAGGAAGGGTCCGACCATCGGTCGGAGCCTTTACGGGCCGCATCGTAATCGGCCCCTAAATGTGAACGTCTGCACAAAAGTGTTGATACACAAAAAAAGCAACAACAATGCTCCTGCAATACATTTACTGTCACGTTCTATCCAGGAAATGGAAAACAATTGGCCTGGCATCTAGGGACTGTTTTGAAAACCTACCACTGTAAAAACCCAATAGCACACTAGAGTAATGTAAAATACTGAGGGGCCCATTCACAAACTGCATTTTGTAGAATGTTTAGCAGTGCTACATTAGCAGTATTAAAGAACTACAAAATGTTATGCACAAACCTACAAGTATAAATCTCCACCTCCAACACTCCTAGCTTTTTTGTGGGAGATTTTCACATATGTAAGTTTACTACTTAGGGGCCGATTACGATGCTGTAGGAAACGGCTCCGACCCTCGGTCGGAACCGTTCCTACGGCATCGTAATCAGCAGGTTGGATTAATTTCCGACCGACCCATTTGGATGGAGTTGGTCAGAAATTATTCCAAACTGGATTTCCGAATGGCTTCCGACGAGCAGCCTGTCTGCCTTTCGGAAAGCCTCCTGTAATCTCAAGGACGGCTCTTTCCGCCCGAGGGATTACAATGCCGGATTCCAACAGCCTTTCTATGTGGCCTTTCCGATACAGAAAGACTGTTGGAAGTCGACTTTGGGGGCCCCCAGCAGGGCCCCCATGGGTGCAAGGCCTCTGGATGGTGTCAAAAAGGGCACCTATGGTGTCCCCCTGTTGATTCCTGCACCCCGTGGCAGGCACCTTGAAGGGTGCAGGGATAAACTGTACCACTTCTCTTTATAGTGAGAGCATGAATTCCGACCGGAATGCATGCTCCCATTGTAAAGAATAGGACTGCGACAGAACAGTACTACACAATTTTGAGGAGCACAATAAACACTATTCCTTATATTTGTAAAAGAGTCCAAATCACTATTTCAACATATGATATCCCATACCGTTTGTTTTTGAAGCAATATGACAGCAGCAAAATTCAATAATCATATCTTATACAAATCACTTTACCATTCTGATTATTTTATGGCATCTTTATTCATTAAATACTCAAGCATAAAAGAGCACAAGATAACGTATCCAAGATGAAAACACCCTACGCGTTTCGTCCCTGTTCACATGGGACTTCTTCAGGGCTGTTAGACATAAAAACATATGACAACAAGACAAACATTAAAATCCAAACATAAAAAGCAAACTAGTGCAGTTCCTAACACTACATAAATTCAAACATACACTATATGGCTCATAAATTCATTTGTACTAGCCAAACAAAGGGGTTCTTTTACAAATTCATTACTCCTATTTGGTCCAGATGATAATCCCTTTTCTTGTGTTCCAACATCACTTAACTATATCACGTTAAAACAAACACAATTCATGTACAGACAATATATACAATTACAAAATAAAAACACATTTCATATACAAATGACTAAACAAGTTCTGATAACTACACAACTCATTTACACCCTACTTATAACCTATAAATCACATTCCAAATGTATAATTAACAGTACACTCCTATACTAAAATATACATTTTTACAAGTATGTGTGATGTTTTTCCTTGTTCCAAAAAATATTATTAGACCTATATCTCTTATCATTTATTTATCAACTTCTCTCCAGAACCCCTCTAAATGACAGACCAATCCTAATGTATTCCTATTCTAAAAACTGCTGTCACTTGATTCTCCCCATGACGGATTTATTCATCCGACATGTTCCACATATTGTCGTAACTTATTGTACTGGTCATAGCAATTAACACTGCTCTGAACCTACATCCTAATAGAATAAGGACGTGTGCCCTGCTCATAAATGATATTATATTCTCAGTAGTGCCTGTCTTTTACCTATTCTATATAGACCTCCCAAGGATTGAACTACAATATGACTGTATTCCTTAAGAGCCATATCGCAAAAGGATATTATTTATCAAAACTTCATAGCATGCCTGACTAAAGGAATCCTAACCACTGATACCCATATGTATTTGCATATGGTTATTGTGACTCCCCATGATTTTCAAAAACTACCATAGCCCCCACAGGAATGCTCACATCATAAACCAATTTTTCCTTACCTCCTATGTATCTTCAATGTAGTCAAAACTTTATTGATCAGATCAACAGCCCACCGGTAATATACCAGAATCCTATTCCTGGACTGCTGTTAATCAAACAGACAATATACATTTATCCACAAACCAGTCATATTCCATTATTCCAAAACTGTTGTATACAACCACCCGACTTAAATCACTATCTCACCTCTCTTCGTCCCCAAAAATGCGGTAATCCACGTCTTAAGTCTGTATCCAAATCCTCTATCATTCCGACATTTAATTCATTTCCCCTTTTGGTACATTTCATCAGACCTCGGGAACGTGTAATGTCCCTAAACCAAAACAGAAAGTATAAGATCTCCAAAATTGTACACCAGGACACTCCCATTTGTCCGATCTCCATCAGGCACTCTAATAGATGTCTACACATGAATAGCCCCAACCTTAGTTTTTCCAAAAGAAATATTTTTCTTTTCATAATTTTCTCTGCCGACACCAACGCGTAGCCAAAGCCACCAATTGCCCGCAGTTCAAGTGAAAAGCTCCAAAAACCCACTGTACGCTATGTATACATTTTAGACTTAACCTCCCCTCGCACCATTTTAGCCAAATTTTGCTGTTACAACCTATAGTGTACAAAAGAGTAAAAGCTCAAAATTCTTTCAAAAACGGGGTTGCAGGAGTTCAGGGACAGCCCACTACCCAAGTCCTTATTTTATTAAATCCCCGTTCCGCGTCCCACACGGACACAAACACTACTACCAAAAACTCTATTTTATGGAATTTACGTTAAACGGCAATTATGCACACGAACATTTCTATCCCCGTACATCAGTCTGTATTAGCCGCTTACCTGATCTTCGTGTGTGTCCGCCGTATGTTGCGCCCAGATTCTAACCCAAACTGCCATTTCTCGCCCTTTAAAAATGCCTCCATCTAACGTGATAGGTGTATTACTCCACAAGTTCAATCGATGTAGGACTACACCACAATCCCATATGACGCACTTGAATGATGCAATTTCATGAACTTCAAGCGAAAAAGGACTACAGTTTTGGTCAAAGGCGTCGGCCATCTTGGAGTGGGTTTTTCAACATGATACTCCCAACTCATCCAATATCCCTTCACGGACATCAAAGCAACAAAGGACTATAGCACCAGTCGAATGTGTCGGCC
The DNA here is from genome assembly GCA_963921515.1 of Calotriton arnoldi. Classification (NCBI taxonomy): domain Eukaryota; kingdom Metazoa; phylum Chordata; class Amphibia; order Caudata; family Salamandridae; genus Calotriton; species Calotriton arnoldi. The sequence goes on from CAWUFW010005154.1 coordinate 553,230, forward strand.
ATTTTGGATTGGGTTTTTCAAACTTGATACCCCCTAATTAGTTAAATATCCCTTATCATTGTGTCTATTTCCGATAAGAATATATAGATATACACATTGTAAATTATACCAAAAACGTCATTCTGCTTAAACCAAGCCATACTAAAACCTTCATTACGAAAAAGATCTAATTTTGATGTGACATTAACCTTAAACTATAACCTACTCAAAGACAACCAAACCCAATCCTATCTCCTATTTGTCAGTCAACACAAGCCCATCGTCTTTACGATGTAATCTAAGTTCATTTTAAAATCTCATCGTATCCAGAATGCTCCAAGAACTTCATCCATAAATCAATCTGGCAAGATAGTTTAAACAAACGGAATCCCTAAAAACGCACTCCCAATTTCACTCTGCACCATTGTGCAGCCTGTACAGTGTGCCTGCTGTCCCCAACCTAGTGATTCAAAAGAATTCTAAAGAACGCTTGCCATATATTCTAATCCATTTTCATGTTCCATTTCAGAGAAAATGATGATACTCATGTTCCACATTTAACCCAACTTCCACCGTCCGCAAGCGTGAAATCCATTTAGATTCTATTCTCCGCAGTTCCAGCTCCCTGTCCCCTCCTCTTACATTCGCCTTTACTACATCTATTCCATGGAACACAAAGGGTAAATCCTTGTTCTTCTCACAGCTATGGGCAGATAGTAAATACGAGCTATCATTATTCTTAATTGCTCTTAAATGTTCTGCAATCATGTACCTCAGTTCTCTAATGGTGCTACCAATGTACACTTTGGCACATGAACAAACAATCGCATACACAACAAATGAGGTCCGACAATTGATAAAACTATCAAACGCCATATCTGGTCACTAGAAGAGTTGTATGTAGTTACCAATGCTAAGGGCTTCTCTTTTTTTCTCTGGTTTTCGTCTTCAGGAGATCCCTCCAGTTGATTTTTACAACCTTGCTTCTTGCATCCTTCAGTGTTTTTCCATCATATCCCCGAGACACCAGTCTATTGGTAAGACTATTTAAATTTTTTTCACATTCAATTCTTCGCTACAATTTCTTTTTACCCTAAGCATCTCCCCAAAGGGGATTGCTTTGATTGTACACGTGGGATGCGCACTGCTTGCTTTTAAAATACTATTGCAGGCAGTCGGTTTGCGAAAGAGTGTACTCTGTATTCTACTGTCCTTTATGTACAGCTCGACATCAAGATAGGCAATCCTCAAACTACTGGCTGTCATAGTAAACTTGATATTCAAATTGTTATCATTCAGGTACTCAAAGTATTCCTCCATTTGGACCAAAGTTCCTGTCCAAATCAATATGATGTCGTCTATGAAGCGCCCCCAGTAATGGACATATTGTGTCCATCTGGAAGCGCCCCTGGCCCAGGCATGCCTCTTCTCAAACCAACCCATAAACAGGTTGGCGTAAGAAGGGGCAAACCTGGACCCCATAGCTGTACCCTGTAACTGTTGGTACAATTCCCCCTTGTACAGGAAATAATTATTGGAGAGTATAATGTCAGCCAGTTCTTTCAGCATTTCAGAATGTTCATATAAACTTGCATTTCTTGTTGACAAAAAGGAATCCAAGGCTATTAAGCCAAGATCCTTCCTTATGCACGTATATAAACCTTCTACGTCCAATGTGATGAACATCATACTATCCTCATCCCACACCACATCCTCAAAATTCTGTAGCATATCAAGAGTGTCTCTCACATATGATGGTAAATTCAAGACAAAAGGTTTCAAATATACATCCACAAACTCAGAGATGTGCTCGGTAGGTGACCCAATACCCGAGATTATTGGGCGACCTGGTGGAAATGCTGCTGCTTTATGGATCTTTGGACGCGTGTATAAACACGGATACCTGGGGTTGTCTATCCTGAGGTATCTGTACTCTAGATCTGTCAATAAACAGGACTCACACCACTGTGACAGTTTCTCATTAATAACCATCTTCATGCTTGGTATTGGATTAATATTGACCTTTCTATAATACAAAGGATCCAGTAATTGTCTCATAATTTCCGCATGATATTGTATGCGGTTCATCACCACCACGTTCCCTCCCTTATCCGCTTCGCGGATAATGAGGGACGTGTTGCCTTTCAAATCTTTTAGTGCCTGATACTCCCTTCTAGTCAAATTGTTCCTATTGTTCCCCTGTATTGCAGGTGTATTTGAACTATCTTCAAGTTTGTGTAGATCTTGTACCACTCGTTTGTTAAAAAGGTCTATGTTATTAAATTGCGTGCCCTGAGGAATAAATTTTGATTTTGGTCTCAATTTGCTGTCACTAGATGTGTCTGGTTGTATCTGTAACTCATCTAATAACTCATGAATATCACATTGATCATTAATAGAGAGTAGGCATTGGCTATTTTTAACATCCGAGATGGTCATATTTGTTTGTTCAATGCTTTTATTCACATCATAAATTCTGTCAGGGTTCATAGCAAAAAAACTTTTCAATTTGAGCATCCTTACAAATTTATACAAGTCCACATATGTTTCGGAAAAGTCACATACATTGCTTGGACAAAACCCAAGTCCCTTATTCAGTACAATAACTTCTTGTGCAGTCAATTCATGATCAGACAAATTCACAATTAAATTTACAGCTCCACATTCCTCACAGGATTTATTTACACCAATCTCTGTTTCCCCTTCGCCTGTAAACGTGTTCTCATTCCTGTTTTTTGTTCTATTCTTTCTTGATTTTGCCCTTCTCCCCCTCTCCTGGTTTTACGTAATTTAGATTCTGTTTGATCCCCATTCTGTAACGTTTTATCTCCTCTAAAAAAGTAGAGGAGCCCAGTGGATTAAATGCAGGTTTGGAAGGCCCAGGGGATTTCCCCACAGATGACACATCTGAGCTACTTTCTCCACTAACAAGCCTGGGTGGATTTTCCTGCTGGACCGGTTTTTGCTGAATAATCACCTGGTCAAATCTTTTGGCAAAAGTGTATACTCTCCCATTATTGTAGTCCCTGTCATCTCTTTGAATTTTACGCATTTTCCTGTCCCTTATCATATTCTGATGTTTATTAATCTGATCTTTTAAAATCTCATAATTTTTCTCTGTTGGCTCTTTCAGATTTAAGTCGGCAATTTCCTTTTCCACTTGTAATATCTCATCTCTCAGTTTCTCCGATTTCCTCTCTGCATGCTTAATTAATATATTCATCATAGTAGCTGAACTGTTAAACAAGTTATCCTCCCATTCCTGGAGGAGATCACTGTCCAAATCATCAAAATTAGGAAAAGTGAGGATGCGCAATCCTCGGGGGACCTTCCTGTTTTCTAGATACTTCCTTAGTGTTACTCCGTCCCACCATTTTGAGAGCTCTAACTTCTTTAGCCTCTCTAATCGTTGAAATTTTTGTTTTAATCCTTCAGCCACCTCATTATGCTGACTAGTCACTGATGATGATGAAGCAACGGCACTACCAAATAGAGATTTAGCAAGTTCCTCTCTATTATCATTAAATTGAGCCATTAATATCATATATTTCTCATTTATCAGGGAAACTGGTGCTGGCAAAAGACCACTCTAAACAATAAACACAACAGAAAATGGTTGTGGTTCACAATTTCCGCCTGCACACTGTTTGTCCCAAAAGGGTTCCTAAAAGTGCTCACTCTTATTGGGTCAACCGAGAAAAGCCCCAATCCTATACACAAAACTACACAATTTTGAGGAGCACAATAAACACTATTCCTTATATTTGTAAAAGAGTCCAAATCACTATTTCAACATATGATATCCCATACCGTTTGTTTTTGAAGCAATATGACAGCAGCAAAATTCAATAATCATATCTTATACAAATCACTTTCACATTCTGATTATTTTATGGCATCTTTATTCATTAAATACTCAAGCATAAAAGAGCACAAGATAACGTATCCAAGATGAAAACAGCCTACGCGTTTCGTCCCTGTTCACATGGGACTTCTTCAGGGCTGTTAGACATAAAAACATCTGACAACAAGACAAACATTAAAATCCAAACATTAAAAGCAAACTAGTGCAGTTCCTAACACTACATAAATTCAAACATACACTATATGGCTCATAAATTCATTTGTACTAGCCAAACAAAGGGGTTCTTTTACAAATTCATTACTCCTATTTGGTCCAGATGATAATCCCTTTTCTTGTGTTCCAACATCACTTAACTATATCACGTTAAAACAAACACAATTCATGTACAGACAATATATACAATTACAAAATAAAAACACATTTCATATACAAATGACTAAACAAGTTCTGATAACTACACAACTCATTTACACCCTACTTATAACCTATAAATCACATTCCAAATGTATAATAAACAGTACACTCCTATACTAAAATATACATTTTTACAAGTATGTGTGACGTTTTTCCTTGTTCCAAAAAATATTATTAGACCTATATCTCTTATCATTTATTTATCAACTTCTCTCCAGAACCCCTCTAAATGACAGACCAATCCTAATGTATTCCTATTCTAAAAACTGCTGTCACTTGATTCTCCCCATGACGGATTTATTCATCCGACATGTTCCACATATTGTCGTAACTTATTGTACTGGTCATAGCAATTAACACTGCTCTGAACCTACATCCTAATAGAATAAGGACGTGTGCCCTGCTCATAAATGATATTATATTCTCAGTAGCGCCTGTCTTTTACCTATTCTATATAGACCTCCCAAGGATTGAACTACAATATGACTGTATTCCTTAAGAGCCATATCGCAAAAGGATATTATTTATCAAAACTTCATAGCATGCCTGACTAAAGGAATCCTAACCACTGATACCCATATGTATTTGCATATGGTTATTGTGACTCCCCATGATTTTCAAAAACTACCATAGCCCCCACAGGAATGCTCACATCATAAACCAATTTTTCCTTACCTCCTATGTATCTTCAATGTAGTCAAAACTTTATTGATCAGATCAACAGCCCACCGGTAATATACCAGAATCCTATTCCTGGACTGCTGTTAATCAAACAGACAATATACATTTATCCACAAACCAGTCATATTCCATTATTCCAAAACTGTTGTATACAACCACCCAACTTAAATCACTATCTCACCTCTCTTCGTCCCCAAAAATGCGGTAATCCACGTCTTAAGTCTGTATCCAAATCCTCTATCATTCCGACATTTAATTCATTTCCCCTTTCGGTACATTTCATCAGACCTCGGGAACGTGTAATGTCCCTAAACCAAAACAGAAAGTATAAGATCTCCAAAATTGTACACCAGGACACTCCCATTTGTCCGATCTCCATCAGGCACTCTAATAGATGTCTACACATGAATAGCCCCAACCTTAGTTTTTCCAAAATAAATATTTGGGGTTTGCTGGAGGGCACACCAGGCTTAGGCACATTTATCAGTAAGAAACCGAAGGTCACGTATAGGAGAGGGCGCAACATTAAAGATATAGTTAGCCCAAGCTATACATATGTGAAAAAAGAAACTAGCTCGCTCACCTGGTTACCCCCAAAACCTAAAGGCTATTTCATTTGTAATAATTGCAGCATGTGCTAATTGGGCTTGAACAAGACCACAAAGTTCAAATTCAACACAAAGAAGGAGTGCACGATAGATAGTTTTATCAATTGTCGGACCTCATTTGTTGTGTATGCGACTGTTTGTTCATGTGCCAAAGTGTACATTGGTAGCATCATTAGAGAACTGAGGTACAGGATTGCAGAACATTTAAGAGCAATTAAGAATAATGATAGCTCGTATTTACTATCTGCCCATAGCTGTGAGAAGAACAAGGATTTACCCTTTGTGTTCCATGGAATAGATGTAGTAAAGGCGAATGGAGGAGCTGGAACTGCGGAGAATAGAATCTAAATGGATTTCACGCTTGCGGACGGTGGAAGTAGGGTTAAATGTGGAACATGAGTATCATCATTTTCTCTGAAATGGAACATGAAAATGGATTAGAATATATGGCAAGCGTTCTTTAGAATTCTTTTGAATCACTAGGTTGGGGACAGCAGGCACACTGTACAGGCTGCACAATGGTGCAGAGTGAAATTGGGAGTGTGTTTTTTAGGGATTCCGTTTGTTTAAACTATCTTGCCAGATTGATTTATGGATGAAGTTCTTGGAGCATTCTGGATACGGTGAGATTTTAAAATGAACTTAGATTACATCGTAAAGACGATGGGCTTGTGTTGACTGACAAATAGGAGATAGGATTGGGTTTGGTTGTCTTTGAGTAGGTTATAGTTTAAGGTTAATGTCACATCGAAATTAGATCTTTTTCGTAATGAAGGTTTTAGTATGGCTTGGTTTAAGCAGAATGACGTTTTTGGTATAATTTACAATGTGTATATCTATATATTCTTATCGGAAATAGTCACAATGATAAGGGATATTTAACTAATTAGGGGGTATCAAGTTTGAAAAACCCAATCCAAAATGGCCGACACATTCGACTGGTGCTATAGTCCTTTGTTGCTTTGATGTCCGTGAAGGGATATTGGATGAGTTGGGAGTATCATGTTGAAAAACCCACTCCAAGATGGCCGACGCCTTTGACCAAAACTGTAGTCCCTTTTCGCTTGAAGTTCGTGAAATTGCATCATTCAAGTGCGTCATATGGGATTGTGGTGTAGTCCTACATTGATTGAACTTGTGGAGTAATACACCTATCACGTTAGATGGAGGCATTTTTAAAGGGCGAGAAATGGCAGTTTCGGTTAGAATCTGGGCGCAACGTACGGCGGACACACACGAAGATCAGGTAAGCGGCTAATACAGACTGATGTACGGGGATAGAAATGTTCGTGTGCATAATTGCCGTTTAACGTAAATTCCATAAAATAGAGTTTTTGGTAGTAGTGTTTGTGTCCGTGTGGGACGCGGAACGGGATTTAATAAAATAAGGACTTGGGTAGTGGGCTGTCCCTGAACTCCTGCAACCCCGTTTTTGAAAGAGTTTTGAGCTTTTACTCTTTTGTACACTATAGGTTGTAACAGCAAAATTTGGCTAAAATGGTGCGAGTGGAGGTTAAGTCTAAAATGTATACATAGCGTACAGTGGGTTTTTGGAGCTTTTCACTTGAACTGCGGGCAATTGGTGGCTTTGGCTACGCGTTGGTGTCGGCAGAGAAAATTATGAAAAGAAAAATATTTCTTTTGGAAAAACTAAGGTTGGGGCTATTCATGTGTAGACATCTATTAGAGTGCCTGATGGAGATCGGACAAATGGGAGTGTCCTGGTGTACAATTTTGGAGATCTTATACTTTCTGTTTTGGTTTTGGGACATTACACGTTCCCGAGGTCTGATGAAATGTACCGAAAGGGGAAATGAATTAAATGTCGGAATGATAGAGGATTTGGATACAGACTTAAGACGTGGATTACCGCATTTTTGGGGACGAAGAGAGGTGAGATAGTGATTTAAGTCGGGTGGATGTATACAACAGTTTTGGAATAATGGAATATGACTGGTTTGTGGATAAATGTATATTGTCTGTTTGATTAACAGCAGTCCAGGAATAGGATTCTGGTATATTACCGGTGGGCTGTTGATCTGATCAATAAAGTTTTGACTACATTGAAGATACATAGGAGGTAAGGAAAAATTGGTTTATGATGTGAGCATTCCTGTGGGGGCTATGGTAGCTTTTGAAAATCATGGGGAGTCACAATAACCATATGCAAATACATATGGGTATCAGTGGTTAGGATTCCTTTAGTCAGGCATGCTATGAAGTTTTGATAAATAATATCCTTTTGCGATATGGCTCTTAAGGAATACAGTCATATTGTAGTTTAATCCTTGGGAGGTCTATATAGAATAGGTAAAAGACAGGCACTACTGAGAATATAATATCATTTATGAGCAGGGCACACGTCCTTATTCTATTAGGATGTAGGTTCAGAGCAGTGTTAATTGCTATGACCAGTACAATAAGTTACGACAATATGTGGAACATGTCGGATGAATAAATCCGTCATGGGGAGAATCAAGTGACAGCAGTTTTTAGAATAGGAATACATTAGGATTGGTCTGTCATTTAGAGGGGTTCTGGAGAGAAGTTGATAAATAAATGATAAGAGATATAGGTCTAATAATATTTTTTGGAACAAGGAAAAACATCACACATACTTGTAAAAATGTATATTTTAGTATAGGAGTGTACTGTTTATTATACATTTGGAATGTGATTTATAGGTTATAAGTAGGGTGTAAATGAGTTGTGTAGTTATCAGAACTTGTTTAGTCATTTGTATATGAAATGTGTTTTTATTTTGTAATTGTATATATTGTCTGTACATGAATTGTGTTTGTTTTAACGTGATATAGTTAAGTGATGTTGGAACACAAGAAAAGGGATTATCATCTGGACCAAATAGGAGTAATGAATTTGTAAAAGAACCCCTTTGTTTGGCTAGTACAAATGAATTTATGAGCCATATAGTGTATGTTTGAATTTATGTAGTGTTAGGAACTGCACTAGTTTGCTTTTAATGTTTGGATTTTAATGTTTGTCTTGTTGTCATATGTTTTTATGTCTAACAGCCCTGAAGAAGTCCCATGTGAACAGGGACGAAACGCGTAGGGTGTTTTTATCTTGGATACGTTATCTTGTGCTCTTTTATGCTTGAGTATTTAATGAATAAAGATGCCATAAAATAATCAGAATGTGAAAGTGATTTGTATAAGATATGATTATTGAATTTTGCTGCTGTCATATTGCTTCAAAAACAAACGGTATGGGATATCATATGTTGAAATAGTGATTTGGACTCTTTTACAAATATAAGGAATAGTGTTTATTGTGCTCCTCAAAATTGTGTAGTTTTGTGTATAGGATTGGGGCTTTTCTCGGTTGACCCAATAAGAGTGAGCACTTTTAGGAACCCTTTTGGGACAAACAGTGTGCAGGCGGAAATTGTGAACCACAACCGTTTTCTGTTGTGTTTACTGCGACAGAACAGTGTTCGGTCGAATCCTAATTTTCTGGGTTGGGACCGCCGACAGGAGGTCTGTCGGTTCCAGTACCCAACATTGAAATCGGGCCCTTTGTAGGAAATGTGGGAATGACAAGGGAGTGGCTGGAAAAAGGGATACATTACTAATAAATGGGAGAGGTTTAATGAGGAGTAAGTAGGAGGGTTTAGCTGGTTAAGGGAGGGGTTTAAGGAGGGACATGCCCCCTCCTAGAATAGAGTAAACACATTGCTATTCACAAACTGCACTTCTAAACGTCCGACAGGCAAAAAGAGGCCCAAAACAGTAGTACATTTCTCCAGCTCAGAGCTGGAGTTGCTCCAACCCCACACATGGCCAGCCACGGGTATTGCAACACCACCCCATGGAAATTAATGCAGTTACACACTTAAAATAAAACCCCATAGGAAATAATGTTAAAATAAATTAAATTGATTAAAATAGTTAAAAATATAAATAAATCTAACTTAATGATGAAAAATCTAAAAATGAAACATATGTATTATTACTGTATATTGCCACCTATTTGAATGAATACATTAATGTAAGATTAATTTTTATTAAAATAAGATTAAACTACTTTTAATTAATACCAAACATCACTTTTGATAATTAATAATGCATGATAATTCTTTTTTACTTTAGATGGTAATTTATTTTTTTATTTAAATTTAGGAAAAATCTTGTTTAATTTAATTTGTGTGAAAGAATTTAACATTTTATATTAATTTAATATTGCTGTAGCAGTTTTTTAGATTGACTACTACATTTAAAATAAATATGTAAAAATATTTATATTAATATTCCACATAAAAATATTTTTACTAATTTATTGTGAAGATCTATAAACATTTTCAATTTTTCCGATATTTTGCCATAGGGCGATCTCTTGTACAAATGTAGAATTTCCTTATAGTAAAGTTTAGAGAGAAGTAAAAATATTATTTAACAAAAAAAATAGTGAAGATATATTTATGTTAAATATTAATATATAATAATGCTATATAGCTATATGAAAGGTAAAAATGAAATAGGAAAAATGCTACAGCACTAATAACTCAATTAATTATTAACCTTTTAATTTAAGTTAAATATATTAAATATAATAAAAAAATATTTTTCAGAAGTTTTCATTTACAAATACATTCCCACCTAAAGTTTAAAAACAATTGTGTGCATAAATAATTATTAAACATGATGAATAGAAATGATTAACTGTAATGCAATTATATTTAATAGAAATAGTTTTACTGTAATTAATAAACAAAAACAAATCGATTTTTTTTAAAAATTAAATAATAAATATGTTTAGGTTTTAGATTATTTTAACATTACATTATATGTATTTTAAATAATTTAATTTAACATTATTTCCTAAGGGGCTTTTTATTTTAAGTGCCTAACTTCATTATTGCCTACGGAAGGGTGTTGCAGTTTTAGTGGTTGACCATGTGTGGTGTTGGACCAAGTTCAGCTCTGAGATGGAGTAATTTACTTCTGTTTTGGGTCCCTTTTTAGCTGTAGTAACTTTAGAAGTGCAGTTTGCAAATACCAAAGGGCTTCCTCTTTTGTGGGTGGGTGCATGCTCTTCCCTAAACCCCTAACTTACCCCTGTAAGCCCCTCCTTACTCGTCCCTAAACCCATGCCATTTAACAGTAAGTTTGCCCCTTTTTCCTCCACTCCCTCCCACATTTACTATAAGTAGTTACGAGGATCTCCCCATAGAAAAGATAGGTAGGAGACGTGGAAGTGGAGATTTACACTTGTAGGTTTGTGAATGTAATTTTGTTGTACTTTAGTAGTACCGTTGTAGTACTGCTAGCATACTACAAAATGCAGTTTGTGAATAGACCCCTGAGCGTATATACTTAAGAGGAACACAAACACCAAAATGGGGTGGATAAAGGGGTGGTAATCCATCACCCTTGAACTCCTAATGCTGCAGGCATCAGTAACTTTAGGGGTGGGGCACACTGCACATAACATGTGGGAATCATTGTTTCCGCACTGATGCTTTGCCCAGTATTACAAATTAACCCAAGGTGTTTCTGCACAATGTATATTTTTGATGAGGCTGATAACCAGTGTTTAATTGAGTCAGTGGTTGCAGGGTGGGCCCATTGGCACTAATTTTTGGGAACTGGCATTTATTTTTCCTTAATAGATTTTGACCTAGAGCAACAGAGAGAAAAACACAAAAAGGAGAAAGAGGGAAGAAGAGAGAGTTGGGAAAACAATGACAGAGAAAGTAAGCAAGAAAGCAGGGATGAATAAGAACCTGAAAACGTGGGTTAAAGGGGCAGAGAGTTTCCAGTGGTGGATGAAAGGGGCATGAGGTAGTATTAAGACTATGCAGTCTTGGTAGTCTGTAGGGGTGGGTGGAATGTTTTATTCCACCAGCGGAATTGGAGGAATTTGGTAATTTTGCATTACTCTTGTAACACAGAATTGCTAATAAATTCCGCTGCTCCGTCGGCGGAATTAATCTTCAGGGTATGGTTTTTAAACAGGGCTGGAAGAGGGAGCAGTCCCTCTATGTTTAAAAACCACTGCAGATTACATTTTAATCTGCAGTGATTTTCAAACCTAGAGGGACAGCTCCCTCTTCTGGCTCCATTTAAAAACCACTGACTGCACTGCTGTGCCTACCCCTCGGAGTGCTTACATACTCAGAGTATATAAGTTTTGTTTACTCTGAGTATGTAAAGGTGCCAAGGAATATGCACAGGAGTGCATACCCCTCAGCGCCCTTACGTACTCTGCAGCAATCACTGCAGAGTATTAAAGGGCACTAAGAGGTATGCACAGTGCATACCTCTCGGCGCCCTTACATACTCTGTAGTGATTACTGCAGAGTATGTAAGGGGGCAGAGGGATATGCACAGAATTGCCAAATACCAAATGCACTTACAGGGCATACCCTTTGGTGCCCTTACATCTGCAGTAATCACTGCAGAGTATGTAAGGGAACCGAGGGGCACACACCACAGTGCATTTGGTATTGGGCAGCATTATTTCTTAGTGCAAAATGCATCCTCAAATCCATTTTTGAACGTGAAGGTGCATTTTGTGCTAAGAAAATACTGCCAAATGCCCCTCTGTCCATCGCGAAATTCCGCGGAATCTCGTGGACTTTTAATTAAATTCCTCCAATGCCGCCCACCCCTAGCATTCTGCACCCCTGGCATACATTTTATAGTGCCAGTCACGGGCTTCTGAGCAAAACTTTGGGCCTGGCAAATATTCTTTTACAAATTAAGCATTGCTGATAACTTGAATTACTGCTCCCATCATTACTACCACACCCACATGTAAAGAGGGCCTAGATAGGTGCCATCACACACAGACAAAGAAGACACCACTGACCTTTAATCTAATATGCTACACTGCTAAAACGTAAATCTGTATGACACAAAAAGTAAAATTGTTTCAAAGCAATGATGCCCTACCAAAATTCCCATATTGATTCTTATTGCATAGTGCCATCCGTTGGACATATGGCAATGAAGTGCTCTTTACACAAGCCAGATAAGCCAGACCTGCAGGATCTTGGAAATGTTAATGTTTTCAAATAACGGCAAAAAGTACCAACTGCATTTGGGTTATTCTCTGCTCAAAAAATCGGGTTCAGTCAACAGGCTTTTTAGGATTATTCTTATAAACTGAAATTTGCCGACTGACGAATGGGTTAACTTAGACGTATGGGGATTGGTATTTGGTACAGTCCATTCGGTGTTAGCCAATGAAGTTCTGCCACTCACAGCCAGGACTCTGACATAGCTCTCTGCACGTTAAGGCTGGGAGTAAGCCAGATGGGATTAGCTGCTGATTTCCTAAGATTTATGAAAGAGTTTATACTGTGATTTAAGGAGGATTTGAAAAGGGCTTGACCTGAGGTTTTCTGGTTCTGTTGATATAAATTGTAAGTCTTAATTAACATCCTAGCTATGAAGTTGTCTGTCATTCGTTTTTCGTGTATTTGGAAATAATGGAAGCGGTCCAATGTCTTGATTGGTATGAAATAATGTGGAAATCTGAAGGGTGATGTGCTCCAGTGCCAAGAACCACCATTCCTCGGGAAATGCCTTCTGTAAGGTGTGTTCTTTAGGGTATTTTGCAGCCTTTTACCTCTGACGGTTATTCTTACAGTATATGATCACTGTGGTCAGCAGCTTCTTGTGGGAAATGGACTTGAAGGGGTGAAAAATATTCACAGTTAGGACAGACATTAATTTATGCTGGAAAATCGTTCTATTATCATATTCAAACATATAAGCACATGTAATTTAGATTTGTTTTTTGAAACCATTACGCAGAGATGAAGTGTCCACGTTATCAGAATAATGCACATCCTCAATTCAAATAGCCACTTAAGGGGCGATATATCTAGACTTTGCACCGCTGCAAAGTCATAAAAAGGAACACAAAAAGGCACAAAGTCTTGACATGGTATTTAGTTTATTTACTTTCCAGCACAAAACTTTTTTTGCTCTGGAAAGTTGTCCTTTTCGGAGCGCAAATAGCTCCTTGCGCTGCTTTGACCTTCATTTCATCAAGTGGCGGACATGGGTGGCACTTGGGTGTTCCAAGCTACCATCAATGTTATTTTTTTTTTAAACATCTGTTTATTGTATTTTTTGTTACTGTTACAATTGATATTGTGCAGCTACCACCCATGGTTTTTGATGCAAAGCCAGATCTACAACTATTATCAAATCTTGCTTTGCATCATAAAATAAAGCTTCTTTAAGGCAGGTGCAATTTTGTAAAAATGTTTTGATTTCTCCCAACATTTCAAATGTTACATGTATGCTACACTGTACAGCACACACCCGATGTATGAAACGTTAAAAAAAACATCTGGATGATCGAGTACAGTTTTAAAAATCTATGCTAGACATTGCTAGAGCGAAAATACTGATTATTCTGATCAAGACAAAACCACCAAAAACAAGAATGAAATTTAAATGTGCACCTTGCATTTCGGATGAAAAAAATACTGAAAAAAAAGTTACGTTGAACCATCCAGCACAGTAAAAGTGTGCTTGGTTAGTTAGAAAATGGTAGAATCCATAAACATAGTGATTTTGAGATGAATTAGTAATTGATTATCTTATATTTCTAACAAAGATGTCTTGAAGATGAAACATGAAAACTTATGGGCTGATTATGACTTTGGCGGTGCTGCACCGGCTTTGCGCCGGCACAGCACCGCCAAAGCTCCGCAAAAACCGCCCGCTTGATTACAAGTTTAACTCGTGCAGGCGGAAGGTCGTTTTGCCGTTCCCATGGCGGTTCCCTGGAAGAGGGCACCGCAATGGGAACAGCAAAAATGTTCCAGCATGGCATGGACTGTGAAGTCCATGCCGTGCTGTAACTCGTGGTGCAAGCAGACAGGGGGGTACATGTTGTGCCCCCCTGAATGCATCCCCATGGCGGGTTGTTGTTTCCCCAACGCCAGCCTTTTCGTGACTGGCTTACTGCCATGAAAAGACTGGCAGTGGAGGAACTCGAAATATACTTGGCGGGACTGCGCCAGTCCTGCTTAGCATATTGTACTGACCCTCTACCGCGCCACCGCCAGGGGGAACTGCAGTTCCCTGGCGCCCCTTGCGGTCCACCTACGGAACGTCGCAGAAAGTTGTAATCCGCCAGTCGAACCACCGTGATTCTGGTGGTCTATGAACCTCCAGACTCTTAATCAGCCCCTTACCATTTCTTAGCAGGGTGACTTTAAAACATATATTGGTGCAAAACCTTTATGTTATGTGTTAGAGCTTTGAACATTTTAGTATAGATGTCTAATATTAAATAAATTCTGGATTTATGAAAACAATTTTAGTCAAATGATTAAAAAAAATATCTTTTACATGTTGCTACTTTTGAGAATGTAGTAGTAGGCCAAAATCACAGTTGCACATTTATGTGTATTAATCACTGACAAGTGTTACAGAATCCTTATATATGATATATTTGAATAATCTCATAATGCTTTTTAACCTAAACTATGAATTTTACACTAAATGAAGTATGAGTTTCAAAAAGATGTCTAAATTGACTTTTCTCTTTAGTCTGTGTCTTGGCGAAGTGAGCTAAAGAACGATGACGGATTCAACCCAGATCTGGGACTGGGGGTAAGTGTCTGAAAAGTTTAAGCACTCCGTCCATCATCTCCTTGTGTTTGCTTTGTTCTCCCTAAGTTGGCAGGGTATGCCCAGATGTGGGTCCCTTGCTCACTTTTCCCCTGGACTCAAGCTAGCGTGGCTGATGAGGTGTGTTACCCTGAAACCGGTCCCAGGATGCTTGTTTCAGTCCAGGGAAGACTTGGCTTGGCAGTTCAGGCTGGACTGTTCCCATGAGGCACAGGGTCAAGACTGATTTGCATATGGCTGGGTCTGAACTGGGGTGGCAAAGTGAGCTAAAGAACGCTGATGGATTCAACCCAGATCTGTGACGGGGGATGAGTGTCTGGAAAGTTTCAGCACTCCGTCCATCCTCTCCCTGTGTTTGCTTTGTTTGGCCTAAGTTGGCAGGGTAATCCCAGACATGGGCCCCTTGCCTACTTTGCCAATGGATTCAAGCTAGCCTGGCTGATGAGGGGTGTTACCCCGAAACCGGTCCCAGGATGCTTGTTTCTGGTCCAGGGATGACCTGGCTTGGCAGTTCGGGCTGGACTGTTCCCATGAGGCACAGGGTCAAGACTGATTTGCATATGGCTGGGTCTGAACTGGGGTGGCGAAGTGAGATAAATAACGATGATGGATTCATTTGCTGTGTCTTTTCCATGGCCTGATGCAATTAACATTGACACGTATTCAAATGTTGCTTATTTGTTCCAATCATGCCACATTCCTTAAAGAGCGAACCAGACACTTTTCCGTATTGTCTTTTGTGTGGATTTCATGTGTAGCTAACCTTTAGACCTCATCCATTGACAGCAACAATATTAAAGCTGTGTGCCGACAAACCTGTGAGGATGCAATGTACTGTTGTTTCTCATGAATCGCATGGGAAAATATCCTGGAGTATCAATTTGTACCTGCTAAACGAAGGAGTGATCACATGAGATCACTCCACAGTGGACTGACAACAATGTCATGATGACAAATATGCACTATAAAGGCTATTGGATTTAGGAGGAGTGGCCTCCTGTTCTCAGCGCTCTCTCTTTCCCCCACCTGTTTTGGCTTCCTGAGTACTCTGTTAGCGATGCTCTTGAGAACTGTGGCAATTGTCATCATTCCATCACTTCCTTGACTCTGTCCTGCCTGCCGAACTATCCAGTTTTTGCCATTTCCTTATGCTAATGAACTTATCTTCTGGACTATTTGCAGCTGTCTTGTGAGAATCCAGGCTTGAACTTTCTGATTAAATATACTTATAGACTTTCCCCTAGCGGACTTTAACTTGAATCCTGTGTCCCTTTGATAGATTTTAATTGAACCATCCTGTGACCTATGAATCCATCCTTTGCATTCTAACATTTAATTTGACTAAATGTTTGGATTTTTGCTGCATGCATTAGTATGCATGACAGAATTGCTAAAAATGTTGCTTACATGTATTAATTTTGAATCTCTAATACAATCATTTATTTACTTTGACATTTGTTGTAAGTCATTTATTTGAGATTTAATGTTCTTTCTCAGAAACTGTGCTTGGGATTGGCTACCAATTAATAGTCCTCATTGGGTAGACCAGGAGTGGGTCGCCCTAGATTTTCAACCCTTACTACGATGAAGAAAGGTCTATCAGAGGACCAATGCCTCTGTGGTAAAGTATAGCAAGTAGATTTGAAATTTAGCACTCCTATGGACCCAGTGCTAGCCAACCACGTAAAAAGTGCTTCTGCTGCCGCAGCATCAAGCTACACCATTGCATTAAGCTGCAAATGTGTGTGTGTGGCGCTAGACAGCCTGTTTTCAGGACAACGTTGGTAAAGAGATCAGCAGCATGCCCCATTTAGTAAATCTGGCACTGTTCTGCTCTCCCTGACTAGCTTAATGCAGTGCAGCAATTTTGATTACTGCGCTAAATTGTGCTTCTTTTGTAAATCCACCGCTTACTATATTCCAGAGGATGTCTACTTTGCTAGGTGGTTCATCACACCAAGGTGCATCCTCATAGCCTCAAACTATTCCATTAATTTAGGTGTGATATTTCCATTGTTTCAGTGGATACAATGTCTTATATTCCTGATATTATGAGTGACACATTAATTAACTAAAGTAATATTCACACAAAAATGCATAATTGTGTCAATTTAATGTAGTAAATTACATAAAATACCCGCTTTGTACAGTGCAGTGTACAAAGAGGGTATTTTATGTAATTATCTAAAAAAAGAACATTAAAACCACTGCACATATTGAACTGATTATGAAAGTTCATTAATTTATTTCCATTTCCAAAGCAATTGCCCTGAATTTTAAAAAAGTGGAGGGCTCTATTGTGAAAGGAATAGTTTTGGTTAGAGATCATACTTCACTGGGTTTCAGTGATCTCATTACATTTTCAAATACAATGTACCATTCAGGAGAGCTATTAAACAGGGAAACACATATTCTCTGGGTTTAGCCAGCAAAGCTATCCCACAAAAGACACAGAACATAAAGGCACATATCCATAGGTACAATCTCATAGTTGTGGTTCAGGTCAGAAATTTTTACTAGGCCAGGCCTCAAATAGCCTAGTCATCCATCAACTTTCACAAATTTTTATGTGCTGACATTAGACAGCAGCATTATCCCTCAAGGTACACGGACCTTAGCATATAAATAGCAGAGCTACAGGTCAGGTTTAAGAAAACCTTCAGTCTGGTATAGCTGGTCCTTGTCTTAAGTTACAGAGTTCTGACACGTCAAGGGCTTAGACAGTAAAGCTATTTTTTAGGATCAGGATCTACAAGACTGATTGAACATAATCAGTGCTTAAGTTGTAAAAGAATAAGTGCCAGGGACCAATGTTTTGCTCAGAAGCTTGTGACCTGTGCTATCGAATGTCAGGGGTGCCAAACACCAGGGCTCATATTTATCAATATTTCACGCAGTGCAACGCAGCAAGCCACCTTGCTGTGCTGTATGAAAGGGAGAGGACAGGAATGCACTCTATCTAACATTATATGGCGCATTACCGCTCTCTGCCTGGGCTGGCACACAAACTGCTGCCTAGGGCCAACGCAGGCACCCTAAAGTATACGAAAAAGTGATGTTTGGAATGCTTGAATTAATCTCAGTCACTGGTAATTACTTGGGCGGCATCCTAATCCATCGTTATTTTGCATACCATATCACCTCAGTTTGGAGCCAGCTATATGCAAATCAGTCTTGATCCTACTCCAATCAAAACAGTCCAGTCCGAACTGCCAAGCCAGGTCCTTCCTGAACCAGAACACAAGCAACCCAGTACCGGTTTTGCCCTAGTTATGGGCTCATTAGCAGGGTACAGCTTGTTTCCAGTGGTGTAGTGTGCATGGGACTCACATCTGGGCATACCCCTCCCACTTATGACAACACGCTACAGCATACAAAAAGTGATGGATGGAATGCTTAAATTAATCACACCCACTGGTAATTACATGGGGCCACATCCCAACCCATTGTTATTTTGCCCACCATGGTGCAAGGGTGTCTGCATTGTAGGCAGGATTGTTTTTTTACAGGAAGGAACACTTTCCTGCAGAAAAACAATCCTCAGAGGCATTTTCCTGTTTCTAGGTGTGCTACAGAATGCAGCACACTTAGAAAGAGGAAACAATCAGGAGAAATAAAGGTATTTCTCGTTACGCCTCTGGTGGGGAGGCATATCA
Organism: Calotriton arnoldi; assembly: GCA_963921515.1. NCBI lineage: Eukaryota > Metazoa > Chordata > Amphibia > Caudata > Salamandridae > Calotriton > Calotriton arnoldi. Next base: position 572,050 of record CAWUFW010005154.1, read on the forward strand.
TTCAGATGCATTCCCAGGTCTACCAGTGTTGGTAAATCTGGGAATGTATCAGAATGCATGAGTGGATGCATGGGAATACCTACGCTCCACCCATGGTACGCCTACCTACCACAGAGTAACGCAAGGCAGTGATTTGTGCTGCCTTGCGTCACTCTAGATTTATCAACCCACGCAGGGCCACGCAAGGGGGCTTTGCGTGGCTTAGTAAATCTCATTTTGGTTTTGCAATGCACCTGTGTCCCCTTCTGTGGCACAAGGGTGATGCAAAACCTTGATAAATATGGGACCAAGTCTGGTTAGTCTTCATTTCATCTCATGCCCCTTTCATCCATCATCAGACACTCCCTGCCTCTTTATCTCACTCTTTCAGGGTCTTTTTGTCCATGTTTACATGCTTTCTTTCTTTATCACTGTTCTTCCTCCTCATTCTTTCTCCTCCTATCCCCCTTTTGTGTTTTTCTCTCTCTTGCTCTGGGCTGAGGAAAAATAAGGGCCTGTCCACAAAAAGGTATGCCGGTGGCCTCCACCTTCAGCCACCGGCACACCTGTTCAAATTATGCACTGTTACTTATCCAGAAAAAATGTTGCCCAGCATTACACCAGTTGTGGAAAGAATCCTATGGGAACCTTCATTTGAAGTGAAGTGCCAGAGTTCGAGTTGTCTGTCTCCTCTCCACCCCCACCTGTTCTCTGATGAAGAATTAAGAATTTGAGAAAATTCACCCAAGTCATTTTGATTACTTGCATGATAGTTTGAATGTTATGAGACAGGTGAGCTGAGATCAGTCACTCACTCAGGCTCCCGCCACCCCTGGCCACACATGTCAGATCTGTCAGCATTAAAGACTTAGTAGATGGAGTGCTGCCACACTTCTTTTCCACTTTCTGTCATGAGAGGCTGGGAATCGAGCTCGATTGAGCATGATAACAAAACTACTGCCCACTTCTTTTTTCAATTTAGTAATCATGACAATCACAGTCCCCACTAGCCTTCACTCACAGTGAAGCATCTTTTTCACTATCCCTCAAGACGCTATACCCTTGAGTCCTTCACAATAGGTTTGGTTAAAATAATTGTGAGATCTCTAACCAGTACCACCCTGCATGTTGCACCTCAGTAAGCACCCTGATTACAGACCCTGGGGTCCAGGGTATTATTTACATGTACTCCCACCTTGTCACCTGCTGTTTCTCAATTTCCCCTCTGCTGGCCTCTTCTTGTCAGCCAAATCAAGAGTCATAGGCCATGCATGGGGAAAAGCGAAGCCACTAGTTGAGTGCTCTTCCCTCTGTAGAGCTTTACCTTTCTGACAATGTCCATAGTTGGCACACAGGTCTGTTGACTCTTGCTCTCCGTAATCTCCAACATTACTTGGCTTCTTCCTAATTCTAGAAAGCAGGTGGTGCATGTAGTAATGATGCACTTCTTCATTTTTTGTCTTTTTCACATAAACATGAATCACATGGTTTAATCTCCATACTTTGTGCTGAGAGGGGTGCAGTGGGCCATCTTGTGCACCACCTTGAGTGAAAGGTTTTTATAGACCTCCAAATTCAGAGCAGAAGATCTGCTATCTTGCTATCAAAGAACTGGTAACATTCTGCCTAGGAGATATTGTTGCCTGCCATCTTGCAAATACTATATTTTCTTTATACAGCTAAGCTCAGGAGTTCTAGGTGACCTTCAAGCTAACTTCAGCCATCAGAACCTATGTGATGATCAACCTGTTAGAGTAGTGCCACATTCAAGGAACATACCAGCTGCCCGTGTGCCAGTTGATCTGCTGTAAGCCCAGGGGACAATGGGAGTCTAGCCATATTAGCAAGCACTAAAAAGCCAACTCAGCTCACTTTAAGCACCATGAACCAGAACTACTTTGCCTCTTCTCCTGATAGTAAGGTTTACCCATATCTGCTAACCAGAAGTGTTTAGAAGTTCTGTCTCAACAGAGTAGAGTTTAGATGCTAATATGAGACAAACGACTAAAAAGATACCTCTTTGCTGCGCCTCATTCATAGGGCAACCAAACTAAGTTTGGTTGGACAACTATTACTTGCAGAGTGAAAAAGAAACCACTGAATGTGTGCTGCCAAAAGGAAGCCCTCTACTCCTTACCATTGAGGATTTACTTCAGAGTACACTTGCATGCACAAACTTTGCTGTCAATCCAATTTGAAATAGCATTGGTGTGGCAGAGAAGTTCAGGCACTTCTTAAGCACAGAACATGTGTGCTCTACTCAGCAGTTCTGCTCAATGAGCACAGGAATTCAACTGTACTGTATCTGTCCTGAAATTGCAGCGGAACACCTTTGACTCTCACTGTGGCCTGAGCAGTCCTATGTGGTGCCATCTTTGATTAATGCCTGCAGTCATAAGCTGAGGGTGAAGTGCCACTCTGACTAGAGTGTGGTGAATATATTTATATGTTAACTAAAAAACCCAAAGGTTACAGACACGTTATAGTTAGGAAATAGAATTTTAAAAAACGTAGAAATTTACTGAAAAAACCAAAGGCTACAGGGACATTATAGTTAGGCTCAATATCACGTGTACAAAACCATTCAAATTCAGCAGTTATGGTTACCTGAGGTAACTATAACTTACAACCCCACAATGTACTGCTTCTGATCTCACATATCACATCACTCATGACATGGTCAGTGACATCACTGATGGCACAGCTGATGACATTTCAAATGACTTCACTGATGACATCAATTATGACATCATCTAGTGAGTGTAAGTGTTTTCTAAATGTTTATGAGTCTAAACATATATAGTAAGCTAATGCATAAACATATATTTGTATAGTAGGTGTACTACTAATGAGTGATACTACTTCTAACATATATTATGTGAGTGACTGTGTGTGTCTGTGTGTGAGTGGGTATGTGAGAGATTGTATGGACGTGTGAGAGAATGTGTGAGTGTTTGTGAGGGTGTCTGTGGGTGTGTGAGTGGTTGTATGGGTTTGTAAGTGGATGTGTAATTGGTTGCACGGGTGTGTGAGTATTTGCATGGATATGTGAGTGGGTGTGTGAGTGGTTGTGGGGGTGTGGCTGGTTGTATGGGTGTGTGAGTGGGTGTGTGAGTCATGTGGGTGTATAAGTGGGTGTGAGTGATTGAGTGGGTGTGTGAGTGGATGTGTGAGTAGTTGTATAGGTTTGTAAGGGGTGTATGAGCGGTTTTATAGGTGCAAAACTGGGTGTGAGTGTCTTTGTAGGTGAGGAAGTTGGTGTCTAAGTTCTTCTATGGATGAGTGAGTGGGTAAGTCAGTGGCTCTATGGGTGAGTGTGTGTCTGAGTGCCTGCATGGGTGAGTGTCTGTATGATTGAGTGGCTGTTTGACTGGGTGTATGAGTGACCATATGGGTGAGTGAGTGGCTGTGTAAGTGGTTGTATGGGTGAGTGACTGGGTGTGTAAGTGGCTTTATAGATTAGTGAGGGTATGTGTGAATGAGGTATGGGTGTGTGTGAATGGGGCATAGGTGTGTGAGTGGGTATATGAGTGGCTGTGTGGGCCTGTGAGTGGACACGGGAGTAGTCCTGTGGATGATGTCATCAGTGATGTAATCAGTAATGTCATTTGAGATGTCATCAGTGATGTCATGGCCCATGTAATGAGTGATGTAATATATGAGGTTATAAGCAGTGCATTGCAGGGGCGTAAGTTATAGTTAGTTCAGATAACTATAAATGCTGAATTTCAATGGATGTGTATGAGTGAAATGTGAGCCTAATAATAACGTCCCTGTAACCTTTTGCTTTTTCAGTGAATTTCTAACGTTGTTTTAATTCTATTTCCTAACTATAACTTCCTTTTTTCGTGAATTTCTACTGTTTTTTAATGTTATTTCTTAACTATGACGTCATAGTAACCTATGGTTTTTTAAGTGAATTGCTAAGGTTTTTTAAAATGTTATTTCCTAACTGTAACCTGTTACTTTGAGTGAGTGTGTGAGTGAGTCACCGAGTGTCTCAGTGGGTCTGTGAGTGGGTGTGAGAGTGTCTGAGTGGGTCCATCAGTGGGCATGTGCGTGTCTGAGTGGGTCTGGGAATGGCTGCATAAGTGTCTCACTAGGTGTGTAAGTGGGGTTGTGAGTGTCAAAGTGGGTCTGTGAGTGGGTGTGTGAGTGTCTGTGTGGGTATCTGAATGGGTGCATAAGTGTCTGAGTCCGTCTGCTAGTGGGTGTCAGAGTGTCTGATTGGGTTTGCAAGTACCTTTTATGAGTGTGCGAGTCAGTCTGTGAGTGAGTGCATGAGTGTCTGAGTCAGTCTGTGAGTGGGTATCTGAGTCTCTAAGTGGGCCTGTAATTGGGTGTGTGAGTTTCTGAGTGGGTCTGTGACTGAGTATATGAGTCTCTGAGTGGGTCTGTGAGTGAGTGCATGAGTCTCTGAATGGGTCTGTGAGTGATTGCATGAGTCGCTGAGTGGGTGTGTGAGTGGGTGGGTGCATGAGTCTCTGAGTGGGTCTGTGAGTGGGTGCATGAGTGACTGAGTAGGTCTGTGAGTGGGTGCAAGAGTCTGTGAGTGGGTGTATGAGAGTCTCAGTGGGTCTGTTAGTGGGTGCGTGAGTCTCTGAGAGGGTCTGTGAGTGGGTGTGTGAGTGTCTGAGCATCCTCTGTTTTGCCCTCTTCTGCTCTGTTTTGCCTTTTCTGCTCATTTTTCTGCCCTCTTATTTGCCTTTCCTGTTCATTTTTCTGCCCTCTGTTTTGCCTCTTCTGCTCATCCTTCTGCCCTCCGGTTTGCCTTTTCTGCTTGTTTTTTGATGCCCTCTGTTTTGCCCACTTCTGCTGTGTTTTGCCTTTTCTGCTTGTTTTTCTACCCTCTGTTTTGCCCTCTTCTGCTCTGTTTTGCCTTTCTGTTCATTTTTCTGCCCTCTGTTTTGACTGGCTTTTGGACAATTGGGAAGGGGGCCATTGCAACCCCTCCTCTAGCTGGTTTTGGCCCCGGGTACCCCAACCCCCGGGGCCCTGCCACATATACCTATGTGCCCTGACCCCACCTAGGGCACTCATTGTGTATCGTTGGGGACCGCAGGGCTGAGCCTCTAGGCCCTCGTGGTCCCAGCCGACTCCCCACCTCCTGCAGGAGCCGGCATTGCTCCTGCATGCAAGAAGCTGCTAAATATGCAGCTCCCTGGAGTCAGGAGCAATCGTTTCATCTGTTTCCCTGCCCACATGACAGTGGGCAGGGAAACAGATGAAAACTCTGCTCCAGCAAGAAGGAGCAGTTTGACAGCTCCAGCTTGCTGGGAGTGGAGTTAGTGTTTGCTCTCGCTTGCCAGGAGCTGTCAAAACTCCCACCAAGCGAGAGCAAACTGCTATCTCCCTAGGGTGGGCACCTTGGGAGAGAGCATGAGCCAGCCCTAGGGGGTGGCGGTCCCCATGGGCATTAATGTCTCCCAGAGGGGGATGCGCAACCCCACTCCCACATCTATTTTTAATTGCTGGCCCAAGTGGTGGTGTTTCCCGGGGCCCAGGGGTCCGCACAGCCCCCTTTCAAATATTTTATGTTAGCGGCAGGGTGGTGATTGTCCCCGGGGCTTCAAACAGCCCCAGGAGAGGGGTCAGTGTGGCCCCCGTCCTTTCTAAAAATAAAACCCCAGCTCATACCGCTGTCCCCATGGGCACAGCGAGAAGACGCCGGACAGCCGCGCAGCCCACAAAGACGCCATCCGCAACCACCATCACCTCATCAGGTCCGCCAAGAGGACCTCCTTCAAAGACCGCCTCGACAACAACGCACACAACAGCAAGGAGCTCTTCAGCATCGTGAAGGAACTCTCCAACCCCAACTCCAACGCCAACGACATCCCGCCATCGCAAGCCCTGTGTGATTCCCTCGCCACCTTCTTCCACCGCAAGATCGCCAACATCCACGACAGCTTCGACTCCCGGACGACCCCAACAGGCCCCGACACATCAGACCCGCCGCACCCCATCGACCATGACCCCCTGACAGCCTGGGTCAAAGTGAACACCGAGGACACAATCAAGACCATGGGCACAATCCACTCCGGCTCCCCATCAGACCCTTTTCCACACCACATCTTCAACAAAGCCGGCAGCTCCATCCCACCCCACCTGCGCAACGTCATCAACCTCTCCTTCGAGACCGCCGACCTTCCCAGAGAGCTGGAAACACGCCGAGATCAACGCCCTACTCAAAAAACCCAAGGCGGACCCGAGCGACCTCAAGAACTTCCGGCCCATCTCCCTGCTTCCATTCCCAGCTAAGGTCATCGAGAAGATCGTCAACAGACAGCTCACCCGCTACCTCAAAGATAACAGCATCCTGGACCCCTCCCAGTCAGGATTCCGCAGCAACCACAGCACCGAGACCGCCCTCATCGCCGCCACAGACGACATCAGGATCCTGCTGGACAACGGCGAGACGGCGGCCCTCATCCTCCTGGACCTCTCTGCCGCCTTCGACACTGTTGGCCACCGCACACTACGCACACGCCTCCACGACGCAGGGATCCGAGACAAGGCCCTGGATTGGACCACCTCCTTCCTTTCCAGCAGAACCCAGAGTGTCCGCCTCCCCCCATTCCGATCAGAAGCCTCCGAGATCATCTGCGGCATACCCCAGGGATCTTCCCTCAGCCCGACACTGTTCAACATCTACATGGCTCCACTCGCACGCATCGCCCGACAGCACGACCTCAACATAATCTCCTACGCCGATGACACTCAACTGATCCTCTCCCTCACCAAGGACCCCCTCACCGCCAAATCCAACCTCCATGAAGGAATGAAAGCCGTCGCCGACTGGATGAAGTGCAGCCGACTTAAGCTGAACACAGACAAGACGGAGATCCTCATCCTCGGCTCCAACCCATCAGCCTGGGACGACTCCTGGTGGCCCTCGTCACTAGGGGCACCCCCGACACCAACCGACCACGCACGCAACCTGGGAGTCATCCTCGACTCAACACTCACCATGACCAAGCAAGTCAACACAGTCTCCTCCTCCTGCTTCAACACCCTCCGCATGCTCCGCAAGATCTACAGGTGGATCCCGACAGACACGAGAAGAACAGTCACCCAGGCCCTTGTCAGCAGCAGACTCGACTACGGAAACGCCCTCTACGCAGGAGCCCCGACCAAGCTCATCAAACGACTGCAAAGAATCCAAAACGCCTCTGCACGCCTGATCCTCGACATTCCACGCCACAGCCACATCACCCCCCACCTGAAAAACCTGCACTGGCTCCCCGTCGACAAGAGAATCTCCTTCAAACTCCTGATTCACGCACACAAGACACTCCACAAAACCAGCCCAGCCTACCTCAACAGTCGACTCTCCTTCTACGTTCCCAACCGTCAGCTCCGCTCCGCCGACCTCTCCCTGGCCACCGTCCCGCGCATCCGGAGAACCACCACCGGAGGCAGATTCTTCTCTCACCGCGCCGCCAAGATCTGGAACACCCTTCCCCTCAACCTACGACAGACCCAAGACCTGCTGACCTTCAGGAGACGACTCAAGACCTGGCTATTCGACCAGTAGCCGCAAAACCCCCCCTCCTCTCCCTCAGCGCCTTGAGACCCTCGCGGGTAAGTAGTGTGCTTTACAAATCTTGTGATATGATATGATATGATATATACCATTTTTCATATCAACCATTACCAGTATCACTTAAAACAGTTGTGCTTTCATTTTTCTTCGTATATTTGTGGAGGTAGCGGCCTACATTTAAACATGTTTTGATATTATTTTCATTTTATCGCTAATAATGCCAACATTTTCAATCCGTGGTTCCTCAAAATCCCCAGAAATTAGGATACATTTATTTGCGTCTCTATACAATTATGCTAGTTCACGCAAATAGTATGTGAGGATAGCTTCCACGTAGTTCCTCGATAAGAAAGATTTGATGTTTGGCCATTCTAAAATGTATAACCATTTTTCTGTTTTCAGGTGATATAGTACAACTCATAAGTATCTCTGTGACAATTTGACCACTGTCAATCTCTGTAACATGCCAAGGATAGGGGGAAATTCACTGGTACTAAACTCGTTCTCCTACTCAACATAAGCTTTTTACAGTCAATGCTTTACATAGTGCTAAAGCTACTGATCGGCACAGACCAATTTTCTTATCTTTGAGATCTTTTTTGAATCCCTCTAACCTTCAAACTATACTTTTTTCTTTGTACTATCACAAGTAGAGGATCCTCAGAAACCATTCTCTGTATAGTATTGTCGTATGCCTAAACCACCTTACAAAGAAATTTACAGTTAAAAGTCATCATTTTCAATGTAAGTAAAGGCATAAGAAGCTCAGAGTGAATCACCTCCACTTTTGTAGGCCAAGCTTCAATACCATGCAGCATTCAGAGAATACCATCAGCATTAAATACCTGAATCACGGACACATTAGATACATTGTCCTAATTTTTGATTAAGTGGTGGAATGGAGCCCCACTAGAGCATAGGATTTCCAAGTGATACAGCTGTTTAAATACCACATTTTAATCAACAGATATCAGTAAATCCCATGCACGGATGCTGCTCTATAACTTCTGGCCTCCATATTCACCCACAGCTATTTATGCTTTTACAAAAGTCCTCACTTTTGTTTGTACCTTATTACGATTAGGGTGTTTTTCTCTATCGGAAATGATCTCCTAAGTAATTTGTTTAGGGCCACATAGTTATTGATATAATGTAGAAGCTAGGAGAAGAGGGATGCCTATATAACATGCAAAATAACATATATAATAACATATTTTAGGCATATCAAACATGTTCGCAATTAAAGCAAATAACTTTCAATTAATTTTCGGTACCTGTGAAATAGCATATGTATTTGACATGTCACTTCGATTAGGGCGTTTCTTAACTTTACAAATCCCATTTTCAGGCTGAAATGTAAGACAAGCATGCATAGCCGGAAACGCACCCATATTTCAATAATGACAGCTCCATGGGCTGAGATATTTGCAATAAGTTGCAAAAACGGAGCAAATCACAACTGCTGTGTTATTTAGCACTGGCAAAAGGCTTTAAGTCACCCAGCTCAATTTTTACAAACAAGCAGTACATACTTTGGGGTCTGTCTTCATTCATTTTAATTCCACAAAAATACAAAATTCGCCTTTCCAAAACGGGCAAACTCTGTCGAATACGGCCGTCTTTAACGATATTGCTCAAAAATACTTCAAACTTAAGGGAACTATACCGTGAGGATCTTCTGAAGCAAATGCATACATCAGTTTAGGGAATAGTGACTAAATATACAAGGAAAATGAAAAGTGGAAACATTTATATTTGGCGACGACAAATATTTCTAGGACTTCCCGCCCAAAACTAGCTTTAGGTTTTAACTTGTCGTGTCCTTTTCCTGTTGAAACTAACCAACACAGATCTTTCACTGTGCTCGAGCATCTGTCCGAAGCACCCGTCCAATAGTATGACGAGGGACGGAATCACGTTTGGCCCAAATCCAGGCACTTGTCACACAAAACGTGTCTCCGCAAGTCCCCTATTGCTTCATTAGGCACTTCGCGCGAAAAGAGGGAGAGGTTTAGGCCTCTAGAAAAGGGAGACCATGTTTTCTCTTTTCCGAAGCCGTCCTCTGAATTTATGAGCTCTTAAAAGCTCAAATGTTGTGATTGGAACTGTCCCGCTGGTTCCAACAGGGAAAGGAAATGGGTCTCTCATTCTCACACTCTATATGATATTGTGTCCGGCTGTGCCAAGTTTTGGCCTTGCACGAAACAGGGAAGGGAAAATGGAAATTAAAAATCGGTTGGTTCTGAGCTCTACGTTTATATAAGACCAGGACAGTGATTACTAAAACAAGAGTCCGAAGTAACAACGCCAAGTGGGTTTTAGGCATAAATATATCTAGTGAAAATAAACAGGAATCTTGGAAGGAAAGGAAACATTTTGTGCACCTTCGAGTTCTAGAGAACAGAAAAGTTCACACTGAGTAAGAAATTTCTCCTGAGCAATTCTATGCTGCTCTGTGGCTTTTGCTTCCAGTGTAGCAAAATTGGTTTAATGTGCTTTTCCTGGAAAGAGTCCGATTGAAAGATTTAAAACAGGAATCACAGCAAAAAGGGAAATATTGAGGGAGAGCTGAAAAAATGTCAATCATGCCAACTGTCACTCATGCTTGTAGTTCACACTGGTGTCTCAGGCAATTACTTCATAAACAATATGATTCTACCCTGCTAATGGATTTTTATTTTTTGTTATAGTGATTCTAATAATTGTGTTTAAAGTATAATAGTGTTCCATGAAGTGTCATGGGAAAACTAAATGTTTTTAAATACCCTCACACACTATGAATCCCATAGTGTCATGCTTCATCATGGGGTCTTCCCGTCTCTCTACGGGACGGGCGTGCTACAACCAGCGGATAGCGGGAGCACTATATTAGTGAAAATTAGGCTATGTGTAGTGTGGGTAGTGAGAGTGGTAGGATCTGTGATAAATCAAAAGGTTTAAAAATTCCTGGCTAGTGGAAAAAACACATTTTATTCACTTCCCTAGCTGGAAACATTAGAGGGAATCGCATAAGAGTACACCCTCTACACATCTCCCCCTTTTTTAATTTCTTTTTAATGTTTCCAGCTAGGGAAGTGAATAAAATGTGTTTTTTCCACTAGCCAGGGAATTTTTAAACCTTTTGATTTATCACAGATCCTACCACTCTCACTACCCACACTACACATAGCCTAATTTTCACTAATATAGTGCTCCCGCGTATCCGCTGGTTGTAGCACGCCCCGTCCCGTAGAGACGGGAAGACCCCCATGATGAAGCATGACACTATGGGATTCATAGTGTGTGAGGGGTATTTAAAAACATTTAGTTTTCCCATGACACTTCATGGAACACTATTATACTTTAAACACAATTATTAGAATCACTATAACAAAAATAAAAATCCATTAGCAGGGTAGAATCATATTGTTTATGAGATAGCTTAATCAGGAGGTAGATTCTATCCCCATACCTCTTTACTCCCCCCCCCCCATTTGTTATTTTTCATCGTCTCAGGCAATTAGGCAGATGTGCTGCCCTTTGGAATGCGCAGTTTCCAATATTTTCAGCGGGGCAATGTGTAGTGTTATATCTAGTTAAGGCAATCTCATTTGCCAGGGATATTGTTGGTTATCATTGGATGTGGAACCGAGTGTGAATTTGAGTCGCTAATAGTGGCAATCACTTCCACAGTGTGGCTTTTTGTGGCCCCTGAGATTTGCAACTGATGTGATTTAACCAGTCATACCACTATTATGTAACAGCAAGATTGTATTATTTTTTTGATAGATATAATTGCTGATTCGTTTTGCATTTCTCAGTGTTCAGTTTGTGTTGCTGGCTGCTGGTAGTCGGCACTGATTTTAGTTCAGCGAGGCATATTTTTCATTAGGAGTCTTTGACTTGAGGAAGGAGAGCAAAAGTTTGAAAAGGGAGTGCCGCGGAAACCATGCTGTTCTACACAGAATAAGGCAGGGCTTTAAGTGGGCCAGGTCTCACCGGTGCTGAGCACCGGCAGTTTTTTAAAGGGGGCCTCGAAACGGGTCTCTATCGGGCTCTGTTTTATGCCCTGGCACTTTTTTTCCGGACTGCAGTGACATCAGACTGCTGTCACTGCAGTCCGGAAAAACGGACCGCCTGTGCCAGGGCACAAAACAGAGCCCGATGGAGACCCATTTCGAGACAGCAGGCACATCCTGTGCGCGTGCTCACACTGCTCACTTCTCACAAGTGGAGAAGTTAGGGCATGACGTCATGCCAGGTGAGGGTTGTAGGGGAAGGGAAATCCTTTAAAGAGAGTCATTTTCTCTCTGGATTTCCCTTCTCTTTTTGAAACTCAGGAGCAGCAACATTGTCATGGTGTCACCAGGGCTTAAGTGGAAGCTTTTTCAATATTATATACAAGCCATAGTTGCTGCTCATTTATCTTATGCAACTAACAACCATTGACAAAGCCAATAGTCCTGACTTCTCGTAGGTATGATGTTACTTGTTCTATCATATATCGAGATGCAATGACAGAAACAGCAAAATACAATTCGGGCGGCACACTATGCTAAGCACAGTTTTTTAGCTTAGGTGTTTTTAAGCCACGCCCTTAATTACATTGGCCACGCCCCTTTCAGAGACCCCCCAGTTTTTTCATCCCACTTAAAGCCCTGGAATAAGGGATTCATCAGTGTTGTCTTAAGGATTTTTGGGGTCCCGGGTAAGAGATATTTTCGGGTATCCTGTTCGTATACTTACTCCTCACTTTCTACCAAATGAAGCCCGCAGGTCATCGAACAAACGTTCAGAAACGGGGTTCGCACAGAACAGTGGAAATATGTCTTTCCAGGGCTCCCCAAAATCCTTAAAATGTCACTGGGGAAATCAAGAGAGATTTAGAAGAAGAGGTAGGCAGAGTGGAGAGAGGCTGCAATATGGAAATGGAAAGAACTGAACTAGATAAAGGGAAAGTTTACTTTCACAGGGAGGGGCCTTGGAAGGTGTGGGCACTGGGCGATTGCCCACTCTGCCCATGTGTTAAAACATCTCAGGGATTCGTGAGCCAGTTTATTATAAAGGAAACATATTTGTTATAAAACAAGAGAACCGCAAGGTTTCCACAGGCCTCGTCCTGGCAGTCTCACGTGTTCAGATTTCTCACTTTCTCGAGAATTGGGACTCTCACTACCCCCAGAGACTTTCCACTGTTCATGGAAAACAAAAACAAAATAGGCAAGCTATAATTCGTATTTTACCGGGGGCTAGAGGAATCCCTCTGTAGGCATGCACCTTCTTTGAAGCATGGACCTGAATATTATCTCAGTTCAGTACTTTTGCATTTAGGGTAACTACCTTGAATGGACACAAATTCTGGGCAATGACTGTTAAAATTCAGGACAAAGGGTCAAATTCAGGACAAAAGGTTAATTTTATGATCATATCTGACTATGTCAAGCAAAAAATAAAATTAAGTAAATAGATGGCTAACACAAGTACAAGTCAAAGTATTGAGCAAACGTTAATAAGTAACTGGACATATATAAACATTAAAAGACTAGCAAACATATGCATACTAAGCAAAATGTGACAACTAACATAAGGGACAGTTGTCAAACGATTCTGCCCCCTACTACCTTGCATGATAGTGCTGGTAGCTCTGTTGACACACGTGGACATGCAGCTTGAAGGTATTAGATCTACTACTAGTAGACAGAGAGAGAGAGAGAGAGAGAGAGAGAGAGGAATTTAAAGTAAGTGGTTAGAGCAAATTTGAGGGAAATAGTGCATTTCTGTGTGTGCTTGTGTATTTCACTGTGATTGTTTCTGATGAAGCTAGGGAAGTTTCAGTCAACCTCCCCTCAAAACTATTTACTCTACCCCTACCACCACCAACATAGAAAGGACTTAGTCTCCGGTGGTAACTTCAAGACCCTGTGCTAGAAGAAATGGCAGCTTTATCTGGATGGTCCACAGTTCCTGGGACATGAAGGCTTTGGGTGATGTTTTCTCACTTCTGGTAGACTGGCTGACAGGAAGACACCAGCCCTAGTCACAAGCAGTCCCTTGAGTACCCTGGAGATTACTCACTTTCCTTGTTTATTAAGGATTGGAATAGGAACAAATTAGGATGATTGGGTCTCTTGGGTCTTTTATACACATTGGGGCCGATTCCGATCTCGGCCGGTAGGGCACCGAATCGGATTCGGCTTAACCGGATCCGATTCGGAGCCCTCTTTCCCGACCGATTCGTACGTGCGTCCGGCCAAGCGAGTACGATGCGAGCGCATGTGAAATCGCCGACCGACTCGTACGCGGGTCCGAACCGCTCCGACCGACTCGCACGGACACGACTCGCACCGCGCAATGGAGACGTTCCCCGGCCGGGCAAGTACGATGCGCGTCGTGAGCAGTCAGACCGACTCGCGTCGTCCGGCTCGAAAGAGCAGTCGGAACCGGACTTTGAGGGTCCGTGTCGGACCCCCCTGTACGCGTAGCCGCGTGAGTCGCACACAGGGGGGACCCATGGGTCCCCCCTACCTGTGCATGTACGCCGCGAGTCGCATCAAGGCGTACCCGCTGTAGGGGGCACCCTTGTTCGCCTCGCACCCATTGAGTCAATGGGAGCCCGCGTACGCATTGTACATATGGGAGTCCGACCGATGGGAGTCCGACCGACTCGAGTCCGATTGCATGCATGCGCATCGTACTCGTTCGGTCGGACTGCCAGAGTCCGATTTGGTCGGAAATCTCTCCGGGTCCGGCTCGGTCGGAGTGATTTCCGGCCTGAATTGGAATCGGCCTCTTAGTGGGGCAGATTTACAAGCCCCTTGCGACACTTTTACGCCGCCGTTGTGTCACTTTTGTGACGCAGCGGCGGTGTAAACCATGCGCCACGTTGCGACTTATTTACAACGTGACACATCTAGGCAGATGCGTCACGTCGTAAAGCACTGCGCCACATGAAACCTGCATCAGGTTTCATGTGGGCCTTCAGTCGCAGTGTGGGCGTTCCGTCGGAGGAAAGCATCGGAAAAGTGACGCAGTGAAATCTACAAGATTTCACTCAGTCACTTTTCCGACGCCGCTGCGTCAATACCTTGCGCCTGCTTGAAGCAGGCGTAAGGCGTGACGCAGCATGTTGGAGATAGGCCGGGTTGGAACAGTGCTGGAGTTGCGTCGCACCCGCGACACGACTCTCGCACTGCACCAACCTTACGCCGGCAGATACGTCACGCATCTGCCTATCCGTGCGCCAGGGCGCGCCGCATTGTAAATGCGGCGCATCCATGGTGGCGCACGGGTAGAAATAATTAATTATATGTTAAATATTTTTTGCGCAATTTAATTCTGTAGCGGGTTGTGGGTTTATAGGGAATAGGGTGGGAAGTAATTTAATTAAAATTAATTAATTATTTTCTTAATTAATAATTTAGTATTTAATAATTTACATTGTCAATTAACTTAATTAATTTATTATTAATTAATTATAAATTGATTAATCACAATTAATAATTAATTGGTAATTATGTTAATTGTGTTAATTTTTTAATTAATTAGTTATTAATTAGATATTAATTATTAATAATTAATTTGTAAATATGTTATTTGTGTACTTTTTTAGGAGTGGGGTGAGGGTTGATAGGGGAGTAGGGTAGGAAGTACTTTAGTTTTAATGTAATTTTTATTATTTTTGATATTATATTTATTAAAAGTTATTTTATAGTTTTAATTGTGTGAATTAATTTAGATTTGATGGTTATTAATTTTATTGTTAATTGTAATTCGTTAATTAATTAATTTTTAATTAATTATGTTAATTTATTAATATTTTACAATATTGTAGGTGACATTTATAGGAGAAAATGGTGGGACGTAAATTAATTTTGAAAAATTAATTACTTGTTAATTAATGTTAATTATATTACAGGAGTGGGTATACTAAATTATTCCCCTACGCTATCCAACACTTTCCCTACTGTTTCACTTGGTGGAGTGGGAATATTTATTCCCACCCGCTATCCAACACTTTCCCTACTGTTGCATTCGCTGGAGTGGGAATAGTAATTTTTACCCTCCCGCTATCCAACACTTTCCCTACTGTTGCACTCACTGGAGAGGGAATAGTAATTTTTACCCTGCCGCTATCGAACACTTTCCCTACTGGTGCACTCACTGGAGTGGGAATAGTAATTTTTACCCACCCGCTATTCAACACTTTCCCTACTGTTGCACTCACTGGAGTGGGAATAGTAATTTTTACCCACCCGCTATCCAACACCTTCCCTACTGTTGCACTCACTGGAGTGGGAATAGTAATTTTACCCTCCCGCTATCCAACACTTTCCCTACTGTTGCACTCACTGGAGTGGGAATAGTAATTTTTACCCACCTGTTATCCAACACTTTCCCTACTGTTGCACTCACTGGAGTGGTAATAGTAATTTTTACGCTCCCGCTATCCAACACTTTCCCTACTGTTGCACTCGGTGGAGTGGGAATAGGAATTTTTACCCACCCGCTATCCAACACTTTCCCTACTTTTGCACTCACTGGGGTGGGAATGGTAATTTTTATCCACCCGCTATCCAACACTTTCCCTACTGTTACACTTGGTGGAGTGGGAATAGTACATTATTCCCACCCGCTATCCAACACTTTCCCTACTGTTGCACTCACTGGAGTGGGAATAGTAATTTTTACCCACCCGCTATCCAACACTTTCCCTACTGTTGCACTCACTGGAGTGGGAATAGTAATTTTTAACCTCCCGCTATCCAACACTTTCCCTACTGTATCACTTGTTGGAGTGGAAATAGTTATTTTATCCCCTACTCTATGCAACGTTTCCAGTAATGTTATATTTAATGTAGTGTAAAATATTATTTTGTTAAAAAATATTTATTTTAATGTTTTAACATATTATATATAATTTATTTTTATATTTATAATATAGGTTTATTTATATATATGTAATTATATTTTAAAATATGTTTTTAACATTTTATAATTAAAAATATTAATTATTTTTAATATTATTAAGTTAAGATATATAATAAAAAATAAAAATGAATGTTTATTTATTTTTTTACATTATATTTATTATTTAATAATTTTAACGTTTTTGAATTATTTTTAAGTATGTTTTACTTAATTATATTGATTATTTAATTAATTTTATATTACTTTTAAGACATTTAAAAAATCGATATTTTAGCAAACTATATTATTGACAACGATATTTAGGATTCAATATTTTTGTACTTACCTGTTTGTAGATAGGAAGTCTATGATGATCTGTCATTCTATATTTTTTCATCGATATTCTGGCATCTCGATATTCTGCTCCTCGATATTCTGTCAGTGATCCCATGCACCACGGCCGGACTGAGAATATCAACCAGCCCTGGCAATCTGCTCGACCGGCCCCGGTAGCGGGGGTGCTAGTGAGAAGCACTGCTCTGGCTGCACCGCTCCCACTTTTGTTCCAGGGGCCGATATTGCAGCACTGCTGTAAAACCACCCTTCCGGCCCACCTGGAAAAAGCCTGGTGCCTGCTATGGCCTGTCCGGCCCTGTCATGCACGAGCTCCTAAAGCCAAGCCTGGCCCTTGGCTCCCTTGCAGCTCAGCTCTCCTTATTAATTTGCTGGTTCCCCAACATCTAGTCAGTTTAGGCTTTAATTTATGGAGTCATTTAAAGTTTCATGGTGGCAAAGATTTATTCTTTTGAGAGGTACTGTAAGTGTATTACCAGTGAAGTTCTGTAGTTACATCATTTTAATGAACATATATTAAGAATTATTTGCACTAGATACAGTTTGATTTCAGGCTACTACAAATATATCTATATACATTTTGAAAGCCCTAATTTTTCTTAAAGGCTAAGGGCCTGATTTTGATATAAGAGGATGGAGTAATCTCCGTTGTCGTGGTAGAGGAATTTACATCTGCCAGGCTGGGACTGCTCCACCTGCAAATGTTTTAAATGACCGCCAAGCTGGCAGTCATTTATAAAGTATTGGCAGGAACTGCTAACACGGTGATTCCCGTTATCGCATTTTCCTGTTTAGTGCAGGGCTGTGTCGGTGGGATCAAGGACAGGCACCAAACAGTTTTCTTTTTTTATTTTAATAAAGAAAATTCTGAAACAGGATTTTTTTTTTTTTTAAATAAAAAATAAAATGCTCACCTCACCATAGGAGTCCTCTTCCATGGTAAGGGGAGCATTTCTCAGTTTTCACTGCCCCTTACCATCACGGTTTTCTCTGACGGTGACTAGCAGTAAAAACTGATCAGTAAATCCGCTCATCTAAATTTTGTAGGTAGAATAATAAGTCAGCCTCCGACGGCTCTTACTCCGCAGAGACGTCGAAGGGGATTATTCATGGTGGAGAAGGAGTAGCCATGATTAATCCCAAGGTCCTTCCGCACCAGGAGGGCCGGTCCGCATTCTTGATGGGAAGGATGTTCTGTTGCCTTGGTGACAGAATATCTTTACCGCCAACAATGAAACCAGGCCTGAAATTGTCTTTGCACATTTTGGGGAGTATATCTTAACTATGTGCAACACTAATACAATTTTAAAATAATGCCTTACATTTCCACAGTGTTTTTTGTTGCAGGCCGGGACCTTGTAGCACTATAATTGTATGTCATTATTCCCCACTGCATGAACCAGGATTCAATTCTGTGCCTCATACACACAGACAGCTGCAATGATCAAATTAATTAAATGAGCTTCTGTAATGTTAATGAGTGCATTTTTCATTAAAGCTGCCTGCGTTCTATTATAGATGCGGTTACCTGAAGGGGAAAGTCCACTGAAGTAGTTACTGAGAGGCCAGTTTACAAAGGCCCTCCGCTTTCGTGGTGGAAGCCCCACAGTCATGGCAGGGGGGCCACATTCTTGGCACGGCCCCGTACTTGTGGTGGGACCTCCACAATGGGCAACTGCAGTACAGAGGTCCCACCACAAGTGCGGTACCCCCACCACAACTGTGGGGCCTCCATGAGTGTGGAGGTCCTTTGTGAATCGGGCCCTGAATATTCTCTTCTTTTTAGCCACATCTCTGACTCTGCCGCTATTGCACCCATGATCACACTTCCCATACTTATTTTTACTTACTTCTGCTGCCTTTCGCATGTGACTTTTTATGTTTAGTGTGATGGTTGACACATAAGGCTTATGAATGAATCCTGACTTTAGTGCAAATGATCAAAGACCTAGCTCTCGTTGTGTGCCCAGAATCAGAAAAGGCAGGGCGCCGTACAGGACTCTTGCAGGGGAACAGCTGCAGATGGCCCTACTGTCATCTCTCCTTTAACCTGTGGCTGTGCCTGGCAGCTCGATTCTCACTAATCAAGACCTGCGGACACACACTAACATATTGAGACAGGCTGTGGCAGCTCTTGCCACTGCTCATTGACTATTCCTATAATTAAGGACAAAGTACATCCGTAAGAGAGAAAGTAAAGAACAATGGACTTGACTCTGAAATAACGGATGGTCTGTGAAAGTACTGGATGGGTAGTCACATTATTTACAATACACCATAATGTTCTATGCTCAGCCAGATATCTCAATTATGGCTTGTGGTGTTCTTTACAAGTCCCTTCCTGCTTCCCAATCTCCTTCGTCAATAAGTCTTAAGTGATTACTTATTTAGGTGATTCTCGTAATGTATTACACACATCTCCAAACTCTTGCCTGATGCCACGATCTGGCAAGCAAACCATGGCCTGAGGAGACTGCGCACATCTCTCCTGGAGGTAGTTGGTGTGATTGGTGCATTTATGTGTCAGCCACTTGGCCCATCTCTGCTCTTAACTGCTTTTCTGACTGCCTTACCTCTGTTCTTCTCTCTTGGTTAATCAGTCGGAATCTATCCTGTTTCCACCTTCCTTTCCTCTCTGCCTTATGCTCGTCTGGTGCCAGCAATCTTCTTTATGTCCTCTGCTCTGCCCATATCTTCATCCTTGTCCGTCTCTTCTGCTCTGATTGCATCTTCTTCATTCTCCTCCTCTTCTTCTCACATTCCCTTTTACCTTCCGGACACAAAAGAAAGACTATCATATTCATCTATATCTCTTGTCTCTAACTCTGGAAACTTCATCTTTGTTCCTGTCTTTCCTCCATTTCCATGTTCCTCTCGTTCCTAAGTTGGTTGATTTGCCCCCTGACTCAGGATACGTTTTTGCCACCTCTCTCACCCTTGTTATGTACACTCACTCAAAAAATGACCATTCATGCCATAACTCATTCGGGTATAGTGATAGAAAACACACAATCTTGTGAAGATGGCGAGATTTAGGGCCGAATTTACTAACCTTTCAAGAAACGCAGTACAGCAAGGCAACTTGCTGTGCTGCGTTGCTTGACAGGGAGAGAGCAGGAATGCACCATTTCTATTAAGATATGACACACTTCTGGTTTCTCATAGTGCTGGCGTAATTATGGCAGCCTAGTGCCAACGCAGGCACTCTTGCACCATAGTGCAAGGGTTCCTGCGTTACAAGGAGAATTGTTTTTGTGTAGAAAGGGATGCTTTCCTACACAAAAACAACCCCACAAGGATTTTCCTCAATGTATGACCCTTTGTAAATCTGGTATTGCATGAAATTCATGAGTGGATGCATGGAAGAGCCCAGGCTCCACCCATGGAACGCCTCTCAGAACAAAATGTAATGCAATACAGTGCAAGCTGTTGTGTTGCATTACCTTTGTTTATACAGCCATGCAAGGTGGTGCAAATCACCCCTTATGTGGCTTTGTAAACGTCTACTAACATTTTGCGTCACAGCAGCACCACAAAAGTGGCACAACCACGAGGCATAATGTTAGTAAGTATGACCCTAAGTATTTTTATGATATGCCAGCCAGAACAAAGGATCATGGTCTGCATGTAGGATGAAACATCAGTCTGGGAGTTAGTAACAGATACTACTACTTGGCCTCAACTGTCCATTTGATGGCAAACATTCTTTTTTCTACAGTAGAGTAATGCTTCCACCAGGCGACAGTGATCAACTAATATACAAAAAAGATCTAGAATGTCATTCTGCTGAGCATGTGACAAAACTACTCTGAGGCCCATACCACATGCATCAATTTGCAAAATAAAAGGCTTGTCAGAATCAAATCAGGGCAGCTTAATACTGGATCCTGACACAGAATGTGTTTCAAATTTCAGAAACGTCAGTGACAGGCCTAACGATATTGATTTATTGGGTTCATTCATTTTCAAATTGTTGGTCAGTGGTATGCCCAGTCCGCCAAATGAGGGATGAACCTCCTAAATACCCTACGAGACCTAAAAAGGGTCTTACCTCTTTCTTCATAGTGGACTGCGCCATTTTCCGTATCACGCAGAATTTATCCACCTGGGGTTTTATCTTCTGTCTCCCAGCAAACAAACTAGATAGTGTACTTCCTGTTTGGCCAATTTACTTTTGGTTGGATTTGCCTACAACTCTGCTTGAATTGGGATGGTAAACACTGCTTCATATAATAATTTTGTCTAAGTATGTTGAGATATAAGGCATGTGAACTTTCAGAATCTGATCTATTAATCTTTGAAAGGTAACTGGGATCTCATGCAACCCAAATATAAGAACTAAACTTATATAATCCTGAAGAGGTGGGAAACAAGGTTTTTCCTCAGGGTGATGGGGTGAGCAGATTCTACCAATGCTCTTACATCAAACCAGTTGTGATGAAGTATTTGGCTTGCCTTAAGGGCGGAGCTTAGCCGGGCTGTGAAATGGCAGCTCTTTAGAGAGGCTTTGCTGGCCGAGCTTATAATCTGTCCATAATCAAGTTGCTAATGGGCTGCTTACCCGTCTGCCAGCCGAGTATTGTGATGCCTTACTACTGCCTACACTGTGGGGCAATTTGGACACCATCGCTGGCCCTTGTGGACCAATTTACACAAGAGCGAGTGAGGACCTAACGTGACATGGCCGGGCCTACCCTGCTGTACTACGCCACAGCTTTGCATTGCTGATGAAACAGATGCTGAGTGCCCTCGGCTGTACCGCCGGGGCGCCACAGGACACAGCCTGACCCTAATTGCCTGACCTCACCACAGCCAGAGGAGACCATGAAAGCCGCACCGGAATTCTGAGGCCGCCTTCACTACTCCCGAACCTTGAAGCGCGGCGTGAGGCAGGTCACCCAATTTTACGGATTGAGGTGAGGGGAACTTCGAGGGCAGTGCCTTGTTCTGCCTGTGACAGCGCTGGGGAGCGGGGCGGCTGAAGGTGCGGGCATATGGGAGGAGAGGCCCCAGTTAATCGCTGAAGCCCTGCACCCAAGCTGGGGGTGAATCATTTGCCACTCTAGCAGCAGTGATTCAGACGTCTGATCCTGTGTGTGCCTATATATCTGCATTGATGGTGACCACGTTTGAGATATGGCCCCCCCACCACTTCATTCTGAGCCCCGAGCACAGTCTCTGCGTGCACTGCGTGTGGGCTGCTCTGCTGGCAGGGGTCGCCTGCTGGCAGCCGGTGTGCACCCTGTCATTTGGGGTCTTTATTCAAGGCCTTGGAAAGTGGCGAAAATTGTTCCCCAACTGCCTAGATACAAGTTATGTGAATTCATATACAGAGCTGTGGTGGTGGGGCAGCGGGAGCAACCACAGCCTCCATTGGTGCTGGAGCACTTGGGCTGTCCCCCTGGTTGCCCGTGGATTTGTGCGGCTCATCCTGCTGCCACATATTTTTTTTGACACTGCCTGGTGTATTCTCTGGTGGTATCATTATCTGTGCGCCCCCCCCACCCCGGCGTGACATGCATGGTGTTGTTGCTATGTCCCACTAGATTGTATGGGGCCCTCGTTGTGGTGCCCTGGAGTGGGGCCAGCTCGTGCCCCCGGGTTGTGGTAGTTGACCAGGGTGTGGCGGAGCCTTAAGAACATTTCTGTGGATCACTGCCTGTCAGACTGCTCTGCCTGTCCTGATTACTATTGGTGTGTATTGTGACTGTCATTTTTTGTACACATGCTACTGCTTTCTTACCCAAGCCCATATTGACATAGCCACAAATTATGGGGAAACATAATAAAAAGCAATTGAAACTCCAGTTTGAAAGCCGGCACCTCACTGGACAGGGGGATCAGAGGTAGCACTCTGGGGCCTCCAGACCTATATTACTTTTGATCTATGGAACTTCATCAATGCAATATCATTACTTAATTCCAATTTTATTTTTACTTCATATTATTTATTATTTATAATAATTTTGTTAGATAACAAAAATTCGAAGTCAGTTTGAAGCAGGGTCCCGTTTTACTATATAAATGCCTGAAGCCATTCCTGCCCTACACCTGTAGCATGAAACCCTCACATAGGCCCCACCAGCCAGAATTTAAGAATGTGTGTTAACTTGACCATTCTATATAAAACATTTACTAGATACCATAGGCTTCATGCCCACCTAGGAACATACACGTCCCCCCTACAAATAAGATATAGGCCTCAGCTCACTGTCATCTTGATAAACAAAGTTACCAAGCCCTACTGGTCTCAAATGTGCATTTCTGTTGTACACAGCACAGTGAGCCAGCTCAGACACGAAAACATCCCTGAGTTAGAGGAACAACATGAGGCAAGATGTGGGTGGAGGCTAGCTGGTACATTTCATTGCTTCATATCTGATATTTGATGTTTTTCTGCTAGCTTTTGAAACCACGACAGCACCATGCTATGAGAACATAACCTGTGACCTTTATCAAAGTTCTGCTTTCTTAAAATGTTTCTGAGAAATGATACAAATTATTTATGATAAATGTCTAAATTCTTCATGATCTGCGGTCAAGCATCAAGTTGACCCTCCGATAACACCTTTTGCACCATGGTGGCACTTCTGCATTTTTAATATTTTGACGAAGTATCTGAAGGCTTGCGGTCAGGAGCACCTGGCAGTGTTCTGACCCTGTGGTTAATAGTTCCGCATTAGATAAATATAAAAGATGTGCTCCACAGTTCATGCGTTGACCACCTACTGCAGTGCCAAGCACGGGTTGGTGTTCCCGGTCGACTTCGGTCTATCTTGGGCCTAGCCTATTTGAGGTTGTAGTGTTCAGAATAGATTGAAAGTCTTTGTCTCTCTCTCTCTCTCTCGTGGCCACAAATAGGGTCCTTTGAACCACAACACATGGCCACAGCAGAAAATTGCATCCTACACGGGGTGGGAAACGAGGATTGGGACTATGGCTACATGACAGCAAGTTTAAAGATCTGGCAGAAATACGCACGCCAATATCACCATACACGGCCGACTACAGCAGACACCAGAGTGACACATCAGATGCCACTACTGTTCAAAAATGCGAATGACCCACCACTGTATGTCCCTTGGCAACAAATGGACAAAGAAAATTTGAAAAACCAATTGCCGCCACTAACAGAGGGCGCTGGCAAATGGATAGCAGCCCTAGAGAAAAACACAGCTGGCGTCAATTTGGCCATAGGTGACATTAAGAGCCTGCTCACCTCCCTGATCAGAGAAGAAGCAGAAGACATACTAAAAAGCATCATTAACAAAATAACACTCACTGGGACAGAACACAATGGTGTTGCATTCAACAAAATACGACCCTTTGTATGGTCCCACTTGCACCGCAAATTCCCTGTTGTTCCGGACATAGGGTCCTTAATATCACAGACAATGCAACAGAATGAAGATCCCGCCCAGTACATTACCAGAATGAAGGAAAAATGACATCAGGAGTTAGGGGAAAAATGGAATGCAACAGGAGGGAATTGTAGATTTTTCCACCACACAGTAAAGAAGGGACTGCCCACTGAAGTACAGGAAAAGTTAGATGGGATAGTATCAATGGAATGCAAGCCATGGCCTGAAATACAAGACCATATCATTCACTTCTGCAAAAAGAAGCAAGAACAGGACAAGAATAGACAGTTGGCTATAGAAAATGCAGCCGCGAAATGAGTACAGCAGAAACTTAATAAGAAAAAGGACACACCAGATACAGTCATGTTAGCAACACCAGTCAATCAGATGACTACAGTTACGGCATTTCCCCAGGTTGCCATGAATGCATTGGCAGGCAACACACAGGGAGCTGCACAATACATACAGGCACAGCCAACTTAAAACACTGAACAACAACAGTACTACAATAACAGACAAAACAAGGCAAGGAACACAGAGATGCAGGGTAGAGGTAGAGGAATGGGACAAAAGAGATTCAGAAAACAGCCAGGACCCTTCGTCTGCTATTATTGTCAAAAACAGGGTCACTTGAAGAGAGACTGCCGCTCTAAAATGCGGGATGAGGGTCGGCTAGTGACAGGACCTTCACAGCAAACACCCACACAATTCCAACAACAGCAGCAGATGCAGCCACAGCCACTTCAGCCCCAAGTACTGTACTCCTATTCCCCACCAGTACAGCAGCAGCACATGCAGCAACAAGTGCAACTTCAGGCACCTGCAGTAGCCCAACTGCAAGCACCCGTTCAGCAGGTACAAATACCAATGCAGCAACAACAAGCACCTGTATATCAGGTGATGCCCCAAGCACAAACTATTGTACCCCAAGGGGGCACAATGATTACATCCAGCAATCCATTTGCGCAGGGCACCATTCCATCCAACAATATCAAGCAGGAGGATACACTGGTTAGGACAGCCCACAGACAACTCTTGTGTGCCCAGTTTTATCGTGTACAATGAATGTTGAACAGGACCCCATTGTCTTTGTCACGATAAACAATAAAACTTACAGCTTCCTCATTGACACAGGCGCTACTTACTCCTGTATTACGGGAGGAACACTGCCCATTTCAGATCAGATAGCGGACACACAGGGATTCTCTGGGGCAATAACAAGGGTCCCTTTCACTAAGCCAGTACCAATAGAGATAGGAGGCCACTTGGTGGAACAAAAATTGCTCTACTCACCACAGTCTCCAGTGAATCTCCTAGGGCGTGACCTCATGGCAAAATTAAACATGACTATCCACTTTGATGAAAAAGGGACTATGATCTGCTCAATTCCAGGCACACCATTGGCTAGGATGATGGCAGTCACTGTGGACTCCTCTTTGAGCAATAAGGTCAGAGCCCGTCCAGTGGATGAGCACGCCTTTTCCGCTGCAATACACACCATTGTTGCCACCACTCCAGAACTGAAAGACCGCACTGTTCAACTACCAAAAGAATTCCTTTTCAGGCCCCAAGTGCCAAGCTCACAAATATCTGATAAACACATGATCCTGGACATACACTGTCTTGAAATAACACCTACATACGGAGCATTCCAAACATTTGACGATAATGCTCATACTTGGGCCTGTGTCATTTTCATTCAACCAGGAGGATTAGTCAGGGATATTTCAGATGATCAACTCTTTGGACCTCCTGAACAGTATTCAAAAACTGAGATTGTCTATGAAAATGCAATACCCCTCTCAGTGATAGTAGAAATAAGAACACCCACAGCCGCCAAACAATATGACCCCATACATGAAGCAGATTTAGCTCAAGTTCCAGCAAATATTTGGACAACTGGCCCAAATGACGTAGGCCTCATTCACTCTGCCGCCCCGTTCAGAATAACACTGAAACAAGGTGCCATACTACCAAGAGATCTGCAAAAAGAACAATTGATGGACAGAATGCAGAACAATGTCATACATTCACCCCAGTACAGAGATCTGGGCCTAAATCCATCGTTTTTTTGCTCACCATGCCATTCCAGTTTGGACCTAGCCATATGCAAATCAGTCTTGACCCTGCGCCCAATGGGAACAGTCCAGCCCGAACTGCCAGGCCAGGTCCTCCCTGGACTGGAAACAAGCATCC